>OZ010799.1:285484397-286684397 GCA_963932465.1 Maratus speciosus
AATATAGATATATTTTTGTATGCCTAACCTTTAGAGAGTAACTGTACTGTCTCAGAATTATTTTTATAGCAGTAATTACTCTGTTTATCGTGCCTCGTTATTCGTTGATTCCCGAAAAAAAAAACTTCTTCCTAGACAAAGGTAGTGAGGGAAATTCTTGTAAATTTTCTGAACTTTAAATATCAATAGTGGGTATTTATATCTTGCTCAGAGGCAACCCGATTTGTTGTTTTCACATTGCATGAGATCTTTCTTTTTTTTTTTCCTTTCCTTTTCTTTTCTTTTCTTTTTTTTTTCTTTCGAGAGAGAGAGAGGAAGAAAAAAGGAATACAATATTAATGTGCATTTAGAAAAAAAATATATATATAACATTTATTTTATTCATACTAAATTTCAGGTTAGAATTCATATTTAAAATGTAGGTTTAACAGAAATATTGCAAAAATTTCATTTAGTAGATTATGTGGCTTTTTATGCAAAACGTTATTTATCAAAAGAGTATTGTTCTTTTAATATTTGTTTTTTAATTTTGGAGCTGAAGAAAGGATAATGACATCACTTTTAGCAGTTTATAAAAAAATATTTTAGTTTTTTGAATTAAAAAAAAAAACTGCCTTAGGAGAAAAAAAAAAAAAGTAAATTTTTCCATAAAAAGCCTTTGTGAAACGTTTTAACCAGCAACTGTTAAATCTTCTACTTACAAGGAAGGTCTCCATACGTGCATACTCAGAAAAATCTGAAAAAATTATAGAATGTTCTACTCATGTGGATAGGTATGTTTATAAAAACATTTTTGGCGGAAACTTGATAGAACGTCAGTAAAAAAATAATGAAGATTTCGATATTTGGCAATTTATCATCAGTTGGCGATGGAATAAAATTTCAAAAATATGTTTTTTATGTCAAATACTCTTTAATATAAAAATGTTTCATATTGAACTTGTTTAAATAAATTTAATGTAAATAACTTTAGTTTTGTCAATTTTAGTTTGATTTAACTATAGTTTTGTCATATATATATAATATTGATAATGAAAGTTAACTATCAAATTTTATGAATTAAAACAAAATTTAAATTAATTAAAATTGTTTCAATCTCAAAATTAAATCCATTTGAGCGCTGTCGATTAAATTTTGTTGCTATAGAAACAACGACTTCTTTTGTATTGAAATTAATAACTGCAGCATTCTTCATCTTGCCTTTATTTTGGTATACGCTTAAATATATGAAAATATTTTTTTACATATGAAATTTTATTAAAGTAATAAAATTAATCGACAAGCAACACAAATATGTTATACAAAAAATGTATTTATAAAATTCTCTCATTGTTTAAGTTTAAATTCATTAAATACTATTTACATGTATTCTAAAAATCAATTAACAAGCAATTTTCAGGTGCATTAAATCATTTGCTTTTGGCGAGGGCAAGTACTGCTCCCTAAATCACGTGACGCTTTCGTCTTTTTGCGCCAAATACTCGAAAAGCATTTTATTTTTTTTACAGACTTTCTACTGTAATTCCGCCGCTAAATTTGACTAATCCTATATTACATACATAAGTAGTTTAATTAATTTTTTTTTTTTTTTTTATTCTGAGTATGCCCGGTAAGGAGATCTTCCTTGTTAGCTTGAATATGGAGCCGAAAGTAAATCTACGATGTAATGATTTCTAAATATCAATATGTCGGTAGACGATTTTTGGTTCTGTAGGATAAATTGATTTACGAAACTTAAATATTTTAAAATATGTTTTTATTTCCTCGAATTTTCTTGAAAATTTTAAATTCATCAAGAGTTTTATTTCACAATATATTTAATTTAAATAATTATTCTTTTCACATTTACGGAGAGACAATGACGTCAGTAAAAATATTTTTTTTCCGTTTTTTGCATCCTCTATTGAAAAAGGTGCAGTAATATAGATGGATAATTGATATTTTTAGAGAAAGTTCATTAAAATTTACAGAAAAAAGTGAATTTCTCTGAATCAAATAAAAATTTCAAAATTCTCAATGTTTGTATCAAAATATCGGATCCAGGCGGAAAAGCTTTCTCATTTCACGCGTCTTCTTTCCATATTCCAGGAGGAGGAGTTGTGAAATGCAAGCAGACAGTTATATTTTAATTTAATAGATTCTTTATAAAGAGGTAGATTGTTTATAACGAAGTATAACGAGGGGCGACTTTGTTTTATTTATATTTATCCAATTAATACACTGTCACATTAATTTGACCAAAAATATCAATCGAGAAAATGAAAAAAAAAATAACATCAGTCCTACTACTTGTTCTAAATCAGTAATGGAAAAACTTATTTTTGAATAAATAAAATAGTGAAGCCTATTACAATTATATGTAAAATTTTCAGCAATAAAGCAAATATTGTAGCATAATATTAATTAAAGCACATTGGAAAACAGTCCCAAGTCTGAATGTAGTGTTAGGCACGATCGTAGAAAATCTCAAATATCTTTTAAAAGCATTTTATACATCAGATTGAATTTTTATATCTATTTTTGCTGATTATCAAACCCACTGAAATATATATAAATAAATTTATTATAATTAGAAATAAATATTTTTTCTTATTTCTTCAGCTTTGTTGATTAAATTATTTTTTCTTTATTTGTAACTGAAAATTTATTTTAAAAATATACGTATTTTATGTGTATATTTTGCTTGTAAAATTACTTATATGACCGATGTATTATTTGTTATTTATAAAATTTATTTTTAAATATTCATTGTTTTTCTTCTTTTACAGGTGAGTATTTGCATCAATTTAGAAACCTCCCTCTTGTAAGTAATGAAACACATTAACATTTTTATATTTTAAATATATTATATTTCCACTTAATCGTGAATATGCAGCACGTAGTAAAAATATTTAAAAATTCTAATCTGTTTTCGTGATATATTTAGCCTATGAATGGTCAAATATGAGCATAAAATGAAATATCAATGGTGCGTGTGCATTACATTCCGAAATTACCAATTTATTTAATTCAAGCAAATGAAATTGTGATAAAGTCATCCTTTCAATAATTTTCGTTTTATTTTAAGAATGTAGATATTCATAAAATATTTTTGGGGTTATTTATTTTTAACTGTTGAACATATTTCTCACAACCTGGCAAAGACTATGATATGGATAAAATTTATGAAAAACAGAATAATTTTAACGTTAGGATGTTTCGTGTTAAAATCGCTTAAAGAGTTAAATTAGTACAGTTTATTTATTATGAATAATACAGTAATACAAATTCACACAGTTTCAATTCATTATTACATTGATATAGATTTAAAACTGGCTTCTTAATGAATTTACTGAGATAAAAAAAAACATTATAATTACAATGAATCCAAAAGTGTAATATTAAACATTTATCTTTGTCGATCATTATCATTATCTTGCGTAAATAAGGCATTTTTTAAAAGTATTTTAATATATTTTCTTTTAAGGTGCTCAATAATTGCTGTAAGTGATAAAAATAAATTTTAAAAAGGCAAAATACCTTTATTTATTTAGATTCCGACATGTTTCATTGGATCCGACGGCAACGTTCTCAAGAAAATAAAATGATAAAAAGAAAAAAGCAATTTAACAAATTACAACGCCCATTTGGAAAACGATTTTTTTAAAGACTAAAATTTAAGACATAAAAAATCGCACGGAGTTGATCATACATTACGTACGCCATGAATTAAACATTAATAGTGTTACACGTATAGTATACACGTAAAAATTGCAAGCGACAAAAATCACCTGCGACTCGTCAGATTTCCCGAAACGTACGTATTATCCACCTGAAACTTACGTATTATCCAAACATTTCATTTTCTGTTCGGGAAAAGGCTTTTCCATCGTAGAAATCTGACGACCAATTTTAAATGAAATTTCATTCTTAAACTTCTAAACATCCCACAATATTGCTTTTTACACCGTCGTCTACAAAAAATGTACTTTTAAATTCAATTTGTTTGAAAGCTGTATCTCAATTTGTTTCTGAGTTATTAATTTTTTTTTTGAGTTTTTATTACTTTTTTGTCATAGTGGCAACAGAAGTACCCATCTGTGTTGAAAGTAAAGGTTAGTGTATAGACCAATCAGAAAACGAATAAAATGCGGATTAAACCAATAAAAAGTTTCAGATATGCTTTTGATTTCCTACCCTGACGAGGACAATAACCATTTTTCCAAATGGTTAAAAAAACATTTTCGCAGGAAATTCAAAATGAAAAACTGTTAAACAAAAACAAAAATAAAAATAAAAATTACGTGAACACAATCATAGTGAAATTAATTGCAATATTAAAAATGTAAATTTGTGAACGTGAAGTATTTTAATTGTTTCCTTGTTCTGTATAGCATTTCTTTCCAAATTTCAGTAAGCTCTTGGATGCTGAATCATTGCAAATATTCGCATTGCGTAAGAAGATCTCTATTCTCTGATGATGGATGGCAAAAAAAAATCTTGATGGATAAATTATTCTACTACTTTTTTAATCTAATTGTAAAGGTATTCTTTTATATAGTCAGAGTTGTAGTTTTCTTGTTGTATTTGATGTCTGCTACATGTTCTTGGAACCTAGTTTTGAGATTTCTATTTGCCATTCCTATATGATGTTGCACTGTTCCATCTAAAGAATATGGAACAGTGCAATGTTATATAGGAATGATAAATAGAAAATTTAAAATTAGGATCAAAGAACATATAGCAGACATTAAATACATCAAGAAAACTACAGCTCTGACCAGAGTATATAACAGAAAACCTTTACAAATAGATTTAAAAAATAGTAGAATAATTTATCCATCAAGATTTTTTTTTTGCCATCCATTATCAGAGAATAAATATCTTCTTACTCAATCCAAATATTTGCATTGATTCAGCATCCATGGAGCTTCCTAAAATTTGAAAGAAATGCTATACAGAATAATCAAACAATAATATAAAATAATTCACGTTCACGAATTTCCATTTTTAATACTGCAGTTAATTTCCTTATGCTTGTGTGCGCTTTATTATTATTATTATTATTATTATTATTATTTTGTTGTTGTTGTTGTTAACAGTTTTTCATTTTGAATTTCTTGAGAAAATATTTTTATCAATTTATTTTCTTGAGAATGTTGCCGCCTGATGCAGTGAAACATGTCGAAACGTAAATAAATAAAGATATTTTGCCTTTTTAAAATTTATTTTTATGACTTATAGCAATTATTGAGTACTTTGATGTTTTTGAAGTGATTTTTATATATAGTTTATATTTTCTTCTGTTACATTTTAATACGGGTATAACATACAAAACAGGCAAATTGATGTAGATCTTAAAAAAACATATTTTGCAATGAATTATGGTGGATAGCATGAAATTAGATCGCGTGGAAATAAAGGTATTTTGTCTTTTTAAAATTTATTTTTATGACTTATAGCAGTTATTGAGTACTTTGATGTTTTGAAGTGACTTTATATATAGTTTATATTTTTTTTTTGTTACATTTTAATACAGGTATGACATACAAAACAGGCAAATATGTATAGATTTAAAAAAAAAAAAAAAAAAAAAACATGTTTTGCGATGAATTATGGTGGATAACATGAATTTAGATCGTGTGGGAAAAAACATATAATTTATAAAATTTATTTTTTAGGAAAACATAATCCAAACAATCAAACAGTGTCTCAGAAATATTAGTTGCTTTTTGGATACCTCGCTTTTGTACTTTTTTCTGACAGCAAGTTAATAGTTACCTACTGTTTAAAGTATAGTTTAAATGTTTTATTTAGTCTCTATATATGTAAAAAACAAAACCAGTACTTAAAAAAACTCGCTACATGTTGAAAATTAATTGAAAGCATTTGCTTAAAGATACAGTCATCTCTGTGTTTAACGTCGCTCTATTTAACGACGATCTCTACTTAAGGACGATTTTTTGCGGTCCCGGCTCCTTTAAGTAAAAATATCTTTATTTAAAGACGAAATTGTTTCTATTTAACAACGATTTTCAAGTATTTTCCAGGTATATTTCGTATATTCCAGGACATACAAATGTGTCAAATCATTTTTTACCTCTAATTATACAAGTAAGTTGCAGCCATTAGGCCTGGGAATCATTTGTAGTGTAAAAGCATATTATCGAAAATCCTTAATTAGGAAATTATTAAGTAATTTTGCTGACAAAAATGAAATAAAAAAATTTTCAATTTTGGGAGTCATGCACATGATTACATCAGCCTCGAAAGAAATTTCGCCTTGCACAATTCAAAACTGCTTTGGAGCATCTGGAATTGCCATTCAAGAACAAATGGATATAACAGATGCACAACTCGACCGAAGAATGGAAAAGTCTTGTTGGTGATGACGATGTTTCAGTAAAAGATTCTATCGATTGTGACGAAGGTTTTTAATGACAGACTTCAGAAATTTAGAGCAAATTTATGAAAACATCGCAAATGGAAGTTCAACGTCAGATGCAGAAGATTGTGATGATGCTGATGATGTAGAAAGCGAGACACCACCTCCTTCTTACTCAGATGCAAATTCTGCCTTGGATATTCTTCGCCAGTACATTGTTTCATTAAATATGGAAGATGGCTCATTCAACCTTCTTGAAAAGCTTAAAGCAAGGCTATTTAAAACTAGACCATCGTTGAAACAATCTACACTTTTTGATTTTTTAAAAACTTAATTTGTTTAATTAAATGAATTATAAATATTTTTATTGTACTGTAAGTAACATTGTATGCAGTATAATTAATACAATTTGTATTTGTGCAATAGAAATATGCATTATTATATTCGTTATCTGTATCTATAAAATAATAAGAAAGAAAGGAAACATAAAATAAATTTAAATGAATAAATAAATAAAACAGTTCTTAACACGCCAATACATTGAGAAAGGTATTGACAGTCTTAAGCCTGTAAAGTGCGAAGGGAAATGTTTTTCTAATATATTATTTTTCCACAAATTCTGTTTAAGTACGATCTCTGTTTAAGGACGATTTTTCGAGGTTCCTTGAAAGTCGTTAAACAGAGAGCCAACTGTATTTGTGATTTGTTACATCAATGTAATTTAAGGTGGTCCGGGACACAATTTAAAATAATTTTTATTTATTGAGTTAAAATTTTGAATTTTTTTGTGATGGTTAACCACGTTATTTTTAAACAAAATCACATGATAAAACTTCTCATATATTAAAAAAATAAATAAATTTTAAATTCCTTAAAAAAGTGGGGTAATTTAAAACCGTCATAAGTCGAAATATTATTTGTAGAATGTTTTTTTTTCATTTAAATAAACAGAAATATATAAGTTTTAATTTTGATTCAGCATTTTTAAAAATATTAATTTTTTTTAAAAATTTAAAATATTTAAAAAAAAGGTGTAACTTAAAAAAAAATCATATTTTCAAAAGTAAATATTTTTTTCTAATTTACTGAATCAAAATTAAACTAAATCAATTGAAAACGACATGTTCCAAGATTGAACCATTTATCTTTAACGGTTCTTGACTTATAACGATTTAATTACGAGAAATAGTGAAAAAAACCTTCATGAAGAAAAACGCATTTTCACAAGAAATTTTTTTCATGACAACCATTGCTTTAAAGCTAGATTTTGAAAATAAACCAAAACGAAACAATTAATATTTCCTGTTCTAATTAAGATAGAAACATGATTTAAACGTCATTTTAAGCAGAAAAACACACAGACAATTTTAGTGCAATTAAAGTTTTTAGAAAATTTGGAGATTTTTGTGCCCTTGAACTCCTTTATGCTTAATGTAAATAAATTTCTTACTACTATTGTATGAAAATTAGTTTGTAATTGTTAATCATATGACTATTTCTTCATTATCAATGAAACTGTTACTCTTTGATTATGCAATTTTTAAAACAAAATCGCTTCAAAAATTGTGCACATTTAAAACTTAGCTACTTTTATGTTACTTGTGCATATTGTGAGATACATACTAAGATGGTTAAAGAACACCCCCAAATAATCAGATTTTACAATAATAATTACATGCTCGATTTCAGAAAGTTTACAAATCAAATTCTATAAATCGCATTCATTTTACCGTTTTCCATTTATAAAAATTAATTTATTACGTAATCAAAGATTTTGTATTCAATATTAAACTCAATTTATAAAAATAAAATGTAAAGAAAAAAGTTATAAATTTTTAGTGTCAAAATTTTGGAGATCAAAACTCACCAAATAATCAGATTCCACACTAATTACATACCCAATCGACTTATTTTTTTTTTTGCATATCTAGTCCTCTAAACTGCACAAGTTATATCGTCTTTCATTTGACAAAATTTATTTATTACCTATGTAAAGATTTTGTATTCTTTATCGAACGTAATACATAAAAATAAAATACAACGAGGAAAATTTTTTGCGTCAACATTTTGAGACTAATATTCACAACATACCGAACCATCAGCTTCTATTCTAATTGCATGCTCAATTCACTTCAGAAAACTTGCAAAGCTTAGTTTTTTTGCTTAGATTGTAAAAAATACGAAAATACGATAAAGCTTTTGAGAGACTAAAAATCTTTTTTAGCAAATAGTTTATTATACTTTTTCGTCCCTTTGTTCGACTTTTTTTATCCGCTTATGTTGCATGACGTTTAAAATCTGCTACAGAAGAAAATTATTTTTTTCAAGGCATTATTTTTTGTCTAGATATGAAAAAGAAAATATAGAAAGTCTGCTTATTTGAAGACTCAATATCGATTGTTCATAACGAGATACAACAAAATGCTTTTATCGAAGATAACCTTGCTTTTTAAAGAACATCTTTTTTCTATCAACATTTATGTAGATATCGTTACATGATTTTGTTTTAAACTAACTTTAGAGTGAAAATGAATTTGAAAGTCTACAAGTCTTCTTAAAACGTATTGATTCTTGTTCCACATTATGTTTTCTTTATTTAATATTTATTTTGTGCACAAATATAATATACAACTCGGTGCATAACTAAATATATATAGATAGCTTTAATTTTTTTTTTTTTTTTTTTTTTTTTTTTTTTTTTTTTTGTAATGAATAAAAAAATTATTTCAGATAATTTTTTAATAGTATTTCTTTTGCCCACAAATCTAATGCAATAAGTTTTAAAGGAGGAGGTCCTATATCATTGGTTCAAAGTTTTCATTTTTTCTTTTTCTACATCCCTCAAATGAGTACATTGTTGTCCTGAAACGGTTTCATTATAGTTAAATTCTTTACAGTATTAAAAACATAAGCAAAACATTTGTTTAATATATTCATTGTATAATCATATTCTTTGCTTTTTTAATCTAACGCCGCTCGTTAAAAGTAACGTTATTGTAAAATTTTAAACTTATTTTTTTCGAAACCCGAATTTCAAACTGGGTGACCATTTTCCTCAAGAACTATTGAACAAATTTCCTTCATTTTTTATTTAAAAGAAAACTAATCAATTTTTCTGGAACTGAACTTATACTACCGAAAAGTATAAATTCATTGATTAAATATCTTTTAGAGCTCGCGACATGTGGAAAAACGCGAAAAATGTGACCATTTTTGTTCAAATGATAGTCATTTTTTCAAAAATAAACTTTTAAAATTAAGATTTGGTATAAGCACCAGAGAATTTCATGACCTTTCATAATATAGAGACCTATTCTAAAGGCTTGTCACCGGAAAAAAAAGGGTCTCTGGAGTCCATAGCGCTCACGTGTAGTCGCGCAAGACATTTATCCATTTTTTTTTACACAAAAAATTTAAGTATTTATGTGAAATCCCAATAAATATAATGGAAAAACTCGAAAGGTATTATCTGTTTTCTGTCTAATCATAAATATCACTGGAAATTTAAGCCAAAGAAATAGACACCCTAAATGCAATTACATATAGATATACTTGAGTGTATCTCATTTATACACATAACTGTTTTCTGTTTTACTAAACAAAATATGGATTCATCCATAGATTGCTTTTAATCTTCTACATAAATATCTGATTAATCACATAGTATTTACTACATTTGTGTATAAATTATCTATTTTAAATTCATTTAATCTTTCTATTTAAAAACATATGTTGGTAATTATATATAAAGCGTAAAACATATATATATATACAGGGTGATTCATAATTATCGAAACAATAGGCTATCTCCTTAAATATTGCCCCAAGGTACATACTTCCAATTGCAAAGTTTCATAAAAAGGGGTGCAAAATTTGATGAGATAAGTTTCAACTCCATGGGGGGTCTATATGAGAAAATGCAAAAAGTAAATTTTCATACTGCCCCCGTAGAGTAAATTTCCCAATTAGAAAAATTTTCCTTATCCATTCCTGAATTAAACGCAAAAAAATTCATCTCGATATCTTCAAAATTCGCAGATATATCAAAATTCAAAATTCGTGACATACCATTTATCCATGCCTCTGAGTGACGAAATTTTGACTCATTTTGAACGCAAGATAGGGATCATCAACAAATTGTACATTATTAAAAGTCGATATAAGACAGTGCCTCTCCTTTGGACATACAATAGGTAAGCGTATAGATTTTACGTTAAACCTGTTTTCAAAATATGCTGGTGGTCTGCACTAAAGGTCTGCATGGGTCGAAATATCTGGGTCCGGCCCCGAACCGACCCATAGGAAAAAAGTTCGGCCCTGCCTGTAAAAAAGTTCAAATTGTAGCTTGGCCTGGCCTGACTTAATTTCTACATTTTCTGTTTCATCTAAATGGTTAAAAATTGTTTCATATGGAGGAGTTTTGACCAAAAATACTTATTATATCTTTTCCTTTTTCATGTTTATAATTATTATTTTTAAAGAAGCGCAAAAGCTGTTATTATTTGTTTTATTAATGAGTCTCTATTTATATGTAAATGATTCACTTCTCCTTTAATATCGTTAATCCATATTCCATGTATTGGAGACAATGAAAAATGCTATAAAGTAAAATCTTTTAAGATGGAATCACACAGGAAA
Organism: Maratus speciosus; assembly: GCA_963932465.1. NCBI lineage: Eukaryota > Metazoa > Arthropoda > Arachnida > Araneae > Salticidae > Maratus > Maratus speciosus. Next base: position 285,495,400 of record OZ010799.1, read on the forward strand.
GAAAAAAAAAGCGTTGTAGACAAGTCTACTTCTTAGGAGTTGTAAATGTAGTCTATTTTTTTCTCACGTGTTACTATATTCATTTTCCATGGATCAACCGATTTTTTCGTTTAAGAAAGGATTCCGTCATAGGCAGAATGTTTTCACTTGTTTTATTGTAAAAATGGCCATTTAAAAATATATGCATTTGTTGTAAACGTTTTTGGGCTGAGTGAAATTTTAGTTTTTTTTACACGGATTAGGCCAGTCAAAGATAACGATTTTAATACAGGTTGTCTCGAGACCGGGTCTGAAAATTTCGCCCAAGGGAGACCTAGGAATAAAGACGCCAGTTCCGGTTCGGTATAACCAGTGGCCGTGCGGTTCTGCTCTTAAAGCTGGTAGACAGGAGGTACCGGGTTCGAACCCAATCGCGCCCTTCGGCCCAATCGTTCGGAGTTTTCAGTGGTTTTCTCCGAACCTTGGATATCCTTGCGTAAATACGGGTTATGTTCTCTTAGAAAGACCTCCACATAAGCCACCCTCCCCCCTTTTCGGGCATATATCCCTCATGTAGATAATTTGCCGTCATAAATCACACCAACACCCGGTTCGGTATGAAAAAATACATTTCACCCGGGCTGGCCGAGTCTTCAAAAAAAAGTCGCCAATTCCGTGTCTGGACCGGCCCAGCCCCAGAATACAGACTTTTTTAACGGCCTCGCCGGGAAGATAAAAAGCCTGAATTTGTGAGGGCTAAAATTATGAAAAACTCTTAATTGGCATGTTAGAAAAAACATTGTTTCAAATTACACATTTAACACTTATTTATGGACATTTATATAGTACAAAAAGGAGGTGTAAATGGCAAAAGTTTAACTGAATCGGAAGTTTAAGCTACAGATAGAAGTTACTTTTTATCGTGCAATTTTTTAAAAAGCATTTAAACATTTTATTAGGAGTCAATCGATGTTTAAATCTTTAAATGCGTTTTCCTGCATGATGTTTTTTTTTTTTTTTTTTTTAACATTTCACGTTTTTAAATTCATATAAGTCAAGAATCGTAAATAAAAAAGATGCACATATGGAACATATTAATTTACATTAATTTTGTTTCGACAAATTTGAAAAAAAGTTTACTTTTGAAAATATGATTTTTTTTTTTTTAAATAAGTTACACAGTTTTTTATAAAAAATTTTAATATTTTAAAAATTAATATTTAAAAAAATCCTGAAACAAAACTAAAATTATACTTTCATTTTTAATTAAATGAAAAAAAAATTGAAATCCAGTGAATAATGTTTCGAGTTATAAAGATTTTAAATTAAATCCGCTTAAAAAAATACTAATCATTTAATTTTTTTTTTTTTTTAACTTTATGAGAAATATTAGGATGTGATTTTGTTTGCAAATTATACGGTTAACCATCACAAAAAAGAAAAAAAAATCAAAATTTTAACTCAACAAAGATATTTTTTACATGTTTCATCGAACTCATAAAGTAACATTGTTTCTTGGATTGCACGCATTTCAATTTGTGTCTAATCCCTTAAATCCTGATGAATTATTTAAACGGCCATAACTCTGCGAATTTTTCAGATATGAAGATGCAATTTTTTGTGTTTAATTCAGGAATGGATAAGGAAAGTTTTCCTGATTGAAAATTTTACACTACGGGGGCCGCTTAAAAATTTAATTTTCATATTTTTTCAAATAGACCCCCATGGAATTGCAACTTATGTCATTAAATTTTGCACCTTTTTTTATGAAACTTTGCAATTGGAAGTATGGGTCGAGGGGCAATATTTAAGGAAATAGCCTATTGTTTCGATATTTATGAATCACCCTGTATATACATACGTTCTATATTCAAATAGAGTAATTGCCTCTGTCAAATGACATGATTCTTCTAAACGGTAATATTTTAAATTCATTTGACTTAAATAATCATATTGCAATAATGCAATTCTTAAACTTCTCTATATACCTGATTTAGTCTTAAAACATATTTAATGTCTAGTAGCTGCTTTAGAAGGTAATGTATTTATAAAAGTTTTGAAATTCTCCTTAAAATCATATATTAACACATATTAGTCAATCAAGTTGTGACGTGTCGTACTCATCTCGTCTTTCTACACATGCATTTTAGATGTTGTATTACAAGGATTAGTACTGATGAACATAGAATACCTTTTTTACGTTACATTGTTTCGTCCTATGGGAAAAGAATTTATTGCATTTTTTAAGAGTTTTTTGCCATTTAATTAAATTAAAACATCATTAGAGTTAAAATATTCTACACTAAAGAAATAGATTTAAATGTCTTACTAATGATATGAGTTTGGAATTACATTTCTCTATTTAAAAATGCGGCAATAATGGACAAATAATTCAAAATAGTGACTTTCTCTGTCTAATAATTTTAAGTTTCTTAGAGAAAGATGAGAAGGGACATTGCATTTGTGTAAGAAGTTAACATGTCCTTTATGTCGGCTGCAGGTTCACCTACATTTTTTTAAAGATATATGTGTAAAACTGTTTTAAAATACTTTAACTTCTGCGGAAATGTTTCGAACGATCTTTCTTCTAATTTAACTTGTGTTAAAAAATATGTATTAAGCTGATGTGCGAAACGTTCATTTATTGAAATATTCAAATAATAACAAAATGCTGAAATCATACGAATTAGAATTTAATTCCTTGGAGACACTTAATTTTACAATGAGTTATAACTAGTTTTTTCAAACATACCGGTATTAACACTTATAACATTCGTTTATATGATATCTGTTGAACATTCTAATTAAGTCTAATGCAGCCAATTGCTTTATTGACTGTTTCCGTGCCAATGCTTCATGAATGATGAAAAATAAGAGACTGACTCTTTTCTGGTTTTCAAAATCTAAAGTTATTGTTCTCGTGATTCTTGGGTTTCGTTTTGATATCTCATGCGTTCAAATCATAGACAATAATAAATACTAGAGACATAGTTGATTTGATCACGTGCATCATAAGTGAAATAATTGATGCTACCTAAATTCAAACCCTACTGATATACAAATCCAAATTTTTTATGCAGCCTTTTAAGGTACTTAATTACCGCGCGAATGTAATTTATAATTAAAAACAAGAAAAACATACAGGTTTTAATACATAGTACAATGGTATATCAATAGGTTTTTGCTCTCACATAGAAATAATTGAGTGAAATTTGTGAAATTGCTACTTTGTATTAGTCCTTTTCTATATAGTCACCGTGCACAGTAACACATTTCTGCAACCGGTATTTTAAAGAGAGGGGGGAGGATGTATTCCAGGAGGCGCGACAGTAGACTCAAAGGGGTGCATTTCTCTAAATTTTACTGACCCCCACTTGTGACATATTATTGGAAAGGTCTGTGACCTCTTATTCATGCTATGCACCTCTCGAGCCACTTCCACCAAATTTGTCCTTCGGAAGGGGGGGGGGGCACTTTTCTAAATTTTGCGGACATCATTCGTGCCCCCCGGTTGGCAAATTCGTGGGGAGGGGCTCGAGAGGTGCATAGCATGAATAAGTGGTCAAAAGCCTTTCCAACAATATGTGACATGTGGAGGTCGGTAAATGTTAGAAAAATGTCCCCCTTTGGGTTTACTATCGCGCCTCCTGAAATACATCCTACACCCTCTCTTTGAAATACCTGTTGTAGAAATGTGTTACTCTGCTCAGTGACTATATAGAAAAGGGCTAATTCAGTGTAGCATTTTCATAAATTTCACTCAATTATTTCTATGTGAGGGCAAAAACGTATTGATACACCCTCGTAAAACAAATTTTCTAAAAGAAATATCATATTTAATTGATCGTCCGTCGTACATAATCTGTGATTTTCTTAAAGAAATATGAACAAAAATCCAACACGAGAGAATACGGTAATCCTTTCTCTTCGTGAAATTTAATAAGGTGAAAAGTAGCTTTATTAAATAGCTTCCCATTCTACTGGTTTTAGAAAATACTATTTTGAAAGGTCTATGATTTCTTAACTCTCCCGAAATTTCCATTCACTTGAAAGTATCATAACAGCTTCAAAAATGTAAACATTTTGAAAGCTTTTTAATGATGTGATTTCTGAGTGGAACCCCACTGTTTGAAATCGCAAATCTTACGATGAAAAAGCGGCGTCAGACATTCAAGAATCTATTAACTGAGTTTTATTCTGTGTGAGTAGATTTTTTTTTAGGTTAAAAGATACTAGAAATCAATTTATCTCCCGCGCCCCTTAAGACAAGAAACAAGTGCTCTTATTCAGAACAAAAGTATCGTCCAAAGTATTTCTGCTGTGTTTGCGCTTTTTAGGCATTCGACAAGAAATGATTCATTGCCTCCCTCTTTCGGTGTTTTCATTTATGTGACTCATATTTTTTCTGTTTTATTATAAGACAAATTGCCGGCTAGATTCACATTTAAGTGCTTTATCAAGAATATTCAAACGTAATTGAACGTTTGGAAAGTAGCCGCTTCAAAGCTGGGCTGGGGATATAAAAACAGTAAATGCATTTTTTCATTGAACACAAATCCACCGTTTCTTACAAAAATTTACATTATTTGCCTAATTATTCAAGTGTAATTTCAAAAGAAAATATATTTGAAGTGTTCTGGAACAATGTAGTCTCATCTTTCCATCCATGCTGATTGTTAATAAATCAACATATGAGCATTTTATTATATCAACATCGCAAATATCAGCATATTTAGAAAATATAATACAATTTAAATCAAGCTATTCAAGAACAAAATTGAAATATCGATGTATCCCATGTTTTAATCCATCGCAACGAAATACACTGCTCAAAACAATTAAAGGTTATTGCAGTTTTAGGTGGATTTTGTATCTGGTAAACTGTTTAGCTGATTGATACATGGTCGACAGACATAGTAGGTTATATGAGAATAAATTACACATGTTTGGCAGAAAAAAATGCATTTTATTGCGCATTTGTGTACTAAAGGAAAAAAACACAATTTGTGCATATGAGAAAAAAAGAATAAGAAAAGGTGTTTTCTTCAAAGAAAATCATTTTCAGTAGGGGGTATGGTTTCCACGGGCGGCCAGCAACGTTGAACACCTTTGAGGCATGGACTCAATGAGGCTATTAATGACGAGTTGGGGTATTCTGCCCCACTCTTCCAGAAGAGCTCTTTCCAGTTCTTGGAGAGTTTGTGGGGGTTGTTGGCGGCCAGAAACTCGTCTTCCTAGAGCGTCCCAAACGTGCTCGATTGGATTCATGTCTGGAGAACACGCTGGCCATTCCATTCGAACGATTCCTTCCTCGAAAAGGAAATCCTCCACCAGGTTTGCACGATGTGGCCTGCAGTTATCGTCCATTAAAATGAAGTTATCTCCGATTGCTGCAGCGTAAGGGACTACAATAGGTCTGAGGATCTCATCCCTATATCGGCGACCAGTCAGAGCTCCATCTCGAATGATGTAGAGGTCAGTGCGCCGTCAATGGAGATGCCACCATACACCAACACTCCTCCACCGCCAAATCTGACACTTTCGTGCACGAACGCAGGATTATTCCTACTGCCACTGTCCCTCCAGATGAAAATACGCCTATTATCCGGATGCACAGAGAAACGGGACTCGTCAGAAAACAGAATATTGCTCCATTCATTTCTCCTCCAGTTGACATGCTCGGTTGCCCACTCCCTGCGGTCGCGACGATGCCTTGATGTTAATCTAACACATACCATCGGTCGGCGAGCATACAGACCTAGAGCATGGAGCCGGTTTCGGACAGTCTGAGTTGAAATCGTGGTGCCTGTAGCCGAGCGAAGGTGTTGTTGGAGAAGAGTAGCGTTCATGATTCGGTGTCTCCGAGCTGTTAATGCTAAATACCGATCTTCATTGGGCGTTGTTGCCCGTCTACAACCTTGCCCTGGTCTTCGGCCTGCACATCCACTCTCCAAAAAACGGTTCCAGATCCTGGAAATGACACTTTGTGACACTCCAATGGCTTGCGCTACTTCAGCTTGAGTTTGGCCCCCTTCTAACCTACCAACAATTCTCAAAGCTTCTGAATCTGTCAAATGACTTCGCTGAGACATCGTACTCATCGAAACAAAGCAATCACTGAATGCCGATCACCCTTGTCTTCATTCTCTTTTATCCAGTTAAAAGTCAAATTTCATTCGCTGCCGCTGAAGCGACGTTTTTGACGTCGAACTCAAAATTTGCATACTCCACAGTTTGAAAACCAGAAAAATTTGCATTTGTGATTCTCTTCTTCTATTTTCGGCAAAAAAAATTTCGTTTATATCTTTATTTTATATAAAACTTCAAATATCCTTTAATTGTTTTGAGCAGTGTAATATCCGTATCATCCAGGGACAAAATATTCGAAGTAGGGTGAAAATGATTTATGCGTCGAAATGGGTAAGGTTAGACTCGAGAAATTGTCTTTTTTCTGTTTTATGGTACAACACTGGACTTCACATAGAACATTTAGATTAATGATAGAGCAGCATTTACGCTCTCAGGCCATGTTACTTTACATATTTAAACTCCGATGAAACAATACTTTTGCACATCGGACATGAAATTGTACAAGTTACCTCTTTCAAAATTCAAGCATTACATTTTAGCGTGGGCTCAGTTAGCCAAGCGTACTCAGTCACGTGGTATGGTTCGAGCTATTTTTAGCTTTCAACTTTAAGACCAATGTCAGACGGGCGTCGTTTTTGCTGCTTTTTTGCTTAAGTATTATCCATTCACAATGCTATGGCATTGAGAATGGATAATACTTAAGCAAAAAAGCAGCAAAAAAGGCGCCCGTCTGACATTGGTCTTAGACTTACGCAGGTCGGTTGGTTGGTTGGTTGATTTTTGACGGCCGATTATCCACACTAGGGATATAGGACCGGGGGGGGGGGGGTTCCCTCCGTGGAGTGGAGGTCTTTCTAAGGTAACCTAACCGGTATTTACGCACAGACTTACGCAGGCAAGTGCGGTTCGTAACAGCATATTCCACAGATATCTTTACCATTTAGTATGATTGCGTTAACCTTTAACTGATGTCACGCGGTCTCGCAGACCCCGCGACTCCCAGCTGTAAACACTTTTACAGCTTTTTACTTTTCTGGACTGAAGTTAAATAATATGAATAAAATACTTTTTTTTTTTAATGCAATTTAATTCACATGCTCCTAAGAGAAGTACAACGATATTGTTAGGACAAAATTTAAGTAAATTCAACCATTTGAGTTATTTTTTTTATTCATTTTATTCGAGGGGTCTGAGAGACCGGATCACATCATTTGTGTGACAAATTTTAGTCCCATCAGTTAAAGGTTAAAAATAGTAAAGAGTATCTATGTATCCATGGCTTAGTGGAGTTCCACTACTTTCGGTATATTACTGTATTATTATAGCTGCCTACATTACAGACAGGATGCGGTTTTTAAAAATGTTATATGTGTGAAATGTGTTAGCCAGTCGACTGTCAAAGTAGCACAATGGACCAAACGTTGGTAATTTAAGTCAGAGATCTTGGGTTCTACTCCTGGCCTTGACACGTTTTGAATTAATTGAAAACGTTTAATTCTTTTGATATATTTTCCAATCAGTATAATTAAGTTAAAAATAATAAATATATTCCATATATCCATTCATGTACTGTATATACGTACATAGGCCAAATTTAGAGAATCTGATAAATTAAATTGTCAAATTACAAATTATAGTTCAAATTGTCTTTTACAAAGTCCAACTCAAAATGTTACGTAGGAACTGTTTATTTAAAAAAATCACACACAAAACATGAAGTGTTTAAATTAAACTAATGAATCAATCTCCTTTTCCTTTTCGAATTAATTTAGAAAATCGTAAGTTACACGATGTTTACAAACCCAATATTTTTAAATTCATTTCTTGCTTTTCTTGATTCATTTCTTGCTTTCCTTGATTTATTTTTATGTTTATAAAATCTTCAATTTCTTTTGTATGCGTGCGGCAAGGTTCTGAGACAGTTTATGATTTCACAAGTCTAAGATACCACTTTTCAACAATATAAATATGCACATTTATAAATAAAACAAGGCAAAATCTGCGGTATTTTATTATTTACATATCTTCGTAAAAATTTATATTTTCGTTACTACTGTCTTTATAAGAAAAGGATGAGAGCGTTAAAACAAAATAAAATAACTTATAGTTGAAAATAATTTCAATATTTAATAACATTTTACATATTATCACGTTTATCAACTCTTGAGGATTTCACATATTGTTTTCTTAAAACAAAACGATTTTTTTTCTTTAAAAAATTAATTAATCATAAAAACATAATTTAATTAATCATAAAATCATTAAAAAAAATTTTAACCATAAAAATTATTTTCAACTGCAATATGTACACTAAAGATATACATGCTAAACCCATATTAGACCACACTGATTAAATATTTTTGAAATTTTTTAAAACGTCGATTATATCATTAATATGGTGTAATTACGTAGATATTAGCAAAATTAAAAAAAAAAGTTTTTAATTTTTTAAGTAACTAGCTGTCCTATAAACAGGACATATTAGTAGGACACATAGTAAGGACATATAAAATGCATACATAAACTAATTTTATGAGCAAATATTTTATTTTACTTTAAAAATACTGTTTTTGTTGTACAAAAATACTCTATGATTTCTCCAATAAAAAGACAATACTAATGGTAAAATTTTATATTATACGATCACAATTCATAAAGAATTTTTTAAATAGATTTTTTTCAATTAAATTTTAATTGGTTACTTGTTTTTTTGTTTATATATTATACTTTTATGTATTTTAAAGACGTCATAACAAAATGTATCCAGAAAATTTTTACCAATTTTATTTTAAAAAAATGTTTTATTAGCAGTCCTATTTATAGGACAGCGGTCCAATATGGGTTAAATTCTATCAAACAGGTCAAAGCTTTTCATCCCATCACACAGGACAGAAGATAGAAATACAAATTGGCCTTAAGTGACTGTAAATGGAATTATATTGAAAAGTAAATAAATGTCAAATGATAAATTGTTACCGGATTTTATAATTAGTAAAAACGCGTAATTTTTCATAAATTATAAATTAGGTAATTTGAAAATATTGATTTTTAAGAATCAGTGGATTAAAGTTATTTACTTACTAGATGATTTGTTTATTTTTACAAACATTTGTGGTTTTAAACATGCAGTAAATGCAATATACAAAAACTAAATTCAAAAATTAATAGAACTATAATTATTTTACTGGGCTTTAAAAATTATTAGATCAGGAAATACAGACTTCCTTTAAAATATATTTTGCTTTAATTAAACGATTATTCGAGCTCGTAAACTTCATTTCAAATCCAAACAATATATATATATATCACTATATAAGATTTTAAAAATTTACAAGCGAACACACACGTGAAAAATTTTACTTTAATGAATTTAAATATTTTTGCTAATAAGTACGAAAGCAAAAATTTCCAATGTTTGTTTTCACTAAAAAATTTTAGCTTTCTAGTTATTAAACTTATTTCAAAGTTTCTCCATTGCACATTTAGAAAGATTATTTATCAGGTTTTTTATTTATCAAGATAAAAATTATGTTGAGAGAGAGAGAGAGTTTCTACATGAAATATATGAATGAAAAAACAAAAGCCTATTAAAATTATCATATAATTAATGTTTTGTAAGTAAAAAAAAAATCCGTTTTGATATTTGTTAAATAGTTATACAGAAATAAGGGGCGTAAATAAGTTTACGTCTGTTCTACTAAGTTTAGAAAGAAGTGCTATTAAATTGTTTTTAAGGCTCTTCCCTCTTATGTTTAACAACTAATTAATAGTTGAATCAGTTAAATCAAACGAATTTCCTATTATCGTCGATAGAGGGACACAAACATATTGTTTTTTGTTTTAATTTTCTTGATTTTCATTTATGGGGAACGCCATTTTTATGAAAAAAAAAGTTATACATTTTTAACGAATCAGTATTAAATTAAATATTTAGTTATAACTTTACATAAATTTTATATTCGTTTTTCAAGCAGCAAACAATGCTTAGTGATGCAAATGTTTTTTTTTTTTCTTTTTTAAGTAAAATAGCCTCTGTGAATCTTAAATTTACTATATCATAAAATTCGTCGCCCACTTGTTATCCCAATCTTTCTGACAATTTTTTGTTTTATGTTTAAGAAGTCTTGTTGCCTAAGTTATTGACAGGTAACAACTTAAGCAATTTCTTTAAAATGCTATAGCCAAACCTAGACAGGCTTTTATATTTATGCTTATACAGAGAGATTTTATTAATCTATTTCTTGTTAATAAGGCAGTAAAGCGATATCTTTAAAACTTAATCATTAAAAGAAATATTTATTTACAACTTTACATCCATTTAATTTCCTTTCTCAAGCTTTTTTAATCGGTTAATATTACTATCGCTTAACTTCCTCATATAGTACGTAATTGCTGTGCATCTCCAATTTACGATAGCATCAGTGAAGCTTCGTGGAGCAGAATATCATATTTTCCAATCTTCTTGATTACACTTATGTACCTCCTCAGAGAAATGCAAGACAAAACACTCATTATTATCTTCCCCGCTACTCTGTCTCTTATACTCCCCCCCAGAGGGAGAAGGATGTGTAATAAAAATAACAAGATGGATGTATATTCATATCCTTTATTGGAGCAAAAGTTAATAACTTGATGTCCCATCTGCCGCGTGATATTAAAATTTCAAAAAGAAATGAATTTATCTAATTACATTTTGCAGATTTCTTTTATTTTCTTTATTTTTTTCTTTTCTTTATTTTTTTTCTTTTCTTTTCTTTTATTTTTGTCATTATACAAGAAATGAAAGAGCAGTTATTTGAAAAGAATTTAATAAATTGTCGTATATTGCCTAGCATTGTAAGGTGGTGTGGGATGATGGTGGGATTTTTCATAGAACCTGGATGACAGATATGTCAAGACGTTATTTTAATGCGCTATTTTTACAAAACTTAGATTAGAGAATAATTTAAAAATAATATTTTATTGATGCTTTAGAAATATTGCATTAATTGGCCTTTAATGTAATTATTTATTGCAGAATGTTAATTTTTGATACAGAGCAATTTATTAATATTATTTCAGATTTTATCAAATTTCACTTCCTATAATGAGATATTTTTAAAACTTTTAATAAAATCAAAAAATATTTGTTGTAAATATTGCTTAAATTTCGAAATTATAATTTCTCCACAAACTGTACTAAAGTTTCCCTTTTTTTTTTTTTTTTTTTTTTTAAACAATATTTCGAAATTTCACAGTCTCCTGACTACTAGGCGTATGTTCTAAGACAAAACTAACGTCTGTCGTAGAGGAAAATTTTTCAACGTTTAAACTGTTGCTTGAATTTGAATACCAGTATATTATAAAAAACAGTCTTCTTCTTACTGTTCAGGGATTAAATAAGGCAAAGATATTATTAGAAAATACTGGAGTAGAAATTCAATAGACCACAGAAACACTGCAAAATATCTGCAGGCGCCATTTTTGTGTCAGCGAGTATACCAAGTATTCAGTGGGGTGTGGAAAAATTTTCACAATGTTACAAAAATACACTATTCACTGTAAGAAAAAATGTAAGACAATAATTGAAATATATAATCTCTTGACTTTTAGAACACTGCTCTAAAACTTTTGCATCATTATTAACATTATACTGTAGATATGTAAAGATAAAAATATTTAAAGAATGCAATTTACTATTAATTTGAAATAGAAAATTATAGCTATCGAACTGCCAGAATATTTTTGTGGAACTGTTTCAGTTTTTCCTTACAATGTTTCTGCTAATTCATTAGTGTTATATATATATATATATATATATAATATATATTTTTTTAATCTTTAAACAGTTTTTGTATTACGTAAAACAGGATTTAATTGGGCATATAACGTTTTTCTAAAATTAAAAGAAAGAAAATTGGGTTTTTCAAAGATGTTCTGTTAAAAATATATTTTAAGTAAAACTTAGGTGTTATTTTTTTAAATTATGCAATCCTTCCTTCCAGAAGCAAAATACTTGTAATAATGACAATAATAATTTTTAGTAATTCTGTTAATCTAGAAAAAAGAAATCTTATACTCTAACATCTTTATTAAAATGTTTAAAAAATAATAATAATAATTTTCATTTCGAATAAGAATGCATTAAATGAGTATTGTCTTTGATTTAACTCCAGCTGAAAATGTAAAAGCAACTGCTTTAAATTAATTTGATAAATTATTAACTAATTCTATAAATTACATGCAGTATAAATTAATACAAAGCCCAAAATCCAAATCGATTCTGCTTTAGTTACTAAAATGGTATTTCAATGTATTTTTCTTCTGTAATTTTAGACGAATCTTTCTATAAAGCCAAAAATCTTACAATGATATATGTATATATCCTCAAGTTTTCAACAGTATTTTAAAGTATATATTTACTGTGCAAGTACATTTTACTCTAAAAGAAAAAAAAAATTCTTTTAATACATTCTTATTCCACGTGTTCTTTAAGAAAGATAAACAAAGACTGAATATAATTGATTGCAATAATATTTTCCCTCTGTTTATTTTATCGATATCTAAAGTAAATTTGTCATATATCTGCAGATTCTACTGATTTTTAAAGTAATATCCTTTTATTGCCATTTAGAAAGTTCTCGGCTTCCATATCTCCCTGAATTTTTAATTCCTTGAAAGTGTAAGAGCTTCAAAAATATAAAAATACCTTTTGAAATCTTACTAATGGTTTGATTACTACGTTGGACGCTACTGTTTGAAATCGTAAATTTTATGACAAAAAGACATGGCAGTCATTCAAGAATCTATTAACAGAGTTACATTCTATATGAGTAGAATTTTATTTTTAAAAAGGTGAAAAGTTTCTCCAAATCAATTTATCTCCCCGCCCCTCCAGGAAAAAAAAATGTTTTTATTTCAAATAGAAGTCTCGTTCAAGATATTTTTACTGTGTTTGCTATTTTGAAATATTGGATGGTGTTCCATCCAAAAATACATTTAAAGGGAATTTAAAATAAAATATAGACATCATAAAAAAAAAAAAAAAAATTCATTTCTTACCTTCTGTATAAAAAAGCTTTCGGAAAAAAATATGCACGCAAAATCAAAAGCACAAAACGGCAGATATCCACATATTTTCATTTTGCAAGAATATTTTAAACGAATCTTTTCTCTGCTTTAATTAATATAAAAATGTAAATGCAATTATTTTAAAATGATTTAGTAAATTATTATATTAAATACAGTACAAACTAAAACAGACTGCGAAAATAAATAAATAGAATGCAGATCATTTGTGATTTAGCTCATAAAAAAGACTTTTCAAATCGCCTTTTTTAAGAAATTTCGTATTATATTTTAAATAATATCAAATAACTTCCAAACAAAATGGATATGATCTAATTAAACAAAACTACTATGTAGAAAGAGAAAATTTTGAAACAAAAGTAACTAGAATTATGCGTATTTCTTATTTTATTGAAGTAAAACTTAACAACTGATATTCCATCTGCGTAGTATTAAATAAACGTATTTGAAGAAACATAAACATGCAAGAAAAATAAAGAGAGCAGAATGTCTCTAATGAATTTATTTAATTGAATCTTGAAATAATAACGTAATAGAAAAGTTTTTTTTATTTTGTATGAAAATGTTATAAGAATTCTTTTTAAAAAAATTGCTAATTGTTTGGTTGTAATCATTCGACTAATAAATAAAACAAAATAAAAAATTGAAATGTAGATTGGTTTTATTTCGGATTGGTATAGTTCTTTTATAATGCCTGTTTTGTCCAATATCACACCAGTATTGCACACCAGAACTCCTGCAAATAAACATAGATTACTTGAAAAATCTGTATCCTAAAACAGTTTTCCTATATGTAGAAAATCTGATAATTATATCTTTAAGGGATTTAGTTTCTTTGTTTAAATGTCTAATGATGAATTGTTTCTCTTCATGTTAATGAAATTTCGCAGAGGGCGCATCAACAATTTTTTCATAAATAAAAGTAAATGTTAAAATTAATTCATTAAGCTCTATTAACGTAAATATAATCGTAGAATGAAAATTAATTAAAATAAAATAATATAATTTATTTAGCAGATTATGTTACCCATCATTAAATTGGAAATAAATTCGAATAAAATAAGATTTTTAAAAACACGATAGGGGTGAGAATCTTAATCAGAAATTAATTAGTTTTCTGTGAAAATTACTGTCGTTGTATTAATGTAAATGTAAAATTACGTTGTAATGATGTAAAATTACTGTCGTGAAAGCTGTCGTTGTATTCTATATAAATGCCTCATGCAAAGATTGGTCTTGAATTATATTATAAACATCTTCCCATACGTTTTTAAGCAAAGAGAAATAAAAACGAACATGCATCCTGAATAGATTACAAAAATCGTCACGCATAAATCTCCTGAAATTAAAGTGATGTGCGAAAAGCTTCTGTAATGCAAAGTATTTACGGCAGTGTGAAATCGACTGTATGCCACTTTATGTCGTGTAGGAAGTTAAAAAAATTACGTTTATCCAATAATAGATTGTCATTTCTTTTCAGAACTACTACAGTATTTATATAAATATCCTCAACGTTCATTTTTAAAATCCAATTGCATTCATGTTCCCATACGTTTTAAATCAAAGAGATATATGAACGAATAATCATGAATAAGGTAAAAATTATAAAACGCTTTACATGACTCTTAGAATATAACTAAGAAAATTCTTTTTTATACAATGAAATAAGTTTAAAAAAAAGACACTTAATACAGTTAAAACTCCATTTTTACATCTATTTACACACAGAACACATACGAAATTTCACCGCTTCTATGAATTGAAATATTTTATAGAATTGTAATATTTCAAAAGGTTTTATCTAGATTTCATCTTTGAAAATAAAATACTGCATTGATTTCAATATATTCCTCAAAAGTGGATGGAAATTTTTGATGGAAATTCAGTCTTAAAACTTTACTGAAAGAATATTTTGAAACATTGAAATAAAAATATTTTTCGTAATATTTATCCTCAACAGATTTATTATCGATATGTATCATATTTTAGTTTTGAGAGCGATTTCAAGTCTTAAATTTTCTAGATATTATAATTTTTGAAATTTCATAAAGAAATATGAAAAAATTAGAAGAAAAATAATTTAATATATTACTTTGTCTTTGAATTAAAATTGTTGTAAATAGAACTCGGAGATATTTAAGTAAAAAGAAACATAAAAAAGTATAATCGAAAAACAACAGAATTTCAAAAACTTTCTGATTGTGGGGGCCTCAGATGAGGGCGGTAGCATATGAAGGTCTCTTCTAAGGCGTAATGACAAATATTCAGAATTGTAGAATAAAAGATTTATTCGTATTTAAATCCAATAGGTTTTATGGACTAAATATCTGCATATGTAAGCAACAATAAAATAGTTGAAAAAAGTTATCCGATGACAAACAAAAGTTCAGTGAGGTGATAGCGTTAATCAAATTCCTGATTACAGTGAAATATAGAGTTCGGCTAATTAAAGAGTCTCTAGGAAATCTATTTTATCTACTCTTTACAGAATGTTCACTTGTGAAGAGTTAAAGAACCCTTACTCCGCTGACAGCCTATCACTGTACTTAACTACCAAGCTACTTCCAGCCGCAAGAAAGATATCTCTTTCCCCTCGGATCTCTACCTCCAAGAAACTATATGCATGAACACCGAGAGATTTTTCTCTCCTTCCAGGTAAAGTCCTGTGACCTTTACTCCTTTGAGTCTCGAGCTTAACTCACTGTTTTCTCATCAGCGATCTCTTATGTCCTCTCATTTCTCCCAAAAAAACGATAGGGAGTTCTTTAGCCATTCGCAATGTTTTCCTGTCAAAAACCTCTGCTGGTTGTGCTCTAATAGGTCAGCATCACCACAGCCTACTTTTTGCGCTCGACACTGCGCTGAACAACTGATCGTGAGAAAGCGACGTTTAGTTTCACTATGTCGGTGCACCCCAGGTGGTCCGTGCTTTTATGCTCGCTGTCTCCATAGTGTCCATTCTTTGATGAATTATGATTGACCTGTTCCTTCTTGATGTTCCCGTCTAAAGTTGGAACTTAGATGAAAACTCGGTTCCTTTTTGTAAATACATGGGTTTATCTAGCGATCTTGTATCACTTTGAGGGCTTTTTATATGGAATAGTGCGAACAGTCTTGAAGTTCCATATGATTATTAGACTCATATCAGTGCACAAAGTCTTGAAGTTCCACATGATTATCAGACCCATATGAATGCACTATACTTTATCAAAATGCAATACAGATATCCGAAATTTTCTGGTGAAAGGAAATCCATAAACTCATTTATTTAACATGTACTGAAACCTTGGTAACTCGGTAGCAAGGCAAATCAAGGGGAAATTGAAACTTGTCTTTGGAAGTTAATGCCAAATAATTTATCGTTTCCATTTTCAAACATCACCCATTTTTTATGTTATATATTATTCTTGTACCTTTGCGGCTATTTCCTTGCGGCTATCTAATTCAAAATCCGTTGCAGAAAAATTAATATTAAATTAATACTATGAAAGAATCATAGATATAGTCATTATACACATAATAGATATAATTACTCCTAACTTGAATAAGTATATCTATACATAAACTCTAAAGAACCACGGAATTTTATTATGAACAAAAAAAATTGTCATACAGTTTATAATGCGTTATTTTTTTTCTAATTTAAAGGAAATATATCTTTTCACACTTCAGTATCTCAGATGAGAAACTTACACAAAACCCTTACAAATATGTTATATGTTTGTTTTAGTACCAAAGAAAGGAAATATCGGCAATCTGTTTTAATGTCTTGAATTGATAAAGCAATGTGTGACTATCCTGTAAAGCATTAACTAAGCGTGAGTTTTGATTGGCATTTAGTTTCTGTCACTTCACTAGTTCGAAATTTTTATCTTATTTATAATAAATATTAACTTATTTATAATAATGAGCTCATGAAAATATAATTTAATAAAATGACCTATTACATTATAGTTAAATTTTAATAATTTTGTATTTTGCTTTGAAAAAAAGTAATTTAACATCGAATTATCATCTTTAGTCATTTGTTCCTGTCCGCTTCTGTCTCCACACAGACACTCGCTAAGAAAAAATAATTGTATGAGTTATTTTGCTCGAACATTTTTGAGCAAATCCAATATTTTTTAAAAGTTGACGCTACTGCTGTTAATACTTGTTGACATGCTTTTTAAAACTTTTATAGGGCAATTCCATGCGGAGAGTCACACACGTAACGCAGGCTTTAATTTGCATTTATTCAATTATTTATTAAATTTTAATGTTAATTCTGATTTTAGGTGGTAGGGTAAATAAGTTATTAGCATATTATTTAGTTTAAATGTGTGTAAGTAAAACTCACAGAAATATATCATTTAATTTCATTCTCAAAATGTGCTTTTTTTCTGAAGTAGAAAAAAGCTCATTTTGAGTAATGAAATTAAATGATATACTTCTGTGAGTTTTGTTGCCACACATTTAAATTTAAAAATATGGTAATAACTTATTTAGTATACCACTTAAAATCACAATTAACATTAAAATTTAATAAATAATTGAATAAATGCAAATTAAAGCCTGCGTTGCGTGTGTGACACTCTCCACGGAATCGCCCTATAGTACAATTTATTTAGAACTGAATACATGACTATCTACGAAGATTTAATTTTCTTCGGAATAAGGTATTAATAATTTATTCTTCATACATTTGAGTCTAAAATTTTAAAGTTTCGCTTTGCACGTGCATTAGGGTGCGCCACTAAAAGCAGAAGAGGCTGTGCGAAACACTTGAAAGCTTTTAGACACACTGAATGTTTTATTGAAATGCAATATGTGAATATATTTTATCTAGAGTTCAAACTTGGAAAATATATAGGTCATTGGTTTGAAGATATTACTGAAAAGTCGAGGGAAAAGCTAGAAGAAAATTATCTTTTAAAGTTTTTTTAGAGGAATATAGAGATCTAGGGTGACTGAGCCAGTAGTTGATACTCCTCCAGTAGTTGATCAAATTTTTAAAATATTGCGCCATTTCAGGTGAAAATGAGTTTTGCACGTGGCGCTAGACATAATATTTTTGTTTGAATATTGGAATAACTTTTGTCACATTGTTATCAGCTGCCTGCAGTAAGAGAAGCCATTTTATGATTTTATTTTAATTAGAAAATGTAAAAATTTAGTTTTTGTTAAGTTGGAGACAATGACGGTAAGTTAAAATAATCCACTTCCATCTTGCTTGTTTCAAATAATAGTTTTATATGCATTATTGTTAATCACAGCTTAAGCTTTAAAGATTAATTTTGGAATTTTCGACTGATTTCTTCGATTGATCAACTACTGGCGAAATGGCACTTATATTTGCTTATAATTTTGTTGCTATTTATCAGCAGATTTCATTTTTGCCCATGATACGAAATTCATTAAGGGTTGTAGTAATCATGTTAGTTTACTTCTAAAACTTAAAAGGAAGGAAATATAATAAAAACCCCGTAGCACCGACCGTATTTGATCAACTATTAGCTCCGTCACCCTATGACACAGAAACATTGCTACCTGATTATATTTATTTGTTGTTGTTGAAAGATTTTCAGATAGAATCACTAACTTCATGTAGTTTTTGAACGTTAGATGGATTTGATTTTTTTTCTTCTAAATTTGAAAGTTTAGTATAGTATTGGATACTTTGTTTATATGAATAATTATATTTTGAAGAGTTTTAAAGAATTCATGTTTATTTTATATCTATAGATAATAGATAGGTAACGAGTCTGATTATGGGTGATTTTGGATCTTTTAAAAGACTTCACAAAATTTTACACATTGAAAAAGAAACCAACTAATAAAATTTAAAATAATTTCGTGATTTGTTAATGCGTATGTATAATACAATGCTTTGCTCATTTCAGAATTTATTGCGACAACATTTTGGAAATAAATATCATTTTTAAACAGCCCCAATTTCTTAATATTTTAAAAAACTATACTATTTTACTGTTAGTGCCTGATTATTTTGTTTAAGTAATTATTTTTTTCGTTAACGAAATGAAAGTTTTGATAAAAATAAATATTCCAGCTTGATTTATCATTAAATTTCGCCGAGAAAGCATATGTTTAATTTTTGTTATTAATTTATTGCCACAAAAAAGTTATACGGAGTTGATTTTACGGAATCCCAATTCGCATTAGGGTGAAGTGCACAGATTAAATAACTTTTTAAAAGCTAAAAATATAAGCTAAATAGAGTCAGAATCTTAATTAACAATGACTCCCGAATTATGATAGATAGTTTATTTTATAATAAAATCTAATTCTGTAAATAATTTATTTTATAATAAAATCTAATTCTGTAAATAGTTTATTTTATAATAAAATCTAATTTTGATAGTTAGTTTATTTTATAATCAAATCTAATTCTGAATATCACATCTCATAAAAGTTAAATTTAGCTTTTTAAAAATTAAAAGTATGGCTGGAATCTCAAGAATATATGATTTGCATAATATATGATTTAGAAATTTCTTAATCATGCGCCTAACAGGATATTTTATTTAGACAGATGAATCAACATAGCTATGCATATATACAAATAACATATCTTTATTTCATTAAATAACTTTAGATTAAAGGAACATTTCTTCTGTTTCAATATATTTAAAAAACTATTTGCATATTTTTAAAGATTACGTTGAAATAACAGACTTTCACATTTTTTTAAAAAATATGTAGCCTTTACAATGCCTGACAGGACGAATAATAGTTGCACTAGAATAATAGTTACATTATCTTATATTTCTCTCATTTTTACTACACAAAACTTATCTTTCAGTAATATTTTACAAAAAGTATTTAAAATATTAATTATTTAATTAAACTTAAATTGTATATTTAAATTTATTCAAGAACCTGTTGCATTTTTAAAAGATAACTTTAAATAATTTATTATAACATATATATTTTATGAGTGCATTAAATTATGCAACAAATGTTTATATATTTGCTTCTAATTTTTATATCAGATCTCGCAAATGAATTTTCTGAATCACAACTTCAAATGACAAATGAATTAAAAAAAATAAATTTTGGATATTTTCAATCAGAATACGACATTTGTAGCCTTTTAAACAAACACTTCATCAAAGAGCTTTACTAAAAACGAGTAAAATCAATTATTAAAAGATAAGATTTTCTCAAATCTAATACTAAAGATTTTTTATTTTTTAAATATAGGAATAGATTATTTTTATAACACTTCAAGCTAAGTTTTAAACGATCAAAGAAAACGGATATTGTTAAAAAGTGTTATAATGTTCAAGAAAAATGCTAGTTGAATTGATTCGGTTTAAGGTTTTTCATATGTAAATATTGGATATCGCCTAAAAAGGATAAAATTAAAGATATTTGTACAAGTATGACACTTGTCCTAAAATAACCTTATTAAGTATTTTCAGATTCACTCAAAATAATTTTTAAATGTGTTTCATGAAAAAAAATGTCTACAACTGCATTTTCTTTTTCTGATTTTTTTCTTAATTAAAAAATCTTAAGTACCTGAAATTTCTATGAGATAAAATTAAATTGTTTTTGTTTAATCTGACGTATTTGGTGGTTAAATTAAAATTGTCTCTCTTTATTAAGAATTTTTGAAGAGTTATTTAATTCTAAAATATATATTCAATATTTAAGTCGCCAGTGTATGTTATTTTGAAAGTGTGTTATTTTCAGAGGATATATTTTTTATTTTTTAAGCGTAATTGTAAAAAAGAGGGCTGTCTGTCGTATATTCTAACCTAACGAAAGGGTATGTAATTTTGAAAATTTAATTGTTTAACTATTCTATATTCACCTTTCTTAAATTTACATATTTTTGTCAAAAATGCAAGGAATATATAGAATAAAGGGATTTTGAAATATAGTAAATTATAAAAAAAATATCAATGATATCAATTCGTTATCTTATATTTTTGCATAATTTTGCATATAGAACTGATATGACACTGTATTGTTTTTCTTTTTGAAAAAGGACAAAACTGTACCTTTTATAAGGCAGTCTTAGTTTTTGGTTGGAAACGTTTCCCAGTTCCCAATTAGCTTTTTCTTTTCTTCATTGCGTATTTTTGTTTTTCGAATAACATAACATACTAGATAGAGAACACCAAACTGGACGCCTGACCCAATGTTTACAGGTACCTGGCAGGGATATCTTTTTAATATAGCCTACACAATTTTGAACATATTTACAAGAGTTGATAAATTATGATTTTTAACAAAATATACGCAGACAATTGTCAGAATATAACACATCTAAATTTTCGAATGACAAAGATTTTATATTAATTATATTTTTTTTTTCCTTTTCCTTTTTCTATCAGTTAATCATAATTAAATGAACATTTTTGTATTAACTATATCTTGGACAAATTTGGGTATATCGTGGCTCATATTAACAATATATGCGTGAAATATTGACATAATATTGGGACGTTTATATTTTAAGAGTATTGCAATATTCTCCGAAAATATTTCTCGAATTTTGAATGCCATTATCCCTAACGTAAAGCCATTATTTCTGAAATACTGACGTTCCATTGCAATTAATTTCGATTCAAAGCCAATTTCTCTGTAATATTATTTAAAAGCAAATATTTTAATGTAAAGCTAATATTCAGCTAATATTTGTATTTCATTTGATGTATTTCTGTTCAAAGCCATATTAGATTTCAAAATACCTATATAACAACTATTATTTTCGTATTAGGATTTTATCTAAATTTATTGTATTTGCTGTTTACAAATTACAAATACTAAATACCTCTATCAGGAGATTATTTTTTTTTTCTAAATGAATAATATAGCCAGTATTTTCTAGCCCAGATCATGAAATGCAGGAAATATGACATCATATACAACAACTCTAAGCAAGAACTACCTTTGAAGATCTCAGCACTAAACTATTCATATGTGAATATGAAAGAAATAACCTAATCAACTTATTCTCACTGTGTACAGGTTATTTGTAAAAAAACATTTTTTTGCATGCATAATTAATTTAAACTTTCCGCCGCATTTTTCTTTTGTTTTTAAATCGATGATCTAATGCCCGTGGGCAAAAACGGGAAGAAAAGTCCTTTTTTTAACATAAAATTTGCTGTAAAAACATAAAATTCCATTAACACCATAACGGATGCTTGTATATATTTTGCTAAATTATATTTCCTTCTCCTTTTATAAAGATTTACACTTCAAACAAACACGACTACAATTTTTCCCTTTCGGAAGGTAAAAAAAAATATCCCCCCCTTTTTTTTAAACCTTCCTTTTGGTGACTGCAAATCCTCTTATGCTTCTAAGTTTTATTATCCTTCCCTCCTTTGCGTTTATAAATGTCTTTTTCCCCATTCCGATGACATATTTAAAAATTGTAATGGAGGGGGAAATTTTTTATCATGTTTATTTTTTCCTCCTTCCCTTAAAATTCTTTGTTTAAATATCTTGTATCGATTGTTTAAAAGGAGGCACAACGAAATACTTTTATCAAATGATGATACTGTTTTTTATTTCTTTTTTTTTTCTGATTCATCAAAGATGCTAGAATGGATTTTTGATTAAATTGTTTCGGGAAAATAACCCAAAAATAAAAATCCTTTCCGTTTTTTTTTTTTTTTTTTTTTTTTTTTTTATGTTGTCAAGATAATTTAGATTTTTAGAAAATTAAAAGAAATATATTTATCTTTTTAAAAGCCTCGGCTGTTTATTATATAATTTTTAGGGTTCCGTACTTAAAACGGAACCATTATAAGATCACTCCTGTGTCCGTCTGTCACATCCCTTTTACTCGTAAACTATGAAGCGTGAAAGTTCAAATTGGGGGACGTAATAAAGACTACTGACCCGCATATTTACAGATTAGTAAACATTTACAAATATTTTTTGGGGAAATGTACAGGGACTAGTTAAGTTACTTTAAAAAAAAAAAAATCTTTTCTTTGTATATCGTGCGGGGTATAGTGCGAAAGCTTTCGTAACGCTGAACTCAAAAATACATTTCATTTAATTTTAGGTATGATATTTTCAGAGATATCGTCCAAAATGTAGTGCAAAAATATGCCCCCACCCCCACCCGTCTATTTCCGAATCTACTGAAACTAAAATTATGAAAAAAAATAGGAGGTAGTAGAGGTTAAATTAAACCTTGCAGGAGAATTATTGCGACTACCCTAGGTCACATAGTTTTTGAGAAACGCGCATTTTTCCGTTACACACAAATTTCGATTTGCGGGCTTTCAGAAAAGGTTTTAAGGAGCGCTGGAGGTACCTATCGTTGAAGACTTATAAAAGCATTGACGATAATAATTTTTGAAATAAATCGTCGCTAATTAGCGGAGATATTAACCCTTAAATACACGGACGGTTTGGATATACATAATAACAGGAGTGGCGTACTCTATGTTCCATCTGCATTTAAGACTCATATAACAAGTTTCAATGATACTAATTGTGTAATGCTATTATGCCCAGTAGCAGTATAAAAGCAATAAACATCAAATTGTTAAAAACAGACTAATTTAATTAGAATTAATCACATATATACTATTCGCGACTAGTTTTGATTGAGTGGATCTCTCAATACGCCTCCCGTGTCTTTAAATGTTAATTAAAAACCTATCTGCAAAATCGCGGCACCGACAAGGCGGCGCGGCGTTGCACATTTGTGGCCTCCTTTCGAAGCGCGTTTAGCACAATGCCAAGTTTAAAATTTGAACAAGTTTTTTTGTTTTGGCTACACTGTAAAAAGAAAAGATTATTACCATGCTGAATTTAGTTTTATGAAATGCCAAACGAAGTTTAAATATGCACTACTTTTATTGTCTGTACCGAAATTATTTCATTATAAACAGAATAGGATAAGATTAACAAAAGTGTTATACAGAATAGCAATATCTGATATTATTTAGGCTTCATATCTCTTTGAACTTTTATGGTATAACCATTTATTACTTTTCTAGTATAGGGGAGACTAGGGAGGGTTGACCAAAGGGGATGCTTAACCCACCCATCACTTTTCATATTTAAAATAATTTCAGAGATTCATCAATGTGTGTCAACCAAAGCTACTGGAATGCTCAAACAACAGTTTTTGTTTCATACAGATAACAGAAATAGGTGTGGAAAAAATCAATTGTGAGGCGTTTTGAACCTAAGAGTTGTGTTTTTTAGAAATAATTTCAGATAAAATATATCATAGAAATTTAAGTAAGTAGGTTGTAAGTAATGCAGAAGTATCGAGCTTTCATTCCAGTCATAAAGATCCAGTAAGTCAAATTCCAGTAAGTCAGGCTTAACATAACAATGCGCTATTCTTTAGAAAAGAGTTATGTGGGGAGGGTTGACCCATTCAATGTAAGGGAGGGTTGACCAGAAGCTCAACGTTACCATAATTAAGTGGTTTTGGAAAAGATTCTATTATACACTGTATATAATGAAAGGTTTATGGTTATAAAAGAATGTAAATTTGTTCTATACAGTGGGGTGATGGAAAAGAAAATGTTTAAAACTAATTAAAGAAAGATGCGAAAAATTGCTATAGTATCCACTGTTAGAAAAAAATTAATGAAATATACATGAGAAAGATGATAGGAACTTTTTTCGATTTAAATATTACTTAAAATAGGTAAACAGAAACAGTGGAAAAGACTAGAAAGTATGAAAGCAGCAATCTTAATCCTTTCAGGGGAAGTGTTATGTTTATGAAACCACTTAATTTTAATTCTCAAACAACACAAAAGCACCATAATTTTGCTAAAATCTTTTCCATTTAATATGTATGTGAAATATAGCCTTGTTCTTATTTCCAAATACATTTGTGCATAATTTCCGATGCCAGTCATTTATTTCAACATTTTAGTACTGAAACTACTAATTAACCTTTGAAAGGTTTTAAAAGATGTTAATGTTACATTAAGTGGTCATGCAGCTGCAAAAGAACATAGCATTGATCGAAAACTTTCGGAAGGTATGTATGTAAATTTCAACAGGATGAATATAGTGAGATGAAGCCAAACTACGTATGTGGCAACTAGAGGTGTCAGGTCGAGTGTCGCAAAAAATAGGACATGTACACAAAAAGAAGCTGGACAGTGGCTTCTAAATCCGGACATAATAATACATGAAACCCTATGAAAATGGAACCTCTCTATAACGGAATGCTCTCTTAAGTGTTAAAATTTCATTTTCATTGCAGTACAATTATACCTGCTCAGACAAAATCTTGTTTAAAACAAAAATTTTCTCCGTTGATTTGCGATTGCGTCTAAACAGGTTTGTTTAAACATCATATTTTCAAAAATATTTTTTATAATGACTAAAGCATGTAACATAAAGTTATTTTGTTTTTAAAACTGATTTTAATTATCTTTACAAATATTTCAATGTCAAACAAAGTGGGTCAAGCCTCCCATATAGTGGATCAACCCTCCCATATGTGGGGAGCCTTGACACATCATTTTCTCATGATTAAAATCAATCATTTTTTTAATTTCTTATATATTACACTTATGTAGCAATTTTATTTCGATAACTGATTGCATAACGAATAAAATAATATATAAAATTTTATTACGTTCAATATTTAAAAAATAAAAAAATCATTTTGTAAAAAATGGGTCAACCCTCTCTAGTCTTCTCTATACAGCTATAGCCAACCCTGCGTTGTATAGTTTTTTACAAAGTCTTATTTTAGCAACGATTTTTTTTTTATAATACAGTGAATAATTCATATGTTTATTGTACGGAACCGTGTGAGCGCGAGTAATACTCACATATGGCCTTCTTTATATCTAATCTGACTTTCGAATACATAATTTATAAATCTATATTTACAGGGATGACCGCCCCGGGAACCCAGCTTTCGCTTTAGAGTATAAGTGCAATCCCGGGGGGGGAGACTCAAATCCACTGCATATGGTAAGATACATTAACAATGAGTAGTCTTTACAATATTTTTAAAACAGTTAATAATATACATAAAAATAAATTCAGTTTGCTGTTTTTGACTCTGAAACTCACAAGAAGTGTCATCAGTACATACATTGACAGCAATTGCACTATCTTGTATACATGCATAAACAATTTCAAGACATACTTTTGAATATTAGAGATGAAAAACTTTAAGTGAAATGCATATGCTGATAAATATAATGAAAATACTAAATTACTAAATAAAACAAACCAAAGGAGATAAGACAAATATTTACATTATGTACAAAACAGGGGCTCCTGTCTGAAATGGGAGCTGAAAACAATGAGTTTGCTCAGTTAGCTCAGTAAGGGGGAGGATTGGTAAATATAAATTCGTTGTCTTCTAAAAATTTCATACAATCCGCTATACGTTGCAGGAGAACTGTACGGTCAAGCAGGTAAGTTAGCCAGTCAGGCAGTGTCATCTGTTGTGGCTTTTTTACGTGATAGTGGGACGTTAATGTGCAATGTAAAATATAGTGTAATGACGTTGATAAGGATCCACAAATGCAAATTTTCTATAAAATATGAAATTAGCAGAATTATAAAAAAAGACAAACACAATAATAAAATGAACTTCCAGAAGAATATTTTTGCTTTTATATCTAATAAATTTTACAACAATATAAGAATGTTTATTTGCTTCAGAAAAATTTCAGTTTTCATGTCTGTCCTTCTGCTGTTTCTAAATTTTATATGATGTATTCATTCTAATAATTTTTAGTTCTCTTACTCTAATAACTAGGATTCCAAATTTTATCTCCTCTAATGTAGAAAAACATCTTCAATTCTTAATATAAAAAATATCTTCTCTCTAAGATAATATTATTATTAATTTTCATATAAAATATTTTATGCATCAAATTGACAATGCTAACCCGGTTTCAGAAATAAGGTTTCTTTCTAATAGACAACGTTATTGATTCAATGCTTTATAATGAGTTTTCTAATATTCTACAGATTAGTTTATTTCATTTGTCATGCTTTATAAAATTTTTCATCGAAAATTTCATTAATTTTATACTTTTTCAAAAAACCTTTTACGTAGCTAGGTTCGTAAATCTTTTGTGCAACAGTACCAAGTTTGCAATATATTTCTTTTCCTTTATAACAATTTCAATTAATAACAACGACACAATTAAATTATATGTTCTTCTGCTTTTATAAAGATTTACATTTTAAACTATAGCACGACTGAAACCTTTCCCTATTGGGAGGTAAAATATATATATATATATTACCTCCCTTTTGATGACTGCAAATCCTTTTACGTCTATGAGTTTATTATCTTTTTCTCCTTTGCGTTTATAAATGCCTTTTTTTTCCCATTTCCAATGACATACAATGAAACAGCTTTATCATATGATGATACTCTTTTTTTCAGTTTTTTTTCCTGTTAATCAAGATGCTAGTACGGATTTTTGATTAAAATATCTCGGGAAAATAACTTAAAAATGAAAGTCTTTGTCGATTTTTTCTGTGTTGTCAAGATAATTTACATTTTTAGAATATTAAATAAATTCTACTTATTTAATTTTTTTATGTCTGGACTGTTTATGATATAATTTTTTATGGGCTTTCGAACACATAATTTATAAACATATATTTATATTTGAATTTTAAATGAATATTTTCTATAAAAATAGAATTAGCAGAATTATAAAAAAATGCAAACACAATAATAAAATGAGCTTTCGAAAGAATATCTTTGCTTTAAATAAATTTTATAGCAAAATATGAATGTTAATTTTTATTTGAAAAATTTCAATTTTTATGTTAGTCTCTCTGTTTTTTACACTGTAATCGTCCTGCAGATTTTTTCATTCATGTTTAATGAATCGTATAGTAATGTAATAAAGTATTTGTATGAAGATTTGTATTTGTTAAACTTACATATTTATTTATCGTATGCAATTAAAAAAAATACATTAATGTCAATCTTGTGTTAAATCAGCCTTTGAATTCAAAAATTACGTGATGAAAAAACACGGTTAGGACGCTTAAAGGGTTAAATTTTGGATGACGCATTTATTACAATAATTATTTGTTCTCTTAATCTAATAACTAGCATTCCAAATTGTACCTCCTCTAATGGAGCCCTGAACCCTGGGTCTTGGACTCTGGGTCTTGGTTTTCTACTGAACATCTGGGAAAAAAAAAAAAAAAAAAAACCACTTTGTCGAATTTTACTTAGCGATTAATTTGGATTGTTTTAAAAATATTAGAACCATTTTCTTATCATTTTGACAAATCTTTGTTGAAACGCTTTGATTAAGAAAACGTAGTATAATATTGAATGCTCGTCTATTATGGAGCAAAAATAAATTGTCCAAACTATCCATACTCCATAAATATTATTATATCCATACTTTTATTGTGGCACCTGCGCTCGGACACAATTTTGGTGACACAGGCTTCGCACATTGACGAGTATTTGAACGGAAAAAATCCCTGCCGGCCCGGCTTACAGGCGGAAGTAGATTTTGAAGTTAAGTATATTAATTGCTCGAACAAAAACTAAATCATGATTAGATATAAATCCACTTTAACAGTTTTATCTGGCCGCTTTTGACGAGTTTTTATTTCATTTTTATATAACAGCTGGTTTTATCAAAATCATGTTAAGGCGGTATTAAAAAAAATACTTTTCCATGCTCAACAACTCGAAATTTTCTGGCACATTTGCAGATTCATTTCTAATAGAAAAAATACGAAACTTGCTGACGTGATTTTTGAAAAGATTTATAAGCGGCATGTGTTCTTGTTTTTCTTTCAGTTAATTGAAACTTGATTAATAAACAATTATTTTCTCAGTAGGGCAATATTTTTCTTTCTAACACAACCGCTTCGGGAATTTCTGTTCAAAAGGCCCATTTTGACATCATTTTTTTAAATATATTCTGCCTCTACAAAAAAATCGATCATTACGGTACATTATATAGTTTCTGAAGAAGAGAATCTATCAATTGGATGCGTTTGAGAGCAAAAATGAATTTAAAAATGAGTCAGAAAATAAGCAGTTCGGATTTGAATACACCCTTAATAAGATGATTTTTTTCTTCAACCGCTATGTATTTTTAATTTGTTTTTGCTGTAAGAATCGGTCCTATCAAAAAATTATCTATATAAATGTTAAAGACAATATTAAGAAGATATATGTTAAATCCATGGGGATTTTATATCTTGTGAATTGACGGAGTTATGGAAATTTTTCTTCTTCACCCCCCTTTTTTTTGTTTTCGTTTTTAATTTTTTTTTTGCGTTACGAATTGGACCTATCAAAAACTTGTGAATATGAAAGTTGTAGATAATATTCAGAAGACGTATAATAAAATTAATTGAATTTGATATCTTGAGAATTGACGAAGTTATGAATTTTTTTCTCCCAAAAACCCTATTTTTGCGCCCCTTGAGCCCATTTTTAATTTTATCAAAAATCTGTGATGCATAAATTTTTGGCCCTACTTTTAGAAGTAACAAAACTTTAAACTGATTTGATATGTACAAAATTTAAGAAGTTATGGGTTTTTTTCTGCTTACACAAAACCCCTCCCTATTTCCAGCCGCTTGGCCCGATTTTGCTCATTAACGAACTTGAACGAGATTTTATGCCCCTTGATTTTATGTATCAGTTTGGAAGAGATTTGTGCAGAATTGTGGAAGTTATCGTGTCCAGGAGAAAGTGATATATATAGATAGATACATAGATAGATAGATAGATAAAGTTTTTTACTGAGGGTGGTTTTGGGTTCTAGGGGTCATAATCGGTGTAGATCTGCAAAAATTTTTCGGAAATTCCAACATAGGAACGACGCCAATAGGTAGTATTTCATACGAAATCTACCTAAAATTAGAGAGACATATTAAAGTATATGGTACACATATCTGTGAACAAAATATTTATCTGTACTCAAATTTTTATATTAATGACATGGGTGCAGGGATATTGATATCGATATTTTTTTTTAACTTTCTTCACGTAAAGACTTTTAAATAAAACAAGAGACGTTCCTGATTATTTTAGTCTCATTAAAGATATGTATTCTACTAAAACCTAGCACATCAATTCCTTTCATCGTGGAATACAAAATCTCACTTTCTTTTTATTAAAATTGGTATCAGAAATAGATATAGAAATAGAAACCAATTTACTGCATTATACCAGAAAAGGGAGTTGGGAATTATACTCCTCAACTACAGATTATTAAATTCGAAATAAGGAAAGTTCAATTCAAAAATTCAATTTCCGCTTCTTTGGTCACAGATAAAGAGGTTTTTTTCAAACAAATAGAAATCAATTAATTATTTTCACGTAGCAATCCAATGAGAATTCCCTTAAAAAAAATTCATTTGAAAAAAAAAAAAAAGTTTTCCTTTCAGCATATTTTATAAATATTAATTATGCTTCTCGTGTTTAAGGTTGTAAAACATTGTAAGAATATTCAAGTATTTGCTTTTAAAAAATATGAATGAATAAAATAATTAGAAAACTTTTTTGTTTCGCAAACCAAATTTGATTTTAAATTTATCTTTTTCATTTCTTCAATGTATAATAATTAAAAAAAGTTACTTTTTGAACATATTACGCTATGAGAAAAATGTGGCACATGATATTATATTAAAAGTCCTTCCGCATGATTGAAAAATATTGCTTTGGATATTTGTGAAATGGTTGTTTGGTTTCATGCTCTACTATTTCACATAAGTGTTAAACACACTTAAAACTCCGTTTAAAGAGGATTCCAACTCACTTAAAATATGTATGCTTTAGTCGTAGCCGGGATCCCGCACCTTATATCCCGCACCTTTTGTCTAGTAGGCAGCACCCTAACTATTAGACGAACAGAGCAAATTTTAGAAACGGACATAATTAGCTTTATTTTCATTTGAAGACAATAAGAACTAATAGAAACCATTTCTTTGCATTTACTTTGAGACAGTTGTCGAGCATTCTAGTCACGCGAACATACCCGCAAGCCATTAAATCAAAGGCAGCTTTCTTTAGATACAGGCATGTCAAACACGTGGCCCACGGGCCACAACTGGCCCGTCTTCCACTTATCTGTGGCCTTCGTCAATTTACCTGTAGTTAATTTAATTGTTAGACCGTGCACAATGAAAATACACCTTGCATGAATACACTAGCACCAACCGTGGTTTTAAAGATGGCAAACATCCAAAAGGTATGTATTCGAATATTTCGATCGAAGTATTCGAAATATATTCGAGGAATATTCGAATATTCGTCGCAATTACAAGGTTACAATTTTCTGTTTAAATCGTCAAATCATGAATCCGTTTTTTTTTAAAGGACCACTAATAGACAAAGGGCTTCGAATTTTCATTTGAAATTACAAAGCACTTAAGTAAACTTCACCTGTAATGATTGATTTGAAATTATTGTTTATAATTTATTACTGCAGTTAATCAAAATTCAGCGCTATTTTATATTAGCGCGAAAATATGGAGTTTCCAACTTTCTGTAATTATTCATCATTCGAAGTAATCTATCAATCTTTTGAAGTAATAGCAATCTTTTGTTATTTTTTAAAACAAATAAACATAATTTGAACCATAAAATGCATTTAATAACTAAAATAAAATAAGTAGCGCATAGATACAAGACATATTTTATTAAATAGATTTTCCGATTCAAAATGTCTTAATTTTTATTTCTTTACTTTGAGAAAACACGGAAGATTGACAGAAATAAAGATTAGCGTGTACAGTGAATTTTTAAAACAAATACAATTTAGAAAATGCAATTAAATTTTATAGGTTTAATTGATGAAAAGCAATTTTGAGGGGTTTTGTTTGAGGGAAGGGAGAAATGAGATATAATAAACTAAGCTATTGGAACTTTTGAGTTAAAATTTCTTTAACATGTCTGACAACTCTGTTTTGTATGAAAGAATTTTATTCTGTGAAATGGTAATACTATTAACTACCTTTTTTTATGTGGCCCACGGCTTTGTATATAGAGCTTAATTTGGTCCGTGGCGGTAAATGAGTTTGACATGCCTGCTTTAGAACTATCTCATTATCATTTCAATATTTTTTAAATGACTTTTATGCATAGCACATCTGAGATCGATGTCTAACATGTGTTTTTTTTTCTTTACTTTTTCAATTTTGGTTGCAGGTTTTTATTTCTGAGGTCACTTTCAAATTCGGAAACGGTTCCAAAATTTAAAATATCTACAAAAAAAAAAAAAAAAAAAAAAAAAAACTGAGACAGTAGGTTTTTTTTTTTTTTTTTTTTTTTTCGGTTATAGAATATCTTTAAGACTGTGATAGCATATCCTTAATATGTATTTCGTTAAATTTCCATACCAGTCTCGTGAATACACTCGAAAGCTATTGATAAGCCAACAGCAGCGTTCTTCTGAAATTTCTGGTTTGCATTTCAATATTTTTTCAATATTTCTTTTATAAGATAGTTGAGTTTGATCTCTGGATTAGTCCTTTTTTGCATTTCCGAGTTCACATACTACTTTTTTATGAAATCACTTTCTATCTAGAAACCAATAAATGAGAAATGTTTTAAGGTTGAAATGAGAAATGTTTTAACCACTGATTTAAACATTACCTTGGGAGTGTTTTTGAGTGACTAAAACAACCCCTTAATAGTCATGCGTAACACGTATGCATTTTTTAATGTCTACATTGTGCCATTTGGTGTAGAACATGAGTCACCATGATGTTTGTATGTCTTATTTATTGATGAGGTACCGGGTGTCCCAAAAAGGACTGACTGATTTTAAAATTCAATAACTTCCAAACGGTGACAGATATTTAAAAAATTCTTGCAGGAGGGTTATGCATAAAGTCAAAAGTTTCTTTTACAGTGATTTTCGATTTTAGTTCGAATTACAAACAATAGATGGCGCTGCGATCAATAGAGGCTAAATTCAGGCTCGATTTTTGGTACTTCGTGGCCCGGATAATACATTTCCATCTCCTTTTTCTGCATGGAACAACAGAAAGGACCAAAAATCGAGCCTGTTTTTAGCGACTATTGCTTACAGCGCCATCTATTGTTTGTAATTCGAACTAAAATCGAAAATCACTGTAATAAAACTTTTGACTTTATGCATAACCCTCCTGCAAGAATTTTTTTAATATCTGTCACCGTTTGGAAGTTATTGAATTTTAAAATCAGTCAGTCCTTTTTGGGACACCCGGTAGAAATGACTTACAATTTGGATGAAATAGGGGGGGGGGGGGAGAGATCCGAACCGTAGCCCTCAGCTGTAAAAAAAAAAAAAAAAAAAAAAAAAAAAAAAAAAAAACTGTAATATTCTCAATATAGCTGTTTGGTTCAAAACATAACGATTTATAATAAATACAAAATATTAGTAACAAAAGCACTACTTGTAATAATTATAAAACCAATAATAATAATAATAAAAATTAATGAATATATATGAAAACTATTTACAATGGAAGGGTAAAAGTGAAAAAATAGTTGTTTTCAAAGCTGAGTCAAGAAGTTACAGCCATCTCACAGTCATAAATATAAGGTAATAAGATGACCATTTGGCCATAGTTGTGACAGTGAGAATTTGTGAAAATTGTGACTTAACGTTGACGTCACATTTTGTTTGTGTGCTATTACGTATGCCACACTGCTTGAAAGGGGGTATTTATAAATAACAAAAATGTAATCAATTTTTAAAAAATTATCGACTTGTAATAGATCTGAATCTTTAAATCTGAATTTTAAAAAAGTAAAAAAAAAAAAACACCAGTTCACTCTTTGGAGAATGTTTCCAGGTTACACTCTTCTAAATTTTCCTTTTTTTTTTCAATGCTTCCACAATAATTCATTATATAAGAAAAAATAATAATAAATAGAGGCACATATAGTCATACCCGAATTCAATCCATCAACCTGAAGAGATATAGATCACTAAATTTTAAGTGTGATTTTACTATTTAAACTAATAAAGAAAATATTTTTGAATATTACAACTTAAAGCAACTTTCTTTAAATTTCAAATATGGGAAACTGAATAATATGAAATTATAATTACTGATAAAATTATTTTTAAATGCGTGTGATTGCATTTACTTCAGTATTAATGCACTTTCTGCCAACTAAACGTTTTTTTTTTTTTTTTTTTTTTTTTTTTTTTTTTTTTTTTTTCTCACACCGCTATTCCCAAATAGATATATTCCATTATTTAATTAGAGAAATGCTGCATCGATACAAATGACTGATTTATATTGCAAAATAGTGGTACTTTAATGAACGGTAATATTGGGAACTACGCCCTTAATACATTTGTTACTAAAAAATTGAGTGGTTTCTGATGCACATTTTTCAGTGATATTTTTTCAACAGTGTAATACTTTACAAATACTTTATAATAAGTGTATATTTTAGTGTTGAAAGAATAGGGCTAAAATTTTCATTTAGGAAAAAAAAAATACTTTGTAGACGGATGGGGGTGTCACAGGTTATGATTGTTTAGTTAACTCTTAATCCAATCATTTATCAATATTAATCATTTTTGACAGATTTCGACGCCACCAACACCGAAGATTACTTATCACTGACGAAAGAACAGTCTTATCCATCATAGACGTTACAAACTTTTCAAGACAGTGCCTATATCAGTCTCAACTTATCATTGGCTTTTGGTACTAGATGAATTAAACAGCAGTAACATTTGGATTCATTAGACATTATATATTTTTTTATATTAGGTATTAGATATTATGTATTAAAATAGATTTAGATATTATATATTATTATATTTTTAGATACTAGATTTAATTCATTTATAAAATTCTTTCAATTACAAATTTACTAATTTCAGAATACATGATATATTTAATTTTAATCCAAAACTCTTATTTTAAAGAACAAAAATGTGTTTCACGCAATTATATAATGTAATATATTTATTTTCTATTAATTGTAATACAACATCTAATAAATACTCATGAAAGTAAATAATATTCATTTACTTAATTTGATAATATATTTAGATGTTAGTATAATAATTTTTTATATTAGATTTAATTAATTTAGAAAATATCTCTATTTCAATTACAAATTCACTAAGTTCCGAATACATAATGTCTTTAAGTATAATCCAAAACTCTTAAGAATAGAAAAATAGACGTGTTTCACGAAAATATACAATGTAACATATTTGTTTTCTAATATTTACAATAAAACATCTTATAAATACTCATAGAAGTAAGTAATATTTGGTTACTTAATTTGGTATTATTTAGCTATTAGCTATTATAATATTTTTAGATGTTTTATTTAATAAATTTGCAAAATTTCACTATTCAGATCACAAAATTACTAATTTTCGAATGCATGATATCTTTAAGCAAGATCCGAAATACTTATTTAAAGAAAAGAACGCTGTGTTTCAGGAAAATATGCAACATAACATTCTTTTTTTCTATTATTCACAATATCTTATAAATATTTTTGAAAGTAAACGATATTTGGTTACTTTGTGAGCTATCTTTATCGTCAAAAATTACAAATCCACACAAGAAAGCTTTTCAGGTTAATTTTCTTTTATTTTAATTACGGAATGTCTACCATCATATAAAGCAAAAATATTTATTTAGTCTGTCTGGTTAGAACTCAGAATTACTTAAAAAAAAAAAAAAAAAAAAAAAAAAAAAAAAAAGAACACCAGATTTAGCAAAACAGAATATAACTATTAGTTCATTAAGTATTAAACATCCGATTACAAAAGTGACCAGATTAACAACGAAGCAAGCTTCCACTAGCTTCCACTATTATATTTTACTGGTGGAAGTTTGCCCCTTTGGTAATCTGACAATTTTATAATCGGAGCTTAATGGCATAATACTATTATATCATAAAACCCGTTCGCTATAATATAAAATGTACTTATGCTTTATATGCATATACTTCATACATATTTTTTATATACAGTAGAACCTCTTTTATCCGAAACTCTTTTAACCAAAACTCTCGGTTAACTGAAATCCATTTTTAAAGCTTTTTTTAAACTAACATATTCCTTGTGTGCAAGCGGTCCTTTCCGAAATACGAGTAAATATAAATATTTCCATAACACATACTGGACAATTACATCATAAAATATAATAAATAAAGACGCAATCTTGCTTAATGGTACACAAAACACGAATTTTAATAAGCTAAATGTTAACTTCTACGTTTCGAGCTGTTTCTACAGCCGTCTTCAGGAAAATATGATGGTAAAATGGCTCAAAGTTCAGAGAGGAAAGCTTCCTGTGCAAGAGATAATTAGACGACTAATTGTCGTCTATCTAATAAAATCGTCTAATTATCTCTTGCACAGGAAGCTTTCGTCTCTGAACTTTGAGACATTTTGCCATCATATTTTTCTGAAGACGGCTGTAAAAACAGCTCGAAACGTAGAAGTTAACATTTAGCTTATTAAAATTCGTGTTTTGTGTACCATTAAGCAAGATTGTGTCTTTATTTATAAATATTTCCGCTCCCCTTTCTTAGAGTTCCTTTGAATTTAACTTGAGTTCCCGTAAGCTGCAGGGTGGAACGAAGAAAACGAAAAAATTAGCAATTCTGAAGCTTTTGAATGTTTTGCAAAAGTTTTGGCATTACTGGGGCAGCAGAAAGACTGTGATAATGGTGAACTAATAATATTAAAAAAAATCCGTGATGGAGCTTCAAAGCAAAGGCAAACGAAACTGCGACAAACAAAACATTTTTTCAAACCCTTCTGATATATGTAAAAGGTACTTAATTTCAAAATTAAAATTCAGGTAATTTATTCTTGTTTCTATTTTGCTATTGCTTTATTTTTATTAAGCACTTGTTATCATAACAAGAAATATTGCATTTATTTCTCCTTATTCTTAAAATTGAAGCATTCTCGATTATTCGAAAATTTCAATTTTCCGAAAGAGGGTCGGTCCCAATTACTTCGGATAATCGAGGTTCTACTGTACTCAACAAAGTAAACTATGCCATATTATTTCTCTATTATATCTTAATTGAAGAAATTATATCGCTATTGTATCTTAATCTGAATCAAAGAAATGATGAAAATAAAGGGAACCATACTAGATTATATTTTTAAAAAAAAGCAATTAATCTGGTATGGTCATGTTAAAAGAATGACTGATGAAAGACTACACAAAATCACATTTAATTACAAAACAAATGAAACTAGTCGGATGTACCAATCCCAAAACTTTCTTCTATTTCATACATGTTAATACTTCAAAATTCGCTATCACACTGCCAAAATTAAATGGCAATCTATGCATCTCATGAGGATTCTAACGATATGAAATTCCGTGCATTAGTTCTTGAGATATGGCTATCGCTGAAATCGTCTAAATTCAGCAAAATGCTGCCTAGCAGCGCCACCTATTGGGTGATTTATACCAAATCCTAATCAGCAACAATTTATGTCAACGTCTGACTGAATCTGAAGTTTGGAGAAAATCCGTACATTAGTTTTTGAGATAGAGCAATAGGAAAAATCGTGAAAATTTCTGCATAGCAGCGCCACCTATTGGGTGATTAACACCAAAACCTAATTAACAACAACTTGTGTCAACATACAACTAAATCTGAAGTTAGGTGAAAATTGGTCCATTAGTTCTATTGATAGAGCTATCGAGGCAATCGTGGAAAAGGCAGCAGAGAAGCGCCACCTGTTGGGCGATTTACACCAACACCTAATCAGTAGCAAGTCATATCAAGGACTAACTTAATCTGAAGTTTGATGAAAATCCGTGCGTTAGTTCTTAAGATAGAGCTATTGGGGAAATCGTGGAAATCCTGCAAAATTCATCATAACAGCGCCACCTGTTGGGCGATTTACACCAAACCGTAATCATCATCAATTCATATCAAGGACTAACTAAATCTGAAGTTCGATCAAAATCCGTGCATTAGTTCTTGAGATAGAGCTATTGCGAAAATCTTGAAAAATGCAGCATTGCAGCGCCACCTGTTGAGCGATTTACACCAAAAACTAATCAGCATCAACTTGTATTAGGCACTAACTGAATATAAATTTTTATTAAATTCCGTGCATTAGTTCTGGAGATAGAGCGCCCACAAAATTTGTGTCACATACACACAGACAGACAGACAGACAGACAGACAGACTCACAGAGTCACAGACAGACATTTTGTAAAAACATGTTTTTTGGAATCTCTGACCCCTAAAACGTGTAAATCCGTCGAAAACCGGAATTCGAAAATTTTCATGAATCCAATACTTTCTTCTTGTAAAGATAGAAGAAAGTAAAAAAGGAAACGGAGACCACGAAAAAACTGGATGGATGATTTTGCAAAGGCAATGAGGGATAGAGGTTTGCAGGAGGAATGGAATCTTGACCGGAAAAAATGGAAAAAGACTGTTGTAGATTCTTCGGATGGCGGCATCTGACGCCATAAACAGAGTTATGTATGTATATATATATATATATATCTTAATTGTCGTACACTGAAGCAGACACTGAAAAATATTTTCTTAAGTGAATTTCAACCTATGACGTGTTACATATGGGACATTCTCAAAAGGTGGGATCATTAAACGTTAACTATATGTAATTTTTTTAATTTTCAAATTTAAGGCCAATTTTTTTAAATTTTGTCTATAAATATAATATATAAATAATTTTAATAGTATGTCTACAAAATTATACACAAACATTAAAAGACAGCAACTATTCTGAAAAATTAATGATTAAAGCATGTAATTAGCAGTTGTGTACGTTACAAATTTTGGACATTTATTCGCACGTACGTTACAGATTTTGGGCGCTGATCTTAGTATTTAAAAAATTCTTAAGACTAAGAATGTAGTAAATGTGTCTGTATACATATATATATATATGTATAATTAACTTTTTGTTATCCAGTAATAATAATAATAAAATCAAATGCTTTGTTACGTACGTTACTTTCAGACATAACAAAATACAGAAAAATTCTTTATAGAAATGTCCTTCTATCTTCAAAAAAGCAATAAATCAGCCTGCCATCTCTTAACGAAATTATCAAAAAATCATCCGTTTCCTTTATGCATTCGTTGTTCACCATTAGAACCACCTGGAAAAAAGTTAAAACTCTTTTTCTTAATGGTACATTGGAGCAGTTAACGTTATGAATGTCCGAAATTAGCCTCTTTAGCATATAATAATAAAATTTTAAGATATTTATACAAAGCTTTTACAATAAATTAAGTCATTTTCTGTCTCTGAATAGAATTAAAAACTCAATGTAAAAAAAAAATAATAATAATAAAGTCAATGATAATTAAAGTTATGTTTGAAAGGCTTAAAGTTATGACTTGTGTCCAGTGCCCACCTTTTGAGAATCGCCCACATATCACACGAATTAAAAAACAAAAGCAAAAAATTCTAATTTATCTATAATTTTTTCATAAATTTTAATTATTGTATTATTTATAAAATGCAATTCAACTTTATGAATTTCTAATGTTCAATCAAAATCTCTCTGACAAAAAGAATCTCCTCCATAATTTTTATTGTCAATTTATTGCAGAATAATATGGAAAATATGAATCGAGAATTATGATTTCTTTAAATCTATCTTTAAAAAAATAGTCTTGGGTCATATCAATATTGAATATATATATATATATATATATATATATTAGAAATTTAATACAAATTAAAATCTGTTAAGAGGTTATTTACTCATTATGTAATTCGTTTCTGTTTATATTATTTAAATTGAATTTATCACGGTATTTCAAAATTGATTAGCTGTATACATTAGGTTTTAAAATCTCTGTTAACTTAACTGTAAAAATAACCTTAAATTTAGCGTGCCTATGGATACCATGTGCTGATGTGTATCTAGATAGAATAAATGGGATTTCATTAGGTATTTTGTGTAATATTACTATTTTTACTTGCTATAAATTAATTATTTAAAAGGTTGTATTGCTTTTTTCCATTTCATAGCATTTAATTTTATTCTGTTTTCAGTTTGAAACTATTCTACTTGTTATATTGGTCGTTAGAGTACAGGGGAAAACAAATTTCAGCTTTTAGCTTTTTTTTCTCACAGAAAACGACTAATTTTGCTTATATAATTGAATTCTAGACTCTTGAAAACGTAATTCAATATATAAGCTTTTCAATTATCTTTCTCGAAATCCATATTCTTCTCTATTCTTCATTAATAATTCTTATTATATAGTACAAGGGACTTTATTTTATACTTCGCAGCTTGTTTATTATGTCTTTGGTATCCATTCAGTGCGTTTGGGGACACTGTACTGTTGTAAATTCATTCATGCTATCACAATTATAGATGATGGTTGTAATGTTTAATTAATGGTTATATATATATACACTATAACGCAAAAGTTTAGACAATGAAGAAATTCTTACATACTTTGAAAAATATTTATTCAATTTTCAAATCACTGCTTGAAATTAATGTGCTGTACATATAAACAATATTTATAACAAAGAAAAGTGGAATTGTGCATATTGCAATAAATTAAATGGTAACAAAAATAAACTGCTGTCTCAAAAGTTTAGACACAAATTAAATAAAATCGAAATAAACAATTTTTAAAACCTGGTTGCGCATCCATGCTTATGTATTACGTCATATACACGAGATTGCATGGAAGAAACTAAATCTTGCAAAGTTTGTGGATCGATATCGTACCATGCATTCTCAATAGATGTCTTAAGTTCCTTTTCAGAAGAGTATTGTCTAGCGTTGCTATAAACTTTGCGACACATGATGCTCCAAAGGTTTTCTATAGGGTTAAGATCTGGGCTACATGCTGGCCAGTCGAGAACTCTTATATTATGGGAATTAAACCAAGATTTTGAATGTTTTGCAGTGTGAATTGAAGCATTGTCTTGCTGAAATTCCCACTGAGGACCCCCTAGAAGCTCAGCAAATGGCAGTAGGTTTTCTTCTAATGTCTGTGTATAATGCTGTGAAGTTTGACGACCACTGGTGAAGGTCAGAGATACTTGTCCATTATAGCAAAAGGCTGCCCAAACCATCACCGAGCCCCCTCCTTGTCTGCGACTAAAAAAACGTCGAGGTTCCTTCCGCAAGTCATGCCAATACGATAAACAACCATCTGGACCATCCAGATTCCACTTTTTTTCATCGCTAAATATGACTGACTGCCATTTCTCTCCATATGACATATGCTTTCGAGCCCACATAAGTCTTTGTAACTTATGATGTGGTTTCAGAGCTGGTTTCTTCTGCATTTTGCTATAAACGATTGTTCCTTTTTCCAAAATTCGTCTACGAATCGTATCCTTTGATACAGAGAGTCCCGATGAGCTTTGAACTCCACGTACGCTCATTTGTTGAGTACTCGCTAGTCTTTGTATCAGGCGATCCTCTCGTACATTTGTCACACGTGGCCTCCCAGACCGACATTTTGCTTTATATTCGGAACCACTCGATAAAACTCGATAAATAGATTTTTTTGACCTATTAATAATAGCAGAAATTTCAGAAACGCTCTTCCCTTCACCTTTCAACTGCCAAATCCTTGAAACCTCATTCACTTGAATTTCTTTAGCTCTCGGCATGTCGACTATGAAGCACAATCGTTTGCAGAACTTAAGTACTCCAAATTTGTGACATCATCGATCCTAAATTTGCATATGCCAGTGAATATTCAAAGAAATTTAGAATAGTGTCTAAACTTTTGCGACAAGCAGATTTGAATTTTTATGAAAAAAAATAGTATTATAGCAAATAAAACGACTGCCTTTTGTACATAGCATTTTAAATCAGTTTTTGAATATATTTACAGGTTTTTGTAATTCTGACGTCATAATTCTACATTTTAAAGCTGAATGACGTCATTGTCTAAACTTTTGCGTCATAGTGTATATATATATATATATATGTAACTTTGACATCAGTAAATTTCCTTATATCTTAAATTTATTACTATATTTATTTTACATTTTTAAGACAAAGTTTAAATTGCTATAGTCTCTCTCTCTTTTATTTATTAATGTTTAGCACTAATTTTAAAAACTGCATGCAATCAAATAAAAATAAAAAAAATCATATAACAAAAGAAATTTTACAAGTCCTCACTTGAGGGAAATCAAGAACATACTATTTCGGTATAAGGAATCAGAACCTTAATAAAGAAATCCAGATCTACATGCTAACAAGCAAAAAGACAAATGTATAACCGTCTAATTATATAATACACGCAACAAATTTTAAGGTATTGAATAGTTACCGTGTTTAGTTGAGAGAAAAACTTCTTCAATCAAAGGATGACTTTAACCCAAAGGAAAACTAAAAATAACCCATGTTATTTCATGTTATTTTATAAAAGTAATTTTAACATACATCCATAGTTATAGCATCAGACACGAAGACAGGATTCTCTTTATGTCCTGGTAGCATTTATGAGAGAAAAGATTAATAAATTCTGTTTTTTTTCTTTTACATTGACATTTTGCATCTTCTACACAAGACTAACGACTAGAAATCACGTAATCTCTTTATAAATATATTACTCAGAATATGTAATTGCTTAAGATTTTGGCTATACAGGGTATCCACAATGTCGCTTTATGATTTCAAATTTTTATTACAAGCACAAATGGGCAAATATATGTATGTAAAGTAGTATAATATTAAGAGTATCTGTTTAAGATTTTTTTCATCAATTAATAAATCTCTATTTGTCACCATTGGTTGCACGAGGCATGTAAAGGTCTATCCCTCTAATCATCAACATTGTCCTCTAACGTAACCTTTTCCTTCACTTCTTGCTTTATCCAATGCTGAGCCAGTCTCCATTTCTTGTGCCATTCAGGAATTGATTGACGTAGTTACAAGAAATTCAATGAGACCGGCTCAGTACTGAATAAAGCAGGAAGTGGCGGAAAAAGTGCATTGGAGGAAAATGTTAATGCTTATAGACATTTACATGCTTCGTGCAATCAGTGGTGCAAAACTCTTAAATTTATACTCTTAATATTGTACTACCTTCATATATACAGGGTGTTCCGTTAAAGGGGTCCAATATTAATAGGGGTAATAGAGGAGATCACACGGAGCATAAATCAGTATATAATGCCTGGCCGGATCTCAATAATTTTCAAGTTACAGCAAATAGAATGAAAAATCGGAAATTTGTAAAAAAACCCTCATTGCTAAACTATCGATAATGCTACATAAAAACGAAGCACATATTTAGAAAGAGCAGAAAAAATCCTACGAAATGACATAAGTTGTTTTAGAATATTGAGAATTAATGGCGAGTTACAAGCTCTGAAACAGTGAAAAAATACAAAATCAAATATTTAGCAAAATAGTTAATCGTTAATTCCAAAAATGCAACTCTACCTACATCAAGGAAAATGTTATAAAATTTGGTCCATTCCGAAAGCTTTCGAAGAAGCTGACAATAAACCATATCAGTTTAATTGTATGGGAGAAATCAAGCAGTTCCCTAGTTACAGCTCTGTACTGTTGCACGCTCGGAAAGGGCGAAACT
Source organism: Maratus speciosus (assembly GCA_963932465.1). NCBI lineage: Eukaryota > Metazoa > Arthropoda > Arachnida > Araneae > Salticidae > Maratus > Maratus speciosus. The sequence goes on from OZ010799.1 coordinate 285,539,043, forward strand.
CCGCCCATGACGATTGTAAACACCCCGTTTTAATATCTTTCAATTATACATTTCTGATCAACCTCTATCAATACCCTTTCATTATTCAGTCTGGTCAAGTGAATGACATATTGTGCAGCTCTCGCCTTGTCTTAAAGCAAACTCCGTGACTGCTGCGTTTCCTCCATGAACTTTCAGGAGGATGAAGAAGAAGTACTTTTTATGCAAATTTTCTATGTGTATAGGAATAAAAGTGTAATAAAACAGCAGTCATCAGTGGGCGTTATGTTAAAGGGAGGCTGTTGTAAGTGGGATTGTAGTAAGTTGATGTATAATAATTATGCCGGAATACTCTAACGAAGAATATGCGGACATGCATCTGATGTACGGGCAAGCTCATGGAAATGCATGTCTAGCACAGCGCATGTACCGTGAGCAATTTCCAAGGAGACGTTGCCCAAGTTCGAAACTCTTCATAAAAATCGATAGACGATTACGGGAGACTGGATCGTTTAATACAGCAAGCATTGATGCAGGGAAACCTCGACATGTACGAACACCTGCAATGGAAGAAGATGTACTGAATATTTTTAAAGATAACCCCTCCACGAGTACACGAGCTGCTGCGTCTGAAGTCGGTGTTTCTCACCAAAGTGTGTGGCGTGTTCTGCGTGCAGAAAACATGCACCCCTTTCATGTGCAGCGGGTACAACTGTTATCAGTAACAGATTGTGCTCAGCGGACAGAATTCGTACGCTGGTTGCTTAATGTAACAGAAAATAATCCACAATTTCTGGAAAATATTTTATTTACTGATGAAGCAACATTTAAGAGAGAGGGCGTGGTAAACACGCACAATATGCACACATGGTCATATACAAATCCGCACACTGTTTTCCCGTCGAACGCACAACAAAAGTTCTGTGTGAACATATGGGCAGGTGTCCTCGGCGATTATCTCATAGGACCATATTTACTCCCAGATGTACTCAATGGCAGTACGTACTTGGTTTTCCTACGGGATATCTTACCGCAGTTACTGCAAAATGTGCCAGCAACATTGCGCCACAATATGTGGTTTATGCACGATGGCGCACCGGCAATTTTTTTCATAGGTGTTCGCAATCACCTCAATTCAATATATCCTGGGAAATGGATTGGACGCAGTGGACCTGTTGCTTGGCCTGCACGCTCTCCAGACCTCAATCCATTAGACTTTTTTGTTTGGGGACACCTTAAATCGCTGGTGTATGAAACGCCTGTGGATACACCGGAGGATTTACTAGCGCGAATCGTTGTCGCTGCAGGAGACATTCCCAACTCCGTCGGAGTTTTTCGGCGTGTTCGCCAACCTTTACGACGTCGCTGTCGGCTGTGCGATTCTGTTAATGGGCGCAACTTCGAACACCTATTATAATAATGTCCGTTCGTCTGCCTTCCGACATTGAACTGTGCAACGCAGGCCAGAAGACTATGCTTCACATATGTCATAAAGTACGTGGAATGTAATTCTTTATTTGTCATTTTTCTTTTATTTTCAACACTTTTTGGCACAGTATTTTGTAAGTCACAGACTGTGGTGTACTCAAATTGTAAATTACAAAGTTTGTATGAATTAATTTAAAATTTAGTGTCTGTTTAAATTTATAATTAATAAAATTATTATGCTATTTGTTATTATTATTTCCTATCATAAATTATGATGCACATATACATACAATAATTGTCCATGTAAAACATGTACTGAAACTTCTTGCATAGTTACAAATCGCAATATTTTTAATTATTTCCGAATTTTCACCACCAGTTTAATTTTAAAGAATTTAAATTAAGCTTTATATCAATAAAAGACCACTTTAAAATGTAGACTATTATTGTAAAGTTATTTTGGTTCATTCAACTCTTGAATAATTAAAAATGTTGCATCTCAGAAGAAGCATGATCGAAAATGTATAGTTGAGAGTAATTAAAAAGGCGGTGTTTCCAATCGTGATGGGCGGAGTTTAACCTTTGCTAGTGTCAAAGAAAGCGGAGTTGTAACTAAGAAACTGATTAATTTCTCTCACACAATTAAACCGATATGGTTCATTGTAAGCTTTTTCGAAAGTTTTCGGAATGGACCAAATTTTACTACATTTTCCTTGTTGTAGCTAGAGTTGTCTTTTTGGAATTAACGATTAACTATTTTGATGTATATTGGATTTCGTACTTTTTTCACTGTTTCAGGGCTTGTAACTCGTCAATAAATATTGCTATTTTAATACATTTGATGTCATTTTGTAGGTTTTTTTTCTGCTCTTTCTAAATATGTGCTTCGTTTTTATGTAGCATTATCGATAGTTTAGCAATGAGGGTTCTTTTACAATTTTCCGAATTTTCATTCTATTTGCTGTAACTTGAAAACTATTGAGATCCGACCAGGCTTTATATACTGATTTATGCTCCATGTGATCTCCTCTATTACCCCTATTAATATTGGACCCCTTTAACGGAACACCCTGTATATATATATATGTCTTCATTTGTATTTGTAATAAAAGCTTGAAAATGCAAAGAAACTTTGTAGATACCCTGTATTTCTATAGGGATTTTTAAAACAGTTTTGGAAGTTTGAGAAATAATGAAACTTTACACTAATTTTATATTTTTTGAAAATATAAATATAAATTTTTTATGAACGGTTTCTTACTTATAGTTGTGATTTCGAAAACTAAATTTGATAATCACTATTAAAATAACGATACAGTACGATGAAATATATATATAAACAACGAGATTTAAAACGTTCTCGAAACCACCTGAATTTCATAAAAAAAAAATGAATTGCAAACTTTCACAGCAGAACCTACTTCATTGTTGGACAGAGGAAACTTTGAGTACTTTGCATAATTATACTTACAATTATATTAACAATGTAACCATTAAAGGCACCTTTTATACGTGATCACATGATAACCAATTTACGTTCAGTTAACATTGCTCCTTAAGGATATTACGTTAAAAGAGAGCGGTTTTAAAGCTTTAAAAAATTCTGATCATAATTCAAACTACAGTCTATCGGGTCATGTAACCCGACCATATATCTTCATTCTTTTGTTATGTTTAGATGTGAAATTTATTTCATGAATGATAACTTTCCACTATTTCTATTTTTGGTGTTTCACACTTTTAAATTATTTTCAAAAAATTATTTATAATATTCGTATATATTTTTTATACATTATTCAAATACAGAATATGGAAATACAAAATTTTAAAAATAAATTAATATAATGATTAAAAGTTTTTAATATTACGTCAGGGAAATAAAATATTATAACTAAAAGCAACAAGAATCTGTTCTGGAAAAATAAAATTGAATGCAAATTTTACTATAAGAATTTCCGATTCTTTTGAACTTTTCTATTATTTGATGTTAAATTTATTTCAAATTAATTTCTAAAGCAGTTATCTTTTCAATTATATTCATTTACTTGTATTAAATTAGCGACACGTTGTTTAAAGGTATATCAGATTTTCTTTAATAAATTGTTTATGACGATATTTACTTAAAATCTATCATTAGATTTCCTATTTCATTAATTTGTTCATTTTCACATACCGTCTATCGTATTATCTTCAAGAAGTTTATCATCTAATTAATACTTTCAATCAATACTTAAGAAATAAATACATTTTTGAGTAGCAAATGCTACCGACTTTGAATTATTTAATTAGCGAAATGTGTTTCCAGATAACTTTTGACAATAAAAAGGATTATTTGTCTCGATTTTCTTATAGCTTCTTTTGCGCTAAGACCGTAAATTTTCTAATTAAATTATAAATGCCCTCACAGAATAGACACCTTTTAATGGAAAAAAGCAGAATATGTACATCCAATTCTCCAACATTCTGCTTTGGTGTACTTTATCTCAAATGAAATCTGCACTTCCAGGAAAAGATAAAACATGGTGTTTAATTCTTGAATATTTCGAACGGACTTTCAAATTTCGAACTGCATCAACTTCAGTTTTTGATTAAAAATTATAATTAACTTCCTTAACATTGTGCGCATTATGGTTTCATTTATTTCCCCGGAAACACATGCTAAAAGAAAATAACTAGTATCTTTGTTAATAATATTGAAGTGTGGGAGTATGGCAATATAAAAAATTGTCAGTAAATCTCCTAACATCAAGACATTTCCAATACAGCCTATTAAATGTTTTTTGGAAAAAAAATTCGAATATTTTCTTAGACATTCTAAAATTACAACAGTTTGTAAAAATTATATTATTTAGGAATTTCTTTAAGCATATTTTATTTTCAATTTATACTTTGAATGAATTTCAGACAATTGTTTTCAATTCTATTAGTGGTTTATTAACACGGTAAGATTTGTATTACAAAGGGAACTTAGTTTAATACTTTCTACTTGAATATATATATATATATATTAGACGCTGAAAATATTTATCTAAGATATCCTATAGGATAATCTTACATAAAAATTTTAAGATTTTATATTTTTTAAAAATTATTTACCTTTGTTATTAAAATAACACATATCGATATATACTTTTGAGATATATTACGAATATACTTCTATTGAGATTAAAAAACTGCTTTGAACTTTTGAACTACTGAGGAAAAATGGCATATTTTATGTACTACCAACAAAGAAGTTTACGTAATTCCTTTGTATTTTGTTGATGTTTTTGTTGTTGTTATTGTTGCTTTTGTTTTTGTTGCTATTGTTGCTGATGTTGCTGTTATTATATTTTTTCTTATAAAATAGTTTTTAATAAATATAGTAGTTCTTTTATAAACTATAAAACTTCACGATAAAAAAATCACAATAAATAAGTAATAAAAAAATAAGAACAGGGCGTGTTTCGGTGTTCAGTGTAGTTCAGTGATCAAAATCCTTTTCATACACTTAAACGGTTAAATATTTGCAATGTGCGAAATTCTGCTTGTTTATCTGTTATTATTTCTTTTAAGCTAGATGTCGGGAGAATGTTGTGTTATGTTAATTAGTTTAGGATTGTCTACATTTTATGAACGGTCCGTGTGAGTTACTGGAGATAAGCATTTGCAATAGACCATTCATAAAGTGAAAATAGTATATTTTTCATGGATGAATTTTTATGATTCACGATTCTAATTGTTATTTTTTATGCTTGGTAGTGTTGTATTATTTCATAATTAATTTTTAAAATATCATGCTTAAAAATTGTATCGTTTGAAGTTTCAAGAAATTGTATTATTCTAAAATTCATGCTTAAAATATCCCGCATAAACATATAGTTTTAAGTGACTGGTGGAGTATTATTTTTATAATATTTGCTTAAAATATCGCGATTAAAAATTAAATATTATATTTTGTTCATATATATCATATGTATCATATTTCCAGTTGCATTTAATTGGACCTTTTTTCCCTCTCACTTATATTTAAGTAGGCAACAATTACACGTTTATACATTCGATAATTAAAGAAAAATATACAGTTTTAGAAATATAATATAAATTAACAAATCCAGAGGCCCTGATGCAGAAAGTTGTTTTAGATGAAATTGCACTGGAAATTTTTCAGTTGATTAATTTTATTATCATTTTACAAAATTGTTTAATAATTAAATATTTTATAAATAAATACTTCTAAAGTGTTTTATTTAAAACAATTATCCATTCATTTTTTTATTATTTATTTTCGGAATATTTCTAACTAAATCTCTAGATTTTAGACAGGATCTGAGAGAAGAATTTAATTCTCTGATTCAATAAATTATGGGTCTCATCATGATCAATTATAGACTTTTCAATGAAATACCATATTTCATTTCCTCAATTGATTTTCCTTTGAATCCATCTTAATTGTTTCTACTCTCATCTTCTGATCTCGAAAAAAATTCTTTGATACCTTAGTAAATGTAATTCAGTTCTGTAACATGTATCACATCAAAAAGATTTTTCCTCCATTTCTTTAGAAAAATACATTAACATACATGATTCTTAATGGGAGGAATTTAGACTATTCCAATTGTAGAAACTTCACTTTGACACTTTTTGACTAATACGTACAATAACTTGAAATATATTTTTTTATTTAAAATATTTTTTTTTAATTCAGAAACAGTAGAAGCGAAGTTAATTTCCATTCTGTATCACATAATACACCAACATGCCTTTTCCTGGATTTCTTTAGAAAAATAGAATAACACACAATTCTTGTTTGAATAAACTTAGACTATTTAAGTTTTAGAATCTTTACATTGAGATTGTTTGACTGAAATGTACAATAATTTGAAATATATATATATATATATATATATTTTTTTTTTAATTGAAAAAAATTTCAAATATTTCTTAAACAGCAGAAGTGCATTTTATCGAATTATTTTTTTTATCATTGATTTTTCATCAAAATTCTTCAGTCAGCGAATATTTGAGGAATTATTTTTTGCTGTTACACTTTAAGTAATGTATTTCTGCAAAATGTTGCATTAACGATTTTTTTTCTGTTATTGAAAAATGCATTAACACACAGTAATATTTTTTTTAGTAAAATTGAGTTACTTACTATATAGAAACTTTATTTTTACGTAACTTTACGAGTTTATCAATTTATTTATTTATATCCATTTATTTAAAAGTTTTGTAAAATACATCATAAAAAAATGAAGTGCAGTAAAGAATTTAATTCTCTCATCCCATAAATCACATCTTGGCATTTCTCACGACAATCAATCACAACCTTTCGGTGAAACACCATTTTTGATTTCTTTAGCTCTATCAACATTGCATTTTCCGTCGTCATAGACATTCATTTAAAAACTGTTTTTATAGAGTACGACATTTAAAGTAATATCCTTCTGTAGTAGAATAAACTTATATTTTATTTTTATTTTTCTTTAATTATGTCATACTACTTAAAAAATATTTACAAAATTACTTTATAAATTTTCTCTTATCGTAACAATTACTAACTACTATATTAAAATATTATTCACCATTATAAACTATTTAATTAAATTTAATTAAAGGATTTTGGGACAGTATTTTGTTACTATCCACATTATATAAAAATTTTAATATTGTACTTTTTAAACAACAGAAGTGTAGTAAATAATTTGATTCTCTGTTCCCATAAATCACATCTCAGCGTTTCCCGTGCGATCTATCACTACCTTTTCGGTAAAATAGTATTTTTGATTTATTTAGTTCTATCATTATAGCATTTTTCTTCCTCGAGCTTAGATATAAGAATGTTTTTTTTTTTTTTTTTTTTAACTACATTTAAAATAATATACTTCTGTTGTACATTAAACTAACGTTTTATTTATTTTTTCCTTTTTTATGTCTTTTCGCTTATTTATTTATTAATATTTATTTTTACAATGTTACTTTATAATTTTTCTAATAATAAACTATTTAATTAAACTTATAAGTTTTTGTAATAATTTTTTGCTACAAAGTACTTTGTTCAATATATATTATAACAATTATTAAAATAATGAACTATTATTAAAAACAATAAACTTTTTAAATAAATTTATTTTAAGGGTTTTGTGATAACTTTTTCTTGCAAAAGACGTTGTTCAAAATATCGGATTCGAATACTACGCTTATTTTATATATGCCATTTGCAACCGATGGGATCAGAAAATGCCAATTTTTAATTAATTTAAATGAAGTGACTGTTGTAAATATCTCAATTCATAAGACAAATTTTAAGTTAGCGGCTTTTATACCATTCGGTATACAACATTTCTCGCAGAGTGTAGCCTCTCAATAAATCAATATGCAGTTTAAGATTCTATGCAACTTTTCAGTTTAATCTTTGTTGCAATTGTAACAATTTTTTTATATTGTAACAATTTTTCTCTCGTTCCAGTTACGATTTAATATAAAATGTAACTTCCTGTGCAGTAGATTTTATCTGAAATGTAGTATGTTATCCTTATTTTGCCACTCTGGTACTATATCTTTGATACAAAACCCAATTAAATATGTTTCATGCAGTCACTAACGCAACAATAATTTGTTCGCTTAATGAATTTTTTATTTGAAAATGTTGTAAAATATGAATGTAAAAGATTTATTATATGTTTGATTAATTATCCTAATTTAATGCTAAATATCCTGATATATATATATATATTTATTTATTTATTTAATCTAAATATCAGCATATTGAAATCTTTTTTTACAAAACTTACTAACTTGCATTCTAATGTTTTATAACCCATTAAAGACCATGGTATTAAGTACGCTTTACCACATATTTCAATAAAACTCATTTATTTTACGCACTTTTCACTTTTTACATATATATATTTTCACGTATATGACCCTATATTCAACTCAAACATTACTGCTTCACCAAGTTTGTTGAATATTCCAACAAAGGGTTAATTTTACAGAAATTTTAACAAAATTTCACAATGAAGAACTTTTAGTATATACACATTAAACAATTATCCCATTCATGTAGTATTACTGTAATGTTGATTGATTGAGGGTAAAATTGGGAACAAAGTTTGCTTGTTTCAACAACTAATAACTTTAAGAAGATTTTTATCCATATATAAACTTCTAAAACCACCTTAAAGGTATGTTTTCTCTCCTATTCTTCAATTACAGTTAGTTATTGGTAATGTGAGATGCAGCTCAGTTTCCTAAAATAGCTTGTTTACAATTACGCCAGATGTTCATAATTGGCCAAAAAATTATATATTAGTTTTCAAAATCTATTTTTATGTCGGGATGGTATGCTGAAAAATTTATCAGGTTGATACACAACATTTGTTCAACAACAAGCTCATACATAGGTTGTACTGCTTCTAGCTGACCGGACCGCTGTTGTCCGGCGAGTAACCTTAATAACCTTAAATAAACCTAAAATTAGTGTTGAATGATTTTACGTTCTTAAAAGAAAACCTTTACTAACGATCCTCATGCTGGGAGCATGAACCTCGGCAGCGTACACCCTCGATTTTTGTGGCTTTATATTTTTATGATTTTATAATTTTAAAGGAAAATCTATCCAAACGAGCCTAAAATTGAGGTCCCCACTGTATTAGATATTTAAACAAAAAATTATCCAAACTAACGAAGGGGCCCCCGTTGTAATTGCTGATTTAATTTCTGACATATTTTAAAGTTTCAATTCTGAACAAAAGTTCTAGAGAAATCCTAAAATTTCAACTGTACAAGCAGTTATGACTTCAAATAAGGTTTAATACGATTGAATGCAGTAGAAAATACTTAGAAAAAAAAAACTGTTCATAATTACACCATATCATAAAAAGTGTGGGGAAATTATAAATAAGGCTCTGTAGGTTCTTGAAAATGATTTGGAAAAAATATATATATATATTAATTGGAATAGTAATTATAACGTAACCGTTATCGTTTAACGACAACCGACTGGCCTTGATTTTATCTGATAGATACAAAGAATTTTCACAGGAGTAGAAAACTGTTTGTTACTTTGAATGGTAACGGAATTTGATAAGGGTGAACAACGGTGCCAACAGCGAAGACAAAATGGGGAGAACGCTCCCATTCGGTCAAAGATGATGGAAACCTTCACTTTCTACTTCACTTTAGTATCGGCTACTCTTATACGAGAGTTGTTGCACATCTTCTGAATTACCGTAATTCACCCTTTAAATTTCAATCATATATTCCATTTAAGAGTTTTTTTTTTTTTTTTTTTTTAAATACAGTTTAACCTCTTCAGTTCCAAAGCTAAAACAATAATACAAATGCTTATTCATTGATTTTTTCCAAACAAAATGACATAGTAAATGGCAGAAAAAATATATTTTCTGAAATGGATCCTTTAGGCACTTAGTAATTTAGGTTCAAAATTATGGCTCTAAAACTACAACCCCCCTTAAAAACAACCATTTAATAACCAATAACCTAAATTAACGCAATCAGATATTTTAAGAGCTTTAAGCAAATAAATAATCTACAAATCCTCAAATTTTTTTATTGAAAAAGATTTAAGTTAAATACTTATGAAAATTTCTCACTTTCTTCGTCATACTTTTTTTTTTTTTTTTTTTTTTTTTTGCATTTTTAGGCATTTTGTAAACTCAGATGAAAATAACATTTATTTTATGTGGGAATCAGCTTAGACGCTGCCATTTATTCGTTTGCTTTGAACGCAAAAAATATTCAGCTATCAAGAAGTGATGTGAAAATATAAAAAAAATTGACATTTTAGTTTTTATAAGGAAAACAACAGAGGTCCCCGTAAGGGGACCCAGTGACCGAAGGGGTTAACCGAATATCCGAAACAATTACCTTCGTCAGAAAATTATCTCAATATTCAAATCATGTGCAATATTGCATAAATTAATCTTTTAAATCTATAAAGGACTAATTGTGCTTAAAATTTCACACAAAAAAAAAAACCCCATCAAGGTGAATTTGTACTTGCATTTAATAATATGATATTTTAACAATAGGAAAAAGCAAATATAAGACAGTCAACTTGTGTTGTGAAGTGGCACTTTAAAAATATATATGGTCTGTATTTCATATTTTTTTTCAATTGAAATGTATATGTTTTGACATATTACTTGCATTTTTTTAATTGAATAAAGCAAACAGTTGGAAATATTTTCAATAAAAAAGAAAAATTCCAAATCGTATGCAATTTTATATGTTCATTATAATTTTTCTTTAATTTAAAATCCTCTATAAAGTCCAAAAAATCTGAGAAATGCGTCTAAACGCTACTCGCAAAATTTTTCGAAGAGTTTTTTCCTTGCCCTTTTTTTTCTTAATCATAAAACATTTTTTATGTATATACTAAAACAATTTTTTATATGTTTTCAAAAATAATCGCTATACGTCAATAATGGAGTTAACGTATACTTGATGGTTTTAAAGAGATAGAAGTACACTGAATGCGGATTTCTTAGAATTTATCCATATAAAATAATTCCCGCTAAGAGAAGTATTAAAATATCCGATACTTTTGAAACGCCTTTGAAATTCTTATCCTTTGAAAGAAGTTCGAAGATGATGTTTATTCAAATATCTTGCTATTTTATGTTCCAGTGGAGAAATTACTTATTAAAGGAAAAGCTAAAAGTATCGCAGACAGAGTAGTTTTTCCTGTTTCGTATCAAAGTTTTCAATTTCGTAATTCACGTATAACTTTTGTTGAACTGTATTAGATGCATCACAATGAATATTTATAAGTAAACGCTGAATTTGACAGTATTTATTTTATACGATAAAATGCTTAGTAGCAAAGTTAAATAAGTTCAAATTTTCAAATTTAAGCCTTTTATGTAGTGTATTTATGCTTGTTTATTTGCAGATAGATATTTAACAACTGCAAAAATTTAGTTAAAATTATTCATCGTTGGACTCAATCTAAATTTTTATTTTAAACAAAATTAGAAAGTAATCATTAAGAACGGGTACATTTATATTTGTAGTTAAATGATGCATTACTCCTGCATTTTACAGAACCTTTAAAAAAATGTTTATATTAGTAATAAAAATGTTAAATTTTATGAATTCTTATGAATAATACATTTGTAGGTAAAATATTAAATTATAATTTTATTTTAAAGATATTTTCATATTTTAAGCATTCCAAATTTAAATAAACATGTTAAATTTTGTGAGTTTATTTAATTAATATCGGGTAATATCTTGAAATTCTCCCAAAGTACATGATTTCAGATGTTCAACTTTTATAATTCACCAATATTGAATTATGTTAGACGGATGATGACAAATATTTATATCTAAACACGTTATTTAACTTCATTTATAATATGCAATGTTTGGTTTGTTTATGTTTTATGATGATACGATTATTCAAAGCACGATGTATATTTTACGATATTTAGAGCAAGGCTTAGATAGTCTGAATGTTTTAAATATGTTTTAAAATGATTTGTTCTTGCAAAATACCTTTTTGCAAAACTTAAAACTTTATGTAATTGTAACTGTGAGTATACTTGACAAATTTAAAGAAAGCAATAAAAGGAACTGTGAATTTTCAAAAAAAAAAAAAAAAAAAAAAAAAAAAACAGGTAATTTTTAAAAACATTATCACAGCAGTTTGCTACTTTTTCGTCTGTAAATAATGCTGGACAAATATACACTTTATCGAAGCAAGTATAATCCTTACTCCTTCTTGCTGCGATTTGTGTGTAATAGAAAAATTAATTACGTGCGATTTTATCACGGTAAACAAGCTATAAATTCACTTACAAACATAAGCAATAGAAGGCATTTAGAGGGAAATATTACATGCTACAGATAAATTTCATGCAGAAAACGCAACCAAGAGGAGAAATTCAGAGAATATTATATGCTACAGATAAATTGCATACAGTAAAACTTAAACAAGATCAGCTATTTAGAGGAGAATATTATATGCTATAGATAAATTGCATGAAGAAAGGATAACAAAGAGCATCTACGAGGGTGGTTCAATAATTATTGTCCCTAGTGCATATAAAATATTTTTACTGCGATGATTGTTGTGGAATATCGAAGCCTAATGTTCTATATGCCGATATGGTCAATTTCAGAACCGTAGCTGCTATATTCACATAGTCTTGGAGGGAGGAGTGGAAGGGTGGGGTGGGGGTGAAAGGCTGATTTTTAGCTTATGGGGCTAAATTTGTGACAGGGGATGAGACGTAACCACTGTCGTTTGAACTCGGGATCATAGTGATGTAGCCACACCTCATTCACTCTCCAAATGTAGTCTCATAAGCTCCGAACCAGTATTTCACCCTCACACCCCTCCTAAAAATCTCTCCCAAAAATAGGTCTTTAAAATTTCACCCCTCCCTCCAAAACTATGTTAATATAGCAGCTACGGTTCTGAAATCGAGCATATAGGTATTTAAGAGATTAGGCTTCACTATTCCACATCAACCATCGCAGTACAAATATTTTATATACATTAGGAACAATAATTATTGAACAACCCACGTATTAAGAGCAGAACAGATACATGAAACAAATAAATCGCATACAGAAAATTATAATTTTATTCAGATTTTTAGAGACATACATTACATAATCATAATAAGGATGCTGTAACATTGTTCGGGGTTTCCAGTTTCAGGTTCAAATGATGAGTAATATTGCATGCTTTCATGTTTAATATCACGCGAATTGCAACTGCGCAATATCGCTTATTTAAGAAATTTTCATTGTAATAATAGGTGAAACAAACGGAATAATTTTTATTTCACTTCATCAGAAAAAAAAAAAAAATCGAAAAATCTATCCAGGTCAGAACACAAATTAAAATTAGATAGTTTCAGTTGGAACAAAATAAATCAAGTCTAAATATACAGGCTTAAGTATGATTAGAAATGTATTTTTTTTTTAAATTATAGCATTCTGATATTTATTTATCATGACTTTATCTAATTCACTTGAAAGTATAAGTCGGGTATAAGTCGAATAAGATTAAACGGCAAAAGTTCTCAAAATGTTTGAAATTAAATTAAAAAATTTCTCCAAAATATCTTTTAAAACTAATTTTTTATGGCAGCATATTCTAATGTTACATAAACCTAGTAATTTTATTTTATTTTTTGATTCTTTAAATATTATACAATTATTTCTAAAGCATTATGGAATCTAAGACATCAAATGAAATGTTTATTATTAAATATAGTGTAACTATAATTTTCGAACGTCACGTTCACCCTGATTGTTAAATGAAAAATATACGAGCTGAAACATCTGAGTTGTTTTACTAAAAATTTTTTAGAGCAAAATAACAGACAAGTGATGTTAAAATCCAAGCGCTTTTAACTATTTTAAAACAGCCATCATCAGGGAAAATTTTCAGATGTGTGAAAGTTCATGAACGTTCTTTGAAATATACTCGTCTCAAGCAGCAGCGAAAATTAATGTACTTTCACACCTCTGAAAATTTCCCCTGATGATGGCTGTTTTATGTCACATTTTCATTGTCTAAATTTATTTAACACATGACCTACATTTTATATGCTAGATAATTTCATTTCATTTCAAATAAATTTGAAACAAATAGAAAAAATTAAAAAAAAAAATAAAGAAAAATGTTTTGGAAATGTGATACGTATATTCAAAAGTTTGAAAAAAGCACTACTGCCAAAATTAAAAGTACTCAAAAAGTGCAAATAATCATACATTTTATGCATTTATAACTATGAATAAACGTATAAATACATGCACGATATCTATTCATGGATTGTATGCCTCAAGGAAAAATAATGGACTTTTCGTAAAGGAATATTTGCTTATATAATGAAAAAAATATATGTGTTTAGTATGTGTTTTTGAAAAAAAAAAAATATGGTTCCATCCTTCCAGAAATCGCTGGAACGCTGGACTTCCATCACCTGATATTTATTCTGTTGAGCTGACCCAGATTCCAGATCAGATGCTATAACCAATAAGGTTATCTAGGTGAAAAAGTTCAGCCAGTTTCGTCCGGGATATCTCAGATGTAAAGCATTGGCGGCTTCAGTCAAGAGATCCCTGGTTCGAATCCTGGTCCGGACATTTTTCACCCAGTTGGAAATTTACATCTGATATGATTTATTTACCAATTAGAATAATTGCGTTAAAACTAATCTAGAATCATTACTTTACCAAATGTCTGTTATTTAAACCCCTTAACTCCATTGACCGTTTGAACCTTGGTAGTTACAACCGAAGTTTTATAAACAAATTTTATAAACTTTTAACAACTTTTTACTCCTTAACTTTAACAACTTTTACAAAACAAATGAAAAATACCGTGCACAAATAGCAAATAAATATTGCAAACTTTTCAATCGTCCTAATTAGGACACTGATTCGATATTACGCTCGCATGACTTTAGGTATGACCGTATTCAGCAGAGGCTATGGAGGGGGCAGTGTCCTTCTCAAAGACTTTCATATATGGGAGCATATCTATTAAACAGGTCAAACACAAAACCTAATTAGAACTTAGCATTATATAAACATTTTAATGACAGAAATTAATGTTTATCAATGATATTTGCTAATGCCTTGTTATTGTGCCATGCTGAAAGTGAGATGTATTTAACATTAATGTGGAGTTTGGCTAATTAAAAAAAAATGTGTAAAAGAAAATTGTGTAATATTTTCTTTCCACGTACAACATGACCAAAAGAAGCCGCCTTGTCCCGTCAGAAAATTTTGAAATGGCGCCCCTTATTTTATTAATAATAATAAAAATAATAATAACAGAGTTCATAACTGTGTACGTACTCTTTCCAACTCGTCATTCTTTTCGACTTCGCCAGATGCTTTGCTGTTTATCTTTAGTGCATTTTAGAAATTTTATAGTAATATTAATCTTTACATATTAAATTCACTTATACAGTAAACCATTGGGAAAGAATTGTGTGATGCTTTGTGGAGTTAAATTGCAGACTTGCTTTTCAAGAAAATATTCAGTAATTACTATTATCCCAAGTGCTATGGAAAGTTTATTTAATCAACATTTAGTCTTGTTAATACAAGACATAAAGTACCTAAAAATTTCCTATTCGAAAGTCATCTCAACGCTTGAAGATAAAAATAAACCACTAATCATAGAAATTCTAATTAAGGGAGTCTTGTACCTTTTAAACGCGTCGAAAATTATCGAAAAACTTCAAAGTTTGAATTAGTCTATCTTTAAAGCCTTCTTATGTATAAACATGAAATTTTGGTTATTGATTAAACAGATCGTGCTTTGTAATATGCTACCATTAGAAATTTATTAACCCTTTCAGAATTTGTGTATTGTTGAAATCAAAATAGCTCTTTTTTTACCCCATAAGTCATTGCGCGCATGATATCTTGAGAATGTATGTATGGATTGGCATAAAATTCGGTAAAGATACTAAACATATATGTGTGTTTAAAATGATCTACTCTTAGGCTAAAATTATTTCATTAACTATATAAAAAAAAAATATTTTCGTAAAAAAAAAAAATAAAAAATTTGTATTTTTAATGAATAAAAATAGTCATAACTAAAAATATTACCATTGTAAATACTTAAAAGTAGATCATTTTAAACACACATATTTGTTTAGTATATTTACCAAATTTAATGAAAATCCATACATACTTTCTCAAGATATCATGCGCGCAATGACTTATGGGGTAAAAAAAGAGAGCTATTTTGATTTCAACAATACACAAATTCTGTAAAGGGTTAATAAATTTCCGTTGGTAGTATATTACAAAGCACAATCTATTTAATCAATATCCAAAATTTCAAATTTATACATAAAAAGGTTTTGAAGGTAGACTAATTCAAACTTTGAAGTTTTTCGTTAATTTTCGATGCGTTTAAAAGGTACAAGACCCCTTAAGACTCATATTATGATGCTTTAGAAAATTATATTATTAAGCAGGCACACAGAAAACTTATAATTCCCATGTGCCCTTAATAATTATTATCCATTTTGTTAAATGATGATGTTCTTAAGCTTTTTAATATTGAAGATTGCTAAATACGAATAAGTTAATTGTTTTCATAATTAAATTAATTATTTATAAAGTATTTGCACATATATAATCTCGTGTAACTAATTTAGTTCAGATGAAATGTATGTTTTCGAATTATAGTAATTTCATGGATAGAAGTAAAATTAATTTCAATGAAATAAAATTTATATTCCCAAGGTATTATGCATTTTAGTTAAATAAAAATTACATTTCAAAGTTATCGAATTCTTATTATTTTATTATATAACGCATAAGGTATAAAATAACGCAGCAATATATTTACTACTTTTCCATAACATTAATGAGATTTATCATGCAGACATTTTAATTTGTAATAAAAGAAAGTAAGGCAGTAATTTCTTAAATACAGTATGCATGTATTTATTTTTTTAAAGATGAGAAAATATATTAAAATGTCTGAAATTATATCATTATCCTTCCAAATGTTTCGAATTCATAAAATTAAAGAATTAAAACCTTGATTGAAAATTGTTAATATAAGAGATTAAAGAATTATAAAAAACAATAAAAACAATAAATATAACAAACCTTTACATGAATTGTGTATGTTGTGTATTGTTCATATATATTTTGTAACCATGAAAAGCCACAAAATTTTTTTTATTTGAATTATCTAGAAAATAATTTTTATCTTGAATCTAAAAATTATTTTCTCAAAATGATTATTTAAAACAAATGTCTTATCATATTAAACTCATTTTTTATTCTTTATGTTACCTCCATTGTATTTAACAATAATTATTAGTCAAGCCTCGACACAATTTATGGCAAATGCGTTTCAGTTCGTTGACAGATGCCTGGCGAAATGCCTCTCTTATCTGTTTGATGCATACATTTAGTTTGCAGTGCGATAGTTGAGAGCAATTAGTTTAACACTTCCAAATTATTAAACAACCTTGTTAATGGTAGATGCATTAAGTATTTGCATGTAACGGTAAGTTAAATAAACATCTAGTGCATTAACGAATGTAGTTTAAAAATTGTTTAAATGAAATATTTATGATGCTTTTATTCTATTGTGATAGATTCTTCTGGGAGTGCATAAATCCATGTTTTGAAATTTGATAAATAACTGTAAAATTGTAATTATTAAAATGAATACGGAACAATTATCATTAATTTTGGAGAGAAGTGTTTATTTTTCTGTAATACTACATGTACTTTCATTAACATTTATTGCATTTAATAAAATTTCTGGTACTGCATATTTAAGAAAACGTAAAATTTAGAACCATCTGGTTTCACCTTTAAAAGCTTTTTAGACTGTTTTTAAATAGAAATATGTATATATTTAACCATAAAATGACTATATCGATTTTGATAAATTCATAAGAAAAATATTAATTACGACAGATAGAAATAACTCACAATAACTCACTAAAATAATAAATCACGAATTTCGAAAAATAAAAAAATATATTTTTTTTCAAGACCTTTGGAACATTTTAAAATTTAATTGGTCTAGACTATTTTTCAATGAGAACAAGGGAAAAAAATCAGTTAGGTTACATTCAAGTGTATTATAGAATACAGGTAAAACATAAATTCCAGAACTTTTTGTTTAAAAACTTTTTCATTTACATTTACAATATTTTAATTTATATGTGAGCTTAAAAAAAAAAGGGATATACCTTTAAAAATGTTTTTATACTGTGGTTTTTCAACCCTTGCCTTGCGGGGCCACAGGTAGACCCACGGTAAGTAGAACACTCGGTAGGGTTCACGCGCAGGTTTCGTTTCTCCCTCTGACGTCACTGCTACCCAAGTCCAGTCTTTGGGTAACGCACTTTTCGCTTTGTATAAAGCTTTCCGTTTCATTAAAAGATGTTCAACATTTGTTTAATATCCTGTGTATGATATTATTGAGGTGTGTGACACTTCGAACATCTACTACTTAAACATTTTAGAGTTTTTTAAAGCGTAAATCTTCTGTTTTCATTTGGTTATTTGGAAGTATTAACTTTCGCCACAATTATCATTATTTTATTTAAACACATATGTAAAAAAAAAGCAATTTTCTTACCTGCTCTGTTGTATTTCAATATTTTAGACACCGTCTTTTCATAACATTTTTGCAATTTCGCATTAATCCGAAATAGTTTGAGAAAACTCGGAAAATGTTTGCTTCAATTCATAAAACTTTAGAAAAAATGCACTTATAATTATGTTGTATATTTTAAAATATATATATTATACTCTCATAAAGTTATATGTTATTAAAATTTATAATTTTATACATTTTTTTAAATCCCTATTTAATGTTCTAAAAACATAAAACGAATCTAATAATGTTTTTTAAAGTTACGAGTATAACTCTAAAAAGCTCTATAGTACTATGTACTTTAAAACACGGGCATTAAAAAAATATTATAGCATTTTGAGGGCAACTTTAGATAAATGTAAGAAAAGCTTTTTTGAATTGATACTTGTGATTTTTTCGAATTTATAAATATTTTTTAAAAAAATGTGTAATAACAACACTGCAAATTCGTGAAACACTTTTGCAACACTACCTGAACATAATAATTAACACTTCTAACTAAACTAATTTTCAATTCTGTTGTGAATGTGTTGCGAATATGTTGTGCCAAATAAAAAGATTTTGCAAAAAGTGTTGTTAAAAATTACAAGAGGAGAAAATGTGTTTTCAAAACATTCATTTTTAAAATTGCGTTATAAATGTTTAATAAATACTATGTTTTAAGGTGTGTGTGTGTGTTATTTTAAAGGAACCATCTAGAAAGTGTTTTAAAAGTGTTTTACATATGTTGTTTTATAGTGTTCTAAATTGTGTGGTGTTTACAATGCGCTGTTAATTTGGTGACAAAGTGTTGTGCAGCACAACACTATTGTAAGAAAATATTTTCATCAACACAATTAACAACACTATTTTTAGAACACATTTTAGATAGCAACACTTTTGCACCATATTAAGAGCACAATCACAACACAAAAAATAATTTGTATATGTAGTTTTATAATTCACAACACATTAATGTGTTGTTAATTTGGTGACAAAAAGTGTTGTAAAATGTGTTTATTTTTGTGTTTGAGAATTTGCAGTGGAAACGAATAAACAAAGAAAACAAAAACTTCTTAAATAGCCGTAATAGCTTAAATAACGTTTTAGATAATAATAATAATAATTAAAAAAAGAAAAAAAAAGAAAAAAATTCTTTAAATTTTTGTATACACTAATATAGAAATTTAAATTATAAAATTATTGAAAATATCAGAAGAATAGTCTTTCTACATAGTCTTTCTAGAGAACATATTGTTACGTCCACTCTTATGTGAGAAAGGGTAGCGCAATTTCAGAAAGAACAACTTTTGTTTTAAAATAAACAATTTACTTTATTTACGAATAATTAGAAAATAAGTTAAAATAGGTATCAAAATATTAATAACTATAAGTCCGTACGACTTTTAACTTTAGGAATAGAATAATCATTGGCACACAAGATTCTGCGATTAACTAACACGATGTCAAGTCTATCTAAGTTATAATTTAGGTACTGAACTTCCGGTTCAGTAAATATCAAACTGTCTAACTCTCAAAGTCAAGGAAAAACTAGGTTATATAACATTCAAAATTTGAAGAAAAAAAATAGATGTCATATTACGATATTACGGTTAAAATTTTTTAAACAATGAAATATTGTTTTTATGATTAATATACTATATATGCATCCTTAAAATTTTAATACACACTAAAATATTATCAGAAAAAATTTAAATTACAAATTGTGAGTGGAATATTATTTTATATGGATTATCTCAATACCTTAAAATAAACAAAAATTAGGGACTATATTTTCAAATAAAAATTGAGTTTTTATTCTATTGCTATACCAACATATTTTTATTCTCACAATATGCATTTTTGAAACTTCTAGATCGATACCTGTTTATTAATCTGACATAAGTTTTTGATTTAAGGTCCCATATTGCTTACAAACCCTTACATTTTATCGAAAAAAAAAGAACATACTACAGTATTTATTTTATTTTTCTTTAGTTTTGGGTACATTTAAGTATATAAGTACTCAAAACTAAAACTAATTTCTATAAATTTCAGGAATTGTAACACAACGATTTCACTAGGCGAAGAATATTTAAGTTCATCTCTTACATACACCTCTTCTGAATATGCAACTTTATTTTAAAAATAGAATTTTGAGAAAACTGGAATTTATATTGATTCATAATTTCTTTACAACGAGAATTTTTTTTTATTTTTTACATACTACATTGCAAAATTTTCACCCTAACCAGCTGATATACATATATTTTTTTATTTAATTTAGCTTAATTTTTTTATTTAATCTAATATCTGAATGATTTATCAGCGATATATGAGTGACTGTATTGTTCTTATTAAGAGAGAAGAAATAAATCAGGATTGGATTTATCTTGTTGATCACATTGATTTTTATTTAAGAAAAAGTTTATTTCCTTTCAAGTATCTCGACAACTCATTCTTCTTTCTTTAATTTTTCAGCAATAACATTAGTGAAAAGTAATACTAAAGTAGTAGTAGAGCTGAAAATTTTCATACGGAAACTGATTTATATCTTACAATTTGGTTTGGTTTAAAATTAAGCTGTTTTGCTTTTAAATTCTTTTACAAATCTGTTTCTTTAAAGTAAATTGAAAATACTCTTGAATAATAAATGCAAAAATTATCTGATCTTTTGCATGCGTGCAGCAAATGGTTTTCATGCTATAGTATGCGTTAAAAACGATGAAATGAAATTCCTTTGGAATAGCTAGAAGAATTAATGCGTTACTAATTAGTTTAATGTAAAATCCTTTTCAAAAACTAATAATAAAAATAAGACATACCAGGATCATATGAAAAAAAAAAATAGTAATAATAACATTTATTGTCAGGAAGAGAAAGAGAGCAATGCGAATAAAAGGAAAAACACAGGGAGAGCTTGAACAATGCGATGGGTGCCAGTGACGTCACGAACTGGACGATCTACTGCGCATCTCACTCATGGACCCTACCGTGTATTCTAAGTACCGTGGGTAGACCGACCGTGTGTAGATTAAGATACTCTGTGGCATTTAGAATGTTAAAAATCGAATGCTGTTCATTGCATCAAAAGAGACGTTGTATTCGCTTTATTAGGACAAATCTCATTTTTACTTGACTGAAATAAAGGGTTATGTGTTTCACGCGTATCTGTGTATGTGTATTTCTTTATACCCTCGAAACATCCCAACGGCTGGATGGATTTTAATGAATGAGGTGTCTATTGATTCGTCTTAACGGCCCAATGGTTATAGGCTAGGTTTTGTTTTTATAAATTCGAAATGGCGGCCATAAAATACAAAATGGTGGTAGAGACGAGAAAATAATTTACGCACCCTATTGAGTGGCATATCATTGGATATGTCTTTCAAAATGAAGACGATGTTTCATTGACTATTTTACAGTCAGAAGCTCCGTTAAAATATTATGCAATCTGGAAGTTGTGTCGGTAGTATCTCTAGCTTTACTGCAACTCTAACCATCATAGACATCTATAGACCTCATCAAAACAGTGTTTATAGATAAGAATTAACAAATAAACACAACTTAAAAGTCATTAATACAAGTAAATAAAAAAATAGGTAAGTAATATATACAAGTAATATAAAAAAAAAATATTTTAAGTCAATTCCTACTTAAGTCAATAAGAGAATTTTTTTCTCCCATTCTTCTTTCCTCTTGAGTGTCTCTTAAAATGCCTTGATCAAGAAGAGGGCTCTCTCGGTCTTAAAATACCTTGATCAAGAAGAGGGCTTTCTCGATTATTGAAAATTAATTAATTAAATTAAATTAATGAATTAATATTTGAAAAATTTGGATTAACATCAAGTGTCATCCACTACAAGTTTTAAAAAATTATTTGAGCTTGATTGGATGAATATTAATTATTTTATTAACGATTGAAAATTTGAACAAGATATATATAGCGAGAGTGTGAGCTAACAGTAGGAATTGAAAAAAAAATAGTTTCACATTGATGAGAAATAATTAATTAGTTCGCTTTTAACGCAGCCGGGTTTTTCGATTTTTTAAAAATTTAATTGTTTATTAATTCAAACATTGCACAGAAAGCAGCAAGAAAGCTACTCAGTACACACCGTTATTTACTACAATATTGCAAAAGTTATATTTCATACTTCTATTATTACTGAATAAGGTAACTGTATAGAATTTCTGTTGAAAAAATTTTAGATTACAGGTAAATATAAATACAAGTGAAATATTAACGCAGTACATCTGTATGATGAAACTGCTAAAACGTCAACTTACACTTTTCAACTCGGGCCTTTTTTTCGGGGCGGAGGAGGAGGGGGTGGGGGTGAATTACTTAATTTGCTTTTGGTAAAATTAGATTCTCTCTTTTTAGGTGTGTTCGTAATTATATAAATTCGTAGCACCTATAGTCGTCGTTCGGTCCGTTCGCATATATCAGGGCAAAAACTACCCAACCGAATGGTCTGATATTTTGAATATATAATTGTTGCAAAATTTTGTCGAGTTGTTTCAAATTTTATGAAAATTTAATGTATAGTTTAATTACAGTGACAGTCAAAATATTTCCGTTAGAATACGGCCAATGGGAAAAAATTCTTTCAACTGCATTTTAATAATGTTACAGCATTTCGAACAGAATGTAATTTACATGCACTTATGAAGTGCACTAAATTATACATTCAGTACAATATGCGGTGCAAAAAATATTTATAAAACTAGTTATAGTACGAAAGTACCTCATTTGCCATTATTTGACGAGCAATTTTCAACTTGTTATATTCTATTTTAAAAGCCATACCATAATAGAAATATTACAAATCATTAAACAGTATTTAAAATAAAATGATTGAGGTGAAATTTTAATGTAAAAGGTTATTTCATTTCAAATATAACTTCATCGAATCTCATTATATTTCGTATCGATCTGTAACCTAGTGTAACTACATCTAACAGAAATTTATTTTTAGAAAATTTCTTTAATTCGAAGTACAGGAAATGAACTGATAAAAATCTAATTAGCTATAGAAAAAGGGTAAATAATATCCAGAAAATGTTGCTACAGATAAAACTTAATGTCATTAATCTGTATTAAATGAACTAAGTTAATTTTCTAATGAAAGAAAATTCAATTTAATCTCGAAATCGGAAATTAATTTATTCATTTTAAAGCATTAATTATTTTTATTAATTAGAAGTAAAATCAGATGTAATACGGTTCTTCGCCACATAAATAACTCAATTTTTTTTTTAATTAAGCGTATAGATTAAAAGATTGCGATGTGTATTTTTTTATTTCAGATCATTGGAATTAAAATGTATGTGAGCTAATCAAATTTGATACTTTTGGTGAGTTCGAACGTCAAATGTACTTTAGCGGGATTTTGTATCGATTCTGATAAGTTTGTGATAGTACAAAATTGAATAAAATATTCAGATAAGGAATAGACGGCAGCACGGGCAATCACCTCATCGAGTTCACGGATGAAATTCTAGGATTAGTTAAATCTTGATTCGCATATTAAAACACAATCGGTCTGCCAAAGTCATATCTTGGTGGAAAACACCTGAAAACCCGGTTTTAGCGGCTGACTCGTACGTTTACCGTTGTGTTTTCCAGCACCAAAAGGTATGAAAACATGGAGGACTGGAAACAGGAAAACATAATGGTAAACCTACAAGTCAGCCGCTAAAATCGTGTTTGTAGGTGTTTTCCACCAATATATGACTTGACAGACCGATTGCGTTTTAATATGTTAATTAAGATTTAACTAATCCTAGAATTTTATCCTTGAACTCGATGACGTGATTATCTGTGCTGCCGGTTCCCTGTCTAGAATCAATAAGTCTGTTGCGGAAGACACATTTTTATCTTCCAATTAACATCTTTATTATCCTTCTATTCAGGAAACTTTAATTAATGATACTGTTTAATTCCGATTTGAAAGAGCTAAGTTGGTTGGTTGTATTTTATGACGGCCAATTATCTGCACGAGGGATATAGGCCCAGGGGGGAGTGCCCTTCGTGGGGGGTTTGAAAGAGCTAAACAAATATCTTTAATCAAGATTATGTTATCGATATTTATTACATTAAATATAAGTTTCATACTACATATCCTGGCAACAAATTAAATCGAAGCTTTAAGATATTGATTAACACGTACCCCAGATTCTATATAAAATTTAACTCATTCGTTCGGAAGTAATTTTGTACATTTCGTAAACTAAATGGTCTACATTAATTTCATTTAATTAAATTGCTTTGTAATGTTTAAGACGCTACATAGTGTCTGCCATATTAGGTTGATGTCAGGCGGACGTCCTTTTGCATGATTTTTTAATTACGTACTATCCCTACACAATGCTGCTAGCATTGTGCAGGGATTTATACGTAAGTAAGAAAGCGCGCAAAAAGACGTCCGTCTGATATTAGCCTTACAGTGTGCTCGGCGGCACATATAGCGTAAAACAAAAATAAAAGAGCGATCATAGTAATTAAACCGTTATACTTTTTCTTTATACGACATTTTTGGAAATGTTTTAACTGTCGAGCAATATGAGATAAATTGTGCATTGATGTTTTAACTGTCAAGTATTTGGCAATATGAGAGTAATTATGGATTGATGTTTTAACTGTCGAGCATTTGGCAATAGGAGATAAATTATGAGTTGATATTGTAACTTTCAAGCATGCGGCAATATGAGATAAATTATGCATTGACTCAGTACAAAAATCTTTAGACATAGTTTCGTACTTTTTTAAATACGAATTATTACTCGAAATTAATTACAATACATGCAGCGTTATACAGACGGGTTAAAGTCGCAACAGTACTATTGCAACGATAAAATTGACACGATAGTGATTCGCCACTGGGGATTTTGACTACAAAACTTCACTACGAGTCTGATCCGTTAATCTAAGCAAATGGATTAAAATGAATAAATAATGCATCATGCTATAAACAGTAACCAACCAAAGAATTTAGCAGATCCTCTTTTCAGAATGTATAAGTATGTGTATACATATCACGCACTCCTGAGACTAGCTCATTGTCGCGTTAGAGCCTTTGTCGAGTTCTGGCAGTCCTAGAGCCCTTTGTCGCGAAAAAGCAGGACTCCGGCGCGCATACACCATCATGGCTTTGTGGTCCTGAAGCGTCCTGAGTCACTGCATGCTAGCCGTGCCTTGTTTGATCCACTGATGCTAACGCTGCGGAACTACAATATAGCTTCGACCAAAATGCTGGCCGATAAGTCTATTGGACATACCCGCTTTATTTAGGCCTATGGTTCGACCCTTTTCAAAGTCGGACCACTGTTCTTAGCGGCGACGAGTACGTCTTAAAGGTGACATGCGTTCAAATCCTATGTATCAACAATGGTAACCTACTTTTAATTACCCATAAATTTGAGTACCAGCCCTTTTAAATGCTGTCTGTTGCGCAATTTAAATGGGCAATGCACAAGTCCTCATTGGCTATTTGTGCTGAAATGTTAATCATTTACGTAACTCATCAGATTACATCAACACGCCAAGTTTCGTAACTCTGGCTAAATTCTTTCTGGGTGCATATACTATATATTTTTTGCAACAAAGTGTATTTAATAACAAATTAATTTATTGCTCAAATAATAAAAATTCATTTTGGACTTTAATACTTGGGAAAAATGCATTTACATTTCCGCGTGCGGAGAAAAATGGAAGATATGATAAGTCTTTGATCGTATTTAAAACTAATGCTACGTTCTTTGCTGAGTTATTAAGTAAAAACTTTTGCACTGCTAATAACCATTATTTCACTTATGTCATTGTTAAGCCTCTGAATTCTTTAAGGCGCGACGCAGAGAAAATCGTTTTTAATTTTTTCTTGTGCGCTAATTAGCAAAAGCTGTTACTGACATTAATTATTTTGTTAAAAAATATTTAAACGGAGAAGTTTCTGAAAGATATTTATTGAAAATATATTAGAATCTGTCTAAAATAATAAGTTTATGTTTTGATGTTTACAAAGCAGATGAAGAGTATAACTTTTATAGTAGTTTTGGATAAGTATAGGCATTCATTGTAATATAATATAATCAAAGAAATTAGACAGCTGGTTTACGTAACTACTTCAATAACGTCAAATTTATTACTCAATTGATTGGTACAATGTTAACTTCTATGGAAATAAACTCACTAACTCGGCACATTTTAGTCGACTGAACTTGGAACTGTTTTATCATACATCACAAATAATTTTAAATATGCACCTTCCAATTAAAATTAATTATTTGTTTCCGTAGTACTACTTAACTCCTATTTTACTCCGAATAAGGTTTTTTTTTTAACCATTTAGAAAAATGGTTATTGTCCTCGTCAGGGTAGGAAATCAAAAGCATATCTGAAGGTTTTTATTGGTTTAATCTGCAATTTATTCGTTTTCTGATTGGTCTAAACAGTAATATGTATTTCCCTTTACTTTCAACAGAGATGGACAACAGAGTGTTGCCACTATGACAAAAAAGTAATAAAAACTACAAAAAAAATTAATAACTCAGAAACAAATTGAGATACAGCTTTCAAACAAATTGCATTTAAAAGTACATTTTTTTTTCTCTATACGACGATATAAAAAGTAATATTGTCGGGTGTTTAGAAGTTTAAGAATGAAATTTCATTTAAAATTGGCCGTCAGATTTCTTGGAAATCTGACGATGGAAAAGCCTTTTCCCGAACAGCCAATGAAATGCTTGGATAATACTTAAGTTTCAGGTGGATAATATGTACGAGTCGCAGGCGATTTCTGTGGCTTGCAACTTTTACGTGTAATAACACTATTAATGTTTAATTCATGGCGTACGTAATGTAGGATCAACTGCGTGCTATTTTTTATGTCTTAAATTTTAGTCTTTGAAAAAATCATTTTCCAAATGGTCATTGTAATTTGTTAAATTGCATTTTTTTTTTTTTTTTTTTTGTATTAATCTTTTCATGGACAAAGTAAAATTCTCGTAAAATTCTGAAGTGATGGACTGACACCAGAATTTACAATCCAATTTATTTTAGAATAAGTAAGAGCTTTTCTTCGTATACTGAATATGAGAAAAATTCTGATTCCACAAATCTGGTGTCAGTGTGGCACATAGGGATTAAAATTAAATGGTCCAAAAATGAACCACCGCCCTTGAAGGGGTTAAAACTAGAACAGTTGGAAATTTTTCTAATGTTTTATAAAAATACTTTAAACCAGAAATTTTATTAAAAGTATTTAAGACAAACATCAGGAATGTAAATACAACGAAATTGTATTTCAATTGTGTTCCATTTTCAATCAGAAATCTCACTTTTCGATTGGGTGTAATGTCAACTCCGAAGCCCATTAAATGTACTTCACACAGTTTCGACACTGTGAGCTATATATTCGAATAAAATATATATTTACTTCGTACCCTTCAAGATGACAGTTCAGTTTTACTTTGTTGAAACATATTCAGGCAATTTATTCAAGAAACTTTTTCCTTATCAGATTATCCCTTAGATAAAAATAAATGGAAATTATTTTATTAAATAAAGTCGTTACACTGTTTAATAATTCTCATAGTAATTAAATATTTAATAGCACATCTTTATTTAAAAAACATGTTTTAATATTTTAAATCATAGTAAATAAACATTAAAAAATTTCTCAAGTTATCCAGGTTCCACTACATTTATAATTATGTTAATTTTTCAATTTGTATACACGTACTAATCAATATGATTTTTCTTTTCAGGTAAGTGTGTTTTCATTAATTCTGTTTTGATGTCATGTGGTCTAGTCTTCTTATAAAAAGGTATTTATGAATATATTTTTTAAGTGTTTATAAAATATACTTTTACGAAATTAGATTTATGAAAAAAAAATTACTTTATGGTAAACTTATTATTTTTAGTAAAAAATTTTATATCATTCGAAATTAATGTCCACTACTTCATGAAAATTGCTTTGTTGGATTTATATTAAGAATATCAGTAATTAACGTTACGTTTAAAATATTAGAAATATTTATCCAATATTTTACAATTACTTGCTTTATTTGTGAAATATAGTCGGTGTTTATACGTGTTTTGTAATGATTTTGGAAAAAAGAAATATTATGAACAATGATAAGAATTTTATTTTCAAATATGTTCCATTTGATATCCATTTTGTTAAAGTAGCATATTACATCTTGATTTCCAAGGTAAAATAAATTTTTATTTTTTAAATATCAATATTGATTTTGTTGCATTCCTCGACCACAGTCTTCCAGAGTTCATACAATGATTTGTGGTGCCTCTTATAACTAGCTTAAGCCACAGAAAATCAGTGAAAGCTAATAATCTGGACCGATGAGAGTAAAATATCGCTCTTTTGTCGTGATGGGCGAAAATATGTGAGACGTAGAGTAGGGGAAGAGCTGCATCCTGATTGCATTGAAGCAACTACAGAGAACCCAACAAATGTCATGATTTGGGCCTGTATGTCTGCAGATGGCGTGGGTCGCATTCAAGTGATTAAAAACACTCTGAATGCAAAAAAATACATCAAAACTGTCCTGGAACCGAAATTGATACAGGGTGACAATTATTTAACTATATGAAATTAAACCTTCATAACTGCTCAACGGTTTGCACGATGAAGTTCAAACTTCGTGGTTTGCCGCAGGGCATGATGGGAATTAGTATGCGCAGGCGCACGCAACTTATTGTTGTCGGCCATTTTGGAGCATTTGGGGCATTTGGGGCACTGAGAATCGGCATTTCGCAATAGAGAAGTCTCTCCATTCTCAACGGGTGACAGTGTGGTGTGCATTGTCCAGTCACGGAATAATTGGTCCGGTATTCGTTGACGGCACGGTGACTACTGAACGATACGTGAATGTTTTGGAAAATGGTTTCATCCCCCTTCTCCAAAGTGACCCTGATTTCGACAAGATGTGGTTCATGCAAGACGGAGCTCAACCCCATCGGACAAAGAAAGTTTTTGATGTCCTGGAGGAGCACTTTGGGAACCGCATTCTGGCTCTGGGCTACCCAAAGGCCACTGGAATGGGACTCGCTTGGACGCCATATTCTCCACATCTTAACTCATTTGACTCATTTTTGTGAGGCTACATTAAAGACAATGTGTACAGAAATAATTCCAAAGACATTTCTGAGCCGAAAACTGCCATTCGGGAGGTCATCGACAGCATCGATGTTCCAACACTTCAGCGGGTCATGCAGAATTTTTCTATTCGTCTGCGCCGCATCATAGCCAATGATGGCAGCCATATCGAACATGTCATAACCTAAATCCGAATATCTGTAGTGACGTTTACAAGTTGAATAAAGTTTCTGCACTCAGTAGTTTTTGAATAATTTACGTTTTATTTCATATAGTTAAATAATTGTCACCCTGTACCTTACATCAGGGATCTCTTCCCCAATAAAGCACCATTTTTCTTTCAGCAGGATTAAGTTCCATGCCATAGAGCAAAATATGCAAATAATGTTTTAAAAATGAAAGTATACTATTAGTACCCTGGCCTGAAAGCAGCCCTTATCTGAATCCAATAGAAAATTTGTGGTGACGTTTGGAAATTCTTGTACAAAGATAGGGTCCATCTAATGAAACGCAACTTATTGAAGCTATAATTGATTCTTCGCATCATGTGATTAAAAAGGATGAATTCCAAACACTTGTTCTATCAATGACAAGACGTTGTGAAGTTGTAATAAAAAGCAAGGGTAATCCTACTAAATATTGAATGTGTAAGCGTTAGTTTGAAAGGTATTAGAGACAATTAATTGCAAATATGTTTCAAATGTAGTTTTTCATCCTTTAAAAATCCATTTATTGTTTCATCCTAAAATAATGTGTAAACATTATGAAATATCCTCACTCTTTCATCTGTTAAAAAGTTTCTTTCAATATTTTCTCAATATAAACAATTTGCACAACACGTTTGTTCCAATTGTTGACCAATAGATAATTCCCAAGAAACTATTTTTAAAGGCAATTGTAACGGGCAAGATTTGGAGGATACAATTGCGAAAATGTTTCAAATGTTGCTTCATTATATCTAAATCCATTTGCTGTTTCGAGCTCTTTAATTCCAAAATAATGTGCACATATTAAGTAAATCGCCGCTGTTTCCATATGTTAGAAATCCCTTTTAAAAATTTTTCTCAACATAAACAATTTACGCAAGGCGTCCCTTCGATTCGTGACCAACATTTAATTCCTAAACAGCTATTTTCAAAGATACAGATAGAATTGCTTTTCTTCATCATATGAAAATCTATTTACTATTTTGAACTCGTCAGTACCAAAATAATGTGGGTACATTAAGAAATCCGCCGCTATATCCATATGTTAGAAAGTTTTTTTTTTTTTTTTTTTTTTTGCTCATGATTAGCAATTTACACCAGGCGTTGTCCCTTCGAATTGCTGACCAAAACTTAATTCCTAAACAACTGTTTTTAAAGATACAGCTTCAATTGCTTTTCTTCATCATATGTAAAAAGTTTCTTTAAATTTTTCTTCAATAGAAACAATTTACACGGAAGTCCCTTTCGTACTGTTAACCAATAGCTAATTATCAAACCGTTAGTTTTAAATATATGGATACAATTGAGAAACATTTCCAATGTTATTCTTCAGCATATGATAAACTTTTTATTACTTTATCGCAATCATGCATATTAGTAGCGAAATAACACAAGTTTTATGTTTCCCAAATGAGCGAAACAGCACCAACTAATCAATCCTGTTCGAATTCGGATGATACAATGCAATAGTTGGTAGAGCGTTGACAGTTTAAATTGAATTATAACCCCTTACTGAACATGTTTTCATTGTGTTTGGAAAAATACAACTGGTATGATTTCTTTATGAATCAGTATGATTGTATAAACGTGTAATTACTTACACAACGGTTATTAGAATTCTATTATTTGCAATTTATTCTGTTGGACTACTTCACACTCTAAATTGAAATGTCTGAAATTCAGACACTTAAGTGTCTGAAACGGTGTGTTCAATTTTCAGACATTTTAAAATGTCTTAATTTTTTCAGACACTTTTTGCGTCTGAATTTCAGACACTTCAAACGTCTTAATCGCAACCAATTTTTGTCAGCATTATACGTAGCCATATTTGACCACGGTGAATCCTAGAAAAATATTTAGCTGTGGTCTTGTCCCCCCACCCCCACCCCCACCCCACACAGCCTGATTTTGGGGCTTCCAAATTTGGTATGCAATTTTTGTAAAGCTCATAATTTAAATCTTTTACGACATTGTACTGATTATATTAAAAATTTTGAATTTCAGGAGTAGAACAAGATTAAAAACAAAAAGATATTCATCTAAATATTAGATTTCTTTTATTTGTTTAGTTTTTAATGTTATTTTACTTTAAAAATTCAAAATATTGATTATAATCAGTACAATTTCGAAATGGATTTAAAATATAAGCTTTACAAAAATTGCACATCAAATTTTTGAGTCCTAAAATCGTAGGGGGACGGGACACTGTCCAGCATGCCCATGTTTTAATAAGGTCCTTTTGCAAAAAAATGCAACTCTGCATTATCTTTTACTAAATAGGGGTGTCCGGTATTTGGAAGTGTCCGTTGTGAAGGTTAATGAACATTTCCGAAAAGTGGACGTCTAATACCTTTTTTAATACACAATGTATGCATATTTGTATATTTTTACCTCACAAAAGGAAACATCTCCGATTATCTGACAAATTCCCCAGCCCCAAAGTGTTCCCTATTGACGGTTTTTACGGTACATGGATAAATATATATAAATATTTGTAATCTTGTCTTACTCTAAAAGTTCAAATATTCATTATACTCAGTGGATAAAAATAAAGATATTTATAATATCAGATGTTCGAAAATTGCAAAGAAAATCCCCCCCCCCCCCTCAAAAAAAAAAATCATGCAATTTAAAAACTAGATCTTTTAAAAATTTATATTGGCAAATACATTGTTTTACACAGATCAGATAATCACAAGATCTATTTAACCATAAATACAAAATAATAAATAAGTACTCTAATTTAATAACATTCAGAAAATAATTACTGCTAGTTTCAAAACTTGCCTCAAATATGCATTTCAAGTAGTACATATAAATAAACAAGTTTAGTCACTGTAAGTAGTGAACATGTGTAATATATATTTTTTGCATTTGCGGTGCTTTGTCAGTTTAATTAAAAATTAACTTTGGTGTCTAATTTTACACATTCTGTGGAATATGTAAAAGTTTTCCTTTTAAACATATTCCTTAGCTGTTATGGAACAACAGGATATAAGTCATATTTATTTTTTTATTCCTGTAAACTTTGTATCTTATGAATATGAGTTACATAAATTTTACAGATTTGATAAGAAAAAATTAACCTAGAAAACAGAAGAAAAGGAAAAGAAATGACAGAATATGTACTGTTTTTTAGTTGTTTGAAAATACTTTGAATATAAAAAAAGTAGTTATTAATCGCTTAAAAATATATAATATATAAGTAAATATGAACTTTTAAAAATATATACTATTTCAGTTTTATCTATAAACTTTATATCAAGCATAAACAACTTTTTATTTATGCCTAAATTATCATGTTTAATTTTTTTCGTACTAATAATTGTTTGTATCAGAAACGTTGCATATGCGATTGCAATAAAGGGAAATTTCATAATTGTTTCTGAAATTTCTCAGGTTTGAAAATTTAAAATCATGAACAAAACATAGCAGAAAAAGGCTTACATATAAATAAAAAAATAATATAGGTACCAATTTAAAAAAACTCAAAAAATATTAATGAATACTTTATAAATATACCGTTAAACAAGAACAGAAATTGCAGTTAATGAATAAAATGTTTCTGCATTTGTTCTATGTTTAAAAAATCATACAGAATGATAGTATAAGAAATACCTATTATGTTTTTAGAAATTTGGTAAATGTTAAATATGAAACTTTGACTATCAAAATTTCCGATTTTCAATAATAAATTAAAACATCAATCATAAGAATAAATCTTTAAAAAGTTTCAGTACTATGATTAAAAACGGTGATATGTAAAGAAAATTTTCACAGTATTAATGCTTTTTTTCAATCTGAAAACTTTTCCGAATATCATAATCATAAATGAATATCATATTTAGCTCCAAAATAATAATCACAAAAAAATACAATAAGTGCTGATACATAAACTGCAAGAGTTTATAATCAATAAACAGTAAAAATCAGAAGAAACAGAACATAGAATAAATACAGTTTCAAACGGCTTCCATTTAATGTTTTTATCTCCCTTTAATGGAACTATGAATCATTCAGCTTTTCAAATCTGTTTATGTTGCACGTTTTGCTTTTGGGGAACGACAAATTAGGATATTTCCGATCACAGGAACGAAAAGGAAGATTAAACAAGTTATCACTCATTCGTTTATTCACAGGAGACAAGCGCGCTGAATTAAAGCATTGCGATTTAATTATCAAAACAATTATATTCGATACCGTTACATTAAGAAGGTATAACAGACGACAGCTTGTGAAATCAAAAAACTAACATTAAACTACAAAAAAAGAGATCAATCTTTAAAAACTATTTAATTTATATTCATAAGATACAAACCTACTGGTATAAAAATTTAAAATTAAATATGACTTACGCTTTCATTCGATAAATACTCCATAATTACGCATTTCTTTTAATCCAAGCAATGGCGACGCTTAAAATGTGATTCTTTCTATATCATGAAGGAGCCATAGATGACATGCGCGGAAATCAATGCTCTGATTGGCTGTTCAGAAAAGTACAAAAAAGAAATGTTCAACTACTGTTTTAAATAAGACACTTCGTAGATAATTCCAACATATTTCTCGGTTCGTATATACCATGATCATACTAAGACACTTATGTATCTTAAATTAAGACATCTATTGTGTCTGAATTTTCAGATTAAGACGCTTAAGTGACTGAAATTCTTTTTCAGTCACTTATGTGTCTAAATTTAAGACGCCTATATTTGCAGTGCAGATAACAGAACAGATGTCGGTGCCGAAAATTTGTCCAATTGAATTGTGTTCTCCGAATTTGTTCGGAATAGCTTAGTTGCCAGGGATTTGGCAGCTTTAAGAAAGCTTCTTCGGTTCTAATCCCGGTCAAGGCGATTTTTCACTCAGTTGGAATAATTATAAATAATATGAAAATTCATTAACACCAAAATAATTACTAATTTTTAAAGTTACGAAATTAAAATTTTTATTCTGTCCTTGGAGTATATTTAGAAAAATTTTCTTCATGCTCCTAGAAGTAAAATATTAAAAATCCGATTTTTGCTCCACGAAAACTTTCCAAGTTATGACACTGAGAATTTAAAAATGTTCTTTTAGTGTCAGAAAATGTTGAAAATTCATAAAATTCATAGTATCGCGAATCGAAAACTTTTGGTGTAGAAGAGCACAATTTTTACTGTTTTGTGTCTTTTAGCATGGCAGTTTTTTGAATATTGATTATAATTTACAGGAGAAGTAAAAAAATTTAAATTTCCTAAGTTTCTAAAAAAAATAACTATATTAACGTAAACGGATTTTCATATAATAAAAGAAAATATTTTAATATTATTATTTTTTTTCATCAATTTCAATATACAAGCTAAAGATAACGGTAATTTTTGTTAGTCAAAGATAAGGAGGGTATAATTGTATTATTGCCTCAATCCAATAAATAATCATGAATAGACGAGTTCAATAATATATTTCATTGTTTAACATGCAATATAACTAGCTGCACTTACCAGGAAATAAAGCGAAACGTTTTTATTTCAAAATACCCCAGAAACTTTCTAAAAGTATGTTAATGCAATCAATATCCTATATGTGAAGGAAGTTATAAGTTTCATTCTAAAGTAAACAACAACATAGCTCTAGTAATGTAAGAATTTCTAATTAACAAACTATTTAATATTAACATTAAATGAATTCTAGTTCTCACAATTAGTAGTTTATAAACTAAATTACAAGTACTTGACGAAGAAAGTAAAAGATATTGAAGATCGTAAATTTACTGTGCATCTTAAATTTCTGTATAAAGTTTTTAAAGTAATTTCTTGCTATGTTATATTATTAAAAAATAAATTGGTGATAATTGTTATTGCACACAAATGTTTAAATAAAAATAGAAGCTTGAGTTAAGCTGATTATACATTGCTGCTGAAATTA
Organism: Maratus speciosus; assembly: GCA_963932465.1. NCBI lineage: Eukaryota > Metazoa > Arthropoda > Arachnida > Araneae > Salticidae > Maratus > Maratus speciosus. Next base: position 285,574,793 of record OZ010799.1, read on the forward strand.
TCATCTATAATTTAAATTAAAATGTATAAGAAATTCATTATACATCCGGTAACACAATAGATATCTTTTTAAATAAATTCAGAATTTCAAAGGACTTATGTCTATTAAATTACTCATTTCAATAAATACATCCACTTTTCCTTCTTTATAAATTTTTCCAGTTCTTTCAGAAAGATATAGGAAAATACATGAAAGAAAAATTTAGATCCCCTATCATCATATTTTCCAGATAAATGCTTACATTACAATTTACTCAAGCATTAGGTAAATTATATTTCAATTTCAGTTACATATAAATTGTTATTTGATGAAAAATATCACTTTTAATGTTTTAAAAGAAAAGGTCCCTATTTTTCGATTAAATGCTTATACTGATGTTTGCAGAATCACTGAAGCAAGGAATACATTTTATTTCTATTTCAATGTCATAAAAATTTTTGTTTGGAGAAAGTATAAAGTAAATAGTAGTTTTTTTAATTTTTCTAGCGGTTAGTTTAAACATATTTTCCAGCTAAATACTTGCATTGCAATTTTCTCAAGCATTAGGTAAATTCTATTTCAATTTCAGTTACATATAAATTGTTATTTGATGAAAAATATCACTTTCAATGTTTTAAAAGAAAAGGTCCCATATTTTTCGCTTAAATACTTATAGAGATGTTTGCGGAATCACGGAAGCAATGAATAAATTTTATTTCAATTTCAATCTCATGAGAATTTTTGTTTGGAGAAATTATAAAGTAAATAGTAGATTTTTAAATTTTTTCAGCGGTTAGTTTAAGCTTTATAAAATGATTTTGATTTATAAAATTCTCAAAAAGATTTTTTTTTTAATAATTCAAATATTTCACTTGTTTAAAAATTGCTATCGGCATTTTATTATTTTGGTTTGTTTCTATTTTCAATCTTACAGAAATTTTATTTGAGAGAAATATTTGTTTTAATGTTATGAAATCACCATACTATATATTTTGCTTAAGTGCCTACTACATAAGATTAATTTTTAACACAATTATTCTAAAAATTAAAAATTAATCTAGTGTAATTACGCATTCAGCGATTTCTGGAGTTCCATGACCTGTGATTTATTCTGTTGAGCTGAACCAGGTTTCAGACCAGATGCTATAATCATTAAGGTTAGCTGGGTGAAAAAGTTCCACCAGATTTGCCCGGGATAGCTCAGATGGCAGGGCACTGGCGGCTTCAGCCAAGAGATCCCGGTTTGAATCCTGGTCCGGACATTTTTCACCCGGTTGGAAATTTACATCTAATATGCCTACTACACAGTTTGCATAGCTATTGACTCACCTAATAAATTTTATTTCAATTTCAATGTCATATTATTTTTATTTTAGGGACGAATGCAATAAATACTTATTTTTCATTTTTCGAGTGGTTAGTTTTAATATTGTGAAAAGATAGGTTAATGGCTTGAAATTTTAGAAAGTTATTGGGATTCTTCTTTTTTTAAAGAATCTTGTAAGAAATTAAAATATTTTGCGGTTTTTTTTTTTTTTTTTTTTAAATCTTAATGTTGTATATCATTTACGTTTGCTATTTTGTGCAATTTTTAATTATGGGAAATATTAGTGTAATAAAATATCATATTATTTACGAATAATTATCATTTTTTTTATTTTGCTATAATTTTGAATTGAGTTAAATATGAATTGAGTTTAGTGTAATAAAATTACTATCGGGGCTAGTGCGCCTAAGAGAAAGAATACCGCATTTTTCGTAAAATAATATTTGCCTTACATTATGAAAAACATTCTGTACTTACATATGGTGATGAAAATTCTGGTATTCAAACTTCTTAAATCCTCTAATTCTCTAATTAATAATAGACATAAGAACTCTGATTATCCATCTATATGCATTAGTTAAAGGACTGCATCACTTTGAGAAATCATTGAAGCATTTCATAAATTACATATCAACATGAATATCATGAGAACTTGTATTTGAAAGATTTATAAAATAAATGTACATTTTTCCTTTTTACAGTGGTTAGGACCAATATTATCAAATGATCGGTCACTGAATTCAATTCTAAAAGGATTATTAAAATTTCTTCAACATCCTTTTCGCAAGAATACTTTTTTTTTTTTTTTTTTTTCAAATACCAATAGTATTCTTGATTTTATTATGTTCCTCTTGATTTGTATAGGAGTTTTCAAGTGAGGATATTTTTGTTATGTATCATTATACTGATATTTTAAAAAATATTATTAGATAAAATAATAATGATGTTATAAAACAATATCATCTTTCGAGTCTTATCGAGTTAATTTCTTATTTGGCTGTTTGCACGAACATTGAAGCATTTATTATATATAATTCAAATCTAATGCCAGTCGAAATTAAAGAAATTATTAAATATATTCTTATTCTTCATATTTGGAGCATTTTATCATTGAAACCGCTAATAAATTATCATTCAAATTCAATGTCATAAGAATTTAAATTTGAAGAAAGTATTAAATAATTATTTATATTTGGAGCTTTTTGATCTTTGAAGCATTTAATAAATTGTAGTTTAAATTTAATGACATAAGAATCTAAATTGGAAGAAAGTATTAAATAATTACTTATATTTCATATCCGTAGCGCTTTGATCATTGAAACCTTAATTAAGTTCAAATTCAATGCCATAAGAATTTTAATTTGGATAATATTAAATAATTGCTTACTTAATTACATTAAATCCTAATTTATTTATTAAAGTATATTTGTAATGTTTTGATCATGGAAGCATTTAATAAAATTCAGTTCAAATTCAATGCTATGATAATTTTAATTCGAAAACAGTAATAAATAATTACTTATTATCCATATTTGTAGCGCTTGATTTATATTCGATAAAATGATTAGCTAATCATTTCTCTTAGAAGAATGGTATCTAAAATTTTAAAACATTTACTGTAAAAAGAATTAAAATATTTCATTTTTCCCAATTCGTAATGATATTAATGATTTTAGTTTCTTTTTAAATTTTAAGAACACTTTTCATTGAATAAAATGTTAGTTTTAGTGTCATAATATAACAATCCGTGTATTAATTATATATTTACACCGCTGTTTGTACATCCATTGAAAAGTTAAATAAATTATATTTCAGCTCCAATGTCATAAAATTTTTAATTGAGCAATGTTTAAAATAAAATAATTGTTATTTCTTTTTGTAGCGATTATTTTTAATGTTAGAAAACAATCCGTTTATAAATTCAGCTTAAATAATGTTATTAAAATTCTCAAAGTATTTTACCTTAAAGGAATTAAAATATTTAATTTTTTTCCTAATCGTAAAGAGATTTTTTATTGTCATTTGTTGCTTTTTTAAATTTTAAAAGGTTTCTTTTTTGAGGAAAATATTAGTTTTAATATCATAAAATAATCATTCCATATATTGCAAATGCTTGTGTCACATAGCTGCTTGCAGAGCACTTGGAATTGTTAATAAATTATATTTTAACTTCAATATCATAAAATAATAGAAAAATAATTATTCTTCATTTTTGTCGCGGATATTTTAATTTTAGAAAAAGATGAGTAATGATATCAATTTGAATTTGAATATTGACATTCTCAAAAGTATTTTCGTTGAAAAGCATTTTTTTTCTAATACATTTTACCTTATACTTGGCTGAATTATTTTAACTTTGATTTTATAGCATTTTTTATTTGGAGTAAATATCAGTATTAATCTTCTTAGTTATTCACCCCCTGTATTTGTGATAAAAGCTTGCACAGTTTGCACACCGCTTAAGTATTGAATGAATTATTTTGGACGTCAATATACGAATTTAATTGAGGGAAGTATAGAATAAATACTTCCGTAATTAAAAAAAAAAAAATCCGTAAAATTAATAAATTCGTCATTCCTGTGGTGGTTAGTTTAATAATATAAATCGGTCGATTAACGATTTCAATTGGAAGAATGGTATTGAATTTTTTTTTTTTTAAGTTATTATAAAGAATTTAAATTTTCATTTTTGATGTTGTAATAACATATTTAATTGGAATTTATATCTTTTTTTTTTTCAATTTTATTGGAATTTTATTTATGGAAAATATTATGTAAATCTTATAAAATAATCATGGCATATGTTTCCTCTAAATGTTTACGTTGCTGTTTGAATAGCTTATTAAACACTAAATAAATTATACTTCCACTTCAATCTCATAAAAAAAAATTATATGTAGAAAATGATAATATAAATGCTTGTTCTTCATTTTTGCCACTTATGCACTGAAAATATTTTCGATGAAAAATATACGAATGTGATTTGAGGAAAATACTTAGTCTTCATTTCTATTATGGTTAGTTCAATAATATATAATGATGAATTAATGATTTTCATTTTAAGAATGGCATTTAAATTCTCAAAAAATCGTTTTTATGAGGGATTTAAATTTTCACTTTTTAAAGTTGCAACGATATATATATATTTTCAAATTTATAGGAGTCCCATTTGAGGAAAATATTATATAAATGATATAAAATAATTATACCATATACTTTAACTATATGCTTATGTTGTTTAGTAAACAGCTTATTGAAGATATAAATAAATTGTATTTGTAAAACAGTCTGATAAGAATTTTCGTCAGTTGTAATTAAGAACATCAATGCATGTTTTTAATTTCTTTGTTTTAGGTTATATTACACATTTAAGAAAATGTATCACTATAAACAGTTTATAGTTGTATTGAAATTATCAAAATGCATTTTCTTTAAAGAATGTATATATATATTTTTTTCTTAATAATGTAATTATTTTCTATTTATATTATATTAATTGAATTTATCACGGTATTTCAAAATGGATTAACTGAATCCATAGGTTTTAATTTCTGTGTTAACTTAACTGTTTCATTCACCTTAATCTTATCATCCTTTTGGATACCATGTGTGGTAGGATATTTTGAAAATCAACTGGGATTTTATTCGGTATGTTGTGTAATATTTTTAATTTTTTATGCTATAAATTAAATATTTAAAGGAAGGTAATGTTTTTTTTCCCCATTTCATGCCATGTGATAATGTTCTGTTTCATCTTGAAACTATTCTCTTGGTCATATTGGTTGTTTGAGTACAGGAGAAAAAAAAGAATTTTCAGCTTTTAGCTTTTTTTCTCACAGAAAACTACCGATTTGCTTATATCATTGAATACTGTACTCTTGAAAATGTAATTCAATATATAAGTTTTTCATTTTTTTTCGGTATCCGTATTCTTCTTTATTTCTTCCATGTTAATACTTGTAATTAAGTATAAGGCACTTTAATTTATACATACAGTTCTATATTATAGGTTTGTGGTATCCATTTTTATTGTCATTTCAATATATATATATATATAGCCATTAATTAAACATTACCGACCATCATCAAAAACCGCATTATTGTGAATTATGTATATGAATTTTATTGGCATATTTTACTTTGGTTTCTTTCCTTTATCTTCTATATACGTTTTGTCTAATTTGATTTATTTTACACATTAACTTATTATCCAGCAAAAATATAAGATAGGAAACCTAACTTTTTTGCTATAAGCCGTTTGCAGCCACAAATTTCGTAAATTAATCTTCACCTTGTTTAACCCCAAAGTTTCTGTCGTGAATTAATTCGCTTAGAGAAAAAATAATAAAAAATCTAAAATAGCGGTAACTTGGTAGTTAATTTTTCAGACGCACTTTTATTTAACCGTTGCGTCAGTGCAACGTAAGTGGGTAATTATTTAACAAATATATTTTAGAATTTCCGGAAAATAATTAGTCATATTTTAATAAAATTTTAACCTATTTAATAGTAAAAGAATGTAGACGAAATAATACACAATTTTATCCTTGCGTTATGTTATTAAAGTATGTTTATTTATATTTTATAAAACTTTCTGAAGCTCCAATTTTATGTATGATTCATTTTTAGAGTTTCGTACTTAAAAACTAAAAACAGAACCATTCTAAGATCACTCCAGTGTCTGTATGTCACAGCCACTTTATTCGTAAACTATGGAACGTGGAAAGTTTAAATTCAGGGAAGTAATAAAGATTATTGACCCACGTATTTGCAGATTATAAAACATTCACAAATATATTTACGAAAAATGTAGAGAAGGTAGTTAAGTTACTTGAAAAAAAATATATATATTTTTTTATATATCGTGTTGTGTATAGTGTGACATCTTTCGTAACGCTGAATTCAAAATTACATTTATTTTAATTTTAGGTACTATTATATTTTCAGATATATCGTCAAAAATGCAGTGCAAAAATATGCACCCCCCCCCCCTCTATTTCCGATTTTACTGAAACTAAGATTATGAAAAAAAATAGAGGAAGTAGACGTTAATTTAAACCTTGCAAGAAAATTATAGCGATTACCCTTGGTGAATTAGTTTTTGAGAAAAACGCTTTTTTTCGACACACACAAATTTCAGTTTGCAGGTATTCAGCAAAGGTGTTGAGGAGCGCTTTAGGTACGCATCGTATCAGAAGTATAAAAGCATTGTTGATAATGATCTTCGAAAAAAAAAAAAGTCTGTAATTAGCCGAGATATTAACCCTTAAAGACACGGACGATTTGTACACATAATGACAGGTGCGGCGTACTCTATATGTGGCTTCGACTTTTAAAGTCTAGATAACATCTTTTAACTATATAGTTGTGTAATGCATTGCCCAGTATCGGTATAAAAGCAATAAACGTCAAAATGTTAAAAACAGACTAATTAATTTAGAGTTAATCACGTAAACACTATGGGATTCTTGACCAGTTTGCATTGAGTGGATCTCCCAATACGCCTCCCGTGTCTTTAAAAGTTAATTCAAAACCTATCTGGAAAAACGCGGGCACGGACCAAGTCAGCGTTGCAACTTTGGGATCTCCTTTCAAAGCGCGCTTAACACAATGCCAAGTTTAAACTTTCAACAAGGGTTTTGTTTTAGCTACACTGTAAAAAAAAAAAAAAAAAAAAAAAAAAAAAAGATTATTACTCTTCTGATTTTTTTTTTTTTTATGAAATGCCAAATGAAATTTAAATATGCACTATTTTTTATTGTCAGTACCGGATTAAGTTCATCATAAACAGATTAGGATAAGATTTTTAAAAAGTTATACAGAATAGCAATGTTTGATATTATCTAGGTTTCATATCTTTTTGAAAATTTATGGTATACCTACTTATACTTTTCTAATATATACAGCTATACCCAAACCTATGTTGTATTGTTTTTTACAAAGACTTATTATTTTTTAAGAACGATTTTTTTAATAATACAGTAAATAATTCATATATTTATTGTACGGAACCCTCTAAGCGCCAGTAATTCTCGCACTTGGCCGTTTATTTATTATTCAATGAATGCATAATTTCTTTTAATTGTAATTAGATACTATTTATGTACGTACTATAATAAGAAAATTATCTTATACGGTTTGGTTATCTGAATAATATTTTTGCTTAATGGATATAATCTTTAAAAATGTCCACCTATTTGTGACATAAAATTATTAAAAGTTAAACACGATTATTTCTCCAAATAATAAAAAAAATCTAAAGTATCTGACTCTTTAAATAGCATTGTAAATATTTCTGCAATTGTGTCTAATAATTTTTATGAAAGCATGCTTTAATGTTTCCGATAACTTTTAGTGTTTCAAAAAATGTCTGATACTTTAACCGGTATATGCTTTAAATAAAATCAACTGTCATTCAATATGTTTAGACTTTACCATTGTTATATGTTATGGCTTATTCATCAATTTCACTATCTAGTTAATGCATAATATAACTAGGTGTGTGCATATTGACATGTGGGGCGGTGAATGAATAATGAGATAAAACAACAGAGATATGAAATTATGTCCGAAAGTAAACGCTTGAATAAATTTCTGATATATCAATATTTTCCAGATGCGACGTGCAATCCCTTAACTTAATAACAGTAAGTACACATTTTATTTTGTCAGTGAGTTAAATGTTGTACATCTATTTTTTTTTTAAATAATAAAAGCGCTTAAATGAAGTCTTCATATAACGTTCGTATTGATACTATTAAAGTAATATCTTTGTAAAACGTGTTTATAATTTTACTTTATATTATTTTAGTACAACGTGAAATATTTATTATGATATTTAAATTAGATTGTTGATATCCTCATAAGACTAATTTTACTGCTCTAATCTTGCACCTGACATGAAAACTCGCACTTGGAACTCATAGGAAACTTCGAGAAATGCGAGTCAATCATAATTTGTTATATTAATATTTACCTTAAAACACAAATTACAAATGGTGTATATATTCCCTATTCAAATACCTGTATATACGTGTGTATGTATAGAGAATGTGTGTCTGAAAAAGATGTTAAATTCCAAACTATAGGACTGTAAGCGGATATAAATATTATTGCTTCTATACTTTTAACTGCAAAAACAATAAGAAATGAAAAAAAGCAAAGCTACAGTGAAAGGATAACCAGACTTCTCTTCTAACTTCAACACCAATAAATGACTCCCTAATCCTCACTTTATGCACCTGACGTGAAAACTCGCGCTTCAAACTCATAGGAGGAGACATCAAGGAATCCGTTAATCCCACGCAGTGCCCTGGCGTCAATCAGAGTTAAGTACTTTACCACACCGTTAAAACATCCTTCCGTTTTAAACCAAGTTCAACACTTCGTTTCTATGTTCTTCCCCTGATTCAAAAGCGAGGATTTGGGTGACTGCCTCGGCCGACACGCTAGGTTCCGAAAATAACTCCCCTTTTACGGAAGATCACTTTGAAGATATACTTCCTCGACCCCCTATCACTGATAAAGATATCGCGCAGGGGCGACTAATCCGCGAAAAATCATGAAAGAGGAACACAGATGGTTTATGGTAAGGGTAGGATAAGGTTTCAAGCCAAAGGTGATACGGGAATGTGAGGAAAAAATATTTTTAGCTATACCATTGTCATTCATAATACACATTAAAAACTTCACCAGCATGGTATGATTCGGGAAAATAGAGCGAAATGGTGAAAACTTACTCTGATGTTTCTAAAAATTTTCTGTTGATTATTTATTCATCTATTTATTTTAAATAATGATAACTCAAAGATTGTAAAATATTTGTTTATTTGATTTTTTTTTTTTATGTGATAAAGGTAGTCTATTTCATGTGCATTTAAAATACATTACATTATTTTTCGTGGCTTCACATGAGTTTTCTGGTTTCATGTTCATAACACCTTTTCTCAAATTAAAATAATTCTTCCAGTTTCACTAAAATATTTTTTAAACTAAAGTCATTTTAATGAATTAAAAATAAATTAAACTTTTAAACTTTATTTTATATATTTACTTATTTATGGAAAGGCTGAAATGGTGAAAACTTACTCTGATGTTTCTAAAAATTTTCACTTTATTTATTTATTTATTTATTTTAAATACTGAAAAACTTAATTTGTAAAATATTTGTTTATTTGATTTTTTAAGAGGATAAATCTAATCTAGTTCATGTATTTAAAATAAATTGCACGATATTTTTCTTGTTTTCTCAAACTAAAAATAGTCTTCAAATTCATTAAAAGATTTTTTTTTAATTAAAGTCATTTTTAATGAATTAAACCTTTAAACTTTATTTTATATATTTACTTATTTATATTTTTAGGGGACAGTGAATAGTGGGAAGAAAGGTTTTGATAATTACAAGAAATTTGGAAGGGATGAAATACGTTTTAGAAGCAAGAAATAATTAGTTTAAATGTCCGTAGGCTTAAAACTACATTAAAATCCTAAATGAGCTACTTAAATAAAAAGTAAAATTAAATAACTGTATTGCTTTAATTCGAAATGAAATTACGAAAGGTTAACACGGATAGTTTACGGTCAGGATTAGATAAGTTTTTTCAAGCTGAAGGTGATACATGATTGTGATCCTTTATTTATTTTTTTATTATTATTATTATTTTATTTATTTATTTATTTATTTTTTGTAAACTAAGCACCACTCCGCATAGTACACTTCAAAATCTTCACCGATTCAGTAGTTATGAGCAAATTTTAATACTATAAAAGTACCCTGAAGAACGCAAAAGTTTAAATGCAGTCTAATTTAGGTACTAATCGAAATATTTTTTTTTTCTTATCTTCAAAAGAAAATTTTTTCATTGACTTTTCTTATTAAAAAACATCAATTGAAAATACCGTATATACTCGTGTATAAGTCGACCCCCCCCCCCCCAATTCTTAAGCAAAATTTTGAAAAAAAAAATGAATTTTCGTGTATAAGTCGAATCACGTTTCTGGTGTATGTTGAAAAATGATTTGTAATTGAGGATAAAAAAATTTATAAATTTTCATTAAATTAGAAAACTTTTTTACGTTTCTAATCAATCTTTTTTTAAATCAACGTTTTAAAACTTTATAATTATGTAAAACGGAAGAAGCATAAACTATTTTGAAACCTATTCAGATCAATTCAATGATACTTTATAAGAAAAAATTATTTCACAAATCTTTTCAAGCCTTATTAGAAGGGTAAACAACTTCTTAGACTGCTAAAATATAATTACTTACTACATATATATTATATATATTATACTACTTTTGTATTGTAGGACTTTTAAGAGAGATATCTAGAAGCATTCTCGAGTTGAACTCTTTTTAAAAAGGGGACTAAAATGTTGAAAGGAATGCCCCTCTATTGAAGGAAATTCTGTCCCAAGAGAAATGCATGCAGAACAATTACAGGAACATTATTGTTCATCTTTTTTTGTCAATCACAGGGAAATGACCATTCTCCGCTTTTATCTCTCATGTGATTATTTAAAAGACATGCCCATTCGCCGATTATCAGCGTATTTTTTTTTTTTTTTTTTTTTTTTTTTTCTTTCTGGTGTATAAGTCGACCCCCCATTTTCAACCCCTAAATTTTCTCTAAAATTCTTCGACTTATACACGAGTATATACGGTAGGTTTTTATATATCTTTTTAAGTATTAAAAACATGATTTTTCCTTTGAGGGTGCGGGAGAGGGGGGGATGGGGGCAATAGATACGACGAAGAGAGGAAAGAAAGACTATTTTTTCATAAATTTTCAAAGTTTAATTCTTTAATAAAAATAAATGAATTTGTTGAAATTCATGCAAAAATGTAAGATAAGTTTTCGGCTCTTTAATCAAAATTTAAATAATTAACGTCCTATCAATAATTAAATAAAAAAAAAATTAACAGTCGTAAAAGTCTGTTATTCTATAAAATTAATTATTATAAAACTAGATAAGCTTTAGCGTGCCAGCATATTTTTATTTTGATCATCTATTCATTTATGATTAAACATCAACTACATCCACTTTGATTAATTTTTACTGCAGCGACTCTGACTTAATGCTGAAAACGTAGTACTTTTTCAATTAGTAAATCTACAATATACTGTTACGCATGGCTATATATGAATGTACTTTTGGAATTGAGACTAAGATTTAAAAAAAAATAATAATAACTATCTAAATGTTAAACCTTAAAAGGAATAATACCCTAGTTTTCAGTTTACTGAGATCTTTATTCTAAAATAAAACTTCAAATATTATTGAAGATTAAAAAAAAAAAAAAAAAATCACCAAAATGTCTATGGAGAAAAATAAAATTCCTACATTTGTTTACAAATAAAATAGAAAAGCGCTATCATTTTAAAAGATTTCTTCTGTCGAACTTTTATCAAAGAAAAGTTTCTTTTCAACTATGCGCCAAATACTTTGCTTTTAAGAAGAAGCGCATATATTTTTTGGGTATAGGAAAAACTTTCTTTATAAAAAAATCACAAAAAAAAAAAATCACCTTTATAAGATGAAATATAACTTTTGTCATGTTATTTCCTTTTTTTTTATTAGATTTTTGTGCGTTTCTCTAAATTTCAATAATAATTTTAGTTTTTAGCTTTTATTCAGTTAGTCATTGTTTAGAGGTATAAATTTAAAACAAAACAAAACATGTCCACCAGTTACTGGAAAACTAATCCAGACTATCTCAGTCAAGAAAACTTATTTGCTTATTAGGATGTCTGCGAATTTTTTATCATCCAGTGTTACTTACGAATAAATATTAAAATTTCAAAGTTAGTTTTTATGCATATTACGTTAATATAATAATAACAATCTATGGGTCATTCCATGGTAACTTACGTTACATTTAGAGCAATTTAATGAGTAATTTCAGTAATATAACACCAAAAATTATTCAAATGTAAAGTTGACATGATTTGTTAATTAAACCTATCCAAAGTTCAATTTGTATGAAAATTACCAAGAAAATTAAAATGAAAATTATATTTTTTATGGTAACTTATGTTTATTTTTCAGTAACGTCAGTTACATAATAAATATAACTGCCAGAGTTCCAATAAATAACACAAAAATTAGATAAATTTCATCGAAATTGAGCTTTGAATAGGTTTAATTAACAAGTTATATCAACTTTATATTTTGAATTCTATTTTTGGTGTTATATTACTAAAATTACTGACGTAAATTGTTCTAAACGTAACGTAAGTTACCATGGAATGACCCCTATGGGAAAAGAATATTCCTTCAATTACTAATTTTTTTTAACAGGATATGAATTTAAAATATACATTCCATACTCATTTTAACTGCTAAAAGGCATAAATTAAAACTTTAAAAACTGTAAAAATAGGTTTATTCAACTGTTTACATGTTTCAACACTACCCGAGTCATTTTTAAAACAAATAAATAAAAATATTCCCCCAAAACTGAAGACGATATATCATCACCCAAACCTGAAGAAGATGTCTCGTTTATTTTGTCTTCGGTACCTCGTCCAATGCAGAGGCAAGCTCACACGTTGTTGATTTTTTTAAAGAAAAACTCAAGAAAATTCGAATGGGATAAAAATTTTCAATGGCTTTCGAAGGAAAAAGTGTTCCCGATTCGAATGTAGCTGATTTATTTCATCTGTTTTTTTTTTGTTTTTTTTGTGAACAAGAAAACTCCTATTAAAGCATCTATATACAGGGTGCAATATGTTATCTATCGCCGACCTTTAATTTCTCAATCGTTGGTCGTAGACATATAGTTCCAATTACAAAAACGTTTCAAATGAGGTGAATATTCATGCTGTGGCATTGTTTAAAGTAAAAAATCAATTTGATAAAAATTACGAAAACTAACTTTATATATGGTCCCCCGGTCCCTATAGTTATATTTAGTAAAAGTTTACTCATATCATAACAGATATAACACAAAAAGTTTGACATCTGTACTACAAAAATTGACCCAGTTACTAAGTTTCAAAGTTTGAGATTTTTGCACTTGATTTTGTCTTTCATTGAGGGATCAGTTAAAAGATGAATTAAAGTAATTCGAGATCAAAAGATCAGAGTGCAATGTAATTTGTACAGTGAAGCCACCTTTAGCCGGTATCACCAAATAGGGTTATTTCATCTAAAAATTTGAGCTAACTTTTATGGGTCGAACAACATTCAAAAGTACCGACGATACAGGCTAAAAGTGGCTTCGCCGTTTAAAAAAAAAAAAAAAAAAAAAAATGCACACTGATTTTGATCTCGAATTACTTTAATTCATCTTTTAACTGATCCCCCAATGAAAGATAAAATCATGTGCAAAAATCTCAAATTTAATAACTGGATCAATTTTTGTAGTACAGATGTCAAACTTTTTGTGTTATATCTGTTATGATATGCGTAAACTTTTACTAAATATAACTACAGGGCCTGGGGGACCGTATAAAAAGTTAGATTTCGTAATTTTTATCAAATTGATTTTTGACTTTAAATAATGTCACAACATGAATATTTACCTCATTTGAAACGTTTTTGCAATTGAAACTATAAGTCTACGATCAACCGTTGAGAAATTAAAGGTCGGCGATAGATAAAATATTGCACCCTGTATATATTACGCTAACGTACGTGGCACAGAAATCGCGATTATTTGTTATTGTTTAATGGCAACGCCCGAGAAACGCATCTCATTCGTTACAGTGTAAGAGTCCTTTGGCAGGATTTAGGGCGATCGGGTTTATTTACGTTTCACATTTTCGGTGCAATATCTTTCGCTGCAATTATGTAACTTCAAAATATCATTTGAAATGTCCGTAAAAAGTCTTGATGAATGCTTGAAAGTGAAGAAGAAACCGAATTCGAGTCGAATCGAAATCCAGATAGAATTGATGGAGAACGCCGTTAAGCAATCGGCAAAATAGGCTTAATAACTGTAGCATGCACGCGTTGCTTCTGAAATCCAAATTACTGATTTAAACGTTCCGGGGCATGCATAACTGTGGGTGAAACGTGCAATTTCTGCAAAGCACTGTATTGGAAATGCGAATTAAACAACAGCAAGAAGTTTACAAAATGTTGTCATGACGTAAAAAGTAATTTTGTACGGGCAGGTAGTTTTGACTGTACGGACCTGCGATACGAATTTCTGGTTCATTTAAGAATATTATTACGGGCCCTCCAGAAGTAAGATACAATAAAATCAATTTGATAAAAATTACGAAAACTAACTTTTTATATGGTCCCCCAGTCCCTATAGTTATATTTAGTAAAAGTTTACTCATATCATAACAGATATAACACAAAAAGTTTGACATCTGTACTACAAATTTGACCCAGTTACTAAGTTTCAAAGTTTGAGATTTTTGCACTTGATTTTGTCTTTCATTGAGGGATCAGTTAAAAGATGAATTAAAGTAATTCGAGATCAAAAGATCAGAGTGCAATGTAATTTGTACAGTGAAGCCACCTTTAGCCGGTATCACCAAATAGGGTTATTTCATCTAAAAATTTGAGCTAACTTTTATGGGTCGAACAACATTCAAAAGTACCGACGATACAGGCTAAAAGTAGCTTCGCCGTTAAAAAAAAAAAAAAAAAAAAATGCACATTGATTTTGATCTCGAATTACTTTAATTCATCTTTTAACTGATCCCCCAATGAAAGATAAAATCATGTGCAAAAATCTCAAATTTAATAACTGGATCAATTTTTGTAGTACAGATGTCAAACTTTTTGTGTTATATCTGTTATGATATGCGTAAACTTTTACTAAATATAACTATAGGGCCTGGGGGACCGTATAAAAAGTTAGATTTCGTAATTTTTATCAAATTGATTTTTGACTTTAAATAATGTCACAACATGAATATTTACCTCATTTGAAACGTTTTTTGCAATTGGAACTATAAGTCTACGATCAACCGTTGAGAAATTAAAGGTCGGCGATAGATAACATATTGCACCCTGTATATATTACGCTAACGTACGTGGTAGTGATGGGCGATTCTCGAAAATTCGACAATCGAGAAGAATCGTCATCGTAAAAAATCACAATCGATACAGCCATCGATTAATTCCTAGAATCTACAATCGAGATGTTTTACAATCGATTATAACGAGAGAGGTAAAAACAATTGTTGGAAAACTTAGCTATTATTCTGGCCGAAATTTTCGTAGTAGTGATAGGGTTTGCTCGATAATTCTGCTATCGTAATTATTTTCTCCTGATTTAGGCTTAAGGGGTTACTTCAGTCAATTGAAAAGACCTGCTCGCTAATGCTAATCTTATGGAAGAAATTTATAAAGATATCTCATTTGAATTTCAGTATTTTAAAGTGATTTTCTTTGCATTGGAATAAATTCCCTTTCTTCTTTATGAAACTGCAATGTCCAAATCACGTAACTATGGCTCATTTGATGAATCAAATAACCTTTCTACTAAAACACACATACTACAATATATATTAAGACACACATACACACAAAAATGACGCCTGCATTCAACAGTTTAAAAATATGTATATATACCTTTAACCTTTCTACTGTTTAGATAACTCCAAAAAGTTTGATACAGTTTAAAGTTCCCCTAAATGTAAAATACTGTGGAATTTCTCCATTGATCGAAAACAAAAGTTTCTTTCGAAAAACGTAAGGATAGTAAGATAAAGGTACCTGCCAAGAAGAAACTGCCTAACACGGAAACTGTTTTCCAGTACCTAGCTATTCCAACATGACTCTTTAAGTCTGTATCGAAATCCAAAGTAGCTACTTTATGACACATTTAAAAACTCATTTTTTATTTTAGACGCATTAGCTAGAATCGATTAGCATTTTCCTCTTTTCGATAAAGGAAAAAGGTTTGATACAAATTAAAGTTCCCTAAATGTCTAAAGTGTATCAAATGCTGTGGAATTTCTCTGTTTATCGAAAACAAGACAGCTTTATCGAAAAACGTAAGGATAACCAAACATATATAACTACTGAGAGGGAGCCTGCCTAACACGGAAATTGTTTTTCAGTGCCTAGCGATTCCAACATGATTCTTCAAGTCTGTATCGAAATCCAAAGTAGCTAGTTTCTGACACATTTACTAGCTCATTTTTTATTTTATGCGCATTAGCTAGAATCGATTAGCATTTTCTTCTTTTCGATAAAGGCAGAAGGTTTGATACAAGTTAAAGTTCCCTGAATGTCTAAAGTGTGTCTAATGCTGTGGAATTTCACAGTTTATCGAGAAACATAAGGGCAACCAGATAAATATAACTGCTAAGAGGGAACCTGTCTAACACGGAAATTGTTTTCCAGTGCCTAGGGATTCCAACATGACTCTTCAAGTCTGTATCAAAATCCAAAGTAGCTAGTTTCTAACACATTTACTAGCTCATTTTTTATTTTAGGCGCATTAGCTAGAATCGATTAGCATTTTCTTCTTTTCGATAAAGGCAGAAGGTTTGATACAAGTGAAAGTTGCGGTTCCCTAAATGTCTAAAGTGAGTCTAATGCTGGTGAATTTCTCCGTTTATCGAAAACAAAGGAGTGTTATCGAAAAATAGAAAGGTAAACAGACAAATATATCCGCTAATAGGGAATTCTATAACTAAAATAAAACTTCAGTGGACTTCATTTTTGGTATTTCGGATAATTTTAATCTTCCAATCCTTACCAACGTGGTATTAGATGATGGGCCTGGAAAAGGTAGAAGAACCCCCCCCTCCCCCGAAGGCGCATTAGGCCCCAAATTGACAATAGGGCAGACCAAGGATGGAAGTTAACTTGATGTAAGAGAGGACTAGGGGAAGTTGAGAATGGTAAAAAAAAAAAAAAAAAAACCGAACCATTGAATAAGAAAAAAATTGAAGAAAAAGAAGAAATGGTAAAAGAACAAGTGAAGCGTGTGATTAGAGCCAGACAAATGAAGAGGGTCCCAATGGGCCACAGCTGGTCCAGAATGAGTGCCCAAATGGTCAGAATGGATCAAGAACTTAGAGAATAGTATCTACAAGGAAGAAAAACAATGAGACAAAATATTATGAAAAACAGATGAAAAATACCAATAGACTGAGGCTAAAAGTAAAATGTTTCACTGGGCGGCGTCCCCTGGTGGTAGTAAAAATAAAATTGATACAAGAAGATAGGGAAGAGTGAAAAGACTTTATTTTGTGAATTTTATAATTTTTGGACAAACAGTATACTAAAGGTTTAAAGAAACAAAACTTTAAAGCGCCCTCTTGGGGCGAAGAAGGGAGTTAAAATTAAGAAACACATGTCCATATTTTTTATTCGATTTTAGACGCAATTTGATGTTAGTCTTACAATTTTCCTATGAGTGAAAGATACCGTACCAGAGTACGAAAAAAACCACCGCTAAGTATATTCCTTTAGAGCATTTTAAGCCCAGGGGTCTAAAATTAACAGTGGATTGACAAAAGAAAGGTAGATTTAGAAAGGTTATGAAATTACCCTTATTTTAATATATTACATGAGTGGGGTAAAATAATTTTGAAAAATCCTCTTCCCTGAGGCGACACTTAAAATCTTGAAAACACATATTTTGCAGTGCAGTTTTGTTTTAACAATAGCATTCTAATATTAAGAGATATGGGACAGCTTAGGAGGGCTAAAATAAGAGAAACATTGAAAATCAAAGACAAACTGGCGCCAAATTCAATAGAAAACTTCTATATCAACACCTGAAACTCGAACAGTTCGAGTTTCAGTTCGAGTCGAACTGATAACTTAAACCACTATGCCTCCTAACCCATATCGGTTAATAACAAAAGCGAATGGAAAAAACATGCACTCCTTTGGGAAATCATGACTTACACCAGAAGCGCGGTAAGTTTGACTCTTCTGAAAGCTTCCTTTCTCTCGAAGTGCGAGAGAGAGCTCTCGCACTTCCGAGATCTATTTTCTGGACGCAAACTGCTCGTTTATCTCGAGGAGACATTCTGCTCGAGGGCAAACCTCTCGCTTACTTCGAGATATCTCACCGTCTCGTTTCTCGCTCTCGGTCTCTGTTCAACATTTCATATGACATTGTCGAGAATGAGAAATCAGTTTTCGTCCTTTCTCCGAAATGTTGCTCTCGATGATTGTCATTTCACGCTCAGCCAAGAACGGCCGAGAAGAGATATCGAGGGGCAAACTGGAGAAAGAAATAGGCATGACAATGAACTGTGAAATGAAGCTTTAATTTTCAATGTTTTTCTTATTTTAGCCCTACCAAGCTGTCACATACTTGGAGCCCTCCGATAAATATTATTTATTAAATATGAAAATTTCAAAGAGGAAGGTGGGTCGGGTGAGTTCCGAGGACGTGAGAGTGGGTGGGGCGCAATTTAAAAAAAATTACCGAACTCTTCCTGTGACATATAATCGAAAAGCCCTTTGACAACTCTTTCATATTATGAACCTTTCTTCCACCGAAGGTGAAATTCGGGGGAGGGTGGGGTGGGGGCGAACAAATTTTTAAAACCGTAGCCGACTTCTATAATAAATTTAAATATCATTTTAGATGTAGGTTTTTTATGCAGTCTTCTAATAAATATTATTTATTGAACATAAAAATTTTAAAGTGGGGGCTGCGTAAATTCCGGGGCGAAAGAGTGGGCCCAAAGGGGGGAGGGAGGGGGAGCAATTTTCAAACTTTTTTGGACCCGTCTTGTGATATGTTATCGGAAAGCTCTCGGATGACTCTTTCATATTATGAGACTTTCTTCCTCCCCTCCCCAATTTGGCCCCCACTGCGGGGGGTAGTTTTTTCCGTTTTTATCATTTTAGATCGGATTTTTTTATGGAGCCCTCCGATAAATATTATGTATAATATATGAAATTTCAGGACACTTTTCTAAATTTAGCCAAGACCCTTCATGTTACATATCGTTGGAAAGATTTGTGACTACTTATTGATGTTATGCACTTCTGGGGGCCGTCCAACCACTTTGCCCCCCGGGGGGACACTTTTCCAAATTTAGCCAAGACCCGTCTTGTGAGATATCATTTTAAAGGTCTGTGACTACTTTTTGATGTTATGCACCTCCGGTGACAGACCCCCCCACATTGCCCCCCCCGGGGGACATTTTTCCAAATTTAGCCAAGACCCTTCATGTGAGATATCGTAGGAAAGGTCTGTGACTATTCATTGATGTTATGCACCTATGGTGTCCGTCCCCCCCACTTTGCACCCTCCGGAGGGCACTTTTCTAAATTTAGCCAAGACCCCTCATGTGAGATATCGTTGGAAAGGTCTGTGACTACTTATTGATGTTAAGCCCCTCCAGTGACAGCCCCCCCCACTTTACCCCCCCCCTAGGGACATTTTTCCAAATTTAGCCAAGACCCTTCATGTGAGATATCGTTGGAAAGGTCTGTGACTACTTATTGATGTTATGCTCCTCCGGTGTCCGTCCCCCCAACTTTGCCCCCCCGGGAGACACTTTTCCAAATTTAGCCAAGACCCCACATGTGATATATCGTTGGAAAGGTCCGTGACTACTTATTGATGTTATGCTCCTCCGGTGTCCGTCCTCCAACTTCCGGTGAGACACTTTTACAAATTTAGCCAAGACCCCACATGTGAGATATCGTTGGAAAGGTTTGTGACTACTTATTGATGTTATACACCTCCGGTAATCGCCCCCCCCCCCAAATTTTCCCCCACGGGGGACACTTTTCTAAATTTAGCCGAGACCTCTCATGTGACATATTGTTGGAAAGGCCTATGACCACTTACTCATGTTATCCACCTCCCGCACCCCTCCCCCCACTTTGCATCCACGGGAAGGGCATTTTTATAAATTCAGATCCAGACCCCTCGTGTGACATATGGTTCGAAAGGCCTGAAGACCTGTGACGGCTTATTCATATTATGCAGCTACTTTGCCCCTCCGTTCACTTTGACCCCACCACCAAGAGATCTGGTCCGAGGTTCGTTCGTTTCGAGATTATATATTTTTTTTCAAGATTTTGTAGTGCGTGCACACCACGCCTGCTATACGGTGTCGTATATAGCGGGTAACCTGTTCGTGATTTCATATTACAAGATTACGTATAACTTAGGGACCCGATTAAAGGAGTGGCCCACTAGCAGGCGACGTCACCTTGTCTTTATTAACACCGACTCATTCCAGTTCACCCGCAGACGATTCTTGATAAATGTATGACGTATATAATATATGATGTATAAAAGCAATTGGCAAACTGGAGTCATCGAGAAAAAATTTACACAATCGAAAAATATCGAGATGTCCATACAATCGAGACAATCGAGAAAAACATCTCGTTATCGCCCATCACTAGCCACAGAAATCGCGATTATTTGTTATTGTTTAATGGCAACGCCCGAGAAACGCATCTCATTCGTTACAGTGTAAGAGTCCTTTGGCAGGATTTAGGGCGATCGGGTTTATTTACGTTTCACATTTTCGGTGCAATATCTTTCGCTGCAATTATGTAACTTCAAAATATCATTTGAAATGTCCGTAAAAAGTCTTGATGAATGCTTGAAAGTGAAGAAGCCGAATTCGAGTCGAATCGAAATCCAAATAGAATTGATGGAGCCGTTAAGCAATCGGCAAAATAGGCTTAATAACTGTAGCATGCACGCGTTGCTTCTGAAATCCAAATTACTGATTTAAACGTTCCGGATCATGCATAACTGTGGGTGAAACGTGCAATTCCTGCAAAGCACTGTATTGGAAATGCGAATTAAACAACAGCAAGAAGTTTACAAAATGTTGTCATGACGTAAAAAGTAATTTTGTACGGACAAGTAGTTTTGATTGTACGGACCTGCGATACGAATTTCTGGTTCATTTAAGAATATTATTACGGGGCCCCCAGAAGTAAGATACAATAAAACCTGCTTAGACGGAAACGAAAACGACCAGTGATAAATTCCGTTTTGTGCAGGTTATTTAAATTGAACAAAGCATAATAGCATTTTTTTTTGGGGGGGGGGGGGTGGAAGAACTGGAACTTTTATTTTTAGTTTATTGCAGGATTCCGTTATAAACAGGCTTTACTTAATTAAAAAATAAATTTGCTCGATGGTACTTTTTTTAAAAATCTATATAGTAATATTTGCTTACAATTTTACTATTTCTTTTTTAGTATTACACTTTATGTTGTATTTGTAATTGCTTTTTCATATAAAGATTTTAAATAAAAAATTAAATTCTTGAAAATATAATTACATTTTAATTAAATTCATCAGTTAATTTGGAATAAAAAAGTTTAAAGCATGAGACATATAAAAATTAAAAAACTTAACCTTTGACTTTATACAACTTTGGAACTGAACAGGTGTCGGGCCCTGATAATTTGCACTGACTTTCTCCACCCGCCCCCCTCTGTACGGATCTGCGATAAAAATTTCAGATTCATTTAAGAATATTACAGGCCCGGGCAACGCCGGGCGGGTCAGCTAGTAGAAGGAATTGTTACAGACTTTGAAAGAAATGCATGTAACCGAAAACTTAATTAAAAATAGACATTTATCGACAATGGATCACGAAAAAAGAAAACCCCACACTGTAAAAATATACTGCCAGGAATCGGAAAAATAGTTGCCCTTATCGTACCGGAATAATTTCCAACCCAACTCGGAATAAAATCCGTAAAATACCGTTTTACTGACTATTTCCTTATTTTTACGGATTTTATTCCGAGCTGGGTAGGAAATTATTCCGGTACGATAAGGGCAACATATTTTTCCGATTCCTACCGGATAACTGGCAGTATTTTTTTTTTACAGTACATGTAATACCACCCAATACTTACTTTTGTCAAAGAATCAAGAAAGAAAAATCCTTGTTGAGATAATTAACGAAAATCCCATATATGGATTTTCAATGACGGCACACACTAAAAACAAAAATTATCCAAGAGTGTTCTCGTTAAATAATGCACAGCTGTGTTTCCCATTCATTTAAGGAAATGTTTCAACAAAATTACAATAATAATAAAATAAATGAATAATTCTGATACATTTTCCTGAAATATCATTAAACTGTCTGTGTTACATGAGAGACGTGAGTGTTGTAGCACTGTCTCTTGTAACTTTTTTAATGCATTAACAACTATTTCGGATTAATAATATACTCTGTATCTTACCTGCCATTAAATAAGTTTATCAAATGTTCACGTACGCTTACTTTTTATGCACGTTATTAATTACCGTATATACTCGGGTATAAGTCGAAGAATTTTAGACAAAATTTGGGAGTTGAAAATGGGTGGTGGTGGTGGGGGGGGGGGGGGTCGACTTATACACAATGTCGTAAAAAAAAAATTGCAGATAATCGGCGAATGGGCAAGTCCTTTAAGTAGTAATCACATGACAGATAAAAGAGGACAATGTTAATTTCCCTGTGATTGACAAAAAAACACACTAATGTTCCTATACTCTCCACACTAATGTTCCTGTACTTGTTCTGCACCCATTTTCTCTTGGGGCTATTTCCATGCGAACATGTCATGTCTGTCGCCAGTAGCGTATCTAGGTGGTGGGGTGATGGGGCTTCAGCCCCCTCCGAAATTTGTAAAAAATATCAAGTTTAATAACGAAAGTTTAGCAAAATGTAATGAAATCTGCTAAGATAGAGTTTAAAATGAAGCAGAAAAAAAAACTTAAGTTTTAGACAGGTTTTTCTTCTTGGAAAGTGTGTTATTTCACAAATGACGTGCGTGTACGTGCTCCAAAAAGAGACCGAGAATGTGTTGAGGGAGGTGGTGTAGATTGAGAATGCTATTATAATATTTTAAATTTGCTGTTTATTTCAGTTTTATTTACTATTTATTAAATACCTTTTAGTAGTTAATTTTCAGTATTCGTTTTAAAAAATGCTGTATGATGTAATTATACTTCTGAAGACAAAAATCTGCTTAAAACGACACTTTCCCCTGCCCCTACGATTTCATCTTAGCAGATTTGATTGTATAATAGATGCGTTACCTGCTAATAAGATAAAATCCTGTTGGGGGGCTCAGGGCTAGAAAACTTTTCAAAAAATCGATTTTTTTTTTTTTAGTATCTATTTTGATTATTCAATTAATTCTGAATACAGCGCAAAAAATCGCATAAAAATATCTGCAATTTAAACGGAGTTATAAGCATTTATGTAACAATCACTTTCATACCCGTACCCATTTAATTGAGCCCCACCAGTGGCCGAGAGGTTCTGCTCTCGAAGCTGGTAGACGGGAAGTGCTGGGTTCGATCCCAATCGCGCCTGTCGGCCTAATCGTTTGGAGTTTTCATGGTTTTCTTCGAACCTTGGATTTCCAAGCGTTAATACGGGTTAGGTTCCCTTAGAAAGACCCCCACGAAGGGCATTCCCCCCTTAGGGCCTATATCCCTCGTGTTGATAATTGGCCGTCATAAACACAACCCAACCCAACCCATTTAATTGAATCTTTAAGTCGCGTTTTCCCAAAATTTGATTTTTGACGACTATACGTTAAGATTAAAAAAAAACTATTTGATGGAATAGCTTAATTTCTTTTGCATGCATATAACATCATTATCTATAGAATGAATTAATATATTTTAGATAGCTTAATATTTTGAGTATTTTTAACGAAAAAAATAATTATATTTTTTAGGATTTTTTTAATTTTCAAATTTGAGTTTTTTTGAATAAGGTTTCCTTTGAGTAATAGTTATATCCTTAATTCATTCTATAGAGGGAAGTTTCCTGATCATTTTAAAGCAAAAATTAGGTTCTTATGTCAATTCAACGTTAAGATATCTTACGGATGATGATATGACACCCTTATTTTATTATTATTTTTTTTTAATTGTGTTATATAAATTTTGCTATATTTTTTTTTATTTTGTTACATTGAAGTACTTCATTTTATAATTTTATAAGACTACAAACATACCTTAAAAGTATCAGAAAGTTTAGATTAGTTACATTGCATTCTTCTGTTTTTATATGGACTCGAAGCGAGAGCTCGGTTTACATATATTTCGGTATCGATCAACCCCTGAGCCCCTTTAAAGCGGATTTATTCCCGTTTCTTGCGATTCCTTCTTAGAAACTTTTACTGTATCTCAGACCCCTGAGAAATGATAAGTCTAGATACGCCACTGTCTGTCACATACTACTATTTTTGGCTACCAGTATTTTAAAACAGAAAAATGTGGCTAATTTTATTGGAGATATCTCATCAATTGAATAAGGCAAAGCAAACTTTTCGAAAATAACGGTGGCCAACAAGCATAGCGATTTTCAGTTGTGTGACGGACATGAGACGTTCGCATGGAAATATCCTTAGGACAGAACTCCCTCCAATACATCGACATTCCTTTGAACATTTTAATCCCTTTTTGAAAAAGAGTTCAACTTCAGAATGCTTCTAGATATCTCTCCTAAAAGTCCTGCAATGCAAGTATCATTGAACAGATCTGAATAGTTTTTGGAAAAGTTTAAGCCTTTTCGGTTTTTCATAATTATGCAGTTTTAAATCGTTGAATAAAAAAAAAAAAAAATCTGATTAGAAACCTAAATAAGTTTACTAATTTAATGAAAATTTACTTTAAAAAAAAATCCTCGATTACAAATAATTTTTCAACATACTACCAGAAATGTGGTTCGACATATACGTGAAAATTCAATTTTTCAAAAATTTTCTTAATAATTGGGAGGTCTACTTATACACGAGTATATACGGTATTTTACTTAGATGTTTATTTTTATTTTCGTAACCATTTGGTAAATCGAGCCATAGATTTGGTAAGTTAAATGATGCTGCATCGTTGCATATTGAATTTGTTTGTGTTACAATCTATAAAAAAAAAAAAAAAAAGTGCTTAGTTAAACCGATGGCATTGAGCTCACAGGCTATTCACACTAATTGTATATTATACTCTTGTTTCAAAGAATAATGCCTCTTGAAAAACAAATTAAGGGGGCATTCACCCCACCCCACCCCCCCTTTATACTTAACCAATGAGCCTTCAAATGTCATCAGGGAAGCGCCTTAACGAAATAAACCTGTATATCAGATTTGAAGGGAATCGGATAAAAAAACCCATTTATCTAAATTAAGGGGGTGTTAGCCCCCGTTCCTCCCTTTATATTTAACTAATGAACTTCAAATCTAATCAGGGAAACGCCTTACCAGAAAATACCGGTATATCAAATTTGAAGCAAATCGGATAGAAAATTCTATTTATCTTAAATTAAGGGGGTATTAGCTCCCGTTTCCCCCCTTTAGACTTAAACAATTAACCTTCAAATCTAATCAGGGAAGCGCCTTATCAGAATTAACCGTTATACCAAATTTGAAAAAAATCTGATAACTGCATGAAAAACCCATTTATCTAAATTAAGGGGGATTATTCCCCCGTTCCTCCCTTTATACTTAACCAATGAACCCCCAAAACTAATCAGGGAAGCGCCTTATCAGAATGAACGTAGAAAAAAAAAAAAAAAAAAAAGCCAATCTGATATTTATCCGTACATACGTACATACACACATACAAATATACATACATACCGAACCGACGCACATTAGCTCTCAGAGCACATTAACTCTCAGGCTTTGATAGCCTGAGAGCTAATGTGCCAACGCTGCACCCACGGAATACCAGTATTTTCGTACAAATATCTTTGTCATGTTAAATATCAGAAATTGAGATTAAAATCGTATGCACTATATTTTAATAACATTACGCTATTTCAAATGTATTGAAATTTATATAAATCACTGAATTGTACTACAAGATGATTACTATAAAATAGGGCTTTCATAGCATTTATCTTTCACTCGTAGGGAATCACAAAAAAAAAAAAAAAAATAAATAAATAAATAAAAATAAATAAATAAATAAATTAATTAATTAAAAGGAAAAAAAAAACGGTTTCTTTATAAACGTTGACTCAATATTTGAAAAAAGATATGACAATATAATAACGGTGAAAAGGGTGTTTGACAGTTTTTAGTGAAAAAGAATTTCTATTTTCCATCTTGGAAATAATATTCATATTTTGGAAAAGTTGTATTTTATATAAAAAAAATGTAATAAATATTATATATTTTTTACGTAATTGAAGAACACGAAGCATTAAATATTGAAAATTATAGAGATATTTCATCTACAATTTAAAAATATTTTTTATTCTTCTCTAAATTTACATACTTTATATATCGAATAAATGTAAAGGAACTGTTATTGTTGCTGTTAAATCGCTATTTAAAAAAAAACTATATATTAAATATATTAAATTTAAAAAATCAAAAAACCCGACTGCGTAAAAAGCGAGCTAATTAATTATTTCTCATCAATATGAAACTATTTTTTATATTACTTACCTTTTTTTTTATTTACTTGTATTGATGACTTTTAAGTTGTGTTTAATTATTAGTTCCTATCTACAAACACTGTTTTGATGAGGCCTATAGATATCTGTTATGAAGGTTAGAGTTACAATAAATTCAGGGATCCAAAGTACACAACTTCCAGGTTGTGCAATATTTAAACGGAGCTTCTGACTACAAAATAGACAATGAAACATCGTCTTCATTTTGAAAGACCTATCCAATGATATGCCACTCAATAATAGGGTACGTAAAAAAAAAAAATTTCGTCTCTACCGCTATTTTGTAGATTACGGCCGCCATTTTGAATTTATAAAAACAAAACCTATCCTATAACCATCGG
This sequence comes from Maratus speciosus, assembly GCA_963932465.1. Lineage (NCBI taxonomy): Eukaryota > Metazoa > Arthropoda > Arachnida > Araneae > Salticidae > Maratus > Maratus speciosus. The sequence continues at coordinate 285,601,782 of OZ010799.1, forward strand.
ACGGTTAAGACGAATCGATAGAGACCTTATTCATTAAAATCTATCCAGCTGTTGGGATGTTTCGAGGGTATAAAGAAATCCACTTACACAGATACGCGTGAAACACATAACCCTTCTTTTCTGTCGGGTAAAAAATCAAATCCCAAGTATTTGTTTTTTTATACAATATGAGTGTTTGAGAACATTTCAAACATTTATTACGATGAAGTTAGTGAAAAGACACTTTTAAAAGAAAAATGAAAAATGTGTAAAATAAATGACTCAGCAAAATAATATATTTTTCTGGAAGATCTTTTCTTATTATTACAGAAGCTGAATTCGTAAATACCATGCTTTTTAAATATATATGTAACATAAATTCTTCATATTTTGTGCATTCTACATTCATATTACAGAAATATAAGTTTTATTTTATAAATAACCAGACAACTTTGAAAAATAAAAAAAAAATCCCTGCTGGCTCGGCCTACAGGCGGAGATTGATTCCGAAGTTAAGTACTAATTTCGCCAACAAAAACTAAATCAAGATTAGAGATTAACCCAATTTAACTTTTTTATCTGGCCGCATTTGACGAATTTTTAATATCATTTTTCAGTAAGAGCTGGTTTTATCAGAATCATATTAAGTCGGTATTCAGAAAAAATTATTTTTCCACGCTGAACAACTCGAAATTTTCTGACACATTTTCAGACTCATTTTTAAAAGTAAAAATATGAAACTTGCTTATGTGATTTTTGAAGAAATTTGTAATATTTTTTAATGTTTTAATATATATCGTGTATTTTATAAGAATAATAAAAATATACGGGAAGTCTCTTAATATAGTATATTATTGTAGTAGGTAATATATGGGAAGCTACAGAAACTACATAAATGGAACATGAGATACGGTAATACATGCTTCTTCTTCTTGCCTAGGTCTAAATAGTTCAATCACTGCCCGCTAGATGGCTGCTTAAAATGAGCCAAAACCGAGATATTCTTTTTCGTCCGACTGTACGGTTTTTCCATATTTTTAACTACATCAAATCGTAAAAGTGTAGAGAAATCTTTAGAATATGATAGAGTTATATCATTGAATTTAGTGAGTGAAACAAAAAAAATATATCATTTGTTTATGTATGTGTGATATATTTTGTATGTATGCTAAAAATATATGGAAGTTTATTTTATATCAACGTTATTTAAAAGGCATTTTTAATAAGCAAAAACAAAAATTATTTTAAATTATTCAAGCAAGAAAATTGTATCAGTGTGTTTCATATTTGGTTTTATTAAAATTGCGCAGATTTTTATACAAATTAATCAAAGTTTGAAAAAAAAAAGAAATACTTTAAACAATATTTTAAATGATTTTCTTCCATTTTCTAAAATCCAGATGCATTAAATCCCTAAATACAATGAAGAAAAAATCTTTATTTTACCAGTCATCCTAGAATATAACTAAAAAAGGATAATTTTTTATATTATGCACATATTTTATTGGCTCTTTAAAATCATTTAATTGTTCAAAAAATAATTTAAAAAAATTAAAAACCTGTAAAATATGAACGGAGCAAAATAATGTTCGAATATACAAATTCTCGATTATTTAAAATCTTTAGAATCATTTATAATATCTTCGCTATTTAAAATCCTTTTTTAAAAACAGAAAAAAAAAATGTACAAAATTAATGACACAACAAAATAATATTTCACCAGAAATATTCCGCCTAATCACACTATCTCGTATTACAGAAGCAGAAAAATCATATTTAATTTGTACATTTCTGTCATTTATCTTTCCTAATCATTAATTATACACCACTTGAACATTTTTTTTTCTGTTGAACCGTCCAGGGAGATACTGAGCCAAATCTGGAGCTAGTCCAGCATTATTAATGCCACAGTGTAACAAAAATGTAACAGCATTCTAGATAGAAAATGAAGGAAGTCAAAGTTCAAAGGATTTTTTCTGGGTCCTTTTTTATTTGTAGCTACGACAGACACGATGACTTATGAGGCAAAAAAGGGACACTTGACAGCTTTGATAATTAAAAATATATAAAAAAGAAAACACTTGTTTGAAGTGGATTAATAAAAAAAGGTTCCCGCTTTTATTGGCCTTATTTTCACACAGAAATTTTATTTCTTTGTGTGTGTTTAAAAATGACACAGTTTTTTTTTTTTTTTAAATACACTAAGATTACATAGACTTTAATGTTTTTAAAATTTATTTGAATGAAAGTTAAAACTGAAGCTGACTGACTTGATAGAAAGACTGTTGCTTTATATGGGGAATTGCTTGATGATTTAATTGTGTAAATTTGAAAATCGTTTGACTGTTATTTAAAAACATTATTTTCAAATAATCTTTTCAGAATTAATTTGAATAAGAGCTAAGATATTAAAGCCAATTTGAAAGTGCGAATGCTGATTTATATAGGAAATTACCATAAGGCTTAAAAATATATATTTGAAAAGATTTGCTTGTACATTTAAGAAAATCTTCTTAAAAAAATAATCTTTTAAATTAAAAAAAGACGACTGATTTATATAGAATATTACTAGAAGGTTTAATAGTATACATGTAAAAATATTTTGGCTTTAGATTAAATAAATATCGCAAATCAGTTATTTAGCATTAAAGTTTTGTTCACTCGCAAAAAAAGTGACGCTACTCGCAAAAATTCATTTTGCGTTTTATTAAACTAATAGGTCTATCATAGCCTCTCGTATTGCTTCAGGAAAAGTTTCATAACTGTAGTTATCCGGGAAATCCCTTTAATACGCTATATGTTCATTCATGACCACAGAAGGGATTAAACTGTGTCGGGAGGTAAAAATATAAAACCTCCAAACCTCATCCAGGTCTTCTTTCTTAAGGATTTTACACTTTTACGCACTCTTTTACTTCTGCAAGAAGAACTAAGTGCTATAATTTCATGTTACAGTAAAAACATGTGAATCACCCCTCCCCCCTTTTGCCTCTCCTGTGAAATTTACTTCCATCGAGATGTGTCACTTTTCTTGCTGGTGAGCGAAATGTTCGAACAATTATATGTTTCTGAAATATAATTTGAAAATATAGACTTACGAAGTACATCAAAGATTTGATTTAGTTCCCAGGACTTTGTAAGCGGAGTAGACCTACGTCAAGAGGTCACCGGTTTTAGGCACCCACAAATCTTTTTGTAATACTATCCGTAGGGAAGAAGCGATTTTTTTAATGTTTCTTGCATAACTTTACTTTTTCTTAAGGATTAATTTATTCAGGGACAAATTGAATATTGCATTGATTTAGATTTGGAAATTTCCTATCGAAATATTCAACATGCCTTTTTGTGTAAATATAAAATGTATAAAATAAACTGATAGATTTTGATCAAAGAAAAACAGATAGAATACCGATCTCAATAGCATATACTTATGAATATAGTTACATACCTTTCATTAATCATTATTATAATCAAAATTCTAAACTTTTCGGGGTAACGCGGAAGAGGAGTGGCGAGGGAAAATCTTAATACCAGAAAAATAACAATATGATTATAATTAAATGTATTCAAATATGAAGTGTATGTATAGGTAAGTAAAGTTAGCAAATAAATAATTAGAAATAGAATTTAAAAGAATCGAAGCTATTTCTATATGTTTTAAAATCACATCTTATAAGCAATTATAATATATATCTAAAAAATTTTCTTGATATAAAAAATAAAAATAAATAGTAATTCTCAGTGTTTCATTATATTCTTATTCGCATTAAAAAAAAAAAAAAAAAAAAAAAAAAAAAAAAAAAAGATTTTGTAAATAATTATTTTAAAAATTAAGTGCAACGTGTTTTATAAAAATTAAAATATATTTCCTCTTAAATAAAATTAATTTCTTCAATGAAAAAGAAATTGCTTAGTTTCAAACTCCCCCTCCCCTCTTCAAACTGCAATTTAACATTTTAAGCAATTTTATTTAGTTTTTTTTCTTTCAAATACAAAATAGTTTTCATTCATATGCGTATAAAACATTCAAATAAACACTTAGATTATGATATACCGATGAATTATTGAATGTAGTTATTTCTATTTCATAAACGATGCAATGATTGAAAATTGTAAAATAATTTTAGAAGGAAACTGGGCCGAAAATTTATAATTTCTAGATAATCCATTGTAGTCAAAAATAAATTTTATTTATGGGTAAATAAGTTGTCTAATAAGGTACCACTAACATGATTTGTAATAATTAAGTTTTATGCGCATAAAATTAAAACTATTTTGCATTTATAGTTTGAAAAGAGCGCCTACAAAACTTTTTTTATTCATCTATATATTTAATTGCCCATGTTTAATCCCATTCACCTTATGGGTTGAATTTTTTTTTTTTTTTTTTTTTTTTTTAATCCTTACTTCTCCCAATTGAATTCGTTGTTTGTTAGAATAACCGAAGCATATTTACTCTTCATCAAGCTCAATTTCCCCAGGAAAAAAAAAAAAAATACTCCAAATGAGTTCCATTGCTTCGTATCTTTTCTTCTTCAAATGTTTTGAATTTTCCTTTCGAAAATTGTTTGATACCCTGAAGCGCCGAAATCAAGTCTAATGTTCTCCAAGTCTTCATGGTGATTTAAACAATGGTCCCTTTTACTTCAAAGAAGATTTCTACCAAATTTGCAGAAAAGTTTGTGAAAGATCCTTTTGTTTCCATCCCATCTGTGTTTTTTAGTTCCAGCTCTTGAAACGGAAGTTAAATTCAGCAAATATTTATGCACTGGCGGTTGTAAAAGATGTGCCTTGGGGAAACCAGGCCATATTGCGTACGATTGAAAGAGATACATTGGCCAAAGTAAACACGCAGTTGCAAAGAAGAAAAAAAAAGAATATTTACGGATTGTTATGATCTTCATGAAAAAATACACAGATTTTTTTTTTTTCACTGCTTAGAGATGGAATGCGTGAAAGATTCACATAGTTTGTCTGGAAGGGAAGGTTATTTACATTTTTTTCTTCCCTGGGGAAGAAATTCTTTTTTTAAATGTTTCAAAACTATGTATAGAGTATGAGTTGGTAGGCGTGACGTATTTAGAATTACGTAATGAGGCAGGATGCAATTGTTTCCAAAAATAGAGAGTGAATAAAGCCACAGAGAATTATTATGGAATATCCCTTTCTAATTTAAATTTTATAACTTGTACAATATATAATTGTTATATATTTACTTACAGACTGTTTCCTGCACAGATTGTGTTGTAGCTCGAAATTTCTGCTTAGGGTCAATCGGAAACCCGACTTGAACCGAGAAAAAAATAATTCGTTAACAGGAAACCCGATCCGAATCAGACATATTCGAACCCGAACACAAAGGGGAAGACTATATACACTATTAGCTCATACTTAAATACGCTTATGAAACAATACTCTGCAATTATACCTCTAATATGAATTTCATAATTTTTGTTTAAAAACGAACAAATATATACTATCTATGAATATTCTAATATATAGTATTTTAGTATTTCAAAATATGTAGTGCTTTCTTTTGAAAAGTCGTGTCAACCTAAACCAGAAAACGCTATTCGACCCTAACCGCTGGATGGGTAAAATAGGGTTAACCGACTTTATAGACGACTCTAGTATGGAAATTTATTTTGAAATAAAATCTCCTGATAATTCGGGATAGAAACATTATTTATAGTGTGTACAAATTCAAATAAGTTATTTAAAATTTAAAAATATAAAAAAAATATATATATATATAAAAGATGTAATTTCAAACAGATCTATAGCTTCTGAAATCTAAAACTAGGAAGAAACAAAGTTTTAAAAAAGAGTTAAAGAAAAATATTCAAGCATGTTAAAAATAAAACATTTTCCTAAAAATATGTTCAAATTAATTTTAAATGAGACATTTTTAAGTTATAGATATTAATTGTAACACGATTTTGACACAAAGGAATTTAAGAAACCTCTCAAAGATTTTTTTAGTTATCTATTTTTAATCTGTGGTAAATATTTGTACAACAATAAAATTAGGCCATATGATAAACAACTTCAAGGAACTAAACAAAGTTTGCAAAACACATGTAAAATCAGTATGAAATCGCGAATGAAGCTTAAATAAAAAACATCATCTTCTTGCGTGAATAAAAAAAAAAAAAAAGAAAGAAAGAAAAAATCACAAATATTTAGGGAAATTTAGATCTATTGATACTTTTATACACTTTCTGATGACCAATTTAGAATATAATAATGAATGATTTATAATTTTAATATTTTAATGACTTTACTTCAATTAAAATTTTTAAAGAACAGTCATGACAATTTTTTAAATAATTCTTGTTTAAAGCGGGGAAATAAAGCGAAATTAAATCTATCGAAAACTGTGGAAATGTAAAACAAAAGGATACAAGGATGGCGTTGAAAATATTTCCTTTAAAGAAAATTTGCCTCTTGTGTTGTAAAATATATATTATTTTTATATTTAAATATAAATCTATAAACCACTAGTATTGATAAAAACAGCTCCGAAAAAGTGGCAAAAAAAATCACAATTAAATAATAAAACTTTGTATGAATCACCATAAAACAAAAAAACACACAGGACGCGTTTCGGAAAGGAAATTTTAATAGCCCTTCACCAGCCAGAATTTTGTATGAATCACCATAAAACAAAAGAACATACGGGACACGTTTCGGAATGGAAATTTTAACAGCCAGTCATCAGCCAATCTTTTGTTTCATACTGCCATTCTTTTGTTTTGTGGTACAAAGTTCTATTATTTAATCGTTACTATATAATTTAATTGTTAATTTCGGTGACTTTGTATGTGTATCAATGATTGCTTTTATGATTTTCGTTCAAAGTGAAAAATATCACATGTAACAACAAATATACAATATTTTCATATTTAAATACATCTTGAAACCACTTGTATGGAATTTAACTGTGAATTTTGAAAACGTTTGTATGCGCATCAATGACTGCTTTTATAATTTTCGTTCAAAGTGAAACATTGAAAAGCATATGTAACTATTTTCTAAAAATGAGGCTCGAGAGAATCAATATTTTTTAACAGCAGTGAGTTACGCAGATCGCAAATTACGCAGTAATCTACAACAAAAATATTGACCGAATTTCTCAATATATTTTAAAACAGTGATTTCCAACGTGAAGCGTACGCCCCACAGGGGGGGGGGGGGGGGATTTGACATTTTCGTGGGCAATTCCAGATTTATCATTCGCTGTCAGATTTATTTTTGGAAAAGCAATGCATAGAGAATTTTAAAGTAAAATGAAGAAAATAAGTTTTCTCTTGAATTTATAACAATCTCTTATTGAAAATTTGAAAGTACAATTAAATCAGAATAATTATATGAATAATTTTTAAAACTGTATAACAACTCTGTAGTAGTTCTCGCAACTACAGCGATATCGAAATTTAAATATAACTTTAACTTATCTTTCTAGTTATTAAACTTAACTTTAATTTTTTATCTCTATTACTTAAAGCGCCTATGCTAGTTTCTATCTTTAATACTTTTTCAATCTTTAATGTAGTTTCTAAACAACTACACCTCTTTCTTTTTTCCAATGGCTCATTAATAGTAATACATCATATCTACAACCTGGGTGTTAAGTTGATTACAACTAGGAAACAACTCAAGGCTGTCTCACTCAAGGTCTCACTGTTCAGCACCTTCTACTATTATTTTTTCACTTATAAAACATTTTATGAATTTCTGGTTATAATTTTATTTTAAAATTTTCGCAACTTTTTTGATTTATTGAATGTGCGTTGTATTTCAATTCGCTGTGCTATTAGCTCACATGAAGAAACTTTCGCACGTGAGGCATGTATTTAAGGCTTTGTCTGAATCTGACTATCTTGATCATGTTTAACCTAAAAAATATTTGATATATCTAAATGAAGTGTTACCAACTTTCTAAAAATTATAAATCTTAAATCGCATTAGGAAAATAAATGGATAATTAGTAAATATGTATAGCTACAGTGCAGACGTCTAACACAATAAATAAATATATGGCATGTGCAATTTAAATTTAAAATGGGAGTATAGATGACAGTCGATTAATGATAATGGCAAAAGTAAAACAGAGAAATGTGTTTTGATACTGGCTACTTGAAATTGATAAAGATGAGAATCTTGATATGCTTCTTGGGTATTGTGTTATCCTTAAAGGAAATTCAATATCTAAAGCTTTTTCACTAACTGTTCACATGTTATTAAAATGAATTATAAAATGTACCAATATTACCAATTTTAAATGCTAAATGTGAGAGTCTCTTCGATTACTTTGGGAAGATAACAATGCAGACCATAGACTTATGCTTAACATTGAGGTACGTTAGAAAGGAAAGACAAAATTCATTTGGACATAAAGGCGAAGAAGTATAGCCTCATTGTATCTATAGAATTGTGTTAAAAACACATTTGTGATAGAATATTCACTTCTTTGATAAGTTGAAAAAGGTGAAATGAATACCTCCATGTGAATAGAGTTCACTATTTAACCAATAAGATACTACTTGAGTATATGTTACAGAGTATGGAAGGGGGGGGGGACATGGTGGGTTTCAGATGATTGGGGGACGCGCATTGTATTTTTTTTCATTTTTATAACACTTTCCTCTTGTTTCATGGCAGATACAGATATTTTTAAATATAGTTACATTCATTATCCATCACTACCATTTTTTATATTTCTTATGAAACAAGAGGTAGTAGTTATAGAAAGAACGAACAACAACAAAAAAATAAAATAAAATAAATAAAACACGAGGTCCCAATTACTCACCACCCCCCAATTCTAAGCGTTTACACTACTACTTTCATACCTGAATGGAAAATGAAAATCGAGCCAGTTATTGAGAAAATTAAATCTATCTAATGATCTTTTTAACTAAAATATGACAATTTTTCGCAATTTCATATGAAATAATTTTATCTTAAAAGAACAACAATAAACATTTACCTAATAGACCTTTATTTCTGCATATATCGCACTGAGGTGTACAACGCATATCTGAACTTTCAGACAGTTTTTTTTTTTTTTCTGTATTTTTAGGTAGTGTAAAGCGCAACACCTCCTTTCATATGAAACCTCTACCATTTAAATAGAAAACCATAAATAAAAGATTATTATAAAGTATAATAACTATTTCTTTTCATGTAATCTGATAGAAAAAAATTACTTTTTTAAAATTAATAGCGTGTTCAATAAATAAGAAATCTTAGTTCTTATTATCAATATTCTTTCTTTTTTATTGCGCACGTATAACGCGCATCTGTAATTTTCGATCGATTTTCCTGTATCAAAAGTGCGTGTTATACTGTGTAGTATGCAGTATTTATTTTATTTAACTTATTATGTATCAGCAAAAGGAAATCTACCTATAATTTCCGGAATATCTTGGAAACAAACGTGGAAAACAAATGGTGAAAAATATTCCTTTTCGAAGCAAATTTTTTAATGTGTTATAAAAAATACGTAATTTTCATACTTTAACAAATTATTCAAACCAACTATTTCTACTTTAATATTAATCTTCGAAATTTAAACAGGTTGAAGACTGCCTGAAAGCGCAGAGGTGTACCTAAAAAACAATTTTGTGATTTTTGTTAAAAAGTAAATATATAGTAAACTCTGTCTAAGGCGGAATCGATCGGGACTGAGAAAATATTCCGTGGTAGACAATATTCCGGCTTATGCAAAAAAGCTCCCCCCCCCCCCCCACACACACACCAAAAAAAAAAAAAAAAAAAAAATCCCTTGAATTTGATGATTTTTTATTGATTTTCCTGACTCGATAATCGGTTGAAAACTGAAATTCGGAAAGATCTTTTGTCTTTATAGATAAATGAGAAACGATATTCAATTTCTTAGTACTGCTGTAATACACGCGAATTGGAAGTTTACACACACACACACAAAGATAAACCTAACAACCCCCTCCCCCCTCCCCCACCATTAAACTTCGAGAATGAGACAGAACGCTATAACTTTGAATTCGAGTACATCCTTAAAGTATAATATATTGCGCTTTCGAAAATATATGTTTTGATAAATGCTCATTCTACTAGAAATATTAATTTTTAAATATAATTTTGCATATGAAAAAATGGCACAAGCATAAATTCCTTAAAATTTAAACAGTTTCTGTCCTTTTGAATTAACTTTTTCAAAGTGTTACAGAATTTAACTAACATGCACGACATTGAGTATTTGACTTATCAGTTTTAAAGTTTAATAAACAAAATGCCTTTCATTTTTAAATTATCCTTTTTTCCGCCTTATGCAAAATTTTGGTTTCGTTGGGACTTTAAAATGCTTTCCGTTTCCGCGTTAGACAGATTCCGCCTTATGCAGCATAAATTAATATAATTGTCTATGGGTTCGCCGGGACTTGAAAATTTTTCCCCGGTAGACAGATTTCGGCTTATACAGAGTCCGCCTTAGACAGAATTTACTGTAGTAAGTAAAATAAAATATAGTAAAAACAAGATATAAATATCTTCAGAAAATATTACTCAGCTGTTATTGGGCAGTACCTTTGACAATAAGGAAATGATGCACATACACGCTAAAACGACTGAAAAACAAATCAATTTTATTTTTATTTTTGAATATATATATAGATAGTATTTTCCTGAATAAATAAAAAAAAAAACCCAAAATCAGCCATGCATAGACTATCGCCTAGTATTTTTAGGATGATACTTTTCTGAATATGGATAGCATAATTTTTTCATAAAAAACCGTCATAACCATTTAAAAAATAATTTCTTTTTCCTCGTAGGACGATATTTTTTACAACAGAAATTAAACCTGTCTATAACCGCGAGAATTTGAAACGACAGGATGCAAAGCAAAGCGGTAGTCAGCACTTGAGATTTTCTACATCCTGTATGTGGATGAACTCCCTGCACTGTCTTTTATCAGCTGCACACCACAAAAGGCCCCGGTAAATCCCCCCTCTAAATACACCCGCATTTTATTTCAATCTTAGCCTCACTTCTGGTTAGGGATTAGCCGGAGTGATGCTAGAGGGGATGCACTAAGCATGTGGTGGGGTTAGATAACTGGTTAATAATGCAGATTCTCTATAAGATATGGTATCTGTGTAAGATAGGAATGGGCTTTTTTATTTTAAAATGTGCGTAACTGGTAAAGATACGGTTTGCGGCAAAAATAATATTTATAGAAAGTATCTGTCTTCTTTCTAAGGATAGATTCTTCATTTTGTTTATGAAAATAAAACTGTTCTTTTTTATGCATAAAAAAATTTGGTTTTTTTCTTTTTTTTTTTAAACGCATAACTATTTTCGGAAATATTGAAGGATAAAATCGGAGCACCGACAGAAAATAAGGGAATTTTTTAAAGGTGTGAAGTTTTAGAAAAAATGGAAGTTAAAAAAAAAATGAATTTTGTTTTTTTTATTTTGTGCTTGTATTATTCAAAATTGAAAAGATGCAGCTTGCGATAAAGAGACTTAAAAGGATATGCATTTAGCATTTTTTTTTTTTTTTGAATTTTAAAAAAAGGAAAAATACTTTTTTCGACAACATTTAGAATATAGTTGGTTACGTAATGTAGATTCTTGAAAAGATATGGTATCTTGGAAATATAGGAAAATACTTTATTGCTTTACAATGTGCGTAATGTGTTAAAGACGCCGTGTTACACGGTAAAATGAATATTTATAAGAAGTACCTGTCGCCTTTACACGGATAGACTCTTCATTTTTTATATGTAAATAAAACTATCATTTTTCATGGTTAGAAAAATATATATTCTTAAACACATGCTCAATTTTACGAATACATGTTTACAAAAATTGTAACGTCAGAAGATAATATAATTTTTTTAATGTATGCTTTTTGGGGAGTTATTGGGAGTTAAGTAAAGGAATTTTGCTTTTTAATATATGCTTGTATATTTCATGTACCAATATTTTTTCTCTTTTCTTTTTACAATACTTATAATGTAAAAGTTGAGGGAGATGGGGATTGCACTAAGCATATGATACGGTAGATACTTAGTTATGTAGTGTAGATTTATGGAAAGATGCGATATTTTGAAAAGACTTATTTTAATGTACAAGAATATTTTCAAAGGGCTTATTTTAATGTAAAGATTTTAATGTACAGTCGTGGAAAAAAAAAAAAAGGAAACACCCCCTACTAACTCCTCAACAAATTAACGTAGACAAAAGTTACTGGTACCGAACGATTGGAAATAAAGTCTACTTTTAAATGACGTATATAAAATTTGCTTAGGGGGCCATCTACATATTAAAACGAATCAAAACTTCATTTTTTTCAAAAGCAATACCCAATTTTAGCAAGATATTTCAAATCTTTGGTTCAAACTATGCCTAAACACCAAATTTCAAGTCATTTGAAAGATAAATTTTTGAATTATAAGTATTCAAAATTTAGGGCTTTTAATGTTAAATTACATTTTCATATTTTTTATTTATAACTTCTGAAATTATGATCCTAATGTTTTAATTTTTTGTGCAGTAATAATACTAACATACCCAAACATAAATACGTTGAATTTGCAATTTTTATAATTTTCTGATATGAATTATGAAATTAATATTAAAAAAATTATGAATTGTAACCTACAATTTTTTTGATTGATTCAGATTTATTAAGTCCTGCTTTATGAAAATCCAAAATTTCACATTTTTCTTCCAAGTAGTTTTCAAATTATGCTTAAAAAACGGCAAAATGATGGTTTAAGGGGCCGTCTATGATAGAAGTGAGTAAATATTTTGAAATTTATTATGCTATAGGGGAGATGGGGGCACATGTGAACAGTTCGCTATGTGATAAAGATTGGTTTTTAATAATTTTAAAAAATCTCGACTATATCTTCCCCCCCCCCCTCCTAACATCTTTTGCTTTTGAAAGAGGGGGGGGGGTTACAATACGGGATTTTACGGTAGTTATCAGTTTAAAAATTTTACTTCTTAGAATATTACTGATATCTATCTCCATTCAAAGCATCATATACATAACTGTTTTATAGATGCAAGTAAACCATCATTGCAAGTTTAGAACAAACGTAATAGAAAAATTTGCAAAGTTGTTCAATGTAATACTTTTGTATTAACAATGCATAAAAAATATTGTTGTAAACCGTTTAGTAAAGTAATACATAACACTTATTGCATTTTAGAAAACATTAAATTTATTTAAAGTACAATTAAAAGTAAACGAGCTTGTTGCTCTTTATGCATTTGCTGAAAGATGTGTTTGTGGAAGTTTCAATACAAAATCAACTTCGTGTGGTGAAAATATCTTCGATTTCAGGAAAATTATAGCTATAGTTAACTGACATTACTTCTCATTAAGTTAACTGAAAGGAACAGAATCACAGAATGATTATTGGGCACTTATGAACTGTTCATATCTGCCCCAACTAGTCTGTTCACAAGTGCCCCACATTGCTGCTTCTGTTAAATTGATATATCATTAACATTTCTCAATTTTAGAAGAAAAAGAACTGTATCAAAAATATTTATTAGTATTCAGAGTATATGTTAAAACACTCAAATTCAAATTAAGGAATAAATAAATAAAGTTATTCGCTTATCAACTTGGAACAAAGATTTTACTTTTGAGATCTAAAAACAGTGTTTTGTCTATAGAGGACAAACAAAATGTCACAGAGCTTCAAAAAACATTTATCATATGTCTACAGGTGCTATCATCTTTAGTATTTTTTTTCAAATAAAAAAACTTATAATAGCTATTGAAAAATTGCGATGTTCACATCTGCCCCATGTTCACATGTGCCCCCATCTCCCCTACTGTAATCTAATAGGCTGTATTGACTGCTTAAGGTGCCTTGATCAAGAAGGGAGCTCTCTCGGTTAACAATCGAGTACCGAACTTCAATTTGGATACAGCCCTTAAAATACGCTCGTTTTAAAATAATTAATTTCTCGGAAACTTATGGTACGAATTGCATAAAAATTTGTTTTTAGACTAATTGAAGGGTGTAGAATTCATTTATTCTCTCAGAATTGTGTACTGCTATTGAAAAAAAAAAAAAAAAAAAAAGTTATGGTTCGTTTTAATAAGTAGATGGTCCCCTAAGCAAATTTTGTATAATCATTTAAAAGTAGACTTTATTTCCAATCGTTCGGTACCAGTAACTTTCTTCTACGATAATTTGTTAAGGAGTTAGTAGGGGGTGTTTACTTTTTTTTTCCTCGACTGTACAAGATGGACATATTTATACTGACAGTACTCAGAGTGTTCTGTAGCCCGATCTAATTGTGAGAATGGCGCTAAGTTTTGTGGGAAGCTTAAACAAGACAGGGGACGAAGGATACCGAAAATAAAATAGTTCCAAAAGTCACCGCTAGGGGAAGATGTGGCGCTGCGTGATAGAAAAAATAGTTTAAAAATGCAGAATCATTACTGAAATAAAATTACATTTATTTAGCACATTCAAATCAGGTTCAATGTTTATGGACCACATATTGCATTCTGCGCACAGCATGCACAACAGCAGAAAGTAAGATGTCTGCAGGAGTCTCCCAACACCCCGTGTTATGTTATCCTTCAACATAGCCATGTCTTGGACATCTGTATTATAGACCTTAAGTAACCCCTCAGACAGAAGTCGCATGGGATAAGATCAGGGGACCGAGGTGGCCAGGCCATGTAGTTGGAAAGCAGCGGCTGATGACTCTTTCTGTTGTAAATTTTTGTCGTAGCAGCTGTTGTATCCGCAAAGCGATGTGTGGAAGGACTCCATATTGCATAAAAATGATTTTATCCATGTACTGTATTTGCTGCAATGCCGGAATGGCGATGTTGTAAAACATTTGGCGATATTTCTCTCGGGTAGCAGAACAGGTTACAAATACTGTCAGGGTAATGTTCTTATAAAAGAATGGACGCATGGTCATTTCCTATGTGAAACTAAACCAAATAGTTACGTTTAGTGAATGTAAAGGAATTTCTTTGAATGCATTTGGTGATTTGTTATCCCAAATTTGGAAGATCTGGGTATTTGCAGCAGCATTCAGGTAAACGTGAGCCTCGTCTCCCCATATTTTCCACGGCCAAGAACCATACACCTCCATTCTACCAAGAAAGGTGAGAGCAAAAGTCAATCGCTTATCATGGTCGGTGTGACGTAACTCTTGTACACGGCTGATCTTGTACGGATAGAAGTGAATCTATCGTAACACTTTCCATACCATACTATAAGGCCTATCCAGATGCCGAGCTTTCCCAATAGCACTGGAAGTAGCAGCAATATTGTCTTGTGCTGCGTCAATAATCGCCGTTGGAACTTCTTCTATTGCATCCTGTGGTACGGGTTTTCGCCCTCTGCCTGACCGAACCTTTAGAGAACCTGTTTTCCCAAACTACGCAACCATTGCTTTTAAACCATAAATTGACAAAGCACCGTTACCTTAACGCATATTCTTGTGGGCCACAAAAGCACGAAGAGCGGCCTGACACGTTGCATTGGTTGAGGTAAAAGAATTTGACAAGTAACTCACGCTCGGTAAAGAAGGAGATATTATTGCACATAACTTTCAACCAAATGGTTTCTAAAAGTAACACATCGCCTTTAAAAGTACAACAAGATGGCAATGTGCCAAAGGATGTAACGTGAACTTTGAGTAAAGAACTTTTTCTGCTGCTGCTTTTTTGGGACTCAGTAACTGAAGTTTCAGATAAAGAGACTTGATCTTGAATTAAATCCTTAACCCATTTGTGCCTGGCGTCCTAATTTTGGGACGCTTTCTTAAAAAAATTCCCATTACAAATTGAATCATGATATCCTTTCAAAACTTAGTAAAATATATCCTTAGTATTTGTTTTCAATATTTATCCATAAATGGCAGTGCATTTTTAAGAATAAAAAGGTGAAATAAATCTTTGTTGCAGCGCAAAGTTGGATTTTCTTGAAATAAAATGGCGCGTAAGAAAATGTAAGTTATTTCTTTTATTTTTTTATCAATCATTTTATAAGTGTTATTATTTATAAGATGAAATATTATTTTAGAATACGTATTTTTGCATTTTTTCAGATTTCTATTTTTTTGCTCGAATTTGAACCTTTATATATCGTCCCAATTTTGGAACGCTAGGCACGAATGGGTAGGGGTTTTCTCCGTTACTGTCTATGCATTAAATGTATGTTTTATGTCATTTATTTTGTTACAAAATGGTTACATACCACTCGGAATATTATTTGGTTATCCTTTGTTATTACTATAGGGGGAACAGAAGCTGGGCTCTGTTCAAGAACAAGACACTCACCACTTTCTACCCTTAGCTATAGGCTTAGTAAAAATTTATATCACACCGTTATGTTTTGTACTTAGTTCAGTATTTTACTTCCTGAGTTTACTAAAATATATTCAGCAGAACCTCGATTATCCGACTTAATTGGGTCCGAACCGACAGCTGCATAATCAAATTTCCAGATGATCGAGAATTTATCAATAATCATCTAGTTTAATATGCAACATCGTCATCGAACTGCTATTAGGACTATTTAAACTGCTTAATAAACATCTAAATTTAACATATAAACTTGAAAAAATATTATTAGTTTATTATGTATACTTTCATTTTCTTTTATTATCTAAATTTAAATTATACATGAAAATAAGTTTATTTGTTTAGAACAGGGACGTGTACGCGGGGGGGTGGGGGGGGGGGGTATGATCTTCACGGTGGCGGATCTTGCGGGAGCTCAAGCTAATTTCAATGGAATTCGAAGAAAGGGTAACCAAAATGCTTATCTTTACTCGTGGTTTGGAAGGGAACACTTGCATACACAAGGAATGTAAAAGTGAAAAAAAAAAAAAAAAAAGTTGGAAAAAATTCAGGATATTGACATTGGTTTACAGAGAGTTCCGGTTACACGAGGGTCAGATAATCGAAGTTCTACTGTACCATATATACTCGTGTGTAAAACGAAGAATTTGACAATTTTCTGCATGTAAATTGGGGGGTAAACTTACACGCGAGTCAATTACATAAGCCAAAAAAAAAAAAAAAAAAAAAAAAAAAAAAAAAACCCTTCGAATACTGCAAAAGTCTGATTTTTTATGTATATAAATAATAAAATTGTATATAAAATATACAAATAATACTAATTTATTATTAAAAAAATTTCAATGATTTGTTTTTGTTTACTTACTAATTTTTCGGATTAGTAAGTAAAATCTTTGGTTTGATTTTGCACGAAATTGAAGTAAAAAGTTAGGGGGTCGACATACGCGAGTTTTTGCATTCAAAAGTTAATGGGTCGGCATATATGCGAGTATATAGGGTATATATACTCTACTAGTAATTGTTGATTATTATAAATTTTTACTATATAAATTTTTACTATGCCAATGACTAATGGTGAGGAGAAAGGAAGTCTTGTTCTTGAGCCCCAACCCTCCCCCCAACCCTTATATTAATAATAAAGAAAATTTTATAGTCAAATAATAACCGGAATGATATATAACCTTTTTGAAAAATATTAAATAGCATAAAACATAGATATAATGCTTAGACCGTAATGGAGAAAACCCCTACCCTTTAGTACCTAGTGTCCCAAAATTGGGACGTTTAGATTTTTATATGTTAAAGAAATATTTTTTCAAAGAGAATTTTTTTGTTATTTTTTACATTCATTTTACACCATTTACTATAATTAAGCACAATATTGAGTTGAAAAAAAAATTCAGGCACTAATGAGTTAAATGTGCTAAATATATGTATTTTTATTACAATATTGATTCTGTTTTTTTTTTTTTCATTTTTTTTTTCTATTACACAGCGCCACATAATCCATAATGGTGACTTTTGGAACTATTTTTTCGCGGAATCCTTCGTCCCTCATATTCGCTTAGCTTGTAAATGAATCTGTGGTGTGTAGTAGCAAAATATGAGATTTATTTTATTTTATTTTATTTTATTTTATTTTTACGGTATACAGATAAATTCGCCATCTTTTTACCCGACTGCCAAGAAGGCTTCCGTGTTTCACGCGTATCTGGATATGTGGATTTATTTATACCTTCGAAACATCCGAACGGCTGGATGGATTATAATGAATGAGGTCTCTATCGATTCGTTTTAACCGTCCGATAGTTATACGATAGATTTTGTTTTTATAAATACAAAATGGCGGTAGAGACGAAAAAAAAAAATTACGCACCCTATTGAGTGGCATATCATAGGATAGATCTTTCAAACTGAAGAGGATGTTTCATTGACTATTTTACTGTCAGAAGCTACGTTTAAATATTACACAACCTGGAAGTTGTGTAATAGGATCTCTAGCTTTACTGCAAATATAACCATCATAGACATCTATAGGCTTCACCAAAACAGTGTTTATAGATAGGAACTAACGATTAAACACAGCTTAAAAGTCGCCAATACAAGCAAATAAAAAATAGGTAAGTAATATAAAAAATAGTTTCACATTGATGAGAAATAATTAATTAGTTCGTTTTTTACGCAGTCAGGTTTTTTGATTTTTTAAATTTAATTATGAAATGATATTAGATATTCATTTTATATGATAGTTTGACTTTCCTTTAAGAGAACCAGTCTGCTGTTTATATTTTTATTCAGCACACATGAGGAAAAGTCGAAAATATACTCGAAAAAAAGGGGGGGGGAGGGTAGATGTAGATTTTTGGAAAGTTATGAAGGATAAAGAAATGATGCTTTCATTTTAGTTTAAATTTAAATAATTCAGAATGATCTACCTTGCAATGTAGAAAAAGAAATCCAAGGCCGTCACAGGAAAATAATAAACAGGAAAATTGGGACAATTATAATTATCCAAAATGTTTATTTCTTCTTCTTCTTTTTTTATTTTTTTCTAATCTCAATTCCCATAATGTTGTTTTCAACATTGGTTATGTTTTGAATGTTTTAGAAACCAGATATTTCTAAGAAATTATTTTGTGGCAACTGCCCAATATTTCTCCGGAAGTTCCTGAATCTTTTTTCAATGTATGATAAAAGAAAATACGACTTATTTGTATGTATTCTTGTGTAATACTTGTATATATTCTATATGTGTATTTCTTTCATTAGTTAAATTTAGTTTGTATGCACATATATATATATATTAAGTATATTGGTGACTTAAAATTTTTTGCCTGAGTATTATTAAAAATACTATAAAATCAGTTTATGCTATAGTAGGTTTTAAAAAAAGTTACGGGATTTATTTTAATACATTGTTTCAATAAATTGTTAATAATACTGTAACTGTAAAAAAAAAATGACATAAATTAAACGAACATTGAATTAATATTACTTTATTTTTTACAATTTCATAACTGGTTATCTGAAGAAAATATTTAATTTTGGATGGATAAATAATTTTCTTTGACAACATGTGATTATTCGTAACAAAGCTTTATTTAGTAATTAAGTTTTAATATATATTGCTGAATTTTCTATCGTAAAATTATTTTTTATTAATCTTTAAGCAATTGCGTTTTTATGAATTAATTCAATTCATTTTTAGTAAAAATAATAATAATATAAAAAATCAAGAGATTTATTAAAGATTTCGTGTTTAGAAAATAGAGGAATAAATGTGAATCTAATCACAAAAAACTATAATTCACGGAGAAAAAGCATACATCAAACAATTTTAAACTCTTGTGACTTTACTTTACTGTACATTTTTCTGTTTTAAGTAGAAATGATAGTAAAATATATCAATACGTAAACTTAAAATTGTTCATGAGTAACTTATTTTATAATTCAGCCAACTATAATAGAAATAACATGTAATTACAAACCTTAATTATGTTCTAATCCCTTTGATCTAATTGAATTTGAGTAAAAAATTCTTCAGCCGAAAATTATTTATTAAAACGCAACACCGAGGTACATAATGAATATTCCTCTTGATTTTATTAGTCCTAAATTTTCCAGAAGAGGAATTTTCCTAATTACTTTGCCGAATATCATATATACCGTGAGACTTTTCCTGAATTTTTAAATAATGCTTGTTTGGTTACAATTGTGGTTACTTTTGTATATTGTTTCACTCCTAAGCGATTTTTTTATTATTATTTCTAGATGACTAATAAAAGTTTCTGCTTCTCTTTTTAAAAAATAGATGGATTTAGCGAGGTTTAAGGAAAGCAGATTAAGTATTTATTTTTATGTTTATATTATGCCACATAGAAGTAAAATCATATTTATTAAAATAAAGGTATCTCGCTTTAATTTTATAATTTATCTTAAACGATAAAATAACTCGTAAAAAGTGAAAGTATGAAATTGTTTTATTTATTATTAACGTTGTATAAAAACTTTTAATATAGTACGGTAATATTTATATAAACTATTGATTCCTTGTGTATAATTTTAAACATAAATCATAACAAGAATGTAAAAAAAAAGACTTATTAACTGATTTTTTACGTGCCAGTTTTTTGATTCAAAAACAAATTTTAATTTATAAACTACCTTTAGGCTGAATACTCTGTAGTTAATACATTACCTACATATAAACATTTTATCTTTAAATGCTCAGTAAACAAGCAGGAATACTAATGTAAGATAATCTTTTATGAATAAAGAATATGAAAACGAATCTATATCTAATTGTAAAGCTATATAATTAAGGTAAACAAAGCATACATCATATAAGGTTTAAACTCTTGTATCTTTATTGTATTTCTTTCTTTTTAATTAGAAAAATTATAGAACCGTTATATATGTTACAAAATTAAATTTTTTTTGCCAAATTTAAAGTATTTTATGTACATTTTCCTTTTTCAGTAATATTCCGTATATTATCCCGGCTTATTAAATTAAAACCCTAGTCTATTAATCTGTATAAGATCTTAATCCATATAATAATTTTATTCCAAATTGCGTAAATCTAAAAATGGCTCTAACTATTTATATTTCTTTAATAAAACTTTTATTATTTAAATTCCTATTAAATTCCGCTATTAAATCCCGGTATATCATATTCCCCTAAAATCTTTATTTAACTGCTAAAATATTATCCCGTCTTAAAAAAAACCTACTTATTTCAATTTATTATTTTATTTAAAATATCCAGGTGCCAGCCAGAATATTTCAAAAATTAAAACTTACGCAGACATAAATTCATTTTCTTTTATCGTCTTGCGAGGGGAATAGGGTTATTTTTAGCACAATCTCGACAACAGGGATTAAGATTTGTTTACACATATCATATCTGGGGCTAGGTTATAGAATATTCTCGAACAATCTTTTGGCGAAAGTATAAACACTGATGGCCGCAACCAGTGTGTATAGGTAGTAGAGAGAGAAAGAGATTACTGAGATAGATGGGATTTCATTCTGCATTGGCATTTACACTTAAAAAGCAACGTACATTGGTCTATGGTAATGATTATTTGGAGTGATTTGCTGCGATTTTATTGAGATGTTGTTGGAGTTGTTAAGAGCTGTGTGAGAAATTTAGTGAATTTACGAAGGTAATAAGTGTCTGATAATATTGAAGTGAAAAGGATTTCGTAGCGAGAGATGGAATTGCTTTTAAGCTAATTTTGATGGATCGAGTTTGGTTCTTTTTTATCATCGGTAAAGTGGAGCCTTTTCCGCCTAAACTCAAATTATGAGAATGTCAATAAAGTGGAATTGTTCTGCCGGCTTCCGGTCTACTATGAACTATTTGAATTCAAGCAGAAAACTTCTTTAGTCTAAAAATTACTTCCTAAAACACCATCTCGAGGAGTAAAATGAATATTTCTCTTTAATAGTTATTATTACCGCTTAATTTTCCCGAAGAGGATTTTTCCAAAATTCTTTCCTGAATGTCATCTTTTCTTTTTGGCTTTTATAGAACTTTTAAATAATTCTTATTGCCTGAACTGTGATCCCTTTTGTACCTTGTTGAATGTCTAAGCTATTTTCAATTGTTTTCTTAATGAGCGTAAAAGTTTCTGCTTCTCTTTTTAAAAAGTAATGGATATTGCAAAATTTTAGGGAAATGAGATTACTTATTTTTATGTTTATATTATGCAATAGAGCCATATACTTCTATTTAAAATTATACTTGGTAAAAGGAAAATATTTTGCTTTACTGCATAATTTATCTTAGGTGAGAGAATAACATGTAGAAAATAAAAGCATGGGATTGTTTTATTTTATTTTACTATGATTAATCACGTTAAATTTGTATCCAATCTTTAAATACGTACTATCCTTCTTATATAAAATTATGGGTGCCTTGTGTAATATTTAAATACATGTATAAAAGGAATGAGAAAAGTGTCTAAATAACAGATTTTATATATGCGCCAAAGTGCTTCGATTAACAAATACCTTTTAATATAAAAACTTCCTTCTTTATGAGGACGCTGTAAGTGACGCATATCTTCATTATAACGTACATTTTATCTTTATTATATGTACTTTTTTTTTTTATTAAAAGCAGTGATAAAAACGTTCCATACATGTAACACCTGTTACATAAATCGACTTAAGCTCAAAAGAAATTTCTAATAACTTCTTTTAAAATACGGCTAAACAACAACATTAATCACATTTAATTGCAAACGTTAATTGCTTTCTAAACTCTTGCGAACAAATTGGATTCAAACAGAAATCTTCCTTAGGCTGAAAATTATTTAACAAAACACAACCTCTAGGTACAAAATGAATATTTCACTCTGATATTATTACTCCATAATTTTCCAACGAGGTATTTTCCTAATTAAATGCGTGCGTGGGACTTTTACAAAACTTAAAAAAAAAAAATCATGTTTCAATTTTTTTTTTTTTTTTTTTTTTAATGTTGCGTTTCTAAGAGATTTTTTTTATTATTTTCTTGTTGTTTCTTAAAAGGTTTTGCTAACACTTTTTAAAAATTAGATGGATTTAGCAAAGGTTTATAGAAAATAGATTATATATATATATATATATATATATATATATATTTTATGCAATAGATCATATACTCGTACTTAAAATTATATTTATTAAAATTAATGTAAAAATAATCTAAACCTGTGTCGATGCGCTTAAAAAAATTTTTGTTTTCTTTTGTATATTGTTGCATTTCTAAGAGATTTTTCTATTATTTTCTTGATGTTTCTTAAAAGGTTTTGCTAACACCTTTTAAAAATTAGATGGATTTAGCAAAGGTTTATAGAAAATAGATTATTATTTTATATATATATTTATTTATTTTATGCAATAGATCATATACTCGTACTTAAGATTATATTTATTAAAATGAATGTAAAAAAAAAAAAAAAAAAACTAAACCTGTGTCAATGCGTTTCTAAAAATTTTTGTTTTCTTTTGTATATTGTTGCATTTCTAAGAGATTTTTCTATTATTTTTTTTATGTTTCTTAAAAGGTTTTGCTAACACTTTTTAAAAATTGGATGGATTTAGCAAAGGTTTATAGAAAATAGATTATTATTATTATTTTTTTAATATATATATTTATTTTATGCAATACATCACATACTTGTACTTAAAATTATATTTATTAAAATGAATGTAAAAATAATCTAAACCTGTGTCGATGCGTTTCTAAAAATTTTTGTTTTCTTTTGTATATTGTTGCATTTCTAAGAGATTTTTCTATTATTTTCTTGATGTTTCTTAAAAGGTTTTGCTAACACCTTTTAAAAATTAGATGGATTTAGCAAAGGTTTATAGAAAATAGATTATTATTATATATATATATATTTATTTATTTTATGCAATAGATCATATACTCGTACTTAAAATTATATTTATTAAAATGAATGTAAAAATAATCTAAACCTGTGTCGATGCGTTTCTAAAAATTTTTGTTTTCTTTTGTATATTGTTGCATTTCTAAGAGATTTTTCTATTATTTTCTTTGTGTTTCTTAAAAGGTTTTACTAACACTTTTTAAAAAATAGATGGATTATCAAAGGTTTATAGAAAATCGATTAATTATTTTTTTATATATATTTATTTTATGCAAAAGCTCATATACTCGTACTTAAAATTATATTTATTGAAATGAATGTAAAAACTAAACTTGTGTCGATGCCCTGTGATTCTATACAACATATATTCCGGTCAGCCTAATACAGGAACAGGGGGTCAACCTGATGCAGGAACCTCATTGTTTAGTTGTAGGCAAGCTGGGTACTTTCTTCATCAACTGTAAAAGGTTAAAGATTGATTAAGTTAAATAATGCTATAAAAAATCTTTATTAACATTGACGATCGTTTCGTCGCACAAACGGCGACATTTTCAAAATCATTCACGATATAAAATATTTTCACATAATTCAAAAACAATTCATAATAAACAATGTCACGAGGCAAGATGCATAATGAAAAGCATTGCAAACATAAAATTAAATTAGCTATTTGCGACCGTGGATTAATTTTCATATAATTTAAAAAACGATGACATGGTAAACAATGTCACGAGACAACATGCATAATGAAAAACTTTGCAAAACATAAAATAAAAATAAAATTATCTTGTCTGTTTGCGAGCGTGAATTAATTTTTACTATTGTTACTAAAAGTTCATAGCATCCCCTTTCCAAATTTTAGGTAAATCAAGGGACACTGAATCATTGCAAATATTCTTGTTGCGTAAAAATATCTCTATTGTTTCTTGGATTATGAATGGTATGAAAAATCTTGATGTATAAATTAACTTTTAATTTAAAAAAAAGTAAAGGTTTTTTGCTGCATAATCTGGCCAAAGCTGTGGTTCTTCTGTTGTATTTGATGTCTGCTATATGTTCTTTGATTCTAGTTTTAAGTTTTCTACTTGTCATACCTATATAAAACTGCTTTGTTCCATCTTCTTTGGTGAAAGGTATTTCGTATACTCCTGATAACTGGTTTGACTCAATTGGATCTATTTTCTTGTATTGTTCTTTATCTGTTGTATGCTTTGTAGCGCTACAAATTTTAGGGAATGTGACCTGCAATGCCCATGCTGTTTTCTTGAACATATGCCCTGTGATTCTATACCACATATATCCCGGTCAGCCTGATACAGGAACAAGAGGCCATCCGAACGCAGGACCCTCTTTGTTAAGATCTAAGCAAGCAGGGTACTCCCTTTATCAACCGCGAAAAATTAAAGATTGGGTTAACCTTGCCAAATCCGCTATCCGAAATCGAACTGTAGACCTGTAATGTGGTTTCACGATGCGCTGACCAATAAGTTACTTGGGTTTACTAATATGAATACATTTCTTTAACTGTATACCTTATGCGAAAGAATAACATGTAGAAAATGGAAGTATAAAGTTGTTTTATTTTATATTACTATGATAAACTGCCTTAAAGTTGCATGAAAACTTGTGATACAGTTCTATTATGGCTATCTATAAAATATTTGTTGCTTGGGTATTATTTTAAAAAGAAATTATAACGCTAATAGAAAAAGAAATTCTTAATAAGATTTTTTATTAACGAGATAGAGTTCTTCGATTGATAAATAACCCTTTAATTTATAACTTATTCATGCTGAATACTCTGCAAAAAATAACATTAACTACATACATACATTGATTTTATCTGTACTTCCTAATAAACAAAAAAGATTATTCTTAAAAGCAATATTTTAAGATAAAAGAATGTGGTAGCGAATCTATATTTAATCGAAAAGATTTGTAATTCGGGTAACAAAGAATGCATCATACAGTTATAAACTCTTGCAGTTTTAAGATGCATCCTTCTTTTATATTAGAAATAATGATTAAAACCTTAATATTTATAATCTAAGATCTGTAACCTATTATATAAATCTAATTTAGCTCAAAAACTTTTCCGAGTAAGTTCTTTTATAATTTGAACAACAAACAATATTAATCACATTTAATTACAAACTTTAATTACGTTCTAATCTTCTTGAACTAATCGAATTGAAGTAGAAAACTTCAGCCGAACATCATTTATTAAAACGCATCTAGATACACAATGAATATTCCTCTCTGATTTTATAACTCCTTAATTTTCCCACAGAGCATTTTTCCTAATTACTTTCCACAGTATCATCTTTATCGTGTAAGGTTTTCAAAACTTTTGAATAAGACGTCTTTCTTAGAATTGAGGTTACTGTTGCATGTTGTTGCACTTCTAAGATATTTTGCTATTATTTTCCTGGTGAGAATTTAAACATGACTACTTCCCTTTTTAAAAATTAGACGGATTTAGCAGAAAATTTAGGGAAAATTGATTAACTATTTATTTTTAATATTTACATTAATATTGTGCAACCGAGCATATACACGTATTTAAAATTTTATTTATTCAAATAAACCCATTTTTTAAACTATATAACTTACCTTAAGTGATGAAACAGGTTGTAAATGAATGTATGAAGTTGTTTTATTTTATATTACTATGGCAAAACACGATGAAGTTCTATGAAAAATTTAATACAGTACCATCACTCTTCACGATTATATAAAATATTTGTTCCTTTTATATTATTTACTAAACGAATCAAAACAACAATAGGAAAAACTTTTAGTAAGAGATTTTATATAAGCGCCATGGAGCTTCGATTAATAAATACCTTTAATTTAAAATTACCTTCATTGTAAACAGCCTGTAATTGATACATTACATACCTTCACACGTACACTTTTATCTTTACGTCCAAATAAACAAACAAGGGAATTTATTTGAGGTAATGTGTTATGATAAAAGATTGAATAACGAATATGTTTTTAATCGCAAAAAAATTGCAATTGCAATGTATGGTTATTATAGATCTTTCTTTTTAATTAGAAATAGTGATAAAAACGTTGCAGGAATGAAACCATATGTATAAATCTACTTAAGCTCTTAAAATTATCGTAGTAACTTCTTTTATAATTCAACTAATCAACAGTATTGATCACATTTATTTACAAACACTAATTGTAATTGATGTAAACTAATTGAATTCAAGCAAAAAACGTCTTCAGCATGAAAATTATTTATTTAAACTCAACCTCGAGGTTGAAAATAAAAAAAAAATTTCTAATATTATTACGTTTTAATTTTACCGAGGAGGATTTTTTCAAAATACTTTCACTAATATCATCTTTACTTTGTGACTTTTCTAGAACTTTTATATAACGCTTATTGTCTGGAACTGTGATTACTTTTGTATCTTATTGCATCTATAAGAGGATTTTCTATTGTTTTGTTCATAGTCATTAAAAGTTTCTGCTTCGTTTTTAAAAGTTAGATACATTTCGCAAAGCTTTAGGGAATTGTGGTTAAGGATTTATTTTTAGATTTGAATTATGCAACGCAACAAGTACCTGTGTTTAGAATTATACTTATTAAAATAAACATATTTTGCCTTAATTTATTTTTATAAATAACTTAATAAAATGTAGAAAAGATATTTTTGATGTAGATATTTTTAATGGAACATTTTAAGCGTTGTGCCCTTTTATAAAAGCACCCTAATCTTGGAAAATAAATGTTGTTTAATTGTGAAAAAGGATATATTATTGATTCAGTTTCGCCTATCACCATTATTTCCGTCATTTTATCAGAAATAAAAATTAAATGTTACCCAAATTTGAACCACCTTCACTAGATTTATTAAGTTTTAGCTGTATCTGTATTAAAATGTAGCATAGGACTTTTAAACTTTCAAAAAATCAGTTTTCTGTTTTTGTTTTATACTGAATTTTTATTTTAGTTTCACCACACTATACAAAATAACCATTCACAAACCTGCATTATTTCTTGAGTTATAATCATTTATAGGGGGGGGGGGGGGAGGTATAATTGAAGGTCCGTAGATATTGAAACTTTAAAACGCGCATTTGGAGTTTGTGTTACTTTCAAACTATGTACGCTACAGTTTTTAAAAAAAATCAAATATGCATTTCTTTATAGTCTAGATTCTAAAAAAAAAATCACATATTTTAGTTGATTTTTTTTTTTTTTTGCACTTGAAAAACTTGTAAAAAAATTTAATTTTTGAATTTTTTTTATTTTGTGCTGGAATTAAGTTTTAAACAAAACTTTTTGTTTATATTTTGGTTTTAATTTAGAAGTAGGTTTGTCATGATTCCATTTTGTTTAAAGAAGTTTTCTGTATGCATAAATTAGAGTTTTATCACGCTCGCAGCACTTAATGATTTAAATTCACTCATTAGTGAGATGAATTTTTAAATCTATAATTTGAAAATTAGTTTTTTATATACAACTTTTATTTTTCTGGATAATACAGTTAAGAATATATAATTTAGTCATAAATGGAAAAAAATATCTTAATTGCAACTGTTCGTCTTTTGGTGCTTTGAGGTTTTTGATCGTTTCGACAAACTGAAAAATCCTGTGCCCCCTATGGAAGATATCTCTTTATTCACTAATACTTTCATTTTTGAAGGGAAGTGTTCTTTATCTGTTTTATGCTTTAGCAATTAATGCATGAAAGTGGGTGCACATATTGTGATAGATATATGCAGTTATAAAAGTTGGATTTAATTAGATAAAATGGATATATGTAAGCATGTGTATGTCATTATCATCATCAACGTCAACTGTTTTCAATCCACTGTAGGACGTTGAGGTCTCCCCCAGATTTTTCCATTGTTTCCTGTGTAGTGCTTTGGTCATCCAATTAATTCCAGCTACTTTTCTGATTTCATAACTCCATTTTACCTTAGGTCGTTCTCTTGATTGTTTTATATCTGTAGGATACAACTGCACACTGTATAAAAAAAAAGGGAGTTTCTAATGGAAATCGAAAATTTCCCCTATAAATTCCAGAAAAACGGTAAATTTTCTATAATTTATGGGGAAAAATTTCCGTAAAAATACGGATTTCTGGAATTTATGGGAGGAAATATCCGTTAAAATACGGAAATAGTACTGGTGTCTCGATTGCTAGTAGAATCTCCGTTTTTCAGTCCTTTTTTTACACTGGAGTTTTTTTGTTCTCACTATACTATTGTATTGTTTTGTCTTTTGTAATGTATCAAGCCCAGTTCAAACCGTTTAATTCACTCGATGATGTCAAAAATTTTCTTCTGACTTCTTATCCAGGTTACTCTTTACTGTCTCTGCTAGTTATGTCTAGATTAAAATTTTCCATGCTTTAATGTGTTCTTTGTAATATTTCTATTTACCGCTCCATTCGTTATTACATGCAAAACACATTGTTTGAACTCTTTTCTTTTCACACAAAGAGGTAGGCTAGTCAGAAGAATAATAGTGTTCTTTACTCTATCCATCATATCCATTCTTTATTCTTCTGTTGATTTCATACACGTTGCTGTTATCCAATATTAACCAAGACGCAAACCGCTTCTCCACTCAGCACATAAATACGACAATGATGATTTTTGTTTATATTAAAAATTTAATAAAATGCAAACAACGTAACCTACGAATTATCTGTCATTTACATATTTTTTTAAAGAAATTAATGAAACTAAAAAAATAATTATTCACTTGCGTTCTCAAAAATTGAGGTTTAACCCTTAATTGCATGAATTATTCTTTTAGAATTGTGTTTTTTATTTTTATATTAAGGATTAGACACCAGAAATCTTAAGATAGATTTTTAACTTTATTTAGTAGCACATTTTTGTAATTTTTAGAGGATTAATTTTTCTATATAAATATAGTGGTTGTAAGAACTTAATTTATGTATTAAAAATTAAATAAAAAGGTGATGGAAATTTACATCGCTATGCAATTAAGGGTTAATGGTTTTATTGATTTACGTATTACAGGAAATTAAAAAAATACGTGTAAGTGAGGTAAAAACTAAAACTAAAACAAAATTGAAACTGAAACAAATTCCCTAGGAACTTCTATTTAATTTATTGCACAAATGAAATGTAATTAGTAATTTCAACAGTCTCTGAGCTGCCTGAGAATTTTAATTACTTTTAAAGAATTTTGCAATAACGGTCTCTTCAAAAAGCAGCGGTTCCTTTTCGAAACAGATTTTGTTTTAATTTTTGAACAACTTTTAAATTCCGTTTATTTTTTAAAAAGTGCATGTTAGCAGGCTTAAGTGATAAAATATCAGTCCGTAGAAATGATGATTAGCATAGACGTTCGTTGTAAAGGTATCAATTTACGTATTTCATGATTTTTATTTTTCAATTTTTTTTTATTATTATATTTTTACAGAGCAAAATGTAAATTTCGCAATTATGTTTAATTCGACTTTTACTGAATTTATTAAAATAAGTTTTTGAAATACTTATATTGTTTGGTTTTTTTGTGTGTGTGTTCTTTTACTGTGTTCTGTCAGTTACTCCGCACATAGTTTATTTTTGAAAAATTTCAAAAAAAAAATGGAATATCTTCTAATGAACATGTCATGCTTAATTTGTTTCTTTTGCTTTATTTTTTTTTTACCATAAACCATAATAACGATCTGCATGAATTACGTGAGCATGCTTATCCATATTAGCATGCATATCCAATATAATATTACTCAGTCGAAATATTTTCTAGAAGTGTAAGTTGTTAGACAAGGTATCACTGTATGGGTTTCAGATCTTTACTATACAACAAAAGGTAAATAGTTTTATTTGACATTTATTAAATTTATTAAAATAAACTTATGAAATATTTATGTTTGAAATCACCTTATAAAGTGCGGAAAGATGTTGGAAGAAAAGTTTTCACTCGGTTGTTTTGCACATAATTTATTTCTAGTATAACTAAATTTCGTAGAAAATAGGGGAGACTAGGAAGGGTTGACCATATGGGAGGCTTAACCCACCCCTCAGTTTTCATATTTAAGAGAATTTCAGAGTTTTATCATTAAGTGTCAACCAAAGCTACTGGAATGCTCAAACAACAGTCTTTGTTTCATATAGATAATCGAAATAGGGGTGGAAAAAATCAATAGTGAGGCGTTTCCAACCTAAAAGTTGTGTTTTTTAGATATATTTTGTAAGCTTTTTTCAGATAAAATATATCATAGAAATTTAAGTAAGTAGGTTTTAAGTAACGCAGAAATATCGAGTTTTCATTCCAGGTATAAATATTGTACAGTAAGTTAGGCTTAACATAACAATGTACTATTTTTTAGAAAAGGGCTATGTGGGGAGGGTTGACCAGATGAAATCTTTTTATTATACACTATGCATAATGAAAGTTTAATGGTTATATATAAAAAAGAATGTAAATTTATTCTGTAAAGCCACGGTAAAATAGGGTGATGGAAAAGAAAATGTTTAGATTAAAGAAAGATGTGAAAAATCGCTATAGTATCCACTGCAAGAAAAAATTTAATGAAATATAAATGGGAAAGTTGATAGGAAGTTTTTCCATTTAAATATTACTATAATAGGTAAATAGAAACAGCGTAAAAGACTAGGAAGTATAAAAGCAGCAGTCTTTAACACTTTCAGGTGTAGCGGTATGCTAATGAAACCAATTAATTTTAGTTCCCAAACGACACAATGGCACCACAATTTTGCTAAAATCTTTTCCATTTAATATGTATGTGAAATATACCCCTTTTCTTATTTCCAAATAAATTTGTTCGCAAATTCCAGTGCCAGTCATTTATTTCAGCATTTTAGTATTGAAAGTACTTTGCCATTGAAAGGGATAAAGAAGATAATGATCAATTAAGTGCACATGGGGCTGCAAAAGAACATAGCATTGGTCAAAAAACTTTTGGAAGGTATGTAGACAAATTTCACCAGCATGAATACAGTGAGATGAAGCCAAACTATGTAACAATTAGAGTTGGCAGGTCGAGTGTCACAAAAAGTAGGAAAAGGAGACAAAAAAAAATGCGGAACAGTGGCTATAAATTTCGGGCATAATAATATATGAAACCTTATGAAAACGGAACCTGTGAACTAACGGGATATTGTCTTAAATGTTAAAATTTCATTTTCCCTGCTGTACAATTATACCTGCTCAGACGAATTTCAGTTTAAAACAAAATTTTTCTCCTCTGACTTGCGAATGCGTCTAAACAGGTTTGTTTATGCATCATATTTCCAAAAATGTTTTTTATAATAATTAAAGTATGTAGCATAAAGTTAAATTGCCTGTTTTAAACACATTTTATTTCTCTTCACAAATATTTCAAAATAAAACAAAGTGGGTAATTAGATTTTAATACCAACCCCATATATGGGGAACCTTGGCCCATTATTTTTCCATGGTTAAAATCGATCATTTTTCAAATTTCTTATATATTACACCTTTGTAGCAATTTTATTTTGATAACTGATTGTATAACGAATAAAATGATATATAAAATTTTATTCTACGTTCAATATTTAAAAAAAAATAAAAATCATTTTATAAAAAGTGGGTAAACCCTCCCTAGTCTCCACTACTATATTCTTTAATAAACATCACATGCTCAATTTTTTACGTTATTTTTTACACTAAATAATAAGAATTCATATTCATTATAAGAATCATTCGTTAGACACTCTATCGCAGTATGTGTTTTCAGATTTTTATTATAAAAATTAAATGTTAACTGCGTCTTTATGTTTAATTTTGCATTTATTGAGTTTATTACTAGGTTGAGCAAAAAGTTCTGGGAAATTTTTGAAAGTTGCGTTGTTATGCGCAAATTAACAAGAAAAGCAACAAGGACTATTCTACAAAGTAGAGACCATCACAGTCCACGACTTTCTGCTGTAATTCTGCCAGATTCCGTATTTGCTGAAACTACGAATTTTGTCGCCGTAACAGAACCTGCACCCTCATTAATCTCATCGATTGCTTTCAGAATCGTTAGACCTTTTCTCCAATAATGCCGGATCAACACATGCAAATCATACTGTTCAATAATCACTTTGGAGCCGAAATTCCTGAACTCCTATAGATATACCACTAGTATTCCTATATCCGGATCTGTATTCTTGAAAAAAAAAACGCCCTAAAACAACAGCGATGTTTATTCACTGTCCAACACTTCTAAACGATGGCGCTTTGATCTCGATTGACATTTGGATTGATGACCAGCTTGTGTAGAGCTCGAAACGTCTATTGTATTAATTGATTTTATCACATGATGCTATTGTGTGTTTATAGTTTTATTTTTATTAAATATCCGATTTTAAATGTAGGGGAGACTACGGAGGGTTGACCATACGGGAGGCTTGACCCACCCATCAGTTTTCCTATTTAAAAGAATTTCAGAGTTTTATCAATAGATGTCAACCAAAGCTACCGGAATGCTCAAACAATAATCTCTATTTCATATAGATAATCGAAATAGGTGTGAAAAAAATCGATTGTTAGGTGTTTTCAACCTAAAAATTGTGTTTTTTAGAAATATTTTGTAAGCTTTTTTCAGATAAAATATATCACAGAAATTTAAGTAAGTAGATTTTAAGTAATGCAGAAATATCGAGCTTTCATTCCAGGCATAAAGATTATAGAGTAAGTTAGGCTTAACATAACAATGTGCTATTCTTTAGAAAAAGGCTATGTGGGGAGGCTTGACCCAGTCAATGTGAGGGACGGTTGATCAGATGTTCAAGGCTCCCTTAACACATTCACGACGGGAAATGAGAATTCTCGTTTTCATTCAAAATACATCATTGACTAAGGGCGTGGCTTCTACCTTACAGAAAATGCATTTATATCATGTTGTCCAAATTTTTTTAGATTGTAAGACATTTTATATTAAATTTGTTCATTGAAAGATACTTACCTATGCATAAACTTGGGAAATGTATCTAGAACACCAATTTACTAAAGACTTTCAGAACAGGGACGAGTTTCTACTGTTTTAATATTCAGATTTGATAAAAATTGCCCGTCGGCAATGCGTTAATTAAGAGGTTTTAATAAATATTTTTATTATACATTGTGCATAATGAAATATTACTGGTTATATATAAAAATGAATGTTAATTTATTCTGCAAAGGTACAGTTAAATGTGGTGATGGAAAAGAAAACGTTTAAAACTGATTAAAGAAAGATGTAAAAAATTGCTATTTGCACTGCACGAAAAAAAATAATGAAATATAAATGCGAAAGTTGATAGGAACTGTTTTCCATTTAAATAATACTTACAATATAGCAAATAGAAACAGTGGAAAAGACTAGAAAGTACGAAAGCAGCAGTCTTAACCGTTTCAGGGGCAGTGGTATGTTTATGAAACCACTTTATTTTAATTCCCAAACTCCATAATGGCACCAGAATTTTGCTAAAATCTTTTCAATTTAATATGTATGTGAAATACAGGCTTTTTCATATTTCCAAATAAATTTGTTCATATATTCCGGTTCCAGTCATTTATTTCAACATTTTAGTACTGAAAGTACTTTGCCTCTGAAAGGGTTAAAGGATGTTAATGATAAGTACTGATGCAGCTGCAAAAGAACAAAGCATGGGTCGAAAAACTTTAGGAAGGTATGTAGACAAATTTCAACATAATGAATAGAGTGAGATGAAGCCAAACTATGTGACAACTGCAGTTGTCAGGTCGAATGTCACAAAAAGTAGGACAAGGAGACAAAAAAAAAGCGGGACAGTGGCTTATAAATCCGGACATTATAATGTACGAAACCCTATGAAAACGGAACTTGTCTCTAGCGGAATACTGTCTTAAATGTTAAAATTTCATTTTCTTGTTTTGCAATTATATCTGCTCAGACAAAAGCCTGTTTAAAAGAAAATTTTTCTCTCTGACATGCGATTACACCTAAACAGGTTTGTTGAAGCATCATATTTTCAAAAATATTTTTTTATAATAATTAAAGCATGTAGCATAAAGTTATTTTGCTTCTTTTTAAACTGATTTTATTTCTCTTCACAAATATTTCAATATAAAACAAAGTGGGTCAAGTCTCCCATATAGTGGGTCAACCCTATCCCGTATGTGGGGAGCCTTGACCCATTATTTTCTCATGATTAAAACCAATTATTTTTCAAATTTCTTATATATTCCACTTATGTACGAATTTTATTTTGATAACTGATTGTATAACGAATAAAATGATATATAAAACTTTATTCTAGGTTCAAAATTTAAAAATTAAAAAATCATTTTGTAAAAAGTGGTTCAACCTTCCCTAGTCTCCCCTATTTTTAATTTTGATTCAGATGCAATATATTTAATTATTTCAATTCCAATAAAATTTATCTAGTTCCACTTTAAAGAAAAAGTTTTATTATTTTCTGCATTAACATTAAAGTTTATTCCCCTTTTGTTAAGAATTCCATACGTTTTAAAAATGATTACTTTCCAAAGAGAGAAAAACTGCACATTATACCATGTTAAAATGTAGACAAAGGTCATACCAATTAAAAATATATAAAAAAAATCTATATGTTTAAATAATCCCTGCTACCTAACATTTTTAAGTTTCTGGAAGTTCTTTTCTGTAGAGAAAAATTAAATTGGTGTTAAATTCGATTTTACACCAATACTAATGAAAATTTATGCTATTGATATTTTACTGACATTTGTAAATAATAAAAATTAAAAAGATCCTCTCAGTGGATTTATAAAAATGAAATTAATATTATAATCGTAAAACAATCACTTTGTGCGAATTTTAAATCCACTGGAAGTGGTAGTAAATTTGGTAGTGTAAACAATCATACTGTGGTTAATTTTTCTGACTTTGAAATGAAAGATAATCATATTAATGCTTTAAAACTAAACAACAATTTTGCAGTTTGTAAAAATCCTGAGGTTCCAAAAGTAATTGATCCTATTGAAAGGGCTTTCAAGTTTAGTGCTTTGTCTCCTATGCATCTTATTAAAAATAATGTTGATTTCAATACAAAGCTGAGTCAGACTAATTTATTTAGATAATTCAACGAAAAATTCTCTCAAAACTCTCAAATCTAATCCAGATATTATAAATAAGGCAGGCAAAGGAGATCAAATTGTGGTACTAAATAAAACTGATTATGTTCAAAATGTCTTGAAATCAATTAATGAGGAACCTTACATCAATATTAAAAAAGATCAATCTAGCTCTTAACTTAATAAGATAAAATCTGCGGTAAATTCATCCCCCGTTATAGTTGATTCTAGCAAATACTCTCTCAAACTGTGCTCGTCTATATACTTTACCTAAGGTGACTGATATTCCATTTCGCCCTGCCGTTTCCAATATTGGTACTGCGTCCTATAAGCTTGTAAAAGATTTAGCTTCCAGGTCCCCCCCTTCCCCACTTCATGGATAACAATATTTATACGTCAAAAACTCAGCACAATTTGCCAATAGAATTCGTAACTTCAATCCTCCAGGTTATACTATGGTTTCGTTTGATATCAAATCTCTTTTTATAAATGTTCCAGTACAAGGTGCTATAGATTGTTTAAGAAATAGATTGAATGAGTTTCACTTTTCTCAATTTGAAATTGATAAGCATTTGTTTGACTCAAATACTTTTGTGTTTCAAGAGAAGTTTTATAAAATGTCGGAAGGTTTATCTATGGGTAACTCTTTAAGTCCAGTTTTAAGTGATTTATATATGCATTATTTTGAAGTTAAAATTTTTAAATTAATACAATTTCTAATTTATACATGTTGTGTAGATGATTTCATTACTTTACTTGATTTGTGTAAGCATGATATTAACTTTGTACTTGATTTAATTCAATTGATCCATGTATCCAGTTTACATTTCAAAATGAAACTCAACAACGTCTAGCTTCTATGGATGTCCTGGTAATCCGTAATGATTGTAAGTTTTTGACGACAGTTTACCGTAAATCTTTTGCTGTAAAATTTCCCCCTCATTATAGTTCCAATCATCCCCACATCTAAAACTAGCAGCTTTAAATATTCTTATTGTCAGTGTACGTAAAATTTGTTAAATTTCTGAGTTATTTAATAGTGAAATTAATTATATTAAAGCAGTCGCCATCGATCATGGATTTAGCTTGAATCCGTATTTTATCTAAACCTCCCACAATCACTGGTTCTGTTCCAGTAATTAAATAATTAAAAAATGTTATTGTCTTTTAATCTTCTGTTTTTTTTTCCGCACAGAGAAAGGGGATCGAAGAATACTCGAAACGACCGTATGTGAATTTTTGAGTCATGGTGTTGTACGCATTTGTGCGTTTAAATTTTGTTAAAGGTTTTAGCTTATGTATGAAAATAATATTGTTGCAAAATATAATATTAGCAGGAATATTGTAAAAATATGCGTACATATTTTTCCAATTGTATTTTTAAAGATAAGTTATGCAAAACAGAATAATGATTGAAAATATTTTGAATTTATAAAATATTAAAGTTATTTAAAAATGTATAAAATTAAACTATTTATGTATATTTTAGTTTCTTATTTTATTTTATTTAAATTCTTGTACCGGGTAAAACATATGAATATTTTATTCAATTTTTAAAGAACATGGGAAAAAAATATATATTAGGGGTATCGGGAAATTCTGTCGCATAATGCTCTTTCATGCATTGTTAAATAATCCGAACAGTATTCCTGTAGGAATCGGAAAAATAGTTGCCCTTATCGTACCGGAAATTTTTCCGACCCAGCTCGGAATGAAATTCGTAAAAAAAGGAAACATTTATTAAAACGGTACTTTACGGATTTATTCTAATTTTACGGATTTTATTCCGATTTTAATGATTTTATTCCGATTTTACTGATTTTATTCCGAGCTGGGTCGGAAATTTTTCCGGTACGATAAGGACAACTATTTTTCCGATTCCGACAGGAAATCTGGTCCTATTTTTTGATTACAGTGTGTCTACATTTTTAAAAATTCTGATATCTTCATTAGCAGTAATAGTTTTCACATTTCATATTACTGTGAAAACAATCGGAATTTTACCATTTAAAAAAAATGATGCCCATGAAGAAATCTGAATTTTAAAAAAGTAGACGTGAAAGAACATTATGCGACAGAATTTTCCGGTGCCCCTAATATTTTTCCCTACTTTCCGAGCAGCATACAACATTGAAAAGGTTTTACGAGAGCTAGAATAATAACGGAAGCGACCCAGTGTTGCCTTAACACCAGATCCGGCGTAAACTTCATTGAGGAAATTCATATAAAACTTCAGCCGTTAAATGAGGAAACTTAATACAAACCCTTTTTTCTCTCGTTTCATGCTCTGTTAGAGCTCGAATAAACCAAGTCATTGTCCTAAAATGCGAAGAGCATCAACGCTTTGTGCTCCATGATTGTAAGAACTTTTCTTATT
Source organism: Maratus speciosus (assembly GCA_963932465.1). Classification (NCBI taxonomy): domain Eukaryota; kingdom Metazoa; phylum Arthropoda; class Arachnida; order Araneae; family Salticidae; genus Maratus; species Maratus speciosus. Next base: position 285,639,920 of record OZ010799.1, read on the forward strand.
ATAAACCATTTAACGTACTTTTCGTTCAAATGAGCGGAAATTGAGACACAGGAGCGTTTTACACACAAATAGAGTTTTCTGAAAGCGGTTTTCTAAAATTTCCCTAGATATGCATGTAACATGATCCGATTTCATAAAAAATCACAGAACTTATTTACTAAGATCAAAAGTAGGAATTTTTTAAACTTGCGTATCTATAATTATTCTTCTTTCTATATATTTATTTTTCAATTCGACCCAATTCAGCTAAACATGCGTTGAACCAGACATTTTAGTTAATAAATGAAAAAGGAAAAAAAAATATATACACATATATAAAAACATTATAAACCATTACAAATTACCTGCAGAAATTAACGAAAGTATAAATAAAAAAGGAATTTATTCAAATTAAAAATATATATTAAAATAAATAATCATTGTTTAACGTCTGATATACGAGTTAAAAATAAAAAATATATATTACAATTCATCAAACATATGAGTAAAATTACATAAATACATTTAATACAATTAAAAAGCAAACGTTTCGAGCTAAATTTTAGCCCCTCATCAGTGCAACAAAACATTCAAATGACAGAAAACTATATATCATGTTTACAGTTAAAAATTATTAGCAGTTAAAATTAAATAAAGTATAAAATTTTTTAAAACAATGCTGAGTATTCAGGAGGAAGTGCACATGATTCATTTATCGGCGACGTTTGCTTACGAGTGAACACACCTTCCAGAAAAACTCTACTTTTAATATTATTGCAACCAGATCTGATAACTTTCATATTTCCGAAATCTGGGATATGGTCGGTATCTAAAGAATGCTGTACAATTTTAGATTGTAGGTTTCCAGATTTGTAAGCACGTTTATGCTCGGTAAGGCGAATGGCGCAAGTGCGACCAGTTTCGCCAATATACACCGAGTCGCAATCTTTACATGGGATACTGTAAATTGAACCAGTTCTTAGTAAGGGGGGAATTTTAGGTTTAGATTTACAAAGTAAGTTTTTCAAAACATTTTGAGGCTTGAATGATGTACTGATATTATGAGACTTCAAAAGGCTAGAGATTTTTTCAGAAATATATTTGTTGTAGGGTAGAGATATGTAAATAGCTGGAGCCTTACAAATTACAGAGGATGACACGCGATGCTCAGAAAAAAGAATAATAAATCATCGATAAATGAATCATGTGCACTTCCTCCTGAATACTCAGCATTGTTTAAAAAAATTTTATACTTTATTTAATTTTAACTGCTAATAATTTTTAACTGTAAACATGATATATAGTTTTCTGTTATTTGAATGTTTTGTTGCACTGATGAGGGGCTAAAATTTAGCTCGAAACGTTTGCTTTTTAATTGTATTAAATGTATTTATGTAATTTTACTTGTATGTCTGATGAATTGTAATATATATTTTTTATTTTTAAAAATATATAAACCACCATATAAATCTGTAACACAGATCCTCTTAACATTTGCCACATTGATTTGAAAACAGATTATACATAGGAAAAATAGAAATATGTGGAACTGAGGCAGCTCAAAAATTAAAATTCGAGCTCAAAAAATGTTGTAGAAGTTAGGAAAAAAAAGTAGATATTTTTAATATTTGGGTACCTTTAACTATTCTTTCGTAAAATTGCTCAATTCAGGCCAAGTCATGTAAACGTGTTTTGAACCAGACATTTTATTTAATAAATAAAAGAAAAATAAAAAAATATTAAATAAAATAATTTTTTGGTTCAAAATGTAATTATTATCGTTGTTCAAAATGAGACACACTTACGGAAGACTACTTTAAAGATGGAAAACATGATTTTTTCAGATTGTAATATTACGATATTCAATGATGTAGTTAAAGAATTATTGTCATAGTGACATTATTAATTGTTTTCTTCGAACACTTAAAAGCACCCACTTTATTCAATAGTAGTCATCTGTATTTAGTTTAGAATTTTTACATTTTCTAAAATATACAAAAATATTTTTTATTATGTAGTGAAAAATTTATATAAAAAAAAAATCTTACAGATTTTTTCTAAAAAGGCAAACATATTTTTATAAACAACTGTGATTTCTATGAAAGTTTACATTAAATTATATTTAATAGGAATAGATACAGAATATGACTACATAAAAAAAGAATATCCTACTGTAAAGCTTCAAAAGTATTTTTTTGCTTGAAATAATAATCAGAATATCATTATTATTTTTGCATTTAAAAAATCACAGCATAAAGAACAGATATAATATATTTTTGTGTAATTTTATAGTAACAAAATATTATTTTAAAAAAATGTGTAGTTTTTTGAAACAATCATACAAAGACGAGTTGAACATTATTAAAATATTACCGTATTATGTAAGTATAAAGAATATTGAAAAAATATATTAAGTTTTATAAATTTAATGTCATTTAAAATAAAGTTTCATAATCAAATGTAACATATATCAATTAAATAAGTGAATCTTTCATAAAAAAAGTACAAGTGAAATTTTATAAAAAAAATGTGCGAAAAAGTTTTCGGAAGTTTTGCGCTAAATTAGTTTGTTGTTAGAGATCATCATGTAAAGTTTTGTAAAAAAAAAAAAAACAAAAAAAAAAAAAACTAATAAAATCTGGATTATGACTATCCAATTGAATAAATTTATATAAAACAAAATAATTTTATTGAAGGAAAAAAAAAGAAAATAGTTTTAAAAAATACAGCTAAAAATTAGAGTATGGATCTACTACTCATTGAAGCCTTTTTTGTTTTTTTTTTAATTTATATGCCTCTCCCAAAAATAATTCCAAAAATATCTCTGTCCGATAGATTACTTGCAAGAAGATATTGACAGAATATATCCACAAACACAAAAGATTTGCTATGATTTTCACGAAAGCGAAAAAAAAAAAAAAACTTGAAAAATTATTTTAATAATTAAAATGTTGAAATTTAAAGCAAATGAGAATTTTTAATTAAAGGCAGGTAAAGATAAACAAAATATACACTTTACTCTAATATTTTCGAAACTTATATACATAATGTGCGAATACTATTTGATCTTAATACATTATAATCATGGGCACGTTAATAGAAAACTGTATAGGAGAAAAAGGAACGTTAATATGGATTAATAAGTTTACATTTTGAAGTTCCCATTTTTCAAAAAAAGAAAAAAAAATGAAATTGTTACTATGAAGCAAAATAAGCCTAGGCTTAAAGAATGTCAAAAACTAATAACTCATTTTAATTTTTAAATATGCGAGTCATTGTTCTTTGTTATATTTGAACAGAAAGACCATTATTCCGAAACTAATTTATATGCTGTCCCGAACTTCAGTGCAAAGGTATCTCATTTTACCTTTTCAAACTTTCAAGTAGAATGGCAGATTGTGAGTGAAATGTATATAGGTTTCTCCCAAAAATAACTCCAAAAATATTTTTGTCGTATAGCTTACTTGAAAGAAGATATTGAGAGAATATATCTGTCAAGACAAAAGATTTACAGTGCTTTTCACAAAAACGAAAAAAAAAAAGAAGAATGTAGCAGAAGTTTCGTCATAATTGAAATCTTGAAAGGTGGACCAGAGAAGAAATGTTTTATTAAAAATGAAAGCCGAAAATAATAAATGTAAAAATAGATAAAATGTGCTAATGAATAGAGGAATAAAAAAGCGTTATCCACATGATAACGCATAATCAACCGTTTGGTGAGAACTCCTATCACGCGATATCGCGTGATTGGTAATTAACGTGTTAAAGTAAATTGCTTGTCTTCTACAACGAATAATATTCCTAGTACTTGACTAATAATAAAAATTTTTAAAAACACTTTTAGACCGCCTTAAACTTTCTTTTATGAAACATTTTTATAAACAATGCATTTCTTATATTTAATTGATTTTCTGTTTGTAAAGCTTGCATGAAAAAAAATGAAGATTAAGTTTATAATTTAAAATAAAATGTTAAAAAGTAAATTTAAGCTGTGAAACAAGTAACATCTATAATACTTTGAAAGCACTCATATATTTTTATTTATTAGATGATTTTTTCGTTATTCTGATGCTGGACTTTTGCTATTTTTAAAAATCTGTTTTTTAACTTATAATTCCTTAACTGCTATAAACCAAATACCATGGTACACCTTTAAACATGCGTATTTTATATGTTTTCATTCGAATTACTTTAACAAACAAAATTTCTCTACATTCTCTATTAATCTGCAGTTTAAATGATATTCCATGTAAAAGTTGTTTGGATAATAAAACATTATGCTGAGTTGTTAAGCAGAGTTAACAAAAGTGAAACACAGTTAAGGTGCTGATTATTTGAAACTCCCTGATCACCAAATCCCTTATTGTTAACCAATGAAAAAACTCAAAAACGAGTTTGCTCATTACCCAATATAACTACCGAAATACGAGTTTCACCAACAAAAAGCACATGCCAGATGCGGCAGATGTGCGTTTATAAAAAAAAACATCCTCTTAAGTTGTTTTAAGAATACTATAAAATTTTATCAAATGGAAAATTCAATGTTTATTGTGAATTTTTAAATTTAATGGGACAATTTTTAAAAGCGCACACATTCGGCATGGGACGCCTGTTTTTCGAAGGTAAAACCCGTATTTCGATAATTATATCTGGTAATGAGTAATCGTAATTTTAGTTTTTCCGTTAAGTTCACATGGATTTAGCTGGGGTAGGAGTGCAGTTTCAGTACCCGTACAATGTACGTACGTGAAGAAGAGTTTGCTTGTTTCGTTTCTAAATGCTTTCCGACACCACTAATTTGAAACTGCAATATACATTTTATTTATTTTCAGACATATTTATAAAGTAGAGCCCCACTCCTCCCAATCGTGCTAATCCGAAATTCCGGTTAATTCGAACGATTTTATTTTCGAAAATTATATTTGTACAGATTAACTGAAAAGATTGAGATATTGTACTAAAAACAAAAAAAGTACTTTTTACTACAAGATTTTCCGGATTACAGTATGAATGTCAGGAAAAATTTGTAGAAGTTAGAATTAAACAAAACAAGTAGGAAAAAAATCATGCATCAAGCATAGATTATGAAACACTTTCCAACACATTTAGAATAATGTAACAAAACTACACCGCTAAAAAAAATAAAATATTACGTCTAATTCAACCATATGGAAACACATAATACATTTCAAAACACAATTTCAGCTGTTCCCATCCACAATCGGAAAATTATGTGAATTTTTTCAGCAGCCCTGTATATAATATATAGATTTGAATCTATTAACTAGATGCATGCCAAAATTTAGTTCACTTAAGAGATACATATAGTACTTCAGTTGAAATTTTACCTTCAGCAATTTCCTGTAATAAGGAGAACGTTAAGTGAATACTTTTGTGCAGCCCTGTATTTGAGGTATACAATTTATATGTAACGGGTAAGATGCAAAAATTAATTTAATTTAAAAGCACATACCGAAATTTAAACGGTACACTCCAGCAAATATTACTCAAAGACAGTACTGTACTGTAACCGATTTCTTTTGTGTGTCCTTGTAAATGTATAAAAAATACTATGAATGCTTTTTTTAAACGTGATCATAGTGAAATTTAGTGATTTATATCAGTTTCAATACATTTGAAATAGCATAATGTTATTAAAATATTCTGCAAACGATTTTTTCCCATACCGTAATGTAATGGAAAATTTTTGAGTGCCCCTGTAAATGAATGATTAATCCTACATTCCTAATATACAATTTACCAGACATGCTTTGGTGACCCTAAATAACCTTTATCAATTGCATGAAAACCCGAGCATATTTACGGGAGTTAGAGAGTGGACAGACGGACAGATGGACAGACGGGCAGACAAACCGAATGCATAAACACTTTTTAGCTTTGTTGGAAAGTGTTAAAAAGGCAGCAAAGCATGTTTTTTTATTCTTTAAACAGCTTGTATAGAATAAAAAAATTACTCAATAATGTAAAAGTACAAAATATGTACACGAATTTAAAATGAAAACGTGCACTGTAGGCCTACTCGTAGAAGCCATCTTAAAAAAATCTCGAATATCAGTTTGTTTGCTAGTCACCATAAAATTCTTTTCTAAAATACAAAAAGTATTTATACTAATTCAGATGATAAAAATTTATTTTTCTTTTCAATAGTTTGATTTCCCAAATTATCTACAGGAATTCTCCCCCCCCCCCCCTTTGTCGTCGACGTGGTGACTGAGCTATTTATCGATTTTGAACCATTTTTAGGTGCGTTCGTAATTATATAAATATGTAACACCTATAGTCGTCGTTTAGTCCGTCTTTCCGTCTGTCCGTACACATATAACAGAGCAAAAACTACCCAACCGAATGATCTGAAATTTTAAATATATTATTATTTCAAAATTTTGTCGACTCATTTCAAATTTCATGAAAATCGGATTTATAGTTTAATTACAGAGACAATCAAAAGTTTTCCGTTACATTACGACCAATGGAAAAAAAAATATATTGCAAGCGCATTTTAATGATGTTACAGGCTTCCGAATGGTCTGAAATTTTTAATATATAATTGTTTCAAAATTTTGTCGAGTCATTTCAAATTTTATGAAAATCGGATGTATAGTTTAATTACAGGGACAGTCAAAATTTCTCCTTTACATTACGACCAATGGGAAAAAATTATTTTAAGTGCATATTAATTATGTTGCAGCCTTTCGAAGAGAATGAAATTGATATGCACTTATGATGTGCACTAAAATATACATTCAGTAGAGTATGCGATGCAAAAAATTATTATAAAACTAGTTATAGTACGAACGCACCTCATTTGCCACGTTTGACGAGCTATTTCCAACTTGTTAATTTGTTGTTATGTAATTCATCATTCTGCAGTTCCATTGGATTATTATACACATCAGGAGTGATTAAACGAATACTATTTTTTTTTCGAATGTCGTGCCGGATTATCCAGCATGCCGAACCTTAGGATGCCGGATTAGATGATGTTTACTGTACTACTGAGTACTTAATAACTTACAATTTTTTAGCACTTACTTTTTCTTTTCTATTTTTATCGGAATTTCGGGTAATCCGAACAGGCACCAGTCTCAATTAGTTCAGATTAGCGGGGTTCTACTGTATTATATAAGGCAAACATTTTAGTACGGTAAAAGTTGTGTAATGTCTCTATTTTTAGTTAATTGTGTCAAAAAAAAGAGAATCTCTTAAGGGGTTAAGGCTGAAAGGAAATCTGAGACGCGGAGTCTAAAAATAAAAATAAAAAGTAAAGTTTTTCTAAAAGAGTATTACTGTATTTCGTACCAGTCATATTTTCATATACAACGAAAGAATTTTATAGTAATCACGTTGTAAGGAATGTATACATTTTCTTTTCGGATACTTTAGATTTCTTTTCATTATTTGGAGAAATAACTGCGTTTAACTTTTATTAATTTTATGTCATAAATAGAAGCATAATTTTAAAGATTATATCCATTGCAGCCAAGATATTATTACCCCACTGCCAAGGGGGTTTATGTGTTTCACGCGTATCTAGGTAAGCGGATTTCTTTATACCACCGAAACATCTCAATGGCTGGATGGATTTTAATGAATGAGGTCTCTATCGATTCGTCTTAACCGTCCGATGGCTATAGAGAAGGTTTCTTTTTTTATGCATTCAAAATGGCGGTAGAGACGAAAAAAAATTTTACGCAACCTATTCCCTCATAGCATGCATGGTCACAGTGACGTCGTTGTGACGTCACTGTGAGTCACTGTGGTCACGTCACATCTGTGACCGAAATGCCACCACTTAGTGATGTTCCATTGTAACTGAGATGTGAACTTCTTAGAAAACTTAAAAAAATTACAAAAATTCTTCAAAACATGTTGTTACTGTAAAATTTTATTTTTCTGGCAATAAAAAAGAATTTTTATGTCACTGCATGTAACGTAGGTCACGTCACACTCACAAAAAAAATCCCCCTATATTGTAAGTCACAGTGTGAGAAAAATATGAACTTCAAAAATCTTTGAAAATGAAGAGAAATGTTTTAAAAAGGCCCGAGTTACAGCGGCATAAGGAATGAAAATATATTAGTGGATAGCAAATAGTAAATTCAGACACGAAAAGATGGTGAGGGGGGGGGGGGGGGGCATATAAAGGAAAATGCACGGTACAAGTATCAACAAACTAGATTTTCATGCTATATTTTATCAATTTGATATCTAAGAGAGTGAAAGTATACTTTTTTCCTAATTTCAATCTTATCTAGTATTGCAATTTAACATAATAATCCTTCTCTTATTCTTATTATTATAAAAGTGTTTCTCGGAAAAATGGTACGTGCTGGAGCAATTTGGATAACATATTTAGAATTAGGAATATTAAATATATACACTTTACATATTTAGTTTGCAGGAAGGAAAATTTTTCATTTATTTTTACCGACCACTGGTATTCGAAACACTTTTGTGGCTTCAAACTAAAAAAAATTCTATTATAGTTAAGTCTGCAGCTTTTAATGAGCACGTAGAAAGAGTCTTCAGAGTTTAGTCATACATACATTTCTTGCTTTATAATTTGCATTCAAGTCATATATTTTCCTGTTAGTGTAACTATTTTAAGTAACTATTTTTTTAAAAAAAATTCTACTGCTTTCAGACTTTTAAAATAAAATTAGCATTTTCTGAATTAAAAAAAAAAAAAAAATACAAAATTTATGCAAAACCTATGATATAATTTATTATTCGTATTTCAAATTTGTGTTTTAGATATATGACTCTAAAAAAAAGTTATTTTACGAATTGTTTTATTCTACAGGAAATTAACATGAAAAGAATGACGATTGACAAAGAAAATTTTTTTATCCTCGATATTTATTTATATCTTATTATTTTTTAGGAAGATATTTTGTATTTATTATGTGTGAAACAATCTTTACTTAGAAAAAGGGAGGGGGGGGGTTAAAACTGATAAAAAGAAAAGGTAAAATACATTGGAAAATTCTTCAAATACAAAAATTTAAATGCAGACAGTCTCATAAAATGATTGCACATGTAAGTTCCAAATCTGTTTATATAAAAGCAAATAAACTAACACCTGCCCAAAATCGTCTGCCACGATACCGCAGGGTAAACAGAGACCTTTTTGTTCTAACAGATGCGGTAAGTTACTAGTCTAAAATGAAAGCTTTTGCGTGTGCTTTTTTTAATGGAAGAAAAAGACGTCGCCATTTTCGGATACACACGGATATTAATAATTAATTTATGGAGCTTAAAAAGTGGGTCTTATTTAATTTAAATTGTTTATTCCTGTTTTGTATATTTGGTGAGATGAGTTAAATAGTTTTATATTATACCTATAGAAAGAGACTGATCTGGGATTGTTTTTCAGATTAGAAATTAACATTATAGTGAATGAGAAATGCCGTTTTACATACTATAGTAGTAAAACTTTTGAAAGACTTTTTTTCATTGCTAATAATATTTTAAATTATTATTTAAAATCCTAAATCTTCATATCAATGTTTTCAGATTTAACATTTGCCAAAATTATAAAATAATAGGAATTCCTTGTAACATATGGAGAGATTTTTGAGAAATTGTTAAATCTAATAATACATTTAATTCATCTATTGTACTTTGTTGTTGCTTAATAGTACAATTATAAATACTAATTATTTAGTGTTTTTCAAATTGATATATTTATATTTTTTAATTGTATGTAAGCACGTTTTTACTGTTCGTAATTTTAATCAAACATTTAATTGTAGACATTCAGAATCAGTTATTAAATTTTCTTCGATTATAAACTCATTTTCTACATTTTCGATACACGTTCGATACTTCGCATTAAAAAATAAAATATGACATTTAAGCATTGAAATAAAGTGTTTTTTATGCCTGATAACAAGTTTATAGATTAAACTGCTTTATTATACTTTTTAAAATTTGATATTTATAATATTTATAAAAAAATATTTATAATTTAAGATATTTATAAAAGTTGATATTGTACTGTTCATTAGCGATAATTGCTGGAAATGCATTTTTAATTATAATATACGCTTTTATGATTCTCTATGTTTATGCATAGTATATGGTGTATATAAAAGCTATAATTCATATACAGGGCTACACAAAAGTATACGTAAGAGTTAAGGGGTATAGGCGCAAATTGCTTAAAGGTGTTTTTTAGATGAGTTATGGATTTTTATGTTGAACTGCATTTAATTTTCTAAGAAATGTTTGTAGAATATGGATAAAATGATACACAGGGTCACGCAAGGAAATGGATATATGGCCGTCTATAAATTATAATTTCTGGAAATGTGATTTTAGCAGTTTTAAGAGTGTTTTAATTTGAATTAAATTTTAACTAAATAGTGGCGTGTAATAAAGATTCTAGGTAAACTATAGGGTTGTACAAAAGTATTCAAGTATGTTTTCATATATTAGTCTAAACTGCTGAATGAGAATTTCAACGTGTTATGCGTTTTCTTGCTAAACTAAATTTTCACATTATATACTAGTATATATCAACCTACAGATTCAATACAGGGCTATTCAAAAGAATTGGAAAACATATTTGGCTATGGACGGTAACTGCTGAAATAAGTTTTTCAAATGTTTTATGCGTTTTCTAAAATATTTACTTAGTTATCTTATTTACGTTATTTCCTTAAATTACGATGTCTAGTTAAAGCATTCAGGAAGCGTTGGAAAGTGCTTTATAATCTATGCTTAACGCATGATTTTTCTTACTTGTTTTTTTTATTTTCCAGATCAGTCATTTCCTATAAATCATACCAAATCTATTTAGCTCATATTAACAAAATACAATATACACGGGAATAAATAATTTAAATAAATATGGCTTATCTTATTCCTCTTTAAATAGGAAATATATTAATATCCGTTAGACTCCATGTTCGTATTTAATAAAATAATAACAAATCACAACACATAAAAACTTACACATTCTTAATATAAAGCTTGAACTCAAGATCAAGCTTAGAACTTAATAAAAAAGGATGCCAGTTGATAAGCATTGTTTTTTTTCAGTGTAAAAATTAAAAGTATTTTAGAAGAATAGGACTCCAAAACAGCGATACTTTGCTAAAAAGTACGGTAAAAAGATAATATTGTATATTTCAAACAAAACTTTATTTTAAAATTCATCACAGTGTTTATAACAAGAATCATCACAGTATTAATGCTTGGAAATTTTTCCAGAGAGAAACATTCGCCTTGCAAACAATATTTCAAATGGAAATCAAATTTCAAATTGATTGCTTAAAAGGCGCAAAAGCCAACATAGTGAAAAAAATTTCATAACGGTACTTGAATCCGGGCCATCAGTATAGCGCACTGACATTCTACCGACTAAACCACATGGAATGAGACCCAGCCTGGAAAATGTCTTACTATTACATGTTGGCAAGGCTACAATTTCAGCACAAGATGGAATATTTATCATGAGCCACCGACATGGGGCAAACACGAAACTTATTTAAATCCAGCAGCGATTCAAACTATATAAATACTTGGAAATTTTTCCAGAGAGAAACATTCGCCTTGCATATTTCAAACGAAAATCAAATTTCAAATTAAAATTGCATTTTAAGCAATTAATTTGAAATTTAATGCGCTACACTGATGGCCCGGATTCGAGTCCCGGCTTGGAATCTTTTTCTCTATGTTGGCTTTTGCCCTTTTAAGCAATTAATTTGAAATTTGATTTTCATTTGAAATCATCACATTGTTTATGACAAGTTCGTCACAAATGACACATATTTCACAAATTAGTTACAGTGTGACGTCAAAGCATTGTCGCTGTCGTCACAGGCTCGTCTCAAAGTTAATGCCAAAATAGTCACAAATGACACACTTTTCACAAATTTGTCACACCGTGACTTCACAGAGTGGTCACAATGTGACGTCACAAACGACCTCTAAAACGGTCATAACGACTTCACATTCTAGTCACTATGACGTCACATCGATGGTCACAAAATCACAGTGTGACTTCACAACGACGTCGCTGTGACGTCACCATGCCTTACGGGTTGAGTGTCATATCATTGGATAAGTCTTTCAAAATGAAGACGATAATTCATTGACTATTTTACAGTCAATAGCTTCGCTTAAATATTACAGAACCTGGAAGCTGTGTAAATAGGATCTCTAGCTTTACTGCAACTCTAACCTTCATTGACATGTATAGGCCTCATCAAAACAGTGTTTATAGATCGAAACTAGCAATTAAATACAACTTAAAAGTCATCAATACAAGTAAATAAAAAAAATAGGTAAGTAATATAAAAAATAGTTTCACATTGAAGAGAAATAATTAATTAGTTCGCTTTTTACGCAGTCGGGTTTTTTGGTTTTTTAAATTAAATTAAATTTTTTGTATTACCGTTTTGTATACAATGAAAGAATTCTAAAAACGCATTTAAATTTGTAAAATCAATTTAACCTTCAGATTACGGGCCAGGATGACTGGAGACTATTTTTATATTGAATTGCACCAAAATTACTACAAATTCATTTGTGGTAGATATCTCGTGAAAATATTGAAGTATAAGGGTATGGCAGAAACAATTTTTCAAAAATGTTACAAATTGAATAAAAAAATAGTCGCTAGAACATAGTGTCCCAATTCTGTAAACAAAATGTTAAAAAACTTTTTAAAAAGAGCCTAAAAATAATGCGCATACAAGGGAAGAGTTCTATGGCAATTACCTTGTAGGAAATGTAGACTTTTCTTTTAGGATAGTATTATTTCTCCATTATCTATAGTTTTGCATACTATGAAATAATTCTAAATACGCTTTAAAATTTGAAAAAAAAAACATTTTAATGAATTTATAAAAAAATATTCTAGATTTAATACATTTTTATAAGTATTGAAAGTTTTTAATTTAGAAATAGATAATTATTTGATAATTATATACGTACAATATGTCAGAAATGGCTGTATAATATGCCAGAAGTTATTATTATGAAAAATGAGTAAAAGTTAATGTAGAATTCTAATCAAACATTGTAGATATATTTAAACATCTAAAATTTCTTTATTTTCCTATGTGAATGATTATGACAGATAACGTTTTTCAACTGTTGAAGTGACACTCTCTTTGTAAAACTGGCGGTAAAAGTTTAAAGCTTACATTACACTACACAGTCTGAGCAACGACAGCGACGAAGTGTAATATGACGCCTTTAGACTAAAATAGAAAAAGAATGGGATAGATTAGATACCAAAGGTGTACCTAAGATAGTTTTCGTTGTATAGAGCAACAAACTTTGATAAAATGTAACGGATATAAAAACAACTTAAAAATTAAAAAATAATACCATAATTGAAGAATGCACTTTTGGAGATGCATTTAACCTCTTCAGTTCCGAGGCTAAAATAATAATACAAATGCTTATTCATTGGTTTTTTCTAAACAAAATGACATCGTAAATGACAGAAAAATATCTTTTCTGAAATTGATCTTTTAAGCGATTAGTAATTTAGATTTTAAAACATGGATCTAAAACTACAAACCCCTTAAAACATCAATTTAATAACAATTAACGTAAATTAACGCAATCACAAATTTAAGAGCTTTACACAAGTAAGTAATCTACAAATACTCAAATATTTTTATTGAAAAAGATTTAAGTTAAATTCTTATGAAAATTTCGCACTTTCTGGGTCATGCTGTCTTTTGCAAACTCAGACGAAAATAACATTTATTTTATATGGAAATCAGCTTAGATGCTGCCATTTATTCGTTTGCTTCGAACGCAAAAAACATTCAGCTATTAAGAAGTGATGTGAAAATGTAAAAAAATCGGACGTTTTACCTTTTTTAAGGAATATAACAGAGGTCCCCGTTTGGGGACCCGGGGACCGATTTTATTCGTTAATCCTTTGATTACGGGCCTGGGATGTCGACTATTTTTTTATTAGATGTACTACAATTTACAAAAACATTTCTTTGTTGTGTATGTTTCTTGAAAATATCCTGGTATATGACCTGGCATATTATTTTTGAAAATGTGGTACAATAAAATAAAGAAATAATTTATTGGACAAGATTAACATTCTGGTATCCGCTTTAATGCAAAAGCACCAACTTCATGCCACAAGTTCAGTAATTTTAACTTCTACGAAAATACATCTAATTTAATTTTAGAATTATGAAATATTTATAATTTTAATTTTACTAAACTTCTTGTTATAAGCAAGAAATCACGTTTATAACGTGAATGAACTGAAAATTACGAAAATTACAAGTTTCCTGATTTTGATGCAATTATAGTAGAATGCCTTTATAAGAAAATGGTGACGTGTGGTCAGTAAATTTCTGTTGGTCGAGAGGATTTCAGAAAGGTTTTCATTATTATAATGCTAATGTCTTTTTAATTGTCTAACTTGTCTAAGCGAATTCGTCCGGTCAAATTTTGCTGTTTAGTTGTGTGTTTTGCTATGATTTGGACAAAAACTTTTAACCTGAACCACACACCTTGTACAGTCGTGGGAAAAAAAAAAGCAACCCTTACTAACTCTGCAAAAATTTCTCGTATAAGAAAATTACTGGTACTACACGATTGGTAAGAAAGTCTACTTTTAAATGATGTATATAAAATTTGCTTAGCGGGCCATCTACATATTAAAACGAACCATAACTTTGTTTCTTTCAATAGCAGTACACAATTTTGACAGCATAAATTAACTCTGCACACTTCAGTTAGCCTAAAAACAATTTTTTATGCAATTCGTGCTTTAAGTTTCCTAGAAATTAACTATTTTAAAACGAGCGTATTTTAGGTTCGGTGCTCGATTGTTGATCGAGAGAGCTCCCTTCTCGATCAAGGCACCTAGAAGCGCCACTATATCAGTCATTGAAGACTGCTAGATTACAGGATAGAATAAGAAATTTCAAAATATCTAGTCACTTCTATCATAGATTCACTTAAACCATCATTTTGCCGTTTTTTAAGCATAATTTGAAAACTACTTGGGAGAAAAATGCCAAATTTTGGATTTCCATAAGGCAGGACTTAATAAATCTAAATCCATCAAAAAAAATTGTAGGTTGCAATTCATAATTTTTTCGAATATTAATTTCATAATTCATAATTCATATCACAAAATTATAAAAATTGCAAATTCAACGTATTTATGTTTGGGTATTTTAGTATTACTGCTACACGAAAAATTAGCACATTAGGAGTTATTTCAGGAGATATTAATAAAAATATGAAAATGTAATTTAACATTAGAAGCACTAAATTTTGAATGCTTATAATTCAAAAACTTATCATTCAAATGATTTGAAATTTTTTATCTAGACATAGTCTGAACCGAAGATTTGAAATATCTTGTTAAAATTGGGTATTTCCATTTAAAAATATGAAGTTTGGGTTCGTTTTAATATGTAGATGGCACCCTAAGCAAAAATTATATACATAATTTAAAAGTAGACTTTATTTCCAATCGTTCGCTACCAGTAACTTTCTTCTAGGATAAATTGTTGAGGAGTTAGTAGGGGGTGTTTACCCCCCCCCCCCCACGACTGTACCTATGCTCAGACTCCGTGTTCAAAACTGTATGGTCTGTCACAAGCCATTCATTTAAATTTTAAATAAAATCGAAAAATAATTTTTCATACGGGATCAATATTATTAAAATGTTTCATATGTTAGATAATATTTTTAATAAATGGGAAGTAATTCATTTGCGTATTATTTACGTAACATTTTCTAAAAAAGGATGTAAATATAAAATCTTTAAATCGATTTATTTAAATCGAATACAAGTGGATAAGTGTGAGCGAAGATAGCCCAAAGAATTTCGTTTAATATTTGTTTCAATGATGGCACCACTCGTAATTAACGAAAATTGATTCATATAATTGAAATAGTAGGCGACTTTTCAAAATTTTATGATTTGCCGTGTTATTGTAGGTATTCAGCCATAAAAATGCTAAATTTCACGCCTCTAACTATAATAGTTTCCGAGAATGAACTCTGTGAAAAACAGACAGAGAAATGAGATGAATAGGGTTTCGTCAGATGAATGAAACCATAACAAGTAATATAATTTTTTTTTTAAAGTCAATTCCTATTTAGGTCATCAAAGAAAAATTTAATAGAAGTCCTTAGGCTAATATTAGTTTTTGTTGCATTAAAATAACTCAATTTGTTGATATTCTATAATCAAGTAAACCCTATTGGTTAACAGTGGAAGTCTATGGGAATTTGGTGAAATATTAGAGATATCACCAAGTTGACGTCACTTTTGGCGACTCATTTTAATTGCCAAATTTGACGATATATTGCCAAGTTGACGATAAACTTGGCGGTATTTGGCAACAGAACAGTGTACCCCCCCCCCCCCCCCTATGGTAACCCCGTTTTATAGATATGAAGATGCATTAAATGATGTTCAATAACCAATGACCGCCATGTTTTCTCCCATATAAAACTAAAATTAATTAATTAAAATTTAATTAATGAACTAATATTTGAAAAAACTGTATTAACATCATGTGTCATCCACTACAAGTTAAAAAAAATTTTTATTTGAACTTGATAGGATGAATAATAAGTATTTTATTAACGATTGAAAATTTGAACAAGATATATATAGGGAGAGTGTGAACTAATAGTAGGAATTGAAAAAAGGTATTTGTTGTCCATTTCAGATATAAAAGCTTTTTTTTTTCCCTTTTTCATGCGCAAAAATAGTTCAATTTAGTTATTATCTTCAAGCAAACGTCGTTAAAAATTACAAAATATGTTAATATTTCAGAAAATAACGCATATTTTAAAATTCAGAGATCTTATATAACATTCTTCTATCTATGTGGATAATTGGTATTAATTTTAAGGTTTTACTTCCATATTCTAGGAGGAAGAGTTCAGAAATAGAAGCTCAAAGTGAGATTTTAATATAGTAGATATTATTTAATAATTCAATTTACAGCATTTTGGAACAAAATTTTTATACTATTATTTCTAGAACATTTGCTAGAGTGGTATCCAAACAGATAATCGCTATATTTGGAAAATTATCTTTTACGTGTGTGAGTGGTTAATATTTTATTTGAAAGTTAAATTTAAAATTTATTTAATAGTTTTATTTTTTATATATTTAAAATATATATATAATAGATTTTACTTCAATGCATTTATTTCACTAAATTTTTTGGACACGTTTTCAAAGAAAACTTAATGTTTCATTTTGAAAATACAGCAAATAATTATTATTTTTTATTTTGATAAGCATTGTTATTTTTTTAGTACAAAATCACAACTTTTTTCAAATTTTATATAAAACGACATCATTATTAACTTAATTTATGAATTTATTCATATTTCTCAAATAATATTTTTTGTGAGAGGAAATACATTTTTTTTATTTGCATTTAAAAATTAAAATGGTAAATAAATTTATTTCATTGTTTATTCATATTTCATTTATTTGGTTTACTCTTTTTTATCCTTTTTTTTCTACGGATAATTTGATTATTTCTTTTATAAAATGCATCTTCCGTTTCTCTTCATTTAATTGCATTTTTAAAAATATCTTTTGATAGAAGTTATTATAAAGTAATGCATGCAGTTCCGTTTAATAAAGTTAAAGAAACTTTCTTTTTAAAATTATCTTTAATTTCCCAGAAGTACATATATGACAAGATTTTATTATCAATAATTAATATACGCTATGCATTTATGTTTTATAGCTTATCCATATTTAGTTTGCAGCAGCCACTTTCAGTATTCTTTTCTTTTCATAGAAAAAAATTGCCATTTCATTTATAAAATTTACTTTCTGTGTTATTTTTCTTTCTTTCATTTATTTTAATATCCGGTGACATATTATAATAATATAATACCATTCTAATTATTAATTAACAGAAAAAGAATTTGTTTTATGTATCACATTTTTAGGTTACTTCATTTACAAAAAATAAGCTACATTAAAGATTTTAATGAAAGCTTTATAACTCATTTTGTTTAATCGTTATTTACATTATATGTATATGAATTGTCGAAAAAAAAAATTCATTTCACAAATCTTTCTGTATTATTATCACATTTATATAACTAGCTTTCTTTTATAAAATGCATCTTCTGTGTCATTGTTTTATTTCCAATTTTTTTTTTACATTTTTGACAAGACATTGTGATGTCACATTGAAAAAATAACTGCGTTTCAGATAATTTATGAAGATAAATATTTCTTAGAAGTTTTAGTCCCTTCCTTTAACCCCCCCCCCCCCCAAAAAAAAAAAAATATCCTTTTTATTCTGATAAAATAATTCATTTATAAAATTAATTTTCTGTTTTATTTCATATTTTTTAAAGCCTACGATATTATACAGCTGGCGAATTCATTCAATTATTATTAATTTTTCATTAGATATATATATATATATAAATTTAACTTATTTAATCAAATTCAATATTAACTTATTTTTAATTTAGTCTACTCAGGACAATGTCATATAAATTAATAATAGTATACCAAATTTTTAGTGATTATTATGCATATTGGTTTATTTGATTAACTAATGTAATACTGTATGTATTAAAATTGGGTAAATAGTTTTTATTATTGTTATTCCTCTATACTATTTAATAGTGTTTTATTTTCAACATTGTATTCCATGATTAATTATCGGTTTATTTGTTTGATTGGCACAATCTTTTTTTATTATTATTTTTTTTTTTTTAGTTATTTATAACTAATATAAGGATAATTCACACACTATATATTTGATCTTTAGGCTATTTGGAATTTTAGTATCTGACAATCTTATATAAACATCCATTTTTATTCATTTATTTTATAATTTAATTATTTATTTATTTTTTTTTCTTTTTCTTTCCTGTTCATTTTTTATATGTAAAGCTAAATATGACGACTATTATATTTTCATAATATATAATTTATTTTATTTTATAGCATATAGCCTATATTCTATATATTATCAACTTAAAAAAGTTTTTTAATTTCTCAGTGTAGATTTAATGGTATGGTAATAGAATATATTGTATTAACATTTAATTTATTTAAAAAAAATGCAGTATGGTATTGTTTATATTAGGATGTGTGTAGGAATGCAGTTGATACATTTTAATTCATTAGCATGTATTAGGTTCTACTTACTGTGACATTTGAATAAAATAATAATAGATGGCAGCACCATAAATTTTGTATTTTTAAATAGCCTCTTTAAAGTCATAATTTTCATTTTTTACACTAGGTGGTAATTAACGTTGAATATTGGCGCTGATGTAAAATTGTTATTATACAATTTAAAATTGTTTTTAGGTATTATAAATAATGTAATTATTTTTTATTTATATTATATTAATTATATTTATCACAATATTTCAACATGAATTAACTGACTCCATAGCTTTTAATTTCTGTGTTAACTTAATTGTTTTATTCACCTTGATCTTATCATGCTTTTTGGATTCATGTGCGGGAATATATATATATATATATAGATATTTTCGAAATCTACTGGGAATTAATACGGTATGTTTTGTGGGATTTCTATTGCTATAAATTTTATATTTAAAGGGTCGTAGTTTTTTTTTCCATTTCATGCCATTTGATAATGTTCTGTATTCATCTTGAAACTATTATTTTGATTATATTGGTTGTTTGAGTACAGGGGAAATTTTTTTTTCAGCTTATAGCTTTTTTCCCCACAGAAAACAACCGATTTGCTTATATCATTGAATTCTGTACTCTTGAAAACGTAATTCAATATATAAGTTTTTCAATTTTTTCGGAATCCATATTCTTCTTTTTTCTTCCATGTTAATTCTTGTAATTAGGTATACTGTACTTTATTTTACACATGCAGTTCTATATTGTTGGTTTATGGCGTGTAGTCAATCATTCACAATATTGCAGTTTTTGATGATGGTCGGTGATATTTAATTAATGGTTATATATATATATATGCATGCAAAACAATATACAAAAAAATTGTTTCAAAGTCAAAACACAACATATCATCATATTTTTATATATTGATTTTCAAGTATAATTGAAAAGACAAGCGTAATAAAAGGAATAAAGAGAAAATTACGACTCCAAAACCTTTGAACTTTAAGTCCTTATCAAAATTAGACTTATAGGATTCATTTTGCCGTAAAATATTAAGATAATTGTCATTGTTGTATACAATTAAAAAATATATTTTATTTCTATGACATGTAAATAAATAATTTCAAAATGAAGTCATAGTCCAAATTAATTACAGGCTTCTTAAACCACGATTAAATTTAAGCCATTTTTCGTCATTTCAATTTTTTTCGTCCACTTCATTTCTTCCCTTCTTCTCTTTATCTTTTTTCTTCCATTAATTTAAGGCAATAGCACCGTAGCGCTAAAAATGTGGAGAATAACTTACATATATATATTTTTTTCTAGTTACAGTTGAAGTATTCTCTGGCACAAATTACCGCTTCACGTATTCCGTTTTAGTCCTTTTTTTACCCCTCACCACTGAGACTATCTGGGAAAATCATTCAGCCACGGCTTACTTCAGGAGGAGGCCGTGATTCAGCGCAATCGGCGAAATGTTTCATGATTATTTCTGAGTGGAAAATGTTGTTGAATATGACTGTAAAAACGGTGCAATTGCTGTTCTTCAGCACTCAAAAATTAATAGCTTTTTTTCTTTCGGTTTGCAGGTTTCCGATTTGAGGCTTTTTTTTTTATTATTATGTGTAAGTCAGTCTTATATATAAAACATAACTTATCATTCTATTCAAACTCAGTTTTTTTGGCGAATGTAACTGTAACATATATCATCGAATAATCATTAGATATTTCTTTTTTATTGTTGCAAAATCAATAGGTATCTCTTCTATGATTTACTTTACCAATATTTTAGCTTACATGGTGAATTTTCTAATTTATGTATGAATTATTATCACTTTTGGAATTTCTGTTTGTAAAAACTCATTAAACACAATCGTTGATTTTATTATATATATATATATATATATATATATATACATATATATATATATATATATATATATATATCATCATCATCATCAACCATTTTCAATCCACTGCTGGATGTATGTCTCCCCCAGATTTTTCCAATGTCTTCTGTCTAGTACTTTAGTCATCCAATTTACACCGGCTACTTTTCTGATTTCATCACTCCATCTTACTTGAGGTCGTCTTCTTGGCCGTTTTACATCTCTGGGGTACCACTGTAGGGTGCCTGTGCTCCATCTATTGTCTTGTCTTCTTGCAATGTGCCCAGCCCATTCCTATTTTAACTGTTTAATTCTTTCAATGATGTCAAAAACTTTCGTCTGACTTCTTATCCAGGTTATTCTTTTTCAGTCTCTTCTAGTTATACCTAGTACTAACATACATTTTTCCATACTTCTCTGTGTTGCTTGTAATCAACACAGAGAAGTATGGAAAGATATATATATATATATATATATATATAACCAATAATTAAACATAACCTACCACCATCAAAAACCATAATATTATGAATTAAAGCTGTAAGTATATATATAAAAAAAAAAGATAAAATATTTATAAGAATATTATGGAAGAAAAATAAGAAAGTGGACACCGACAAATAATGGAAATGCTTATATATTGAATTACGTTTTCAAGGGCACAGAATTCAATGATATAAGCAAAATGGTTGTTTTCTGTGGGAAATATAAGCTAAAGCTAAAAGTTATTTTCCCCTGTGCCCTAACAACCATTAAAATCAAGTGAATTGATTAAAAATGAAAACAGAATAGAAACAAATAATATGAATTGGAAAAAACAATAAAACCTATTTAAATATTTATAGGATATAAAATGAAATAATAAACACCATACCGATTAATATTTTAGAATAAATCCACGCTCACATGGCACCCATATCGTAAAGATTAAGGTTAATAAAACAGTTAAGAAATCACAGTAATTGATACCATAGGACACAGTTAATACATATTGAAATAAATGTTAAATAACTTTTAATATAATATAAAATAATATAAATAGAAAGTAATTACATAATTAAAATGCACTATTAAATTAATTAAAAACCGTTAAACAATATCGTCAAAATTAAGCTAAAAATTCCCCCTGGTGTAGTAAATTATAACTGAAATGTAGCTGGAAGAAGTAAATCTAGAACTTATCGAAAAAAAAAAACACAAATTGTGGTGCTGCCATCTAGTATTACATTTATGATTTAATTGTCAAAAGACTTGCTTCAGTTATACGCAATTGAATGTAACAATTGTTTTATTAACAGCAAAACCAAAAATATCCTTATATATAGATAATTATAAACTGAATATAAACCACACAATGTATTTAAAAAAAAAAAAAAAAAAAAAAAAAAAAAAAAAAACTATTGTTAATAAAATTTAAAAAGCATGCAAAATATTCTATTAGCAAATTTATTTAATCTACACTAAGAATTTAAATAATTCTAGAACATCGATATATATATATATATATATATATATATATATATATATATATATATATATATATATATATATATATATATATATATATATATATATATATATATATATATATATATATATATATATATATATATGTATATATTAATCTTTCAGCATTTAACAAATGCAAGAAATTAATTCAACTTTTGAAAAAGATTTGTTTTTAAAATTAGATTAAAAATACTTATATTAAAAAATAATTGAATAACTACAACAATGGCAAATTCACTTTGTTTGTTACATATTTTCCCAATATAAAATATTTGATTTGAAGATTAACCTGTAAGTTTTTAAAGAATTTGTTTTACATCTTTCACAAGCTAAAAAAATGTTTTATAAAAAACACATATGAAGTTGTTTCTAAATTCTTACTAATAATAAAAGATAAAAATATAATGCGATTGGTAATGCATACAGAAAAAAATAGATATAGGACATCTGCTCAGTTACGCGGAAGAAACATAATTTAAAAAATGTAATGATTCGTATAATACTTTTAAAAATGCAATTAAAGCATACACTGAATAATTCCAAAAAATATCATACATTTTTAAAATTCTTTTAAGATTGTCGGCTTATTATTATCAGCATAGATTAAAATTATAGTAACGTTATGCTACGTTAAACAAATTACATGAAATATTAATCCGCCCTTACTACAAATAAGTATTTCATCATCGTTCGAAATTGGGAGATATGAAGAAATTTTGAATTAATATATAATGAGCGATGGATGGACTTATCATACTCATCAATTAAATCAGACAAATTGGTATCAGGCAGAATATTATAACCGTTTTAAAGGGGAATATTTAACTGCAATCTAATTACAAAAAGAAAAAAAAATATGTTTTATATAGGAAGCTGAATATAAAATAATAATAAAATAGCAATATAATGTGATTAGCAAACACTTTAAATTTTACTCTATGTACAGTCGTGGGAAAAAAAGGAAACACCCCCTACTAACTCCTCAACAAATTATTGTAGAAGAAAGTTACTGGTACCGAACGATTGGAAATAAAGTCTACTTTTTAATGATATAGATAAAATTTGCTTAGGGGGCCATCTACATATTAAAACGAACCATAACTTTGTTTTTTCAATAGCAGTACACAATTCTGACAGCATAAATGAACCCTACACCTTTCAATTAGCCTAAAAACAAATTTTTATGCAAATCGTACGATAAGTTTCTGAGAAATTAATTATTTTAAAACGAGCGTATTTTAAGGGCTGTATCCAAATTGAAGTTCGGAACTCGATTGTTAACCGAGATAGACTCAAGTCACCTTAAGAAGTCAATGAAGCCTGCTAGATTACAGGACAACAGAAGAAATTTCAAAATATCTAGTCACTTCTATTATAGACGGCCCCTTATACCATCATTTTGTCTTTTTTTAAGCATAATTTGAAAACTACTTGGAAGAAAAATGTGAAATTTTGGATTTCCTTAAAGCAGGACTTAATAAATCTAAATTCATCAAAAAAACTATAGGTTGCAATTCATAATTTTTTCGAATATTAATTTCATAATTCATAATTCATAACATAAAATTATAAAAATTGCAAATTCAGCGTATTTATGTTGGGTATATTAGTATTATTGCCACACAAAAAATTAGCACATTAGGAGTATAATTTCTGGAGATATAAATAAAAATATGAAAATGTAATTTAACATTAGAAGCACTAAATTTTGAATGTTTATAATTCAAAAACTTATGATTCAAATAACTTGAAATTTGGTGTCTGGGCATAGTTTGAACCGAAGATTTGAAGTATCTCGTTAAAATTGGGTATTGTCATTGAAAAAAAAAATGAAGTTTGGATATGTTTTAATGTGTAGATTTCCTTCTAAGCAAATTTCATGTACATCATTTAAAAGTAGACTTTATTTCCAATCGTTCGGTACCAGTAACATTCTTTTACGATAATTTGTTGAGGAGTTAGTAGGGAGCGTTTACTTTTTTTTCCACGACTGTACAATTGGATAGTATGCTTGAAATGTTGTTGTTCTTCTTTTCTTATTACAAATTATATGACCTCATTACTGTAATTTTTGATGCCAATTGTAAAAGCAAATAATTACGCTTAATAAATTAAATAAAAAATATTTGGATTTCAGATACTTTAGTTTTTTTGCAATGTGAGGGTAAAAGGCATATGAGAGTGCATTATACCCGCATGTAGTTGGTAAAACGCCCAAATGCATTCATTATCTTCGAAAATAAAACATTGGTTAACCCCTTGGGGACGAGCGGCACGTATACGTTCCACACGAAGCTCTCATAATCATCGTTTTCCCTCACCAGTAAAATTTTACTGTAAAATTTGCCTTAATCAGCGCATTTTCTCGATTCAAGAACACACAAATTTCTGCTTTAAAAAAAACCGTGACAAAAGATTAAAAATTTCGTAAACGGATCCCGTCGCGAAGGGGTTAAAAACTACGACATCTTTGCACTTCCTAAGACATACAGAAATTAAAATAAAAATCGCTTCTACATATATGCAATTTTTTTGCTTATTTTCCATGAACTGTGTTAAAATTATGACAGATTCTTTTTTGCACTGGGTTTGCCATGGTCGTTAGAAAACGATTTATATAACTCGTAACAAAACGAATTTTTCTGTGAAAAATAAAAAAAAAGTTGTAAACTTAGTTTTAATTTTTTTCAGTCATCATTAAAAATGATGATCAAACAAAATATTAAAAATTTTCACTCATGTTTAAATGTTATTTCATAAGTATTGCAGTAGCTTTAATATATAATTTAATAATGCGAGTCGTAATAAAAACGTACAGAACCAGCAGCATTTAATTCCATGCAGGTAAATGAAATGTTTAAGGGAAATAAATCCTTTTAAAAATCAAAAGCAAGCATTAAATTATTAATTTTACTCATTTATTTACCTACATTGTTTCCATTAAGACGATATTTTTAAGATGATATT
Source organism: Maratus speciosus (assembly GCA_963932465.1). Taxonomy (NCBI): domain Eukaryota; kingdom Metazoa; phylum Arthropoda; class Arachnida; order Araneae; family Salticidae; genus Maratus; species Maratus speciosus. The sequence continues at coordinate 285,665,402 of OZ010799.1, forward strand.
TTATAAGTATTTCACTAATTTAAAGTCTTATTTATGTAATTTTAAATAAACATACATCACCTACAGAATTCAATTCCATAAAGTTAAATAAAACTTTCAAGAAAAATTGTTTTAAAAATGAAATGTATGCATTTATTTTAATAATTTATTTACCAACATATGGTTTAAATGGTTTCCACCAAGACTTACTACTGTGTACTGAAATTAAGATACATACAGTTTTCTAGTTTCAAGTAAATACAACGAATTTTCAATATGTTTGCATAGAAACATATTAAAAAATAAAACTATAATAATCTCACATTTTATAGATGATGTTTAACTTCCCAAAATGCATTCTGTATTTACTTACTCTAAACAAACACATCGCATATTATTCAAAGTTTATCAAGAGACATTCTGAATTTTTATTATTATTATTATTACGCTAAAACTTTAGATAGTAGCACAATTGAGAATTATCTTCTCAGCGTTGTAACATCCAGGTTAAAAAAAAAATATTTTATTTGTAAGCAAATGTAATATATATATATATATATATATATGAAAATAAACACGGAATATCTCATTATTTAAACTCCAGTAAGATTTAGTGAATTTTTAATTGACAAATAGCAAATTCTAAGCTAGAATTAATGTAGAACTTTAAATTGTGTTGATCCTAATGCAATTAAATACTTTTATTGTGCAAAACAAATACGCGTTATTCATTGGAGAAAAAGCATTATTTATCCACTCAGTTTTATTTTACTTATAAGTTTAATTATAATTTAGAGACGTTAAGATGATAAATCACCAAGCTTTTTTTTATTTAATTAGTTAAAGTTTTGAAATAAAGTGTTTTTAATGCCTTTAAAAATTTATAATGTAAAGATAGAAACTTAAATTCAAATGTTTATCTTTGCTACAGTTTGTTTAACATTATTAATTACGCACTGGAATTTGATTTTTTTTTTATTCATAAAAAAATATACCCTGCTGACAGAATTTTTGTGTCAATGCTTAGCGATGTAACATTATAATAAATAAGCCTACGCACAAAAATAACAAAACATTTAATTAACATTGCATTGTATTTAAAAAATTTTAGAAATTTACTGCTACCAGAATAATCTGAATCACGAAAAGTAAGGGCGAACATTTCATAAAATTACCAATTAATTTTAAATATTAGTAAAATATTTCATTTTAAATTTACCATAGAAAATGCATTGCTGCTATCTTTCAACTCAGAATTTAATATAAATTGTTGATAGAATTCTCAACAGACGGCCATACTGGGTTAATATCTCGTGCCATATATAATATTATTTGGGTTAATATCTCGTAATATCATTTGAGCAGTTTCACAACGTTATTAATGGAATGAAATTCGTAAATTTGATCAAATGTAAAAGACTGGAGGCGTTGCAAAATAGATTTTAATGCAGGTAAGTTTGCATACTTTACAATTTTGTGTTTGAAAATTGACAATATTTACGAGAAGTATATAACTTTCTGTTTTTAAATATATGAAAAAAATAGTTTCAGCGAATATTTTTTTTTCTAAACTTTTTTTTTTTTTTTTTTAACAAGCTTAAAATGATGTATTTAACATCTGAGTAAATATTTTTCAAATCGACGTTGTAGAGACACAAAGGGTTAAGGCATTGAATATTTATTTTTTTATGGGAAGAAAAAAAATGTCTTGTTATTTACAATTTATTTTAAATTATGCTACCAGAGCGTAAATGTCTTTTATTTAGTCATATGAATTTGTGGGACGTAAAAGTCCCTCTAATTTTTTGCGTATCGGAGCACGGTTTTGAGCAGCTAACGGTTGAACCACCTTTGTGCTTTTATTGGTAAATAGTTTGTTGGCCAATGGAGTGCAAGGCGGATATTTCTAACTGACAATGAAATTCGTAAAATTAAAAAGGCTGAAGGCGTCACAAAATAGATTTTAATACAGGTAAATTGCACACTTTACAATTTTGTGTCAGAAAATTGACAATATTTAAGAGAATTATATAATTTTCTGTTTCTTAAATATACGAAAAAATTAGTTTCAGTCGATATTTTATTTTCTAAACATTTTTTTTTTCTGCCTGCTTAAAATGATGTATTTAACATCTGAGTAAATATTTTTCAAATCGGATTTGTTGAGTCACAAAGGGTTAAGGCATTGAATATTTATTTTTTTTATGGGAAGAAAAAATTTGTCTTGTTATATACAATTTATTTTAAATTATGCTACAACAGCGTAAATGCTATTTATTTCGTCATTGGAAATTGTTGGACATAAAGGTCCCTCTAATTTTTTGTGTATCGGGGCAGGATTTTGTGCAGCTAACGGTTGAACCAACTTTGTTCTTTTATTGGTAAATAGTTTGTTGGCCAACGTAGTGCAAGGCGGACATTTCTAACTGAAAATGAAATTCGTAAAATTAGTAAAATTAAAAAGGCTGGAGGCGTCACAAAATAGATTTTAATGCAGGTAAGTTTGCATACTTTACAATTTTGTGTTTGAAAATTGATAATATTTACGACAAGTATATAATTTTCTGTTTTTTAAATATATGAAAAATTAGTTTCAGTCGATATATTTTTTTCTAAACATTTTTTTCCCGACATGCTTAACTATGGTCTAACGTGGGCCAACAATTCACCAACAATTAACCAATGTTGGACTAGTCATTTTGTGCTAGTTGGAATATTAGAAGAACATTGTTAAGGAGATTTAACACGTTCACGACGGCGCGGTGGGTCACACTCGACTGTCTCAGAATTGTCAAGTCTCCGGCTTTTTGCACACCACTGTTATTTTAGAGAAAATGTTGTTCCTTTAAATCACCCAATTGTTCTAATTAAATAAAACAACATTTTCTGTATTAAAATACTGGTATCTAAAAGGCCGGAGATTTGCCAGGTCTGAGACAGTCGAATGTGACCCACCGCGCCGGCGTGAATGTGTTAAAGGTATACTCAAATAGCACAAATTTTAAGCCACTTGTTATTACATATCCCTACATACATCATGATTTATCAGATTTATGTCCACTAGTTACAGGCTTAAAAATATTTTCACAATTCGCACGACATTAGGATGACAGAATCATTAAATACTGTATGCTGTCGGCAAAAATAAATAAAATAAAATAAAATAAAAGCGGTAACATTTTTAACAAGGAAGCTGATTAGCATTACCGGCAGTAAATTGTTTATACATTTGAAACAATTGCAAATATTTTCGCAATATTGTTTATAAATATTTCCATTATATAACTATCACACGCGACAAATGTATAATTTTCTATCACAATTGCTTTTATGTCCAGAAGATTTAAAAAACACATTTTGAGATAATTTAGTAAATATTAGAAGTTTTATCAAGAAAAATACTTTAAAACAGCAAATGCTAGATCTCATAAATTAGAAGAAAAATGTCAGAAAATGATTTAAAGGCACTAAAACGGTCCGGATTTTCCGCCACTCATTCCTGTCATATTCTCTCAAGCCCAGGAATTTATAGGGCACTTCTCAACTCGTTAGCTGGTTTGAACTCCCCTCATATTTCCGACGATATAATAACTCTCTTTCCAATGACACACTCGTTAACGGTCACATTTAACGCTATGCTAGACAACACCCGATCCCTCCAACAAAAATTATACGAGAGGGGTTGGAAGTAGAAAAATCCTGTGACATTCCTCAGGCGGAAAAAAAAAACCCCTGAACAAAAAAGAAAAATAATTGTCGGCCGTATCAAGGCATACCGTTGCAAATCCTTGCTCTTCTTAAAGTCATGTTTTCTTTGACGTCTGCAGAACGGTTTATTTCCTGCTCCCCCAACGTATCAGTACCTTATTTTTTTTATGTAAAGCTTCATTTTATTTTTCCCGAAAACATGCATTCCGCATGTTTCTAAAAACAAGAACAGCTTTTCAAGTATTTTTAAGATCATGAATACATGGGTGAGACTTTTCGTTATTTACTTTATAATAATTTTTTCCTTTCACACATGTAATCCTTAAAATGAGTTCAATTTTCAAACACTAAAATATTATTAATATGTTCTTTTTGTGATCGCAAACTGGTTTACTTCTTACACAACCGCATTTTCTCTCTTTTTCCTAAATTATCATCTAGTTTCCTAATAAAGGAGTGAAGCTTTTATTCTTTATCCTGTCTGATTTAAAGTTATTTTAAGTCAACAACGAAACTTTTCTTAATAATGCATGATAAAAACTTTTGATCAAGATCTTTTTTCTCCCTTTCTTTTACATTAGTTGAATATCGCATTTATTTAGTAAAATAAATAAATAAATAAATAAATCTCACATACCTATAAAAATTTAATTACTCCATATTCTCTTTGCCGTCTCCAGAGTGGTTCTATCCATGTTTCCTGGACGAATCCGTATCTAATAGTTATGTAAAAATTTCTTTTCTTTTTCCTTGAAACCTGCAATATGGATGCATTTGACAATAAGGAAAATATTTCAAATAATATTTAAGTTAATAAAATAACACGTTGATTTTGAATGATTACAAATTGTTTTCATGATGTTCTTTCCTTTATTTTAATCCTTTTTTTTTTTTTTTACGAAATTCACACATTTATTCGGCATAAAGAAAAACACTATTTACTATTAATCTTTCCATTCTTTCTGTCGTCTCCAGAGGTGTTTATTACTTGTTTCTCCACGAGTTAGTATCTAGTATTCATGTAAATATTCTTTTTCCTCTTTCCATAAAACATGCCTGAGGGATGCTAGAAATAGTCAAAGAATTTTTAAATATTTTTAAACTACTGAAATAACATGTTGATATTATTAGATATCAAATGTCCTTCTTGGTGTGCGTACTTTTATTTCAACTTTATCTTTTTCTTCGTTTTTTTACCCGATTGCCAAATAGGGTCATGTGTTCCACACGTATCTGGGTATGTGGATTTCTTTATACCCTCGAAACATCCCAACGGCGGGATGGATTTTAATCAATGGGATATCTATCGATTAGTCTTAACCGTCCGATGGTTATAGGCTAGATTTTTCTTATAAATTCAAAATGGTCGCCGTAAAATACAAAATGGCGGTAGAGACAAAAAAGAATTTTTACGCATCATATTGAGTGGCATATCATTGGATAGGTCTTTCAAAATGAAGACGATGTTTCATTGACTATTTTACAATCAGAAGCTCCGTTTAATTATTACACAACCAGGAAGTTGTGTAGGGTAGGATCTCTAGCTTTACTGCAACTCTAACCTTCATAGACATCTATAGGCTTCATCAAAACAGTGTTTATAGATAGGAACTAACAATTAAACACATCTTAAAAGTCATCAATACAACAATACAAAAAAAGGTAAGTAATATACAAAATAGTCTCACGTTGATGAGAAATAATCAATTAGTTCGCTTTTTACGCAGTCGGATTTTTTGATTTTATAATTTACGTTTTATATAATAGTTTTTTCTTATATTTCCACTTATAATCGGCAAAATAAGAAAAAAATTTAAGCGGTAAAATTTTTATAATATGTTATTTTATGTAGTCTGCAAAATGGTTTCTTTCTTACACAACTCTAGCCTTTCTTTCTTTTTCATAAATTAGAATCTGGTTTTCGCGAAATATGACGACTTAAAATGATTAAAGTCTTAAAATTAAGGAAATAAAATAATATTATCCCTATTTTTATGTATATTATGAATATTTATTAGTATTATTTATGTACGACGCGCATATAGGTATTTGAACGTTCTACGCGGCCAAAAGTCAAATTATTAAAGTAAAAAGAACGACAACTTGAGTGCCCCCAACCCCTTCCATCTTTCCTCCGCGCATGCGTCTCGTTCAACCTTAGTCGGAATTCGATCGTTCAACTTGTTTGTGTCTGTTGTCGGCGTTCGTGTAAAAACGTTAAGTTTACGGTAAAATATTTATCATTTTACGTGTATTTTGAAAGTGTTTGTGATGGATACTGATACAACAGGTAATAATGTAAAACATTTATATATTTTTTTGTTGTTTTATCATTATGAAGTTTAGTTGTTGTACTTTGAAGGTACCCTCAAATTAGAGTAAGATTATTTCTAAAATATTTTATTTAATCGAGTGTTTATTGTACTATCAAGTCAGATCCTGTTATAATTTGTAACTGAATCGAAAGTTTGAAACCTTGAGTAGCGAAAAATCAAAGAAACTGCCGTGGAAAAGCGCGGATGTGTATGTCCTGGCGCTTTGAACTTTTTTTTTACCAAAAGTAAAAAAAATAAAATTAAAAAAAAGACTACCGCAAATAACATTCTAAAAGAAAATTTTTTTATTGTATCTTCACAAGGTGCCTCACGAGTAAGGATTGTGACCCGTAAATATTTGTTTGATCGAATGCAGAGCTTCGATTTGTCCAATTTAGAGGATAAATTAATTTCTTAAAAGATCAACTAAAATCGGGTGAAGGTTACACAGAAGACCAAATTGAGAGCTTAAAATGCAATTTCGCACACTTTAAATCGCAAATTAAGCAGAGATGGTTAAGAGCCTATGAGAAAGAAGACATATTTCACAAAAACAATCATTCTTGGTTAGAAGGAGCGTTTGAGATACCTGTCATACCACAACCTTGGCATAGACGATCATATAAATTATTTAAAAAATCAAGTGAGAGAACTAAGAGGAGGAAAACAGAAGAAGTACGATAGAAGTACTCTAGAAATAGATGTAATCATTCATGCTGCTTAGGTTGAACTGTGGAAAGCTGGAAAACGAGATATTTCTGAAATACTTAAAGAAATCACCAGTAGTTCGAAACGTGCAATAAAATATAAAAAGGCTTTTTCTAAATCAGTGAAAAAACTGACTCACTCATGACAACACAAGCATTGTCTATGTTCGTAGTTGTTTAACTCGTCAACAATACGAAATAGTGAGAAACACCAACAAAAAATTATTTTCTTGTTATACCTTGTTACAAAAAGCGAAATAAGTATAACTAAACAAATACTTACACGAAAACCGATTTACAGCCATGGTTGACCATACAGTTAAGCGTTTATCCATGCTCCTAGAAGATGTTCTAAAAACAGTGAAAGAGCAAGAACGAGAGAGTTTAAAGTTAATTTAAAAATGGGGTTATGATGGGTCACAACAATCACAATTTAAACAGAAATTTGTAAATGATGCCGACACAGGTGCAAACATATTCCAGAGTTGTTTCGCCCCTTTACGATTAGTTTCTGGTACTTATTCACCTCGATTTTGCAGTCCTATAAGATTTCATTTTGTCAATGAAAAGGCTGATGTTACGGAGGAATAATTTAACTTTATAAAAAATTCTGCGATGCCACTAAACGCCACAGAGGTCAATTTAAATGGAAACAGATTCTCAGTCAGTCATGTCTTTATCGTGTCAATGGTAGATGGCAAGGTCTGCAATGCAGCGACTAGCACAAAATCTAAAAGTCGCTGCTACATATGTGGTCTAACTTCTAAGGACTTCAACAAAATTAATAATCAAAAAGAAATTAATTCTGAAGCTATCGAGTTTGGCTTGGGTCTCTTATTCCGACACTTTTGCGAAAGCCAGGTTCATAGATTCCCAGCCACGTCCCGTGTATAAGAGACTCTAGCAGAATCCACGTTGAAAAAAAAAATAAAACCGGACAAATTTAAAAGGGTAATTACACTGAAGTTAATGAACGTCCGCTTCTGCGTCGAGCTATGAGTTATAATTAAAAACGCACTATTGCTATTGGGCAGCTTTCAGAAGAGGCCGCAGAAGCGCATAATAAGTATTTTAGGGTATACCGCCAAGACTTCGCGCGAAAATTCTCAAGGTAAAATTTCAACAAAGACACTTTTAATCGGCTACTTTTATTATCAAACCCTTGTGACGTGTCATCTAGTCTCAGGCAGAAACCAGATGACCACGTAAAGTAATAAACATTTTTAATTAGGATCTTCAGATGCCTAAACTATAACTTAATATGTCAGTGCTTCACAAAATCCAGATGTAACTTGTAAACCGAATTTAATGATATAAGCACTTGTAAGAATTGAAACTTTTTTTAATAAGATGAATCAAGATATCACGTGGGTTGCCAAAAAATAGAAGGAAGTCTCGAAGGGCCCGTGGAAGAGTAGATGCTGCTTTGACGCGACCGAAGGCGGTCATTATCGGTCTGCTGGAGGAGTGATCCGCTCCTAAAAAGATTATTTTTTTGTGTCAAGAAATTTATGTGTGCTTGCTGTGTGTGACCGTGTGTCGTCAATAAAAAAACTGTAGAAAATGAACTCAAAGTTCTTCTTATTTTAGTTAAGATTAATTCATTAAGTTAGATTTTTATTGGCGTTACACTCTCTTATAATATATAGCATGAGAAAAGTAAAAGGAAGAAGGATAAACTCCTTTTTGCCAGAAACAATTAACCTTCTTTTGCCTGCGAAGCCCAATGTTCGTGATGATTCTTCAGAGAGTGATGAAGATGAACATTAATTTTCAAAAATAAAGTATGTGCTTAAGTTTAATAAATCGTCTTTATAAATTTAATAAATATATTTTTTCTTCCAATAGTGTCCTTTAGAATAGATATATAACATACAATAATTTTTGCCGCGTAGATAACGCAAATACCCGTATGTGCGACGTTTAATAACAATTATTTAATTATTTAATTTATTGGGTTTTTATGAAGTTGTCAATTTTATTAGCTTCAATCAATTTATGAATAAATAAATAATAAATATCGAATAATAATGTAGTTAAGGCTATTTTAACACATAATACAATAGGTAAGGCGTAAATTAATGAGACATACGTGTATTCAATAATTTATGCAAATATAAGCAGAAAATAATTCTTATTATAGTCATAATGTAAAATAGTCCAATTTTCCCTTTTTTATTATACTATAACAATCAATTCCTTGATGCCGCTGTTATCGTTGTAAAAATCGCATACTTACATTTTTATTTGCAGTTGCTGAAACATTATACTGGTTTTTAATTTAAAAAAGATTGTTACTTAAGTAAGATGCATCACATTGCAGTTTTAATTATTTTAACTAAGGCGATTTTTTTAACTTTAGAAAAAACAACAACAAAGGATTTTATTAAGAAGTAAATTAAAACTCTGTGTTGCTTTAATTAGAATGCATATTTGTGTAAAGAGTTGGGATTTTTTTCTCATCATTAAATTCATCTTTAGCTCATGGAAGTAATTATGATCTAAACTAATTAATATTTATATTAGTAAGATTTTTTTCAAGAATTATTTTTAGTAGGGGAAATGAAAATAAGGTATGCATTTTGCCTGTATCAAATGCATTTAATGTATTTATTTGTTTCCAAAAAAGAAATTTGTCAAAAGGAAAGTAATTTGAAAATATTGTTTTTCTAGAACAGAAATTTATTAAATCCATATTTCTGTTGACGGTCCTTAAATAATTTGTTTTGTTTTTATTTAGCGTAGAAATTCTTATCTACGGCTCACTGAAAAATTTACAAGTAATGTATTTTCCTGAATAGTTTTTAATTCCTTTGTGTGTGTGCGAGTGCTGTACAGAAAAAAATAGTTTTTTGTAAGTATATACTAAAATCACTTTATCACCGCCCCCCCCCCCCCCTCAAAAAAAAAAATAAATAAGTAAATAAACACATTAAAAAAAACTTTCAGTGTATTAGCACATCACATTTCCCAAAACTATTTAGGTATCGGTATAGACATTTAGTTACACTTTATTTTAAATCATTGTATTCTCAAATTTATTTGGATAAGAGCTTTCCTCAATCATACATACATTTCTTTTCTATTTATCAAAATAATATTTTAAGTAATAAGTTAATAACATGCGCATTGGCTTAATATTATATAAATATATAGTTTGAAAATATTTCTTAATATATTAATAATATAAAGTATTAGATTTCTCATTATGTTATTATAATTGAAGGCGGGTCTTTTCACACGCTTTCATTTTGTGAACTTAAGGGGAAAACAAAAATTTAAATTTTGAGAAATTTCAATGCAATTTGATAAGTTGTAATAATTGTTTCAGAAATTTTGGTATTTAAAAAGAAATATCTGTGAAGACGTCTCTAAAAGGTAGACCGCAAAAATGTCAAACACTCTCCCCTCCCTCTCACATGCTTTAATGTTATTCCATTTTGGCCCTATCATTCTAAAAATCGCATTTTTTAACACTGAATTTACATTTTCTTGTTTTCTAAATTGTAAACTATGCTGTTTCAGGGGACAGGAGAAAAATTATTTTTGATTGTCTCTTTAAGAAAGTTATATCTATAACGCATTGTAGTTTTAATTATTTTCACTAAGGCTGTGTTTACGAGTAAAATCAAAGTTTTTTCCAATTTTATTTATTTTTATTTATTTATTTATTTTTTAAAGCAAATAAAGTACTGCGTTATTTAAATTTGAATGCACTTTTAACTAAAAAGTTTTCTCTCATCATTAGCGCATGGTATGATTAAAATAATTATTTTTTTTTCTAGTATTTTCGGGTCTGTCATTACCATTTCTGTTTTTTTTTTTTTTTTTTTTTTTTTTTTCTTGTCTTAGAATGTAAATCTAAAAAAAATAATGCATACATTGCGGCAGTATTAAAATTCTTTATGTATTTAACATTTTTTCGATTTTTTTTCGTCGATGTTCAATACATTAATTATTTTGTTTCCCTAATGAAAAGTTTGTTGAACTTTGTCAACGGTGTTTATCCGTGAAATGAAAAATAATAGAACAAATAGAATTATTTCTATTGTCTACTGTCGGTGTATAAAAAGTAAAAAAAGTTTATTTTTCATAAATTCTTCACATTATAGCGAAGTTAACGTATGATATACAAAAGTATTTAAATTAAAGTATGGATTTTTGGGATGTCTCCTATGGATTACATTTTTTCACGAGAAATCTATAATTTTTTTTTCATTATTAGAAAGGTAGAAGTTAATTTACTTAGTTCAAATAGTATTTTTCGTTCGAATTAAACTTTAATCACTGATAGAGAAAATTATGTTTTCAAAAAAGTGTAAAAACTTAACATATTAAAGGGATTCCTTTTACTTGCATTTTTTTTTTTTTTTTTAGTATTTTATAATACCTCTTTCGCGTTTTATTAATCTTTTTTATGAAACGAAATAATTTGAAAATGCAATTCTTATAGTAAAAGGAAATAAAATGACATTGTAAAATTTAATGAAAACAAAGTTTACAAAATTTCAAAACCACACATTTTTTGTAATTTCCCCCACAACTTTTTGAAACAATTTTTATCATAGTTTTCTTATAAAGTGTGCTGTATTGCTCCCAAGACCAGATTTAAGACCAGACTAAAAGCTAATTCATGTATGGAAAAGTAAATAAAATTTTATGGCATATGTAATGATGTCTATTTACTTTAAACTTTTAATTTTATACAATAAAATACTTATATTACTGAAAATCTGCTTCATAATATCAGAAAATGCACCAAAATAATCATCCCCCCCCCCCCTTTTTTTTTCATTCAAGTTTAAGTCAATTCAGAGATCCTGTTTTAGTAACTTGATCTGATCATACGGATATAATTAAAAACACTGAGGAAAACGAACTTAAAGATTGCGACTTTGAATGATTTAAAAGTATAAGCATGCGGTAAAAGACCTTTTTTGCATATTTTTGAGTATTGGATCTTGCGTAAAAAACGAACAAGAAGCCAAAACCAAATGAAGGTCAAAATGAAACGTTAGAAACGATGAGTTGTTTTGGGTCAATCTGTCCTCAAAATAAACGTCAGTGAAAAAACACAAGTAAACATCTAAACTTAACGATTAACGAAAAACTTAACGTTTAACGATTAACTTAACGATCAACCAATTAACGACAAAAATGACTATTTTAAAGGTAATTGAACTAACGAAATTAACGATAGACTTAACGATTAACGAAATTAACGATTTGAGAACTTTACGACTAACGAACGTCAGTTAAAAAAACGGAGAAATATAACTTCATTTAACTTTAACGAATTTAATGATTAACTTAACGCTCAACGAATTAACGAACTAAATAATTATCTTAAAGCTAATTTAACTAACGAAACTAACGAATAACTTAGCGATTAACGAAGTTAACGATTAACGAACATCAGTAAAAAGAAACTGAGAAACATGAACTTAACGATTCTGATTCAATATTGTTAGGGAAAAAAGTATGTGTTAAAATGCCCTTTTTTACATATTTTTAATTATTAAATGTTTGAAGGGGAACAGATAAAACTAACATGTTGCCAGTACAGTCAAATAAGGCGGATGTCCAACACTGGGATGTTAAACTTGCCTAGCAATGTTTTGACAAACAATGCAGTGTGTGCCTGTGCGTTGTCCTGATGAAGCACCCATGACTTGTGCTTCCTCAATTCGGGTTGCTTTTTTCGTAAGACAACGAATTTTATATTTACCAATTCCCTCCCTTTCTGAGTTAGTTAACTCATTATTCTGAGCTCTCATTCCAGACAGGTGCCCCTGTTTTGTACATAATGTAAATATTTGTCTTATTTCCTTTGGTTTGTTTTATTTGGTAATTTAATATTTTCATTATATTTATCATCATATGTATTTCACTTAATGTTTCCAGCTCTAATATTAAAAAAAATATATGTTTTGTAATTGTTTATGCATGTGTAGAACATAGTACAATTCCTGTCAATTTATACATTGATGACACTTCTTATGAGTTTAAGAGTCAAAAACAGCAAACTGAATTTATTTTTCTGTATGTTATTAACTGTTTTAAAATATTGTAAAGACTAGTCATTGTGAATGTATCTTACCATATTCAGTGGATTTGAGTCTTCCCCCCGGGACTCAAATCACTTATACTCTAAAGCGAAAGCTTGGTTCCCGGGGTGGTCATTCCTGTCATCCCTGCTTTTTTCGTATGTTTTCACGGAATTGAGCAAGGACCTCAAGGTAGTTATGTTGATTAATATTTTGAACGTTAGGAACCCAGTAAAGGGATACAATTCCATGAATTGAATATCGAAAAAAATCTCCGTTGTTTACGTGGAAGGGCGACCAGGTCAAACATCATCTTCAATATTTTCTCGGCAGTCTTGGAAATGCTTAAGCACCGCGCACGTGATAAACATTAATTGACGTATACTTCTCTTAACAAATGATGAGTTTCAGTAGCGAATTTTCCACATTTAAAAAGACATTTCACGTTATTCGTTGTTCTTTTAAAACACTCAACATTTTCCCGGCAAAAAAGTAAAACAAGGTCCAGACTTGTTCAGTCTAAGTCAATTCAGAGATCCTGTTTTAGTAACTTGATCTGATCATACGGATATAATTAAAAACACTGAGGAAAACGAACTTAAAGATTGCGACTTTGAATGATTTAAAAGTATAAGCATGCGGTAAAAGACCTTTTTTGCATATTTTTGAGTATTGGATCTTGCGTAAAAAACGAACAAGAAGCCAAAACCAAATGAAGGTCAAAATGAAACGTTAGAAACGATGAGTTGTTTTGGGTCAATCTGTCCTCAAAATAAACGTCAGTGAAAAAACACAAGTAAACATCTAAACTTAACGATTAACGAAAAACTTAACGTTTAACGATTAACTTAACGATCAACCAATTAACGACAAAAATGACTATTTTAAAGGTAATTGAACTAACGAAATTAACGATAGACTTAACGATTAACGAAATTAACGATTTGAGAACTTTACGACTAACGAACGTCAGTTAAAAAAAACGGAGAAATATAACTTCATTTAACTTTAACGAATTTAATGATTAACTTAACGCTCAACGAATTAACGAACTAAATAATTATCTTAAAGCTAATTTAACTAACGAAACTAACGAATAACTTAGCGATTAACGAAGTTAACGATTAACGAACATCAGTAAAAAGAAACTGAGAAACATGAACTTAACGATTCTGATTCAATATTGTTAGGGAAAAAAGTATGTGTTAAAATGCCCTTTTTTACATATTTTTAATTATTAAATGTTTGAAGGGGAACAGATAAAACTAACATGTTGCCAGTACAGTCAAATAAGGCGGATGTCCAACACTGGGATGTTAAACTTGCCTAGCAATGTTTTGACAAACAATGCAGTGTGTGCCTGTGCGTTGTCCTGATGAAGCACCCATGACTTGTGCTTCCTCAATTCGGGTTGCTTTTTTCGTAAGACAACGAATTTTATATTTACCAATTCCCTCCCTTTCTGAGTTAGTTGAGTCAACTCATTATTCTGAGCTCTCATTCCAGACAGGTGCCCCTGTTTTGTACATAATGTAAATATTTGTCTTATTTCCTTTGGTTTGTTTTATTTGGTAATTTAATATTTTCATTATATTTATCATCATATGTATTTCACTTAATGTTTCCAGCTCTAATATAAAAAAAAATATATGTTTTGTAATTGTTTATGCATGTGTAGAACATAGTACAATTCCTGTCAATTTATACATTGATGACACTTCTTATGAGTTTAAGAGTCAAAAACAGCAAATTGAATTTATTTTTCTGTATGTTATTAACTGTTTTAAAATATTGTAAAGACTAGTCATTGTGAATGTATCTTACCATATTCAGTGGATTTGAGTCTTCCCCCCGGGACTCAAATCACTTATACTCTAAGGCGAAAGCTGGGTTCCCGGGGTGGTCATTCCTGTCATCCCTGCTTTTTTCGTATGTTTTCACGGAATTGAGCAAGGACTTCAAGGTAGTTATGTTGATTAATATTTTGAACGTTAGGAACCCAGTAAAGGGATACAATTCCATGAATTGAATATCGAAAAAAATCTCCGTTGTTTACGTGGAAGGGCGACCAGGTCAAACATCATCTTCAATATTTTCTCGGCAGTCTTGGAAATGCTTAAACACCGCGCACGTGATAAACATTAATTGACGTATACTTCTCTTAACAAATGATGAGTTTCAGTAGCGAATTTTCCACATTTAAAAAGACATTTCACGTTATTCGTTGTTCTTTTAAAACACTCAACATTTTCCCGGCAAAAAAGTAAAACAAGGTCCAGCACAAATGAAGGTCACGGTTAAACTAATTAGAATACAGACAATTTAGAAGCGGTAATCCATGCGCGTAATCATTTGCACTACCCAACTATTGGTCGTGCTAATTTGCGCATGCGCAGTTCTTCTGTAGAAACATTTGTCTCGCTATTAAATAGCAATACCTCGTAAACAAATTCTTTAGTGTGACTCTCTAAATGAATGAATGTTAAATGCTTTACACTCCATATTCTGTAGAAAGCCTGTTTTAATGCACCTCAGAAACTCAAATTAATTTCGTTATATTTGAAATAGTGTAACTTTATAAAACAAATAGCAAATAAGTTTCCCCTTAGACCATAATGTATCCTGTTTCATTTGAGTGTCCCTGTAAACCAACTATTATTGCTACACACAAGATTTTCAACAGTGAACATGCCATAGTAAATTTTCATTAACGTTATCAATTATTACATAGCAACCCCAGTATATTTACGACAGCTCGAGCAAAGACAGATAACAGACAGACAAACCGAAGTCATAAACACTTGTCAACTATATTGGAAATAGTTAAAAAACATTAAATAACTAGGCAATAGTGATAGTTCATACGTTTTTCAGACGTCGACTTTTTTGTTATGCAGATTTAAAGCGAAAATATAATGGTTCTTGTTTATTCTGTTTAACTAGCATAAGTTGTCTTTTAGAAAATAGTTAATATTAAATTAATTCCTTTTTCGTATAATTTTTGTGTGCAAAGAAAATCTCAAAACTTATTTCTATTAAGCAATGCTCTGATTTCTATTTGAGGATATTTTTCTTTTCTTCTTGGGATTAACAATAGAGTAGATAGAAAATTTAGTTTTTATTAGAATGGTTTATTTATCCATGTCTGAGCTTTATTTACTCGGAACTTTGATTACTACTTTCGTATTTTCATTTACTGAAAAAAAAATATTGAAGGAAGTGATAATCTAAAGATCAATTTCAAATATTGATGTTTCTACATTACAGTGACATAATTCAAGTATGCTGCAAATATAGATAATTATTTTTTCGATAGCCTTGGCGATTTACATTTTACTCGCAAGGTTATTCTAAAAATATCAAAATTAGTTACTTAGTTTTTTTAAAGGAAACATTTAAACAAATTAAAAGTAGTCATCTGTTTTAACAGTTTGCCTCCACACCGCACTGTCAAAAAAATAAATGCTTCTATATCTGCGAAAATTTAATATCACCACGAACAAAAGTATAAAATAACCAAATAACCTCTCACCAACGCCTATGACTCCGAAAGGCTTTTTTTTTTTTTTTTTTTTTTTTTTTTTTTTTTTTATCTTTAGACATCTCAAAAACCAATATACAGTGTGGTTAAAATTAAACTGAATGTAATCAGAAGCTCATAGCTCCGGTTCTACTGAACAGATATGAATGAAACATGAAATATATGTTATGTAGATCATTCGGTAGATGTTTCCGGGAAAACATACACACAGTATACTATAGTTACATATATACATAGTTTTATATACATAGGTAAAAGCTTATATATAATGCACTTAAGTTAATAAATGCAAAAAACCTAAATTAAATCTTAACCTTTTTGGTTGTAAGCTGCGTACAGCATTACTAAATACCAAATTACTAAATACGGTTGTACTAAATTTATGAATATTTTTAGAGTTTTAATATAGAGGAATAATTCATATTACGATTAATAATTGATTATAAAAATCTGTATGTAAATAATTAGTAATGGTCAGTTGTAATCAGATCCGGAAAATGCTTCATAAAGTAAATAAAACATATATAACTGAACAGGTAATCGTCTTTTATTGGCTTCATAGTTGCGTCCAACTTCACGCCCAGTCACAGTTGCCAGTAGGCTACTTTTTTTATATTCAGATTTCTTGATTGGCAACACTTTTTTAAAATATTAAAATTCCTCTTACTTCGACTTCGACTTCGAACACCTTTTTAACCGAGTCCCCTGGGGACAACTCCACACATCCCCGGGATCAGAGAAATGGCAGGAGAGCAAACTAAGACCTGGATGGTGGCAATTAAAAAAGGGGGGGGGGGATAAAAATAAAATAACAATGGGATAAAAAAGACCTGAACAGGTGAGAAAAATGAGCTACTTGAAGGAAATAAACAAAAAGTATGATAGAAAAATAGAGAAAGCAGAGAGAATTTTCTGGGAGGAAGTTTAAGTATAGCATTACAACTAGATATATTTTTGGATTTTATAAAATTTTTTGAATTTTTAAAAGATTTCTTATATAATTTTATAACGTTTTTTGAAGATTTTTTATAATTTTATAATAAATGAGTAGTAAACTCAAGAACAAATAATAAATGTTAGTAGGGAAAGAGGGTAGCCTATATCAGAGTGTGAATTGGAGTTTCTTTAGTGGTTAATTCCTCTTACTTAATGACATAATAATTAAGGGGAATTTTACCATTTCAGAAAAGTGGTGCCAATCAAGAGATCTGAATTTTAAAAAAGTAGCCCACTGGCAACAGTGCTCCTAGTGTAAACATGAAATGTCTTGCTATTTTAAATGAGCCATTGGAAAATAGTCAAAATATAGTTAAAAACTACTTAGTTAAAAACTACTTAAAAATTAAAAAAAAAGATATGGGGAAAACTGAGAAAAAGATGATATTTTGAAAAATTCAAAAATTATGTAAAAATTAATTTTAAAGTAACTTAAAGCCTAGTGTTGATTAATTGAAAAGTGAAATTATGACATAATTTTATTAATATAACTGTAGTTATGAAAACTACTGCAGAAATGGTAAAAGAAAAATGTAAGAATTAAAAGAAGAAAAAATATGTAAAATAGGGATATATAAAAAAAATTCAGAGTAAATATAAAAATTACGCTTCAAGTAATGAACCGTGCACGATTCACTTAAAAATTTAAAATTTTAATATAAAAGTAAAATATAACTGTATTTATGGAAACTACTGCGTAAACGTAATAGGAAAATTTGAGAATTTAAAGTTTTAATGAAATGAAGTTCGTACTAGTTCAACGAAAAAAACATCAGGTCAGTGCAAAAAGCTACAGTTTAATCAAATGAGGTAGTAAAAGACACACGGCAAGAAAAAAAGGAACTTTTCAGAGCATTTAAAAAAATAATAAAAATACATAAAAAGAATGTAAGTGGGATACTAGGGAGCAGAAGTTTACTGGTGATCCGTTAAAATGGAATATTTTAGGGGCGTTTCCGATGTATGGAGTCAAAGCCTAAAGAACATGTAAGTTAAATAAAATTTAATTACATTTTATAAAATTTCTGGTGTGAGATATTTTTATACAATTTCAGTAAAATTCTCTGTATGATTTGTGTTAAAATAAAATCATAATCTTTCGCTAGGAACCTTATAAGAACATGTGATATGAAATCGATTTTATAATTTTCGACAGTTTGTTATATTGAAGTAGTGTAATTTTACGTAAAAACGTCTAATTTTAGAGAAGCACTTCATTATATAAAAAAAAAAAAGTAATGAAGTAAATTTCTGCCCTGGCGACGACGTGACATAGGAGTTGTTCGTGTTAAGTGATTTATAACTGCCTTTAAGATAATGAAAGTATGTATTTTAAGTTTAATGTAGATTTGTACTTTTTAATGTAAGATTTAAAATCACTTGGTTTTCATAACCACATTAGTTTAACCCTTTTGGGGGAAAAGCCACAATTCAAGCTTAAATGGAGTAAAAAAGTTGGGAACTGCACATTAATTTAAAAACATTATAAGACCTGTTAAAGTTAAATAGATCAGCTTGAAAACGAGTTAAAACATGGAATATTTCAAAAGTGTTTTATTATTGTTTTAAAAGTAAGGAGTGTTTTACTTTCTCCACAACTTCAGACATGACATGCATAGTGTTAAGGTATCCGAATACCTTCGGAGGGCTTTTTTTAAATTACTATAAAATACGACTTTTTTTTTTTTTTTTTTTTTTTTTTTTTGCATTATATATCATGATGTGATTAAAAAAAGTAAAATAAAACAGAAAAAGTTATACATTTCAAATTATTTTTTTATATTTTGGAGAAAAAATAAGCAAAAAACAGCGAAAATAATCATTTCCGCAAAACCTCATAACTCAACTTTCAATCAAGATATTTTTATTTTGTAAGCATTATTATAATTATTAAACCTTTTTCTAAGGAATGAACTACGCTCATATTTGTGAGTCAAATATTTAAAACTATATAGAAAGTTAATCCGTGATGAAGCAGAAATTACTAACAATTTATTGCAAATTGGAAACTTTATCAATAATAATAATAATAATAATAAAAACTAATACGCTTACTGTTACGAGTGTAGTTCATTCCCTTTATTGCACTTTGCAAAGCATACAAAAAATTTAAAAGAGATTCATCCATATTTTTTTCCGTTATGATGTTTTGCGTAAACATAAAATATTAAAAATTTGATTTTCAGAAAACGCAAAAACCAAATTTAATATACTGATTAAAATACTGATACTTAGTAATTTTAAAAAGGCATTAACTTGGCTTCTAAACAAGATATAAACAAAATTCAAACAGATTTGGAAATATGAAGAATCCGGCTATTATATTATACTAAAATTTAAAAATCGATATTTTGACCGAAAATCGGCTTTTAGAGGTATTCGGATATCTAATGCGAAGTGACATTAATTTTCCTTAACATAATGAAGATAGCTGTTTTAACGTTTTGCTAAATAACTTTTATTGATAAATAAATAATATTAAAAGACGAAACGCAATTTTTCACCTTGATTCAACATATAGTTTGAACATTAAAATTCCACAATTTTACTTAAAAGGCGATTAATGTGATGAAAAGATGTTATAAGTTTCAAATATATATTTTATTTAAAAACTTCTTAGTATACTTTCAAACCTTCCAGGTTCATCTTCAGAGAATATTTTGAAAACTAAATGTTGTTTATCTATACAACGTGATTTTATATAGATAAACAACATTTAGTTATCAAAATATTCTCTGAAGATGAACCTGGAAGGTTTGAAAGTATACTAAGAAGTTTTTAAATAAAATATATATTTGAAACTTATAACATCTTTTCATTACATTAATCGCCTTTTAAGTAAAATTGTGGAATTTTAATGTTCAAACTATAACTTTTATTGTTTAAATGCGAGGTAGTTTTAAACTTTAAAAATTTCGAGGGTACTATATTAGAAACGTAGAGTGTCCAATTTATTGACATTGTTTTAATGTGAATGGCAGGGAAAGTAATAAAGACAATACGATGGGTATGTGCTGCTACAACAACATCAAACATTACAAAAAAAAAAAAAAAAAAAAAAATACCCACTTGAAAGCCACAGGTTCCCGAACACTCAAACATGCAAGTCTAGTGGAGCACAAAATATTTACAGGGTTGATTTTCCCTAAGGTAACAAAATTTTTGACCTGAATTCAATTAACTTTTGGTGCTGGATTAACGGGGGTAATAAGATAAATCGTTCTCGTTCCAACTTTTTTTATTCACAATCTTTCTTTTAATGTTACTGGACTGAATTACCAAAAATTGGTTCAACCCAGAACAACATTTTATTAGCGCACGAAAAAAAAAATGACAAGAAATTTTGCCAAAAATAATAGTTGGGTCTCACTGAGATCGTAACAGACATCAAATTACATTCTGTGAAATTTTTTTTTAATGTAATTTTGAGATGATCATTAAAAAAAAAAATTAATAAGATATGACATAGTTGCTTATAACAATAAAATAACCTTTAATTATGTTATACTTGCAATGCCTTATAACAAAATATTATGCTTAGCAGAATATATTATCGCAGATGACAGACGTAAAGCACACACGTACACTGTAAAAAAAAAAAAAAATGACATATTTACAGTACAAAGTACTGTTCATCTCGCGCACAAACTCGATCTCAGTGAATGTGCTGTATCTTTCTTAGGTTTCCTGACTATATTAACATGGAAAATACACTAGTTGCGTAAAATTAACAGCACAATGTGCTGGCAATTTGGACGCCAGCAGTTTGTGCTGTAAAAAAATGCGTCCAAAATGCCAGCACATTGTGTTGTTAATTTTACGCAACTACTGTATTTTCCCTGTTAATATAGTCAGGAAACCAAAGAAAGATACAGCACATTCACTGTGATCGAGTTTGTTCTGGCAAATTTACAGTGGTTTTTTTTACAGTGTACATACTTATATAGATATATGCTCTATATAACATTCTATAGTAATGTGTAATGCATACTATATATTCAAAGTAAAACAATCGAACTTAATTATGTTACTTTCTATTCACTTAAACACGGGTTTTTAAACTAACAAGCACAAGAGTATGTTCGACATTCCCCTTTACTATTAAAAAAAGAAGGGAAAAAATCGTATAGGTTACCGGAGTAATTGCAAAGTAGCATGATATCACAGCGTCATTTTCACAGGACATATTCATCTATCTTTTTACTCTTTTTTCTTCATCGCTGCATGCTTACTACGCGTTCCTTGCGTCCATTCAATTCCAATACACGACTCATTTATCAAATATAATTGTACCCCGTACCCCGTTTTTCTTTATAAAGCACAGCGATAGACAAGCATGTTACGTCGCTTCACCACTCAACCTTCTTTTTAATCCTCCGATGTTTCTGGTGATACATATGAAAGAATGGTGACAGCACTGGCAGAATATGAGATGAATAGAAAAAAAAAATTAAAATGGTGAATTTATCACTCATATCTGTTTTGTTCTTTCTTCTTAAATGGCTTATAAAATAGAATTTTTCATGTTTTCAACTTTATTATATTAATGCCCTGTGTGTAGAAAATATTTGACCGTCGTTAATTGCCAGTTTTGTTAAAAACGTTCGTGAGTATTTAGGTTAATTTTATCACTACATATCATTGCATGTAATATCTTATAGCAAATTAATCTATCGAAAATAGTAATGTGTTTATTAGTTTTACGGTAGAAATATTTATGAAACAGGTAGTAAAAATAACAAAAAAATAGGTATATACGGGTTAGATGACCCATCGGCTAATAAAAATCCCATTTTATCTGGTATTTATATTACAGTACTATTTTTTTATGAAGTTCTACATAAAATTTGAAATAGATAGGTTAAATGTGAACTAGAAACATCATTACTATAAAAAAGGAAAATTAGGGGGTTTAAGGGGGAAACTATCCCTGACTGACCTTATAGATTTTCAAAAAGATAGTATTGAATTATATCCAAAATTCTCGAGAACGTTGGCATGTTATTGGTAATGGTAGAAAATTTTTAATGAATAGAAAATGAAAATGTGTAACAACAACAGTTATTCGGGCTGCACTTGTGAAAATTTTGAAATATCCTCTTAAATGCTATTAATGCTTATAGTTATGTAAGACAGCCAATATTAATGGTGAGAGTACAAAATACATTATAAATATAATAAATGCTCAAATAATAATTATACCACGTACCACGCTTTTCTTTATAAAACACAGCGATAGACAAGCGTGTCACTTCACCACTCAACATTCTTTACAATCCTCCGATGTTTCTGGTGATACATATAACATATGAAAGAATGGTGACAGCACTGGCAGATTATGAGATGAACAGAAAAAATGTGAAATGATGAATTTATCACGCTTATCTGTTTCGTTCTTTATTTTTAAAACGGCTTGTTGTAAAGTAGATATTCATATTATTATAAGTCTTGCCTCGTTATCCCGACACTCAAATGACCAGAAAAAAAGTGTCGTCATAAGCGGAGTGTCGCGGTAACCGGAGTTCAAGAAAAATATGTTTATAAAAAGCTGTATTTTTAATTAATTTGAGAAAATTTAAATTCTTAACTGTTCTTGCAGTTTTAAGCAATAAAACATAATTGTTAAACAAAATAAACACAAAAACAAAATTGAAAAGAATAAAAATCATATTCATGATGACTTGCTTTTTTATTGTTACATGAAATATTGATGAATTACGGTTTGCTTATCACTATATGTGCTTCATACAATTCTTTTTCAATATTATACATTGAATTGTAACCAATATTCGTTGTTTCAGAAATGGATGTTAGATAATTTCAGATCGTTTCAAAGCAATGCAACGCTTCGATTTCAGTCGGATGAAAAACGCCGTGTTACCACAAGAAAGCGCCGCCTGACCAGAACAAAAAGACTGCGAGTAGACTGATACGTCTACCTGGAGCTTAAGTAGGTCATTCAGAGTGTGTGGGTTTATTTATTCAGATAAAGGATTGAAGTAAAACTCTCTTTTATCTCAATGGGTATTTTAGATGCTTTAGTGAAAAGTTTGGTTAAGGCATTTCTTACCGCTTAATTTCCGTGCTTATAAGACGGATTGTGAAAAATGGACAATTTTCCGTCTGGATATCCGGAGTTTAAAATTATTCAACGACGTAATATCCGGAGTTTATTTAGATTAAAATCATATACAGAAAATCCGGACTTTGAAAAAGTGATGTGATAAGCGGAGTGACGTATAAACCGGGTGTCGTGAAAACGAGGTTCAACTGCATATATATTTTCATATTATATCTTTATTGTACTAATGGCCCGTGCATAGAAAAAGCTTAACAGGCTACTTCCATGGGGTTTTGTAGTGTAAGTCACATAGCTGATAACCGCTATACTTGTTAGCCTCCGGCATTTTCGAAAAGATTCCTTCGCCTTATTCAATTAATGAGATGTCTCCGATAAAATAAGTCTTATTTTTCGTTCTAAAATACTGGTAGCCAAAAAATCGTAGCATGTGACTTACACTACAAGTGCTCATGGAACTAGCCAACAGTCATTAATTGCCAGTTTTATGAAAAACGTTCTTGAGTAATTAGGTTAATTTTATCATTACATAACACTGCCTGTAATATCTTACAAAAAATTAATCCATTGAAAATATTATTGTGTTTATTAGTTTTAGGGTATAAATATTTATGAATCAGACAGTAAAAATAAAAAAAAAATAGGTAAATATGGGTCAGATAACCCGTCGGCTGATAAAAATCCGATTTTATCTGGCATTTACATTGCAGTAATATTTTCTATGAAGATCTACATAAAATTTGGAGTAGATAGGTTAAATGTAAACTCGAAAAATCATTAATATAAAATGAAAAATTAAAAGGCTTAAGGGGGGAAATTATTTCTGACTTACCTTATTGATTTTCAACAAGATAGCGTTGAATTATATCCAAAATTCCCGAGAACGCTGGCATGTTACTGCTAATGGAAGAAAATTTATTTTGTGTTTTTTACCGATATTCATTACACAACCTTTAGCAATCGTTATAAAATTTTGCCCTTTCAGCACAATAACTTACTAATAATAAATAACTGATGAAATTTTAAAACTAGGGCTGCATTTGTTAAAATTTTAAGAAGATTTTGAAATATCTTCTTTTAGTTATGCCAGAAAGCCAATATTAATGCTGAGAGTACAAAATATATTATAAATATATCAAATGTTCCATGGGTTTAAATAAAAAAAACTCACTGATTTTCTTTTCATTTTTAGGTAAGTACCATTTCTGACAATCAACTTTATATGCAACGTCTGGTAGGTCTGTTATTCATATTTCTACTTATTGATATTTTTTTATTCTTTTATTTTTATTATTGTTCCAACGCAGCAATAGTGACTTTTTAAATTAAAAATATATAAGTTCTCTTTTTATTAAAATCGCAGAATCACTAGGATATTTTAACTGTATCAATCCAAAAATTTCAGAATTAATATTTCATTTATTTCTTCATACAATAAAAATATTTATTTGATATTTAACATGTTATTTTTATAAAATGATTAAGTTTAAACGAGAGATTCGGATTCACAATTATTGTCCTTTCAAAAATGTATATATATATTTTTAATAAAACTCCGCCCTCACAATCATATTTAAGTGGAGTTCTTGTTTTGTTCTCTAGTATTTTTAACATCGCGAATTTTAGCTAATTCTTTTACATATTGTACAAGTTTACTGGAAATTATTAATTCTTTTCTTCTTCTAAATACAACCAATTTCTTAATTCATTTCCGATAATAATAATAATAATAAAGATATTTTTTTGTAGGATACATTTGAAGTACGTTATGTGAATTTTGGGGTTTTGCGAAACAAGTTACGCAAGAGAAATCGAAATTTTAACATTATTTTAAAACATACACAGCATCGCATAATTGCCCATTTTCTTTTAACGAACATTTTCTTTCTATTTCGAATGAAGATAAAATGGAATCAATTTTTTTCTAAAGTGAAAGAGCTCATAAAGAATGATAGAAGCGTGTGTAGAACAGCAGAATGTCAAATAGTACTAATAAAACAGCAATTATAAATTACTTTAAATGGATTTTAAAAAAAGCTGCATACATACATTTCTGAATTATAAGTACTTTACAGGTTACATTGTGAATTGATTCTTTATGCAATTAACGAAAAAAAAGTGTTAATAATATACTGACTATTTTGGAAAAAACATGTCCAAACAGATCACTGCACAGTAAAAAAAAAAAAAAAAAAATGTTGATTTCACAGAAAAAAAAAATACTGTCAGCCTGTGTGACAGTAAAAAACTGTTTATTTTACGTAAGTAAAGTAGGTTTGTTACAAATTTTATTTTATTTTAACAAATTTGGATCGCCCGCAAGTTCATAATAAATTATTTTCATAAGGTGTTCAGTTTCTTAGTGTTGCCGTCGCTCCAGATTTTTCTGTAAAATCAACAGATTTACAGTGGATTTTACAGTGGATACATTCTGGATTTATTGCAATAAACTGTAAAAACATGCTGTGGATTTTACAGAAAAAAAAAACTGGAAGCGAGGGCGCAAGTAAAAAACTGTTTATTTTACGAACATAATCTGTATTTCTTCTTTATAAGTTGGTAAAATCTGTTAAATAACAAAAATTTCCTATTAAATAGAGATTATTTCCATTAAATTAACAGTATTTTTATTGGAATCCTGGCTGACAGATTTTTTGCTGCAAAATAAATAGATTTCTTTTAGCAGTCTATAAATAATTTACGTCATTATTTAATACTAAACGTAAACCCAAAATATATTTATATAAAATATAACACTAGGAATTATTGCAAGTAAATAGTTAGACAAAAGAAAAAGAAATAAACGATCATGCTGTTTAAAAACATTGCATGCGAACATGGAAAGACTATTCCATGTTCACCGTGTACTTTGATTTATTCGAACCCCTGAGCATGTGCGTTGGTTCTTTCAGGCCAGTATACTTTCCCAGGAAACGAAAAGTTTTTGTGCCAACATTTTCTAATTGTTGGACCGCTGTAAGAAATGTCCATATCTCCATATGATTGGCCAAAGAACTATTTGTAAATAAAGACCCAGTAGTGGTCCAACTGTTAGCTACTCAAATTTCTCCACAGGTGCGGTCTGAATTAGAGGGACCTCTGTACCAGCCATTTCCCAGCCATTTCCCAGTGATACTATTTCGAACTCTGCTATTCCCCAATTGTTTTCACAAACTATCATTGATGGACCAAAAATCTGTGTTACTTCTATCAAATATATACCGAAGTAATCCACCCTTTTAAACAAAATGACCCAAGTGCTCAACAACTGCATTAAAGGTTATTTTCTTGTTGATCATAGGAATTTTACATTCCCATTACTGTTCTTATAGGAGAAAATAAACTTTTAGGACTTATTAAACCCGTTGTGCGTGCTCTTGCTCTTATTTAAAATAGAATATGCTATATTCTATAAAAAAAAAATAATTTCTATATAAATTGAAAATGCATGGTAATTTGACTTATAAAGATAAAATAAAAGGATTTTATACCTTATTAACCTTTTAGGTTGTGGTGGGAGAAGGACTTCCCAAGTAAATAAATAAAAAAATTACAATCAAATTACTTTGATATTAAAGTCTATAACACGATTTGTAGGTTTTATTTCTCCTTTCCACGCCTTGATGGCAGTAGCACACTTTTCTAATATCTAGATGGTTTTCCGATAAGAATTAAAATTTTATTTTGAAATTTTGTATTTTTCGGCGTTAATAAAGAAAGATTTTTCTTTTTTTTTAAAGGATGGCACATTTTTATCTTAGACATTTCTAGTAATTAATAATAATTCGAAATTTTTACAATTACAGTAATTTTAAGATAAATTCGGAATGTCATAGCTTTTGTTTGCATGCTAAAATGACATCCTAAACCTGAGGTGGGAAAATAATCTTCTCACAGTTCCACCTGCTTAAATGGTGGATTAAAATAAACCATATGGTTCAATTTCAGACTGCTCCTTATCACATTTATCTGGTTTTTAAGCATATTTTTCAAAATTTTAATAACCCAAAGCTCAACTACTTAACTGAAAAGTGAACTGGTGGTATAGCGCAATAATAAGAAACAGTTGGATAAACAATTCAGAAAGGAAATTAGATTCAATTAATAAATCGTTCATATGTAAATTCAATGATTGTATCTTATCAGTAATGGGATTATTAAATGATGTAACAAGACATCAGTATTGAATCTGAAAACTGTTGACAATATTTTAATAAATATGTTAATTTCTTTTCATATTGTGCGAATAAAATTAGCCTTCGGCCTGAAATATTTGGCTTGCGCTTTAGTGTAACAAAACAGGTTTGCACTATTCTCCAGCATTAAGATTTTTGAAAACTGATTTTGTAAAAACTAATTTGCTACTTGAGATTCTTAAGACATCAGATGTTATTTTTCTCATTTTCTTTATTACTGCATTTACTTCTTTTTCTATTCACCTGGGAATAACTATCCCATGTTTTAAAATAAGGCTGTTTCATCCTACATTGGCAAATTGCCACGGGGCAGCTTTATTGTCCGCCCCTGGAGAAACACGTAATTGCTTCTGGAATTTTCTACCGCTTTTGAGTTTACTGTTATTTAATTTATGTCATTTGATTTTATTCCCGAAATCGTAAAGCATAAAATCGGATCCGTCTTTTTGCTATTAGAAGACATTCCCCCATCATGTTCCTAACTATTTGCGTAATTTATTTTCATTCGAAACTAACGTCATTGCAAAGCAAAGTGCTTTTTACACATGTTTAAATTGTTAATGAGTTTTAGAACTGATGCTGATACCTCATTAATTGTTTCTTCTTTTTAAAGTTAAAACTAGCAGATAAATTGATGAAAAGAGGTCTTCTATTTTTATAATGTTTTAGAAATAAAGATATTTCCGCTAAAATGTGGGATACCAAATCGCGCTTAGATATTTTCTTAATAAAATATTTAGAATGAAGATATTACATATTTATTTATACGTAACTGCATTATACATTTATAAACAAACAGCTGATCGAATAAAATGCGTAGTTCATTTTAAAGATAAAACGAATTCAGAAATAAGTTATTACTTTAAATGTAGCTTTTTCTTTGAATTTTTTTTTTTTTAAATGATTTAACAGATATACATTAGTATAACATAGATTAAAATAGTACATTAGATAAATTAAATTTTATTTAAAAATATTTGAGTTCCTAAATGAATTATTAATTTAAAACTTCGGAGATATATTTTAAGCATAACATTCTGAAACATAAAAAGGTGGAGTAATAATTCTCCAAGGAGCATAATTTATTTCATACATAGAGGGTTTTTTTTTTTCGAACTTCAAGTCATATTTTATGTGCGTGCATTTGAAAATGAAAGCAATTCATTCCAATATCTGGCAATGAAGTGATCTCTGTTAAAAGAGAAAAAAAAAATAAAAACGTACATCAACTTAATTTTCTCCATATTTCAACTTTAATATTACTTAAATTTATTTGACTTCACTTTAATCATTGAAGTTTAAAATGTATCGTTAAAATTTAAGGAAAATCTTACAAACGATATCAAAATTTAATTTTTGTTTATGAAAGAAAACTGTTTTTTAACATGAGTAAGGATAGATTTTACTTTTGCCTTTAATGTTTGAAAAGTTTAATACTGTAAAATCTCTAAAAAGCAATTTTTGTTGCTTTAATAAATCGACTTTAGTTTGTTAAATTCTGATCTTTGATTTAAACTAAAAAAAGTACCAACAATATCATTATTTAAAAGTCGTGGTGTTTTGTTTATTTTCTTTTTAAATAGAAAAATCGTAATTAAAATCATTTAATTTTTTATTATTTAAGGAAGAGGATTAGTAAAATAATCGAAACATCTTATTTTGTTTCCGAAGATTATAAATCAGTACTTCTAAAAAAAAAAAAAAAAAAAAAAAACTTTAAGAAGAAAAGAAACATGCTCTTTGTTTTCACGATGTTACTTTTTCACACGTAAGTGGCTTTATTTAATCCTATTCGATAAAAGTTTAAAAAATTTTAAATAAATGGAAAATATTTCAGACTAAAATAGTTATAGAAAGAGGTTAAATAGAACTAGATGGCTACAAATACTAAAAAAAATATCACCTAACACTAAAAAATGTGCTGCATAAAGGTTTTTCAATAGTTTTTTTTTGTATTAGGTCTACCGGAAAGTTCTGTCGTATAATGTCACTTCACGCCTACTTTTTTAAAATTCAGATTTCTGCATTGCCACCAATTTTTTGAAATGGTAAAATTCCCATTGTTGCCACCTTAGTGTGAAATGTGAAAACAAAGGGAATTTTACCATTTCAAAAAAGTGGTGCCAATGAAAAAAACTAAATTTAAAAAAAGTAGGCGTGAAATAACATTATACAGGGTGTTTCAAATTAAAGTATTCCTGTTTTGGACGCTCTATTGAGAAAAGCAGTGGATGTAACGTCTTCATATTTGGAGGATATACATATCAAAACATGGGAAACTGACTGGTGCAAAAAATTTTTTTAGTTCAAACAACGCCCGCTAGTGGAAAATGAGGCGCTGCGATCGGCTTAAGGTAAGGAAAATGTAGCGAAACAAATAAGCAAAGACTACAAGGTGTCGGTAATTAATATTTTTTAAAAAATTCCCTCCACTAAATTTTTAGTATTCTTCGCCGAATAAGAATACTAACAAAATGAAGCTTGCAAAATGAATGCATATACTAATAAAATTTAAACGAGTAATATTAAAAAAATTTATTGGTGAAAATCGGCTTATTGGCACCTAGATGTTTACACCTTTGGCATATTACATTTTCGAAACCGATCGCAGCGCCTCATTTTCCCCTAGCGACCTTTGTTTGAACTAAAAATTTTTTGCACCAATCAGTTTCCCATCGTCTTATATGTATACCTCCAAATATGAAGCCGTTACATCCACTGCTTCTCTCGCTAGAGCGTCCCAAACAGGGATACTTTAATTTGATTCATCCTGTACTTCAGAACTTTCCGGTAGACCTAATATTTTCGGATGTTTTGAATAACATACTAAAAATTTATCAATTTTAGCTACCGGAAAGACCCAATTTTCCAACATCTAAACCCTGCAATTTTTATCACTTAAAAGCAAAGTTAATGTCTTTGTGTGTGGTTTTAGGGTCTTATAATACATTTACAGCTATGACTGTTAAAGTGAGACATAGCCCCTCTCAAACCCACACACAGAAACAACAGTAAGCTAAAAACGTCGCTTGAGGGGCGAAAAGTTTTAAACAAATAAAAATGTATGAAAATATAATTTTGTTAGTTATAATCAATTATGATTTATGAATGTAGAATTAATCATCAGAATGGTTACACATATTTTAATATATTATATAAACCACTTTAAAATCGAATACTACTAGAAGTTAAAATTGCATAGCCGCCCTTCCGTTTTTTTTTTTATTGTTTAAAAAATAATATTATGATCGAACTAAAAATTTGAATTTATAACCAGAAAAATTATATGAGTAATTTTTCTGGTTCAAACTAGATTTACGCTTAGTGCTTGTTCTTCGTTTTCTATGTGATTATTTTCCCTAGCATTCTTCGTACATTTGTTTATTTCTTTATGGCCATTGTCTCCGGGAAAGAAACAGTGCTGCCTCAACAACTACAGGTAGTTTCGTCTTTCAGAACACTCCTCTACCCTTAAAAGATGCAGTCTTGATCCGACTATAGCGATTGCATTCAAAAGACAAGAAATAGTAACTTCGTCAGAACTTGTAAAATTATGTCCAGTAGATGACGCTGGATTTAATCAGCAGCAGTACTCCACTGTAATTGTATGGCAGACTTATAATATGAAAAGGATACAATTTAACTTCTTACAAAACGTCCAAAATGATTTTCAAATGAAACAAATTCTTGAGGTAACTACAATAATACATAATTTATATGCATTTAGCGAAAAAAAAAAAAAAACACCATAAAGAAAAAGGGAATGCAGTTTTAACAAGTGGACTGTTATGATTAATACTAAAATATAGGATGACCACAAAACCAGGAAAGCGGCGCGAGATAGGAGAAAAAATCAATTAGAGAGTTATAGAGTATCTGTATTTAGTATGGAATGATATGTTACATGTAAAAGTAACTTTATTAAAAGCCATGAAAAGTAAGTCTTCTATCAACAACTAAAATACGCCTCAACTTACATTCAGGAGCGTGTCGTTATAAAGCAGACACATTTTACTAATAAATTCATTTAAGCAAGGTAACGTTTATTTTATTAAGATAGTGAAATTAACTACGCTGTTTGTGTCCTTCATAGGCAACAAGGCATCATGCATTCTGCATGTTTAGACGGCATATTTATGATCAGAATTATCAAACTGCGGCCCGCGGAATGCCGTTTTTTTAAATTCAGTAATATTTTCCTTATTTAATCACAGAATTTCATAGATTAAATAAGGCGGCGATTAGTATTAAAATTTAGCGTTATCCCGAGGTTCACAACCCGAGGGACGGGCCAGAAAAGAACATTAGTTGGCACATTGCATATAATTTGCATCTTTAACTCGAAAAATCTTGATTTAACAGAATGCAAATTTACTATATTGACATATATAAAAGGTGATTGGTTATTTTTAGTTCTTCGGTGATACTGATGGTTTTTGCAATATTTGAAATCTCACATTTTTAAAATTAAGTAAGCAGACATAGTTATTTACTTTCTTAATATGTAATTTAAAAGAAGCTCAGTTTAATAAAATTTTCAAACTATTATTTTTAATTAATGGAGAAAAACAACAACTGAAGGGCATAAAATGACTATTACTCTGGAAACATACAAATATAAGTCTCTTAATCTTTAAAAACGCTTCTTAAATTTTACATAAGTCAACATTATTTTGGTAGAAGAGATTATTAAGATAGTAGTAAATAGGATAAAAAATAGTTCCGTCTTAAACTGAAGTTAAATATTATTCTGAAAAAAAGTTTTTATAACTTAAAATCTGCTGTATAAATTTAAAATTTTTGATTTAGATTTTTATCACTAAATGAAACACAACTGTAAAAATAATTCTTTGTTGTGTTTCATATTTATGATAAGGGATTAGGCAAATCTCAAAAGATATTACAAATAAGTTTGGAAAATATAAAATCAAAATGATGGATTTTTTTTTAATTACACGGTGTTTAAATTTTTTAGGACACATTACACATTATTAGTTCTTATAGAATGGAGAATAGAATATCAGTTTTAGCTATTTTACTGTTGCTTTAACTTTGTGAATCGAGAAAAATAAAGTTACTAAACATTTTGTCTTAATAAAATTGCAATTTTGCGCATTTGACTATTTAATACGAAAAAACGCACATAAATACAGGGTGATTATAATTAAAGTACCACTTTGAAAATGCTGTAAAAAGGAAACACTAGTCAGAGTTACTTCAAATTTGAACTGAATATACTGGAAGAAGGGATAAATGGTATTGCATAAGGAAAAAAAGTTCCAAAGTGTATCAATAGATAGCGCTGTAAGCGGCATAACGAAATTGGATTTGGCTACAAGTGACAATCGAAAATACGACGTTGTAGTTTAATCGAAATACGACGGCTTTGGCATGAGTTGCGCAGTAAACCAACCGTACTGTTCAATGTGCATGAGTGTTTCGGTTGTTTGATGGAGAAAATTACTTCCAACAGTTGTGGTACTGTTAGTGGAAAGCCCACCCACCACTTCAAGGTCGTGTCACATTGGATGGGAAAAATTGGTTTTTTATATCCTTGGGCCAAAAACCGCATAAAAAGCACATAATGATTACTTTTTTAATTGTCCTTGGGCCAAAAATTGCGTAAAAAAGCACATATTGATTCGTTTTTTAATTGTTCTTGGTCCAAAAACCGCATAAAATGCAAATAATGATTCGGTTTTTAATTATTGCTAGACATGCAGCAGACAGGTTCCGTATACTGTCCACCATTGTCCACCACAAGTTGAAAGGGATAAACATTATGTTCCACTATAGACCGGAGTGTCTCAAGGGTGACGCTGTGAATGTGTTGCGTAATCCATGCCTTCAATTCAGCTACATTTGCAATCGGGACACTGTACAGCACATTTTTAACCCTCTGGCAGTCTTGTAAAAGGGCAAAATTGCAATGTTGTTTTCTCTGTATTTCGTTTTAAATGGTAAAAAGATGATTCTTGCAACATTTTATTAAAAAAAAAAATAATAATACTAACGAATATGAATACAAACCTTGGAAGTATTAATCATTGTTCAATGTATTAAAAATACATTAAATCAATAGAATTAGATTACTTTAATTGTTGCTTGTATTGCAGTGAAACCTGGAGCTTAGTGAACGTATTAACACGGGCTTGTCAGCGAGGGGGTTTTAAGATAACTACATAGCCAGAAATAACAAGGATTGACGTCCGGTGATCATGGACGCCAGGCTGTTGGACAATGACGGCTGATAAGTCAATTATTTCCAAAATGCTTCTTGAGCAGTTGCAGGACTGGCTTTGCTATGTGCGGAGGGGCGCCATCTTGCATGAAAATGATTTTATACAGTTTACCCTTCACGGTACAGGTAACGAGAGCCACAGGACCTATCTCCTCGAAAGAAAATGGCCCTACCAAACATGATGCCGTTAACCAGCCCCCCACAGTTATATTTGGCGAATACATCGGTACTGGTTGAGTTGCGAATGAAATTTATTTTGCCCATATCCTGCAATTTTGTGTGTTGGCAAACCCTTGGAGATGGAACTGGGCATCGTCTGTCCACAAAATGTCCTATGGCCATTCATCGTCCACTTCCATGGGAGTGAAAAATTCCTGAGCAAACGTCTGTCTTCGTGGCAGGTCAGCAGGAAGCAACTCCTGAACATGGGTGATTTTGTAAGGAGAGCAATGCAGGATTTTGCGTGTAATTTTATGCAGGCATGTCTAAAGATCGGGCAATTCCCGTGCACTGCACGTTTGCACATCACTTCTCGTACCTTCCTGTAATGCTGTGGCAACATTTTCTACTGACATCGAAGCAATTGATTTCCTCCCCATTCCAGACTTCACTTCAAAACTACCTTTCTGTTCAAAATTTTTAATGATATTCTTCAGACTCTGGGCAGACATCGGACCACACCCTTTTCAATACCTTTAATGACCGAAAAATTTATTTAAAGCTGCAAGTGCACAGTCGCCGTTCTTGTAAAAGAGCTTCGCCAGCAGAGCACGGTCCTTCATTGAGATACTCATGACAAGCTGTTCAGATGCAACATGAGGGGAACGCCATATACCCCGCGTTTTTATATCAAATGCAATGTGTCGTGAGCATGAGTGTCTTTTAATTTGCATATTATGCTGCTTACAGCACCATATATTGATACACTTTGGAACTTTTTTCACGCCATACTGTTTCCCCTTTCTTCCAGTACATTCAGTTCAAATTTGAAGTCATTCTGACCAGTGGTGCTTTTTTTACAGCATTTTGAAAGCAGGACTTTAATTATAATCATCTTGTATTATGTAAAATATGTGAAAAAATGCAAATAATATACAAGTGTAAGTAAAGATTATAATAGCTTAGCACATGTTATTTCAAATTGATTTACAAAACGAAATAATACCAAACAAGATATATGATATAAAATTGGTACATATTTTATGAAAGCTTTATGAACTTGGATTCTTTTAAATTTCATTTTTGCTTTTATTACATATTTTTAAAAACGCCATTTAGAAACCTACTTGTAAAAGATAGACAGTCCGGATAAATTGTAGTTTATGTACAAAATCATATAAATTTTTGCAATAGTATGTCGTAATATTTTTTTATTCGATTTAATTTTCGAATTAAAGCAAATATTTTATGACATTTTTTAAGACGCAATTAATTTTTACAAAATCACTCAGTTATATAAAACCAATACATGTCTACAAACAACGAAAAATAATTCTTATCCAGATTACCGGGAAATTATACTGTTTGTACAATTTACAATTCAGGCCATTTATTGTAATAATTTACTTAACAAAAAATTATATTAATACTTTATAAGCATTTATTTTTTATTTTAAAGCTGGGCAATTCATTGCCAATAATGGTTACTTCCTCTTTAACATAGTACATAAATATTTCATTGACATTTAATGAATGTATTCAAAAGGCTAAAAAAATAATAATATTTTCTATTTTCATTTAATAAATAAGATTTAAAAGAAAAACGAAAAAGGTGAAAAATTAAATTTAGTGAACTGAAAGAATAATATCATACTCTTTTTTTCTTTATCATTTATATCAGTTTTCAATTTATTATTTAAGAGATTACGAAAATCCGAAGGACAACTATAACATAGTTATCTTCACTTCCAAAACGAATTTAGATAAAACATTCACCGACAAACAATAAAAAAGTTGTCATTAGCTTTTCTTTTTCTAGTTTATTGAAAAGCACCAAAAGTATAAATGCCTTAGAAGAAAAGGAAATTTGTATGAAAAAAATAGAAAATAAAACATTTAAAAAAATGGATTTAGTATTAAAGTTTTTTTTTTTTTTTAAGTTTATTTCTGCTAATTTATTTCTTTGAGCGATTCTAACAAACAGACAAAAATCTCTTAAACTAAGGAAATAAAACTGTAAAAAAATACTAGTCAAAAGAAATATCTTCTAGAAAGAAAAAGATAAGTGGAAAGTGTAGTGCGTTTGATAAATGATCTTTGATTTTAAAGTGACTTTTATTTGTAAATGTTGTATTTTTGTTTAATTAACTGTGTTTATCAGAGGGTTTTTTTTTTTCAGAAATTCCAAATTCATACCGAAAATTACGAAGGAAGAATTTTTTTATATAATCGCGAAATATCTTTTTTTCTTTTGAACTCAATAAGCTATGCCATAGTTTCCTCCCCCCCCCCCTCCCAATTTTTGCCTTTTG
The DNA here is from genome assembly GCA_963932465.1 of Maratus speciosus. Taxonomy (NCBI): domain Eukaryota; kingdom Metazoa; phylum Arthropoda; class Arachnida; order Araneae; family Salticidae; genus Maratus; species Maratus speciosus. Next base: position 285,701,682 of record OZ010799.1, read on the forward strand.
ATACTGCTTATGGAAATCACGCCTTGTTAAATCACCAAATTCTGTTCAGTATCCGAAGATGTGGGAAAAATGCCCCGGCCTCCTCGGTCAAAATTCTTCGCATAATCTGCCATTGATTCCTAGGTACTTTCTTTATGATAGTAGTTTAGTGTCAAATGGATTGTGGAGCAGGAATGTAGTTGAGGGTATTCGGTGTTATACGCCGTATACCTTCTGAATTTTTTAAGGTACACCGTATAACCTCTGCTTCTGAAAAAATCAGTAGTATATAGTGTGTAGGGTATAGCGGGTAGGATCTTCTGCCTTGAGCGTATACCCTCTGCCAAGAGCGTATTCCATCGTTTTTTTCTTTTTTCTTCTACCACTACACCACTGTTGTTGAGTTTAGTTAATGAGCGTGCCGTCCTGATTCTAACACTTGCTTGAAAAAGCCTGCCAAACATTTACATTCGCAAGTATGGTTGGATCTCCCTGAATCTGATTGTCACGGTTATTTTATGATGCAGCAGTATGTTAATTAGATTGCTGTGGTCGGCCTGCTAGTACATATAGTAGTGAGTAGCGGCAGCTTTTATCGAGTGCCATTCCCTTGTGAATCTTCAAGCCAGCTTTTGAACTTTTTAAAGTCTTCGAATCTTCAGCAAATATATTTAAATTTGATCATGCCACTCCAGCTGAGACTGTACCTAGACGTAAGTTAGAGTTCACGGGATTCCCTTTTTAGTGGTCTTGCCGAGGCTAACGAAAAAGACACGCTAACGCGGTGGGTCCCATTCTTCTTTTTTTACAGACCGCTGGAGTAACGTGATGCTCGAATGCACCAATGAAGGTGTGCGAAAAGAGCATCACGTGACTCCAGCGGTCTGTAAAAAAAGAAGAATCGGACCCACCGCGGTAGCCTGTCTTTCTCATTAGCCTCGGGTCTCGCAGTATTGTGTAATTTTTTAATATAGTGTTTCCGGAGTTTCAAGTGATACGAGGTGAATTTTTCCTTCTTTTCCTGCGAACCGTTCGAGTAGCCATTTTTAAGTAAGTTAGAGTTTGACTTTAATAAATCTCATTCAGTTTAGTACTTGCGCTTGAAACTGAACTAATTTACTTAATTTAGTATCCTTTATCTACTGCATCTTTATTTATTATTGGATTTATATAAATCTTTCTTATTGATAACTATTTTTGCGTCATGGATTTAGGAGACGGGCCCGAAGAATCTGCAGCAAAATTACTATTCAGAATTTATGGTTTGAATTAGAGATTTCTGAGTAGACATAGAGGCCAAACAAGCAACCATTGTGTTTAGTTTATATTGATTGATTGACATGCGACTTGTTCTTATTTCTTTAAGTTTGGTTAATTAATATTAAATAATTGTGGTGTTAAATATTTTACAGTCACGATTATTTAGTTGAGACATTAAACATAACTTTTTGCTAAGTAAAGCTGTGATAAAAATTTGTTTGTTTGAACATTTACAATATAACTATTCTTTCGATTTTTCTATAAAAGGTATTTTCCTCAGACAAAAATTGCTACATTGTTGGATACACTAATTTTAACGTTAAGACGTTTATAAAATTTGTATCTTTTAGAAAAACATGAATTAAAAAATAATACCACTTAGCCGTGTTTTCTTATAAATTACATAATGGAAATAATACCTATTATGCTGATTTGGTGTAAGTATGTGTTTAGATGCTTATTTTATAAAATTTTGCATTTTCTTCAAAACCAATATCATATAAAACATTGTTTTTGGTAACAAAATTTCTTAATATTTGCTTAGATATAAAAAAAAAATAGAGTTTGGTTGAAGTAAAATTTTATTAATTTTGATTCTTGTAAAACTTATTTGTAACTTTTTTCAGTTTAAGATCGAGTTTTTGCAGAAGACTAGATGACTTTTTCACGCCACATGAGTTATCAGCTTAAGAGAATTAAAAATTACTCCTGAAATCATGGCAGTTTTTTTTTTAACCATTCGGAAAAATGGTTATTGTCCTCGTCAGGGTAGGAAATAAAAAGCATATCTGAAGCTTTTTATTGGTTTAATCCGCATTTTATTCGTTTTCTGATTGGTCTATACAGCAATCTGTATTTCCCCTTACTTTCAACAATGATGGATACTACTGTTGCCACTATGACAAAAAAGTAATAAAAACTACAAAAAAAAAAATAATAATAACTCAGAAACAAATTGAGATACAGTTTTCAAACAAATTGCATTTGAAAGTACATTTTTTTCTCTATACGATGGTGTAAAAAGTAATATTGTGGGATGTTTAGAAGTTTATGAATGAAATTTCATTTAAAATACGTCGTCAGATTTCTTGGAAATCTGACGATGGTTGGTTGGTTGGTTGTATTTATGTCGGCCAATTATCAGCACGTGGGATATAGGCCCTAAGGGGGGTTCGGGGAGTGCCTTCCGTGGAGGTCTTTCTAAGGGAACCTAATCCGTATTAACGCTTGGAGAACCAAGGTTCGAAGAAAACCACGAAAACTCCAAACGATTAGGCCGACGGGCGCGATTGGGATCGAACCCAGCACCTCCCGTCTACCAGATTCGAGAGCGGAAATCTGACGATGGAAAAGTCTTTTCCCGAACAGCCAATGAAATGTTTGGATAATACGTAAGTTTCAGGAAATCTGAGGATTCGCAGGCGATTTTTGTTGCTTGCAATTTTTACGCGTAATAACACTATTAATGTTTAATTCATGGCGTACGTAATGTATGATCAACTCCGTGCGATTTTTCATGTCTTAAATTTTAGTCTTTGAAAAAATCATTTTCCAAATGGTCGTTGAAATTTGTTAAATTGCTTTTTTTCTTTCTTTCATTTTTTTTTTTTTTTTTTTTTTTTTTTTTTTTTTTTTTCTTTTTGCTGCCACATAATTTGTACGTAATAAGCTTTCCTTTTTACGTTCATTTAAATCTTTTCTCCAAACTATCACGTTAAAAGTACAAATTGATCGCATGGGAGATGAAAGTCACATTTATGAAGCCAAATGGTTTAAATATTTGAAGCAAGATTGTTAGCAGGGATATTTGTCCACTTCATCGTTAGCGGATTTAAAAGAGTTTATAAAATGTATTTAAAGTGTATATAAGTGATCATATCATTATGAAACACTATTTTTGAAGTAAGTTTTTTAAGGGGTCTTGTACCTTTTAAACGCGTGGAAATTAACGAAAAATTTCAAAGTTTCAATTAGTATATCTTCAAAACTTTTTTATGTATAAACATGAAATTTTGGATATTGATTAAACAGATTGTGCTTTGTAATATGCCACCTTTAGAAATTTCTTAGCCTTTTACAGAATTTGTGTATTGTTGAAATCGAAATAGATTTTTTTTTTTTTTTTTTTTTTTTTACTCCATAAGTAATTGCGCGCATGATAGCTTGAGAAAGTATGTATGGATTGGCATGGAATTTTTTAAAAATACTAAACAAATATGTGGGTTTAAAATGAACTACTTTTAAGTATTTACAATGGTAATATTTTTAGTTTTTAGTAAATTTTTTTTTTTGATTTTTTTTTAAATTTTTTTTATATAGTTAATGAAATACTTTTGGCCTAAGAGTAGTTCATTTTAAACCCACATATATGTTTAGTATCTTCAGCAAATTTCATGATAATCCATACATACTTTCTCGAGATATCATGCGCGCAATGACTTATGGAGTGAAAAAAGAGCTATTTTGATTTCGACAATACACACATTCTGTAAAAAGCTAATAAATTTCTAATGCCAGCATATTACAAAGCACAATCTGTTTAATTAATATCCAAAATTTCATGTTTATACATAAAAAGGTTTTGAAGATAGACTAATTCAAACTTTGAATTTTTTTCGTTAAATTTCGTCGCGTTTAAAAGGTACAAAACCCCTTAATATAAAAATATTATGAAATGACTTTTGTAAAATATCTTTATTATTTATTTTTAAAAAGATTCTAATTTCTAATAAACATTTCATGCAAATTAAAAACTCGCGATCATCTTGTTTATAAGAAAAAAATACAGTAGTCACATTTTTATAAAATTGAGTGCATATGTCACTTATCCCATCTGAATATTTTTTATAATAAATGACTTATTGAATTTAAAAGTTCGGGCATTCTTTTTCGGGTGTCTTGTATGTGTCTGTATGTTGTGGGTAAATAAAAAAGGTTATAAAAAGCGTGTAAAATACAATAAAAATTATTAAAATAGATTCTGATTATTAACGTGTACTCATATTGCTTTATACCTGCTGATTTTTGAATAAGAATTTAGGTTATTCTCGCTAAGATTGACTAGCAGATTTAATTAAATACATAATTTAAATTAAAAAAATAATTAAATCACCTTTTCAACCAATTTATATAATAAACTTATTAAAATATCATAGCATAAATTTACATTTTGTATTTGAAAATAATTAAAAAGAATAATTAACTTTCTAAAGAAATACACAAAGGACAATAATCAAAAGACGCATCTTAAAGTACGAAAACAAAAAAGGTTATATGGAAAACAAAAATTATATTTGAGCCTCGTGTATTATTCGTCTGCAAGGATTTTATTTTGATAACAGCCATTAACTTTAATATGTCTATTATCTACTACTTAAATTAAAAGCCATTAGAAAATTTAACAATATAATATTTTAATATCCATTAGAAGCATAAAACTGTAAAGATATATCTGTAATACTTATAAAATAAACAAAATTGTTGTAATAGTTCTTTCTTATGCCAAACCTGAAGAAAGAAGATTAAATAAATCATAGGAGACCTTATTTTGCATGAAACAATTATAATTCCATATTGTTATATTAAATCCCTCTCATTCATCTAAACAAATCTGTAAGTTAAAAGAATGATATCAATATATAACAAATCACTAACCCAGAGATAATATACTTCATTAAATTATTGCAGGTGTTAAATAAAAACTAAAAGTAAAAAATAGTTTTAATAAACTGATCACATGTTTCAGCTTCTCTGATTTCATTATAAAACAAATAAAAATGTTCCACACTTGCAGGATCTGTAATGCAGTGATTTGAAAACCGCCATGACTCTTTTTTTTTGTATACAGGGTGTCCGGTCTCAACGGTGTCCCATGGCTAATTCCTAAACCGTTGGTCATAGACATATAGTTCAAATTGCAAAAATGTTTAAAATCAGGTAAAGAAATATTTTAAAAGCCATTTGGGTCAATAAAAACATTTCTTAAAAAATTACGAAATTTAAATTTTTATACTGTCCCCCGCCCCGGTCCTATAGGTTATATTTAGTAAAATTTTCCTTTTACACTGACAAGTAATACACAAAAAGTACCTTTATTCTACAATTAAAATTGACCGAGTAATAGCTGTTTAAAGATAGAGCATATTATTTGCTGCAAATTGGGGGTCATTCACACATTTAGTCGAAATATACTTTCGTTAGATATATTAAAAAATGGTTGAGAGTAAAATTAACATTGCAATATAAATTTGAAATCTTTAATCATTCTGACATATTAATGCAAAATATACAATTTGTAATAAACATTTAAGAAGAAAGAAAAAACAAAATTTTTGTTAAATAAAATGATGCTAAATTAACAGTCTCAATTCTTTACAAAATGTATTTTGTAAAGAATTGAGGAGTATTTTAAAATATTATTAGATTACACTAGCCTGCAAAAGTTGGGTTATGTCATGTTTTTTAGCTTTTGATAATTGATTCTTATGTATTCTGTACCGCTGAATCTGAAATTGACCTTCATTTTTAACCATCACATCAGGATTTTTCGCAAATTTCAAAGTTAAAAAGTTCAAAGTTAAAATTGAATTTCCTCCCTCATCCCATCGGACCACTCAGCTATGTAGCTGTAAGAAACCCAGGATAAGCAAAAATATCGAATAAATTATTGAATAAAATAAAATAAAATAAAACAAAACAAAAAAAGTTTTACATATATTTTATAGTATGAGATTTTCGCTATATTTTAACTTACACATTTACGATTTGCAAAAAAAATTCTAACGTGACGGTTAAAAATGAAGGTCATTTTCAGATTCAGTGCTAAAAAGTAAGTAAAAATCAACTATTAAAAGTTAAAAAACACAACTCTACTTTAAAGTATCTATCCGAATTTTGTTATTCTTTTAATCTGACAGTTTATGATTTGCGAAATACCCTGACATGATGGTTAAAAATTAATGTAATTTTCGGATTCAGTGCTAAAAAATGCACAAAAGTTAAAAAAACCAACAATCGCAGTCTTGTATTATCTAATCTAAAACTTTTTCTTAAACTTCTTGCCGGTCATCTATCCGAATTTTTCGTGTTATCCAGTAAAATAAGTGTAAATATTAACCACCAAAAATCATAATAATATTAGATTGTTATTGGATTTGCGCCAGTATGTAAAATGTAATCTCGATCGGATATTTAAAAGTGAGTTAAAGTTCGAGTACAAATTTTGAACTGGAAGAACATACATACGATCGTTGAAGTAACATAAAAACTTATAAAAATAACATAATTTTTGTTAAAATAAATCATAAAAGAAACAGTCTCAAATTCTGACAAAATAAAACATATGTTATTTTTCAAATACTTGTACGATTTTTTTCAAAGCGCAGATACACATGAAATAAGATCTTCGAATATTTTAAGCATTTGGTATGTGACCCCTCAAAGCCAAACTCATTTGTTTTCAGAGCAGAAAAGTGGCATAAATCATGCATTTTTAAAGTTTCATAACTCGCACAATTTTAGTGTTATATGAATGGGACTTTTTTTTGTGTTACTTGTCAGTGTAATAGGAAAATTTTACCAAATATAACTTATAGGACCGGGGGACCGTATAAAAATTTAAATTTCGTAATTTTTTAAGAAATGTTTTTATTGACCCAAATCGCTTTTACAATATTTCTTTACCTGATTAAAACCATTTTTGTAATTGGATCTATAAGTCTATGACTAACGGTTTAGGAATTAGCCATTGGACACCGTTGAGACCGGACACCCTGTATATTCGCACAGATTACTCACGTTAATTTATCTTATTTATACTTGGATGTTTATTTTACAGTTCTTAAGCATGAAGTAAATCAACCCATAATTTTGGTAAGTTAAATGATGCTGCATGGTTACATATTGATTTTTAAAAAATTGGAATATTTGAATAATGGCGTTTCAAATCGTTAAGATTGTGCAGCTGAAGAATTTGGTGATTTTCTTCGACAATGCTTCGACCATGTAAATGGTTTATTAAAATATTTTTTTTGCAATTTTTATATTTTTTATTTACTACCTTTTACCAATTAATGAGGTGTTTAATATCAGTTTTATGTCGTAAAAATGATTGAAGTTAAATCCTGAAATGTCCATAAAGAATTCATTATATATTCAGTAAGTCATTAATATATTCAGTATTTTTTATTTTGTTTAATTTTAATTTGAAAATAAATAAACAAAAAGTCAAAAGCATGTCACGACATCCAAATTGTTATTTAAATGTGAAAACACATAAAGTATTTACGGGGAAAATACGCATTTACTGAAGATATAATAATGCGTCATATTTTAATTTTGCTATAAATTTTGGAACATGATAGCTTGGAAATAGAACGCCATAAAGCAATATTTTAATGGCAAACAGTCGGCGTATTGCTTAATTGTTTAATATATATATATATTTCTGTTACTCTTTCTTTACTTACCATGAGACTACAGTAAAATAATTTGACACACTGGTTATATATATACAAACATACATTTAAAAAATGTTTTGAATCGCTATTCAAATATTGTAAGTATCAAAAATAAATTATGAAAGGACCATTTAGATACCGTCTATTGTTTGAGCTTTGTAATGTAAACATTCTTTTTTACTGCCAAGAAGGGTTATGTGTTTAACGCGTATCTGGGTATGTGGATTTATTTATACCCTCGAAAAATCCCAACGGCTGGATGGATTTTAATGAATGAGGTCTCTATGGATTCGTATTAACCGTCCGATGGTTATAGGCTAGATTTTGTTTTTATAAATTCAAAATGGCGGTAGACACGAAAAATTTTTTTGAGTGGCATATCATTGGATAGGTCTTTCAAAATGAAGACGATGTTTCATTGACTATTTTACAGTCACAAGCTCCGTTTAAATGTTACACAACCTAGAAGTTGTGTAGGTACGATCTCTAGATTTACTGCAACTCTAAGCATCATAGACATCTATAGGCCTTATCAAATCAGTGTTTATAAATAGGAACTAACAATTAAACACAACTTAAAAATCATCAATACAAGTAAATAAACGAAGTAGGAAATTGCTCGTCAAACGTGGCAAATGCGGTGCGTTCGTACTATAACTAGTTTTATAAATATTTTTTGCACCCCATATTGTACTGATATTGAATGTATTTTTTTTGCACTTCATAAGTGCGTAGTCTGTAACATGATTAAAAAGCACTTGCAATAATTTTTCTCCCATTGCCCGTAATGTAACGGAAAACTTTTGACTGTCCCTGTAATTAAACTATGCATCCAATTTTCATAAAATCTGAAATGGCTCGACAAAATTTTGCAACAATCATATATTTAAAATTTCAGACCATTCGGTTGGGAAGTTTTTGCTCTGTTATATGCGGACGGACGGACAGACGGGCAGACGGACTGAACGACGACTATAGGTGCTACGTATTTATATTATCACGAACGCACCTAAAAAAAGCAATTTAACAAATTACAACGACCATTTGGAAAATGATTTTTTCAAAGACTAAAATTTAAGACATAAAAAATCGCATGTAGTTGAACATACATTACGTACGCCATGAATTAAAAATTAATAGTGTTATTACACGTAAAAATTGCAAGCGACAAAAACCGCCTGCGACTCGTCAGATTTCCTGAAACTTACGTATTATCCACATGAAACTTACGTATTATCCAAGAATTTCATTGGCTGTTCGGGAAAGGCTTTTCCATCGTCAGATTTCTTGGAAATCTGACGACGTATTTTAAATGAAATTTCATTCTTAAACTTCTAAACATCCCACAATATTACTTTTTACACCTTCGTATAAAGAAAAAAATGTACTTTTAAATGCAATTTGTTTGAAAGCTGTATCTCAATTTGTTTCTGAGTTATTATTATTATTTTTTTAGTTTTTATTACTTTTTTGTCATAGTGGTCCATCTCTGTTGAAAGTAAAAAGAAAACAGATTACTGTATAGACCAATCAGAAAACGAATAAAATGCGGATTCATCCAATAAAAAGCTTCAGATATGCTTTTGATTTCATAACCTGACGAGAACAATAACTATTTTTCCAAATGGTTAAAAAAATAGATAAGTAATATAAAAAATTGTTTAACATTGATGAGAAATAATTAATTTGTTCGATTTTTACGTAGTCGGGTTTTTTGATTTTTTTAAATTTAATTTTTATTGTGAAAACCTTTTATTCAAACTAGTAATGCAATATGCAATATAACAAATGCAATAAACTTTGGTAAACAGAAAATATTTCATAAATTATTAATATTAATTCTCAGATGATGGATGAGCTTTTATTTTAAAACTGATCTAAAGGGATTACATTTGTTTCATTTTAAGCCTTTCAAACTGCTTTTTTTTTTTCTGTCATTCAAGGATTATATTTGTTAAATTGTTACTAAAGTTAAAAGCTAGAGGTACAGCGAAAAAAAAAAAAAAAATAGTAACTGAATCTGATTAAATTCATCCAATATAAATTTTAAATTTATAAGATTTATTAATGCTTAAAAAACTTTATAAGGAATAAAAACTATACACGTTAAAAAAGCAAAACTTTAGTTATCCGCTAATGGAGTTTAAAAAATTTAATCTCATAGTCTTTTTATTAATAAATGTACTTTTTAGTTTTTTAAAATGCATTTAATAATTTAGATAGGTAAAAGAAAGATGATAATATGAAGAAGATGTGATTTTTAAAATCTTGTATTTAATTATTGAAAAGAGAAAAAAAAAAAGAAGCAACAGAAATTTGTTTAAAATTCAGAAATACAATTTGGTGACCAAATGTAATAATTCTAAAACCACAATTAAAACATGTTTTCTGGCAGTGTTATCAGAGGGCTACTTTTTTTAAATTAAGATTTCTTGATTGCCACAACTTATTTGAAATGGTAAAATTCCCTTTGTTTTCGCTTTAATTAATATGTCATTAAATAAGGCGCATTTTACAATTTCAAAAAAGTGGTGCCATTCAAGAATCTGAATTAAAAAAAAGTAGCTCATCTGGCAACACTGTTTTCTGGTCAGAACTTACCGGGTGTCCTAAAAAGGACTGACTGATTTTAAAATTCAATAACTTGCAAACGGCGACAGATATTTAAAAAATTCTTGCAGGAGGGTTATGCATGAGGTCAAAAGTTTGTTTACAGTGATTTTCGATTTTAGTTCGAATTACAAACAATAGATGGCGCTGAGATCAATAGACGCTAAATTCAGGCTCGATTTTTGATACTTCGTGGCCCACTCAATACATTCCCATCTCCTTTTTCCGCATGGAGGAAGAGATCTGCCAAAAATCGAGCCTGTTTTTAGCGCCTATTGCTTACAGCGCCATGTATTGTTTGTAATTCGAACTAAAATCGAAAATCACTAAAAAAAAACTTTTGACCTCATGCATAACTCTCCTGCAAGAATTTTTTAAATATCTGTCACCGTTTGCAAGTTATTGAATTTTAAAATCTGTCAGTCCTTTTTAGGGCACCCGGTATGTATGCCTTGTTTGATATTTTCGAAATCTTTCTTAAATTACGGATAAGCTTCTGCATGAAAATATATACCGGGTGTCCCAAAAAGGACTGACTGATTTTAAAATTCAATAACTTGTAAACGGTGATAGATATTTAAAAAAATTCTTGCAGGGGGGTTATGCAAAAGGTCAAAAGTTTTTTTACAGTGATTTTCAATTTTAGTTCGAATTACAAACAATAGATGGTGCTGCGATCAATAGACGCTAAATTCAGGCTCGATTTTTGGTACTTCGTGGAACGGATAATACATTTCCATCTCCTTTTTCTGCATGAAACAAGAGAAAGGACCAAAAATCGAGCCTGTATTTAGCGACTATTGCTTACAGCGCCATCTATTGTTTGTAATTCGAACTAAAATCGAAAATCACTGTAATAAAACTTTTGACTTTATGCATAAACCTCCTGCAAGAATTTTTTAAATATCTGTCACCGTTTGCAAGTTATTGAATTTTAAAATCAGTCAGTCCTTTTAGGACACCCGGTATGTATGCCTTGTTTGATATTTTCGAAATCTTTCGTAAATTACGGATAAGCTTCTGCATGAAAATATATACCGGGTGTCCCAAAAAGGACTGACTGATTTTAAAATTCAATAACTTGTAAACGGTGATAGATATTTAAAAAATTCTTGCAGGAGGGTTATGCAAAAGGTCAAAAGTTTTTTTACAGTGATTTTTAATTTTAGTTCGAATTACAAACAATAGATGGCGCTGCGATCAATAGACGCTAAATTCAGGCTCGATTTTTGGTACTTCGTGGCCCGAATAATACATTTCCATCTCCTTTTTCTGCATGAAACAAGAGAAAGGACCAAAAATCGAGCCTGTATTTAGCGACTATTGCTTACAGCGCCATCTATTGTTTGTAATTCGAACTAAAATCGAAAATCACTGTAATAAAACTTTTGACTTTATGCATAAACCTCCTGCAAGAATTTTTTAAATATCTGTCACCGTTTGCAAGTTATTGAATTTTAAAATCAGTCAGTCCTTTTTAGGACACCCGGTACTTTCACTGAATCATTTTTTCTTCGTGAAATTTTAATTCATCAGTGAAAATATAAAAATAATTAATTATGCTTTTTTTCTAATATCTTCATTAAAAAAAAAAATAATAACAAATGCCAAATAAAGTTCACTGAAACTGACTTTTTGCTTAGTAGAAAGTTTCAAATCATAACTAATCCACATGCTTAAAAGAAAAAAAACAGAAAAAGAGCAAATAGGAATGAGAAAATCAGAGAGCAAAAATTATACACGAATTTGTCCAATTAAAAGTTTTATTTAAGGATACTAAAGGATTTCTTTTTAAAGATGTTTTATATCGTTACGTAGGATTTTATAAAATATGGAAGAGCAATCAGATAGATTTATCTACATGTCAGTAAGAAAAAAAAATATTTATAATAAAAACTTGGGGAATCATTCTCTTCCATCCAATAAGACATTAGATATTTTGTTTTAATATGAAAAATTTCAATATTCGTTCACAAAGTTGAGTAAAATTTCAATTAACTGAAACAATGGATAATCTATCATGGAAGACGGTAGTATTCCGAGTGACGCAGCCTTAAGCCTAAAATCGTATCGTATCGTATCGTAGAATTCGTAGATGGCGGAACTCATATATACAGCTAACTCGACATCAAAGAAAATGCAAAAAGCCGCCTATTAATAACTCAGCAAATATAGGTCCTATTGTTCTGATTTTTTTAAAACAGTCTTATATCTGCAGTCTAATCCTATTCTGAATTTTTTACAATTCTACGTGCAGTATATTTTCAGATCTGTAAACCCATTTTGAAAGCAATTTCGATGGTGTAAGTTTGTCTTTTTTTTTTCTCCGAAACGGTCTAGATTTTTTTTAAAACATTAATATATAAAATGAATCTGTTTTTGATGAAGTGGATAACACTAGCCTAGTATCTAGGAAAACTCTTAATTTTTATATAATCCACATGAAAAATTGGACTTCTTAGGATCGCGGATTACATGTTATTCTATGGGCTAGCAGACAGAACGTTGCACATCGGTTTTGCGCGATTAAGGTCACAGTTAAAAATCGGAATATTGGCAATAAATCTTTTTTTAAACTACAGAAACAGTTTATTATGTGCTTTAAAATACTTAGACTGATTTTTTTAAATGGAACAGCATTTTGTAATTATATGTATTTTATTTCATTGTTATTCATAGTAAGTAAACATTTTTTAAGGAGAAAATATTTCACATTTAAAAAAAAATTCTCGTATCGAAATTCGATATTTATCGCAAATTCTCGTATCGAAATGAAAATTCATCGCGTTCGCCATAAGACTTCGCCATGTATCACTACGCGATACGCGAAGTTGACTGAAGAAATAAGAAATATCAAAGATCTTGAAATGGTATTCCAAGGGGAGAAAGTGAGTACAATTTCTAATTATCCAGACAGCATTCTTTGCAACCGATCCTTTCTAATTAGTATAATGTTCTGAATTGTTTTTATTTTCAACAATACTCATAACTGTTTTCCTTACAAAATAACGTTCATGTGTGGCATAGGTATTTCTTGTGATATGTGAGTGTAATACAGATAGATTACTAATTTAATTTTGTGTTTTGAGTCTTCTTTTAAAGAAATTAAACAAAATCTTTCATTTTTAAAGAACGCACAATTTAAATAAAAGGTATGAAGAAATCAAAATTAAGATTTCCAATCCCGTTTATAAAATGATTCATTTGCGAATCGTTTCTAATAACATTATAAACGAAAATTGACTTAAAATGACATCATTTTCGAAATATGGGTATTTTTCGTTTATTTATTTTTATATATATATATATAAAACTCTTTTCAGCTTCAAAAATTAAAGCCTCGTAGTATTTTATTTTTATAAAATTAAACCTAAAGGGGAAAAAAATTCTTATTTCCGTTTATCTCTGTAACAAAAGAAAAACAGAAGAAAAAAAAAAAAAAAAAAAAAAAAAAAACCCTGAAGCATTTCTTTTAGGCTGATTACAGCCATGGGTGCAAGACCTTCAGTCTCAGGACTGATTTCAGTCTTGGACATATTTTTGACTGATAGTAAATTCTACTTTATCTACTTAAATTATCACGATTAACTCAAAATGAACCATTTTATCTTGACTGGTTGTTTTGAGCTCCTAAAAGTAAAAATTTTCATCATGATACTTTTCCTTATTTAGTAATTAAAGTTTATAGATAAATAAGATAAAACAGCTTTTTTGCAAAAGTAAGATACTTGTTTTTATTTAATTTTAAAGTTAATATGCTTAAAAGAAAGCTTTAAATAATTTACTTTAAAAAAATATAAAAGTAGCCAGCTCCCTTATATGGTATTTGTGGTAATGAAGTATTATTGTAAATAAGAACAATTCAGAACATGTTACTATTTAGAAAAGATTGGTTTCACAAAACTTCATTAGCAGCTGCATTGTAGCTGTCATGATAATTAGACTTTGTATAAACTAATAAAGTGATTACCCAGTAACCATTTCAATTAATATATTAATCTGCGTCGCATCTTAAATTAAATATTAAGTTTTTATTCTTCTTTCATTAAACCATCCACTATTCTTTAACATTCTGCATATTCAAACTACAAAAACTCTTTTTATCAATTCCACCTGTACGTACACTGGAGGGTTGCCATATCACTTACAGAGTAGCACGTTTATCGCCTCGTTGTGCAATAGCATTTGAAAGATCACCACACTAAAATAAAAAAGTAGCAATAAAAGAAAAACAACATTAATCAGTTGATTGTAAAAAACCCGCTCCATTCTTGGTCGGGGGAGGAACATCCCAAGAAAAAAAAACCCTCGCGAAATTTGACAGTATGTCTGGGGGGGGGGGGGGGATCCAAAACTTCATCAAAATAATTGTAACTTTTCTAATAAATATGTTACATATAACATATGGTAGTAATAATCGGTATATCTGATCAAAATACAAATATTTTTTTTAAAATGAACTATTTAATGATTTTTTTATCCCTATTACTGTATTGGATTAATAGCAGTTTAAGAGCCATAATTTTATATTCTAAAATCATTAAAAGCACTCTGCAAGCAGTTCTTGTTCAATCACAAAAGTCTGCCACTTAAACATTTTAATGCAGAAAATGTAATGTATTTCTCATATGTAAACAATGAATTTTGAAGTTAAGAAGCTTAGGTATTTCACAAATATTGCTATTCAAAAAAAAAGTAAACACCCCCTACTAACTCCTCAACAAATTACAGTAGAAGAAAGTTACTGGTACCGAACGATTGGAAATAAAGTCTACTTTTAAATGATGCATATAAAATTTGCTTAAGAGTTCATCTACATATTAAAACGAACCATAACTTTGGTTTTTTTCAATAGCAGTACACAATTCTTACAGCATAAATGAATTCTACACCATTTAATTAGCCTAAAACCAAATTTTTACGCAATTCGTACTATAAGTTTCCGAGAAATTAATTATTTTAAAACGAGTGTATTTTAAGGGCTGTATCCAAATTGAAGTTCGGTACTCGATTGTTAACCGAGAGAGCCCCCTTCTTGATCAAGGCACCTTAAGCGTCACTCAAGCAGTCTATGAAGTCTGCTAGATTACAGGATAGCGTATAGTCCAGGCAATAGGGAATTTTACCTAGCAAAATTAATGGTAGTTCTGGAAATCGGTTTACTATATGTTTTTTGGGTCGCTGAATCCGAATTTTTAACTTCCCACCAAAATTTTCCCCTGCAACCCCCCAAATTTTGGTAAAATCCCCCCCCCCCAAAAAAAAAGTTTTTTATTAAAGAAATAATTTTTTTTTATTGTTTTAGGGGAAAAGTATCTAGAAATTCAGAAAGTAGACAAAATTTGCAACAAATTAGATATATGACATTATGACTTAGGATGAAGAGGAAGGGGGGATCTACCTCGGAACATGCGCGCGGTGCTGCGTGGACCAAATTGCGCAATTCCACTTAACCACTCGCACGTTTACATTCGCCCTCCCATCTCCCCTCCGAACTTTCCTTATAAGGTTTACTTTAAGTTTTTTGGGTCGCTGAATCCGAATTTTTAACTTACCCCCAAAATTCCCCCCCCCCGAACCCCCCCCCCAAAAAAAATAGTTGTTATTAACTTAAATTTCTTATTGTTTTAGGGGAAAAGCATTACGAAATTCAGAAACTAGACAACATTTGCAACAAATAGGATACATGGCATTATGACGTAGGATAAACGGGGAAAGAGGGGGCTGCCTCGGAACATTCCCCGCGCGCTTTTCTCAAAAACCAAATTTTTTCAAAAAATCAATTTTTTGGGGGGTTGCCGGGTGAAATTTTGGTGGGAAATTACAAATTTGGATTCAGCGACCCAAAAAACATAAAGTGAGTTGAAATCCAGAACTAGTATTAATTTTTCCAGGTAAAATCCCCTATTACTTGGACTTCATAACTTAGTGCACATAGCGCCGCAGTGTATGTTCAGAGGCAGCCCTCCCCCTCCCCGTTCATCCATCCTACTCCATAATGTCATGTATCGTATTTGTTGCAAATTTTGTCTAGTTTCTGAATTTCGTAATGCTTTTCCACTAAAACTATAAGAAATTTAAGTTAAAAACAACTATTTAGGGAGGGGGGGGGTTCAGGGGGGGAATTTTGGGGGGAAGTTAAAAATTCGGATTCAGCGACCCAAAAAACTTAAAGTAAACCTTATAGAGAAAGTTCGGAGGGGAGATGTGTGGTCGAATGTAAACGTGTGAGTGGTTAAGTGGAATTGCGCAATTTAGTTCACGCAGCACCGCGCGCATGTTCCGAGGCAGATTCCCCCTTCCTCTTCATCCTAAGTCATAATGTCATATATCTAATTTGTTGCAAATTTTGTCTACTTTCTGAATTTCTAGATACTTTTCCCCTAAAACAATAAAAAAAAATTATTTCTTTAATAAAAAACTTTTTTTTGGGGGGGGGGGGGCATTTTACCAAAATTTGGGGGGTTGCAGGGGAAAATTTTGGTGGGAAGTTAAAAATTCGGATTCAGCGACCCAAAAAACATATAGTAAACCTTTTTCCAGAACTACCATGAATTTTGCTAGGTAGAGCCCCTATATGGTCTCTATTGCTTGGACTATGATTAATTTTGTTTTTCTTTTATTGCTACTTTTTTATGTTAGCGTGGTGATCTTTCAAATGCTATTGCACAACTAGGCGATAAACGCGCTACTCTGTAAGTGGCACGGCAACCCTCCAGTGTACAGGCTGAATTGATAAAAAGAGTTTTTGTAGTCGGAATATGCGGAATGTTAAAGAATAGTGAATGGTTTAATGAAAGCAGAATAAAAACTTAATATTTAATTTAAGATGCGAGTCAGATTAATATATTAATTGAAATGGTTACTGGGTAATAGCTTTATTAGTTTATACAAAGTCTAATTATCATGACAGCTACAATGCAGCTGCTAATGAAATTTTGTGAAACCAATCTTTTCTAAATAGTAACATGTCCCGAATTGTTCTTATTTACAGTAATACTTCATTACCACAAATACCATATAAGGGAGCTGGCTACTTTAATATTTTTTGAAAGTAAATTATTTAAAGCTTTCTTTTAAGCATATTAACTTTAAAATTAAATAAAAACAAGTATCTTACTTTTGCAAAAAAGCTGTTTTATCTTATTTATCTATAAACTTTAATTACTAAATAAGGAAGTATCATGATGAAAATTTTTACTTTTAGGAGCTCAAAACAACCAGTCAGGATAAAATGGTTCATTTTGAGCTAATCGTGATAATTTAAGTATATAAAGTAGAATTTTCTATCAGTCAAAAATATGTCCAAGACTGAAATCAGTCCTGAGACTGAAGGTCTTGCAGCACCCATGGCTGTAATCAATTAGCCTAAAAGAAATGCTTCAGGGTTTTTTTAGTTTTTATTTTCTTCTGTTTTTCTTTTGTTACAGAGATAAACGACAATAAGAAATTTTTTTCCCCTTTAGGTTTAATTTTATAAAAATAAAATACTACGATGCTTTAATTTTTGAAGCTGAAAAGAGTTACATAAAAAAAAAAATAAAATATACCCATATTTCGAAAAAGATGTCATTTTAAGTTACTTTTCGTTTATAATGTTATTAGAAACGATTCGCAAATGAATCATTTTATAAACGGGATTGGAAATCTTAATTTTGATTTCGTCAAACCTTTTATTTAAATTGTGCGTTCTTTAAAAATGAAAGATTTTGTTTAATTTCTTTAAAAGAAAACTCAAAACACAAAATTAAATTAGTAATCTATCATTATTACACTCACATATCACAAGAAATACCTATGCCACACATGAACGTTATTTTGTAAGGAAAACAGTTATAAGTATTGTTGAAAATAAAAACAATTCAGAACATTATACTAATTAGAAAGGATCGGTTGCAAAGAATGCTGTCTGGATAATTAGAAATTGTACTCACTTTCTCCCCTTGGAATACCATTTCAAGATCTTTGATAGTTCTTATTTCTTCAGTCAACTTCGCGTATCGCGTAGTGATACATGGCGAAGTCTTATGGCGACCGCGATGAATTTTCATTTCGATACGAGAATTTTCGATAAATATCGAATTTCGATACGAGAATTTTTTTAAAAATGTGAAATATTTTCTCCTTAAAAAATGTTTACTTGCTATGAATAACAATGAAATAAAATACATAT
Source organism: Maratus speciosus (assembly GCA_963932465.1). NCBI lineage: Eukaryota > Metazoa > Arthropoda > Arachnida > Araneae > Salticidae > Maratus > Maratus speciosus. The sequence continues at coordinate 285,720,162 of OZ010799.1, forward strand.
AATTACAAAATACTGCTCCATTTAAAAAAATCAGTCTAAGTATTTAAAAGCACATAATAAACTGTTTTTGTAGTTTAAAAAAAGATTTATTGCGAATATTCAGATTGTTAACTGTGACCTAAACCGTGCAAAACCGACGTGCAACGTTCTGTCTGCTAGCCCATAGAATAACATGTAATCCGCGATCCTAAGAAGTCCAATTTTTCATGCGGATTATATAAAAATTAAGAGTTTTCCTAGATACTATGTTAGTCTTATCCACTTAATCAAAAACAGATTCATTTTATATATTAATGTTTTTAAAAAAATCTAGACCGTTTCGGAGAAAAAAAAAAGACAAACTTACACCATCGAAATTGCTTTCAAAATGGATTTACAGATCTGAAAATATACTGCACGTAGAATTGTAAAAAATTCAGAATAGGATTAGACTGCAGATATGAGACTGTTTTAAAAAAATCAGAACAATAGGACCTATATTCGCCGAGTTATTTACAGGCGGCTTTTCGCATTTTCTTTGATGTCGAGTTAGCTGTATATATGAGTTCCGCCATCTACGAATTCTACGATACGATACGATTTTAGGCTTAAGGCTGCGTCACTCGGAATCATGGAAGACGGTAGTATTCCGAGTGACGCAGCCTTAAGCCTAAAATCGTATCGTATCGTATCGTAGAATTCGTAGATGGCGGAACTCATATATACAGCTAACTCGACATCAAAGAAAATGCGAAAAGCCGCCTATTAATAACTCAGCAAATATAGGTCCTATTGTTCTGATTTTTTTAAAACAGTCTTATATCTGCAGTCTAATCCTATTCTGAATTTTTTACAATTCTACGTGCAGTATATTTTCAGATCTGTAAACCCATTTTGAAAGCAATTTCGATGGTGTAAGTTTGTCTTTTTTTTTTCTCCGAAACGGTCTAGATTTTTTTTAAAACATTAATATATAAAATGAATCTGTTTTTGATGAAGTGGATAACACTAGCCTAGTATCTAGGAAAACTCTTAATTTTTATATAATCCACATGAAAAATTGGACTTCTTAGGATCGCGGATTACATGTTATTCTATGGGCTAGCAGACAGAACGTTGCACATCGGTTTTGCGCGATTAAGGTCACAGTTAAAAATCTGAATATTGGCAATAAATCTTTTTTTAAACTACAAAAACAGTTTATTATGTGCTTTAAAATACTTAGACTGATTTTTTTAAATGGAACAGCATTTTGTAATTATATGTATTTTATTTCATTGTTATTCATAGTAAGTAAACATTTTTTAAGGAGAAAATATTTCACATTTAAAAAAAAATTCTCGTATCGAAATTCGATATTTATCGCAAATTCTCGTATCGAAATGAAAATTCATCGCGTTCGCCATAAGACTTCGCCATGTATCACTACGCGATACGCGAAGTTGACTGAAGAAATAAGAAATATCAAAGATCTTGAAATGGTATTCCAAGGGGAGAAAGTGAGTACAATTTCTAATTATCCAGACAGCATTCTTTGCAACCGATCCTTTCTAATTAGTATAATGTTCTGAATTGTTTTTATTTTCAACAATACTCATAACTGTTTTCCTTACAAAATAACGTTCATGTGTGGCATAGGTATTTCTTGTGATATGTGAGTGTAATACAGATAGATTACTAATTTAATTTTGTGTTTTGAGTCTTCTTTTAAAGAAATTAAACAAAATCTTTCATTTTTAAAGAACGCACAATTTAAATAAAAGGTATGAAGAAATCAAAATTAAGATTTCCAATCCCGTTTATAAAATGATTCATTTGCGAATCGTTTCTAATAACATTATAAACGAAAATTGACTTAAAATGACATCATTTTCGAAATATGGGTATTTTTCGTTTATTTATTTTTATATATATATATATAAAACTCTTTTCAGCTTCAAAAATTAAAGCCTCGTAGTATTTTATTTTTATAAAATTAAACCTAAAGGGGAAAAAAATTCTTATTTCCGTTTATCTCTGTAACAAAAGAAAAACAGAAGAAAAAAAAAAAAAAAAAAAAAAAAAAACCCTGAAGCATTTCTTTTAGGCTGATTACAGCCATGGGTGCAAGACCTTCAGTCTCAGGACTGATTTCAGTCTTGGACATATTTTTGACTGATAGTAAATTCTACTTTATCTACTTAAATTATCACGATTAACTCAAAATGAACCATTTTATCTTGACTGGTTGTTTTGAGCTCCTAAAAGTAAAAATTTTCATCATGATACTTTTCCTTATTTAGTAATTAAAGTTTATAGATAAATAAGATAAAACAGCTTTTTTGCAAAAGTAAGATACTTGTTTTTATTTAATTTTAAAGTTAATATGCTTAAAAGAAAGCTTTAAATAATTTACTTTAAAAATATATAAAAGTAGCCAGCTCCCTTATATGGTATTTGTGGTAATGAAGTATTATTGTAAATAAGAACAATTCAGAACATGTTACTATTTAGAAAAGATTGGTTTCACAAAACTTCATTAGCAGCTGCATTGTAGCTGTCATGATAATTAGACTTTGTATAAACTAATAAAGTGATTACCCAGTAACCATTTCAATTAATATATTAATCTGCGTCGCATCTTAAATTAAATATTAAGTTTTTATTCTTCTTTCATTAAACCATCCACTATTCTTTAACATTCTGCATATTCAAACTACAAAAACTCTTTTTATCAATTCCACCTGTACGTACACTGGAGGGTTGCCATATCACTTACAGAGTAGCACGTTTATCGCCTCGTTGTGCAATAGCATTTGAAAGATCACCACACTAAAATAAAAAAGTAGCAATAAAAGAAAAACAACATTAATCAGTTGATTGTAAAAAACCCGCTCCATTCTTGGTCGGGGGAGGAACATCCCAAGAAAAAAAAACCCTCGCGAAATTTGACAGTATGTCTGGGGGGGGGGGGGGGATCCAAAACTTCATCAAAATAATTGTAACTTTTCTAATAAATATGTTACATATAACATATGGTAGTAATAATCGGTATATCTGATCAAAATACAAATATTTTTTTAAAATGAACTATTTAATGATTTTTTTATCCCTATTAGTGTATTGGATTAATAGCAGTTTAAGAGCCATAATTTTATATTCTAAAATCATTAAAAGCACTCTGCAAGCAGTTCTTGTTCAATCACAAAAGTCTGCCACTTAAACATTTTAATGCAGAAAATGTAATGTATTTCTCATATGTAAACAATGAATTTTGCAGTTAAGAAGCTTAGGTATTTCACAAATATTGCTATTTCTTTGAACACTAAATTTGATGCATTATCGTCTTTAACATATTATTTTGGAGTAATGAAAACAATGTTGTTATATTAAATTTTTTTGTAAATGGGTGTTATAATCAGTAGTGGCTCATGACAGATTTTTCTTGCAGCACTAAAATGCATGCCTTCCAAAAGTTTTTTTTTTACTAAATTTTTGCCTTATTTAATGGAAGAAAGTTCTGCCAAAAATAAGGCAAAGATTTCATTATTATTAAAAATAGTGAAAAAGGAATAAATTTGCCAACAATGCATTTAGTGTCCCCAAAACTGTCAGTAACGAACTACCACTGTTTATAATTACAGTCGAACCTCGTTATCCCGACACTCTAATGTCCAGAAAAAAGTGTCGTCATAAGCGGTGTGTCGCGATAACCGGAGTTAGAGAAAAATAGGTTTATAAAAAGCTGTATTTTTAATTAATTTAAGACAATTTTAAATTCATAACTGTTCTTGCAGTTTTAAGCAATGCAACATTACTGTTAAACAAAATAAACAAAAAAGAAAATTGAAAAGGATAAAAATCAGATTTATGATGACTGATTTTTTTATTGTTACATGAAATATCGATGAATTAAGGTTTGCTTTAGCTAGATCCTACAATTATTTTTTCGATATTATGCAATGAATTGTAATCAATATTCGTTGTTTCAGAAATGTATGTTAGATAACTACTGAACGTTTCAATGCAATGCAATGCTTCCGTTTTAGTCGGATGAAAAACGCCGTGTGGCCACAAGAAAATCCGTCGGGATATCCGGAGTTGAAAATTATTCAACGACGTAAAATCTGGAGTTTATTTGCATTAAAATCATATACAGAAAATCGGGACTTTGAAAAACTGACGTGATAAACGGAGTGACGTGAAAGCCGGGTGTCGGGAAAACGAGGTCCGACTGTATTTTGTCCAGGCATATCTGGATCATGCTTTAAGGTAATTTAATAGTGTGTGATCTGTACCTATTATGTAAAATTTTATAATTTGCACAATTTCTGGTTCCAAGGAATGTAATTCAAAGCATGTATACGAGGTAAATTTAATGATGTATGAAATATGATCTAAATAATGCAAAATTCAATAATACACACAACTTCTCATCCCAAGGTGTGCTTTATAAAGATCTTCTACTATATTCATCTGTAGTTCAAGTTCACTCATCAAAAACCTTAAAGATTTAGTATCTGTGACTGCTCTGAAGAGGGCATTATTACACTGTAAAAAAAAATCACAGTAAATTTACAGCAAAAAATGCTGGCAATATGGGTGCCAGCAAATTTTGCCGTAAATTTACAGCAATTTTGTTTTTTTGATTTTACAGCACTCTTGTAAATTTTCAGCATTTTTTGCTGTTAATTTACAGCAGTTTCGTTTTTTAGATTTTACAGCACTTTTGTAGATTCTCAGCATTTTTTGCTGTTAATTTAACAAATTTTGTTTTTTAGATTTTACAGTACTTTTGTAGATTCTCAGCATTTTTTGCTGTTAATTTAACAAATTTTGTTTTTTAGATTTTACAGTACTTTTGTAGATTCTCAGCATTTTTTGCTGTTAATTTAACAAATTTTGTTTTTTAGATTTTACAGTACTTTTGTAGATTCTCAGCATTTTTTGCTGCTAATTTAACAAATTTTGTTTTTTAGATTTTACAGTACTTTTGTAAATTCTCAGCATTTTTTGCTGTTAATTTAACAAATTTTGTTTTTTAGATTTTACAGTACTTTTGTAGATTCTCAGCATTTTTTGCTGTTAATTTAACAAATTTTGTTTTTTAGATTTTACAGTACCTTTGTAGATTTTCAGTTTTTTTTTGCTATTAATTTAACAAATTTTGTTTTTTAAATTTTACAGTACCTTTGTTGATTTTCAACATTTTTGGCTATTCAACATAAAATTTTGTTTTTTGATTATACAGAAATTTGTAGATTCTCAGTATTTTTTACTATTAATTTATCACCAGCTTTATTTTTTAGGTTTTACATAATTTCTTGCTGTTAATTTAGTACAGCAATTTTTTTTAAACAGCACATTCGTAAATTTTGTACGAAGGCTGTGACATTTTACACCTTTATTTTCAACAACTTTGTGAGAAGCAGCATACAGATATACCATGAAGAATGTACAAAATACTTGAATTTGATCATTTTCTAAATATAATTTTTCCTGATATATCAGAATTTCAGTAATTAAATAAGAAACATTTCCATATGGTAATAGTGGTATCCAAAACTTCACTTCACAGCCTTTAAATGATATGCCAAGCAAAATTTTATTTACTTATGATCATGGCCCCATTAAATCATTGGCCAATTGGGACTAGAGCTCATAAATTTGGTAAATTTTAGAAAAACAAATCTTTAAAATACACACCTTGAACTGCTGGCATTAATAAAAAAACTATAAGAAAGGAGCTTTAAGTCTCCCGTCCCGTCAGGTGAAGCCACTAGCAAGCTAATTCGGAACCTATGGATTTGCATTGGATAGCTGACATTGATCCTACATCTGCTCTCCCCGCCCCCCCCCCTTTTTTTTAACTTTTTCAATTTGGATTTTTTTTCTTTTTTTTTAGATGACACTTTTATTTTCGAAACTGGTTCTGAAAGTTTAAGTAACCTTATTGCAAAAACCTGTAATCAAAAAAGTAAAAAGGGCAGATGTGAAAATCGACATCAGCTATTAAAAAAAAAAATTAAAATATCAAAATGCAAATGAGTATAACCTTTCCAAAGTTTTAGCATTAGCTTGAGAGTGTCTTTGCTGATGGGGCAGGAGCCTTTAATGAATGATGCCTAGGACTTCTTTAGATTTATGGGGCCCTTATAAGACTAGCTTTAAGATTAGAAAAAAAAAAATTATAAACCAGGGCTGTCTATCCCCCATAAAACTCTGATGCATTCTTTGCAAATATTCCACTGACAAGTAGGTTTTAATGATTTTTTCAATGCCAAGTTTACTTAATGGTACTTTTCTGTTAGTTGGGCAACACTGATTGCCAACCACCATATATCAAATATTTAATTACTGTACTATACTAAACCACTAGCTGTTACAGTAATTTCATTATTGTATTATAATATACCACCAAGTGCCAAACGAAGCAATATTTGGTGAATTATCATTGGCACCCAGCTAACAGAAGAGTACCCTTTTTTATCAAATACAGTAAAGTAAAACCTGCAAAAATGGAACATTTCTGTAACAGAAAATTTCCAATTTTATAAGTTTTACTCCATCCTATTTTTTCTTTCTCTTTAATTCAATTGTCTAAGAAACATTTTTCTACTTTATTTTCTCATCTAGTTTCTACTATATGAAGCTGATTAAATTTCTGATAAGTAAAATGTGAAACAGATCTCTTTTCCTCTGAAACATAATTTGTTTTAAAATTAAATAGTTTTGCTATTTTATTCAGTAAACTTTTTTTTTTTTTTTTTTGTAAATAAATTTTATTTGAATAACAGATTTTTTTCGAGGAAGAGGCAGTTTTAATTTCAAAAATCATCACATTTTTAAGTTGAAGGGATACTACATTCTTCATTCATAATTTATCTAAGATACATAAAATGATCATGGGATTTATGAAGCTTTTGCTTGTCATTTTGCTAAATATATAATAAGTATACACATAAACATGTGTATATAAGTTTAGTAATAAAATTATCTTGGAGCTGAACTTTAAAGAAAAAAAAGGTACTTTTAATTTTTCTATTAACAGTGAATCTTCATACAATAAAATCTTCATTATGAAACAGTCATGGATTATAATCTTTATTTCCATTAAAAGTTTATTGAAATATGAAAAAGTTACCTTCAAAAACTGCCTTGAAAAATGAAAATGATTTATTAAATTCATCCAAAGACTTGTATTGTTTGAGCATAACTAACTCCAATTACTATTAAAAAAAAATAATAATAATGGTTGGTTGCCACTGCTAGTGCTATCAGTTGCAAAAAAATAAATATGTTGAACATAGTAAAACTGACATCAAGTTGAATTATAATAAAGCATGTCACATTACGGCCATAGCAGTTTCTTTTCGGATGTATGCTTACCCTGTTCAGACCAGATATTTAAGGGCCAGATTATCCCTGCCTGCGAAGACACTCACGAGCTAATGCTAATCCTATGGGGAGGAATTTTTCTAATATCTCGTTTGCATTTCGACATTTTTAAATAATTTTTTTTTGCATTGGATAGCCGAGGTCCGTCTCTACAGCACACCTTGGTTACTTTTTTGATTTTGGTCGCAGATATTTTTAATAAAGTTACTTTCACTTTCAAAACCGGTTCTGAAAATGAAAGTGTCATTCTAAAAAATATCTGCAACCAAAATCGAAAAAGTAACCAAGGTGTGCTGTAGAGACGGACCTCGGCTATCCAATGCAAAAGAAAATTATTTAAAAATGTCCAAATGCAAACCAGATATTAGAAAAATCCCTCCCCATAGGATTAGCATTAGCTCGTGAGTGTCTTCGTCGGCAAGGACAGGACCCTTAAGATATCTTAGATCGCTGAACTCTCTGGGGGGTGGGGAAGGGGGGGAGATCCATAAACTATCTCAACGAGTAATTTTTCTTCCGTTAGATACAGGCACTACCATTCACTCTGCCTATAAAGCTTCACTTCAACTGATTGGCTGTTTGTTTTATTTTATGTACATACACATAAATTGCGTTCGTTCAGATCTCAGACAGAGTGACATTGACAGAGTTATCTTAGATGAGTTTTGAGATGTGAACAAGGATTGAATTACAGGAGATTACAGCCTCAAAAAACACAGTTTAAGATATCTTAAACATACAATCTGAACAAAGTATATAGTCAGGGGTGGGAATTTCTAGAAAATCTTACCAGCAAGGTATTTATTTCACCAGCCAGTAAAATGCAACGTACAGTTGAAAATTTTTAATGACAAAATTTACACAACTCAAAACTAGTTGATTACTATTACTATAATGCATTTTTGTATTTGTTTTCCCTGTAAAATTAAGAAATACAAACAAGAGATGAAAGTTTAATATAAAATAGAAATTAGTGTCATATTTACATCGCAGTAATCAGGAAACTTGAAAAATATAGCTAACTACTAAAAAAAGAAAGTTTCTGTATATCTCTATAGTTTGTAGTTTTCAAAGCCTACCTAAACATTCACTCTCCCTGCCAAAAAATTTACTCGCCAGTGGCGAGTAAAATGATGCTTTTCCCCACCCCTGTATATAGTACATATGATGCAAGCGTGTGAACATACCAAAATTAAGATCATGGGCACATTATTATGTATAATATTCTTGCATTTATTTCTTTGCAAGAAAACATAATTTGCATTAGAAATATGCCTGAAAGATAATTGGAATTAAATAATAATTAAAAAAAAAAAAACATCAAAATTGAAATTTAAAAAGTTTAATTTTTACAAGAATTACAAGTACATCAACAACTCATAATCCAGTTATATAATTTAACAGGGACACACTTTTGACATTATTCAATCTGCTACACAATTCTTTTGTTGCTTGTTTCCTCTGTTGAGATTAATATTCCTTATGCATCTGAAAAAAAAAAAAAGAGAGTAAGGTTTCTAGATACATATCATATAATTCTTAATGATTTAGTATTATCTTTGGGATATAATGAATATTTGATCTTTGGGCCGAATATTCGGTTAATCTAATAGTGAACAAATATTGTTGCATATTTAAAGCCAATAAATTCAGGATAATATACTTTTTTTATGAAATGATTTTCCCAACTGCAAACTACTTATTATTGGATGCATTTATGAAGCAATTTTAATTCTTAAATGGGAAAAAAAAATTACAACTATTCTAATTCAGACACACAAAAAATGATGCGATTGTGTGAGAAAAATTAAAACTGTTCAGCAATATATATACCGTAAAATCCCGATTGTAAGCCGGAAATCAGAAAAATGTCTGGATTTTAGAGATTTCCGGAATGTGGATGTCTGGATTATCAAGATTCAACTGTATTTTGTAGCAAGGTGATTGATCTAAAATCTCATCTACATAATTTCATACAAGTATCCCTCATCTAAAATCTTCATCCTCTTTAAAAAATTTTCTCCATCCTTTCCCCCCAAATCGTGGTGGTGTGTGTGTGTGTGTGGGGGGGGGGGGGAATTTCTCAATATGCAGAAGGAAAGAAAAAAGATTTTTCTGCAGTTTGGCTGTTCTAACCCTTGAATTACATGTGTATTTTATAATTAAATAGAGCCAAAAAAAGTAAAAACATTCCTTTTTAAATATACTGCATGTGTTTTTTTTGGGCGGGGGGGGGGGGCAAAAAGAAACAAAAACATTTTTTGGGAGGAGGGTATGAAATAATTTAGGTGGTTATTTAAATATTTTATGACAAAATCACAAACCAAGCAGAAATTAAATAATAAAAAATACAGATTTTAAACTGAATGATATGCAGGCAGGAGGGGGGGGGGGGTCTGATCATGATATGAGAGTCAGGAGAGAGAGAATAATTTATCTGATAGATTTATTGTAACTATAGTGTATTTGTATAGCATATTATGTATTAAGAAATTTAAAGAGTTTTATAGGTTAAATTATACATGTTTGGTTCCAGAGGGGGGGGGGGCAAAGGGGGAAGCAATATTTCTGGAGGGGGTGGGGTTAGATGATTGATTAAATATTGTTGCAGTAAAATAACAAATAAAAAAGTGCATTTGAAAAAAAAGTAATTTTTTTAAATTTTGCTTAGATTTTTTTTGAAGGGAATTTTTTTATTTGAGGGGGGTGGGGGGGGGGATTTTTCTTTCAAAACGGCAAGCTGTCAAAATATGGAAGATTCTCACCTTTCTATTTACCTTATTTACTTCTAAATTAATGATAAAAACTCTCGATTATAAGCCCCCTCCCAAATTTAACTGCTTTTTCTTTTGAAAAAGGGAGGGCTTACAATCGGGATTTTACGGTATATATATTTTTAAAGAACTGTTGAAAATATATTTAATACAAAATATTGCAGAAGATTCAAGATTATTAATATGCTGTTAGTCTGATTTTGCGTGTACTTTTAATATGTGTTGAATAAATTTTTAAAACTTTCTGTGTTATGCATATTATCGTTCAACTATTAAAAGTTCATTAAAATTTTCTTTTCTATTTTTTAAAAATTGTTGACAAATAGCAACACAAATGCCTCTAATAATAACATTTATTTGATCAAAGGTTATTTCAAAAGGTATCTTTTTGTAAATCATAGTAGGGGCTCATTAATTTTGAATGAAAGAAATGATAAAAATTATCATCGAATAGTTGAAGTGATGAATTTTTTTATATTGTACTGAAATGTTAATTACCATCATGACTTATAAAGTCCATTTGATACATCTAAGTATAAAAGGATAAAACACAAATTTTTAATTTTTTGAGACTACAGGAGTTTTAGAAATTAGAAAACTTACATGACACTTAACATACAAATAATAAAAACATAAATTAGTATTTTTGAATCAATACATATATACAAGTACTACACATATATTTAAATTATGTAATATATATATATATAGTTTTTATATTTTTATATAAAGTATTTTTATATAAATATAATTATTATAGTTATATATATTTTTATATAAAGAGAGAGAGATTTTCTGCATCAGTTTGGAAGAGAATTGTGCAGAATTATGGAAGTTACCATTGTCCATAAAAAAGTGATATTTATATATATATATAAAGTTTTGAACTGGGGTTGTTTTGGGTTTTAGGGGTCCGTCACTCAAGGGACCGGTGGTGTGATGAATAATTGAAAGACAGTACAAGACCGTTACTAAAATTACATTTCTTTATTCACATGTAGAAATGTAATTTATAAATAAGAATAATTGAAAGATTTTTCTTTTGTTGTGAGCTTTTGCTTATAAAAAGCATGATAAACGATAAGAAATCTATTTATCAGAGAAATTTAAAATTTTACTGAATAAATATGTAGTACCTGTTTCCTGATGTCAGACAAGCTTTTTACTCAAAATAATTACAATACAGTAGACTTCCTCAAATCCACACAGCTTGAGACCAGAGGTTGTGCAGATTTTAGAATTTTTGCAGATTTCAGGTTTACATTTTTTAAACATTAATTTGAATCAAATAATGCAATCAAAATTATAATGAAATCTTGCAATATAGTAAAATATTAAAATAAGTAAAGTAACTAAAATAGTACTGTAATTTTAAAAAATATTAAAAGGTCAAGTAAATAATTAATATTGTGTAATTAAATATGCATAATAAAGATGAGGTATATTTATTTTTCTTGAATTATTCAATGAAACTTGCTTCATAAAGGTACCGTATTAAATTTACATCAAAATCAAAGTACGGAACTTTTATTTCAGGTTTAGCCAGTCTTAATAACCAAAAAAGCTGGATTACTACATAAATATATTGGGCAAAAAGATTGGGATTACAAGTGATATCAGCAACATCTCGATTTTTTTTTCAGAAATAAATATAAACTTCCTTCATAAAAACCACAAGTTCTGTCCTATTATCAAGAATTACAAATTAATACATACAGAATGATATAAAATAAAAAACTAATTTTGCCTGTACAACTGAACTGAAAGTTTCATTGTTTACATCTGTGATTTCCAAATTTTAGGCATTTGCGGATTTTAGAGAGTCTACCGTATTGAGATAAAAAATGTTTATAATTGATTATAATGATATATCAAAATATAATAATGATTCAAAATAATGATATGTGTACTCAGGCAGTGCCATCACTAAGACTTTTTATTGGTGGGGGAGAGAACCTTAAATTGCCAAGTCAAATTTCATTATTTGCCAACTCGTTTTATAATTTTGCCAACTTACTACAGTTAGAAAATGTAAAATAGTTCTTATTTGTTAAAAGTTTAATAATATTCCAAATTAGTTTTGTAACTTTTGCCAAGTCTATCAGAAATAGAAGATATATTATATTTTTTATTAAAGTTTTAAAGAAATTTGCCAATTAAGTTTGTAAAAGTGCCAAGTGTAATAACATTCGAATGTTTGGTGGGGGGGCTCCCCCCTCCTCCCCCTTAGCGAGGCCCCTGTACTCAGGTTTATGTGCATTTGAATTTCTGTGTTTCGTGTCTGATTAAAATAAAATACATAAAAAAATAGGAAAGGGAGGTGGTGGTTGATAGAGTGGCAGATAATCGGAAGTTTACTGTATTTCTTACGAAATCTACTTGAAAAGGCTTCACTAAAAAATACCTAGTGGGGACTATATAGGATAATAAAAACAGACATTAAAAAAAAAAAAAAAATAGATACAATTATTATTATTCAGCAATTCATTCAAAACTTCATTGTAATAAAATTGTTAAGTTAAAAGTTATTTTGAGATATGGCAAAAAATTGAGCTATCCAAGAGTTTTATTAAATAAACGTTCAACCATTTTATTTTAAAAAGTTATCAAAATTTCACTGTACAATGTGTTTTATGAAACAAATTTTGAATTAATTATTGCAACTATTATACATACCAGAAACTAGAATGCATGATACGCAAGGCAAATTCATAATTCTTTGTAGACTCAGTTGGTACACTGCAACCTAAAATAATTATAATAATCATCATTAAATTTATTCATTAATAAAATATTCTATTTTTCCTTATTTAATACTTCTAGTTAAACTTTCATAAACTATTATTTCAAGCATGGCTAAACTTTTATTTTAAAGATATTTTAAAATGTATTGAATTCTATTAAACATGTTATTTTTAAAAAGAATATATACAGTAGACTCCCTCAAATCCGCACAGCTTGGGACCAGAGGTTGTGCGGATTTCTGGTCATTGATTTGTTTACATTTTTGAAACATTAATTTGATGGGTAGTTAAGCAAGGGAAATTATAATGAATGCTTACAACAAAGTGAATCATTAAAATAAGTAAAATATTAAAATAATTTATTAGTTTTAAAGTAAGTAATTATTAAAATAATTTATTAGTTTTAAAGTAAGTAATTATTAAAATAATTTATTAGTTTTAAAGTAAGTAATTATTAAAATAATTATGTAAAATAAAAATATTACGAATGAAATCGATTCAATTCGATTCCAAAAGTCCTATGCTGCCATCTAGTGATAGCAAGGAGAACAGTGTTAATGCTACTATCAGTATATACAGCTTATTGCGCTCACTGTAACTTTTTTCATTGTTATTTAGAGTCCTGAATGCTTTTCTTATATTGCTTTGTATGTTTAGAAATAAATTTGTCTATAATTAAAAAAAAAATTCAGCAAACAATAATTTTAAAATAGCGTTTCGGTTCGTGGATTCTTCCATTTCGAACCCTGGAATTTTTGATATAGATATGCTAATTTATATCAAAATCAAAAGTAATGTAAATTTATTTAGTAATAAATCAGCTGTAATAGCCAAAAGAGAATGATTAACAAAAAATTTAGTAAAAAAAGCATTGCGGTAGTCGCCGATTTCGGCACCGTCTTGAATTTTGTTCCTGCAACTTAACTGTAAATTTCATTGTTTACATCTGAAAAAATATGCGGATTTTAGGGAGTCTACTGTACACAATATCATGAGTCGAACCACTGTGAACAACCCCTTCACATAAAACTATACTATACTAATTATAGAAACAAGAATTCACCTGCATCATTTAAGGTAGTAACCCCCCCCCCCCCCCCTTCCCTTTTTTTTTCTTTTAAATGCGGAAGCTGGGCTAACCTTCGATTTTGATGTTGGAAGGAGGTAATTGAAAAGAATCAGTTGAGAAAAAGGGCCACCAGGCATGAATTAATTAAAAAAGGGTACATTGTTCCCAATAAGGGCACACTAGTGTCCTATTCAAAAAACATTTTGAACTGGTTTATTTAGAGACCCCTGTTATAAACTACAATTTTGTGATATATTCCTGCAACCAATCGATGATTTTCATATTTTCTTGTGACTAATCCATGAATTTTGTGCCCCCCAACCCCACCTACAGACACAATTGGCAACACAGTAAGTTTCAGGATTTTTCCCATGACTTCAATATTTTCCCATAACTGAATGATTAAATTTACAATTCTTTTTCCAGTGATTATCAAAGTTTGCACTAGTTTCAGTGATCAATTGGCACATCTTGCGACAGATTGACAAAATTTCCGAAATTTTTCCCATTTTCCAAGCATTGGAAACCATAATGAAAGTTTACAATAAAATAAATTAAGATAATTATGTAAAATATTAAAATAATTTATTAATTTAATAATAAATGCTACATAAAATAAAATAATTAAAGTTTAATTTAAAAACCAGAATCAAGCTTTTTGAAATATTGTCAAACTAAGGCGCTTTCTTTTCCTGCTTTTTTTCATTAGAAATATTGTATCAACTCCCCGAAGCAGAAAATGCTTAAAAGTGTGACGTATGTCGCAGAACAATGGAATTCTCTGCAGAACATTTAAAATTCTCATTTTCAAGAAAATTCACCATTCAATCAAAGGAAAAATCGCGAAACTGGTCACTCAATGGCTCGAGGGGAAAAAAGAAAAAAAAATTGCAAAATGCTTTAATCATTCATTTAAAAAGATTGCGAAATTCATAAATTGGTTGCGAGAAAAACTTACACAATTCATCAGTCAATCATGGAGATCGTGAAATTCTTCAGCCTGTTGTAGAAAAACATACAAAATTCAATGAGCAGTTGCGGAAAAAAAACCTTGATTTTGGCCAATCAGTCGCAGGTAATAAAACCACGAAATTCATCAGTACATCGGCAGAAGAAACTGCGATGATTTTCTCTAATCGGTCGCGAGAAAAAACCTCAAAATTTGTTTACGGTACAGGGAAATTATCACGAAATTTGCAAATCGGTCGTAGTTAAAAAATGGCGAAATTTGTCGATCAGTAGTGGAAAAAACTTGTGATTTTCACCAAACGGTTTCAAGAAAAAGCTGCAAAAATTTGTCGGTTGGTACAAGAAAAATATTGCGAAATTTAAAACTCGGTCACAGGTAAAAAACACGAAATTCGCCAGTGCATCATCAGAAAAAGTCAGCAATTCGTCGATCATTCGTGGGAAAAAACCAGAGATTTAGTCAAGCGGTTTAAAAAAAGCAACAAAGTTTTCCTATCGGAAGAAAAAAAATATCGGCGAATTCACAGATCTGTCGCAGGTAGAAAGTGAAATTAGTCAATCAGTCACAGAAAAAAAAGCATCACTTATCAATCATTCACAAGAAAAGGCAGAAAAATTTGCCAATCAAAAGAAAGAAAATATTGCGGAATTTGCCAAACAGTCGCTTGTAAAAATACGCGAAATTCATCGATCAGTAGCAGAAAAAATGCACAATTTTCTCCAATCGGTTGCAAGAAATTTCTGCAAAATTTGCTTATTGGTACAGGAAAAATTTCACAAAATTCCCCAATTGGTCATGAGAAAAAATGTGAAATTTGTTAGTTGAATGGTGGAAAAAAAAACAAAACAAATTAATCGATCAGCCATGAAAAAAATCTACAATTTTTGCCTTTCAGACGCAAAAAAGCGACAAAGTTTGGCAATCGGTAGAAAATAAATATCACGAAATTCGTCCATTGGTCAGCTAAAAAATTGAAATCCTTTAGTGGATAGTTTTGAAAAAAAAAAATATATAATAAATAATCGGAAATTCGGCAATCTAATCAGCCGCAAGAAAAAGAAAAAATTTGCCAATCGGTAAAAAGAAAATAATAAAATTCACCTACATAAAGCTTTAAAATTGTAAAAAAAATCACAAAATTCTTCCATAAATTGCGGAAAAAATCCATGATTTTTTCCCAGTCTGCCACAGAAAAAAGCTGGAACAATCATCAATCAGTCATCGGTACAAAAAAAACACGAAATTTGTGGATCAGTTGTGTGAAAAAAAACTACGATTTTTGCCAATCAGTCGAAGAAAAATATCGCAAAATTCACCTATCAATTGCAGTTTTAAAAAAACACTAAATTCGCCAGTGAATTGTAGAAAATCTCAAATTTTTCCAATCAGTCGCGGAAAAAACAAATTGTGAAATTCAACGATTGGGTTCGAAAAAAAAAAAAAAAAAAAAAAAAAAAAAAAAGGGAAATTTGGCAGTTGACAAGAGGTAAAAATACGAAATATTGTGATAACCGTGAATCACTTGTTAGACAAAAACACGAAATGCACCATCTGATCGGGATAAAAGTGCAAAATTCGCCAAGTTTATTTCGTGTGTGTATGTCAGCGTTTTACAAAACGGCTTTTGTATTTCTATAAAAGATGCAATTGCAATTCTTCATATATAAGAAAATCTCCCGGTGTCTTTCTTTTTTATTCCCACAGAACATTTTTGATCAGCTGAAGTTCATTGCAGAACATTGCAAATATTCTACTTTGGGGTTTAAACTTTATTACGCAGAATTATGTATGAAATCAAGAAAAAAAAAAAAAAATCAGATTAAAACCGAAACTAGTGCAAAATAGTAAACATAAACAACAGTTATTTACAGATATTTTGAGACAGCTACTGTTGTGCTGTATTTTTATCTTGGATAAGAATATAATAAACAAGAAAGCTTGGTTTAGAAATGTTTTGGAAAATGATTTACATCTGCAATGATGAACAGATTTTAGATGTTTGGAAATTTTAAGGTCCCCGATTTGAGGGAGCCTACTGTAAAATCAAATTTTAATAAAATGAAAGAAATATTTAAATTCTAAAAAAGGAAAAAAGGGTTTTTAATAATAATTTTCATTAACTTATTAAATTATGAACAGCAATTATGAACAAATGGCAATTTACAACAACAAAAATATTTTTTAACTGATTTTTAATTTACAAAAAATAAGCTTATCAAATGCAGCAATAAAAAAGTATCGCAGAACTACAGAATATAATGCCAATAATACAAAAGTGTGACATCACATTTGATTCAACACTAGTATGTGACGTACTCATACCTAATCTACACAATCATTTTTATATATTTTGTGGATACATCAGTTTAGTTTTTCTAAACAATGATATTAATTATTACCATCTTTCTGCTTCATGTAATTTTCAGAAATCATTTTGAGAAAAAATAATAAGCAATTGGGATCTTCATTTGCAGAACTTGATAAGATATTTTCAAGATTGTAGGATTCTGCACTTAAAAAAAAAAAAAAAATTGGACATTCCCTGCGATCTTTCGTATTCGGGACACACGAGCATTAGCCAAAAATCAGGAACGTGTAGTGAATCTGACATCATAAGCATGCCCCCCCCCACCAGAAGGAGGAAAAGTCGCACTTACTAAAATGTCAATTATTATCCATAACTTTAAATTATAAAATTTATATACTATAATAATGAAAACAGAAAAAAAAAAATTGTATACAGGGGGGAGAGCGAGGTACAGTCGTGGAAAAAAAAAAGTAAACACCCCTTACTAACTCCTCAACAAATTATCGTAGAAGAAAGTTACTGGTACCGGACGATTGGAAATAATGTCTACTTTTAAATGATGTATATAAAATTTGCTTAGGGGGCCATCTACATATTAAAACAAATCCAAACTTCATTTTTTTCAATGCAATACCCAAATTTAACAAGATATTTCAAATCTTCGGTTCAAACTATGCCTAGAAACGAAATTTCAAGTCATTTGAATGGTAAGTTTTTGAATTATAGACGTTCAAAATTGAGTGCTTCTAATGTTAAATGACATTTTCATATTTTTATTTATATCTCCTGAAATTATGCTCCGAATGTGCTAATTTTTTGTGTAGCAATAATACTAATATACTATAGGTCAAAATTGGGAAATTTTATTAGCGGCCACTGGCCGATACAACTAATTTTTTAAGTGGCCACTTTCTTTAAACTAGCGGCCACTTTTTTATTTCAAAATGCTAAACAGTAAAATTTCTATAAGTATTAATCTAAAACTGAATAGCCCAAATAAATTTGTTAATTAGATATATTGAAACCAAAAAAGTAGAATCCTTGATGAAATGCAAGAAAATTTTATTATCTCCTTGTAAAAAAGTGGCCGGAAGGTGGCCGCTGATAGAGAATTTTTCACTAGCCACTTTTTTCCATTTACTGGCCCTGTGGCCGGTGCTAATTTTGACCTTTATAATATACCCAAACATAAATACGTTGAATTTGCAATTTTTATAATTTTGATATGATTTATGAAATTAATATTAAAAAAAATTATGAATTGCAACCTACAATTTTTTTGATGGATTTAGATTTATTAAGTCCTGTTTTATGGAAATCCAAAATTTCACATTTTTCTTCCAAGTAGTTTTCAAATTATGCTTAAAAAACAGCAAAATGATGGTTTAAGGGGCCGTTTTTGATAGGAGTAGATATTTTGAAATTTCGTATGCTGTCCTGTAATCTAGCATGCTTCAATGACTGCTTGAGTGCCGCTTAAGGTGCCTTGATCAAGAAGGGGGCTCTCTCGGTTAACAATCGAGTACCGAACTTCAATTTGGATACAGCCCTTAAAATACGCTCATTTTAAAATAATCTCAGAAACTTATCGTACGAATTGCATAAAAATTTGTTTTTAGGCTAATTGAAGGGTGTAGAGTTCATTTATGCTGTCAGAATTGTGTACTGCTATTGAAAAAAGCAAAGTTATGGTTTGTTTTAATATGTAGATGGCTCCCTCAGCAAATATTATATGCATCATTTAAAAGTAACTTTATTTCCAATCGTTCGGTACCAGTAACTTTCTTCTATGATAATTTGTTGAGGAGTTAGTAAGGGGTGTTTACTTTTTTTTTTTTTTTTTTTTGCACAACTGTACAGTTGACCATCACTTAGATTTATTTTTAAATTTTTAAAGCTTTTCTTTTAGGCTAATTGATTACAGAACTGGAGTGATTACTTATAGCCTTCAAAACAAATCATTAGCTCAGAATGAATCATTTTATCCCAACTGGTTGTTTTGAGCTTCTAAAAGTAAAATTTTTCATCATAGTTTTGTTTTTTTAGTAATTAAAGGTTATAGATAAATAAGATAAAACGGCTTTTTTGTAAAGATAAGGTACTTATTTTTATTTAATTTTGAAGTTAATATGCTTAAAAGAAAGCTTTAAATAACATTTTTATGAGAATGTATTTAACTTCAACAGTGGCCACAGTGGACCACCAGCTGTTGGGGTAAAGTGGTCACCAATCTACTGTTACTGTAATGCAGAATTTTCAAAATATGTAATAATTGCTTATTCTCTACAAAGAAATGTTGTTTTAAAGTAATTATTTAACTGTAAAATAAAGTAAACAAAAGAAAATGTCTATTTAATATAGTAAGAAATATTTTGCTTTGTATTTACTGTTTTTAAAAAATATTGGTACTTTTCTGTTATACGGATGCCATTGTCGCAAAATGAAAATCACGAGAATTGAAATATTTGAAAAATAAAAGAAAAAACATTGTTCATAGTAAAGTGAGCATTTAAAAAATATAACATTTGAAAATTACAGACTTTAACGAACTATTTTATTAAATCACTAATATATACTAAAAATAAGTGAACAAATAACTTTTATACGATAAAGTAATAAAATAAAACTCATATTAAACTGTTGACATAAAATTACAACTACCTTTTAGCACTGCACTAAACATTTATTGGTGCATTAGCATACATTTTGGCATGGTGTCTGTATAACGGAAAAGTACCAAAATATAAAAGTATCCTATTGATGGAAGCTTGTTATTACTAAAAGAATTTCTGGCAGGTTCTGAAATTTTATTATTCATTTTACATGTAAAATAAAACAAATTTGGTATCAAAACTTAATGGTTATTTTCTGTTGTTTATATCAGTGTTATCGTAAAATTGCCCTCAGATCCAAAAATATTTACAGAAAATTTCAGGTTCATAAGTAGTTTGAAGTTTCATTTTCAAATTTTAAAGTTTCATTTTCAAATCGATGACTTTATTTTACTTGTTTTTAAAAACTTTGTTTTGTTTGAAAATGTTACAGCTTGCAAATTTGCATTATTATGTTATTTTGGGGCTAAAGGGGAAATAAAGAGGAATTGAATTAATAAAAAATAAATTGACATTGTATTTCAATAATACTTAATAGTGGACCACTGTGCCCCAGTGTACCCCGCTTCTGGGACACACTGGCCAACTTTATGAACGTATACAAATAATTTTTTTTTTCCTTAAATGTACCTATTTGAAACTATATTCGGAAAAAATTCTGAGGCGCGTAAAAATGTTTCAGGAATGCTCAAGAATATTTTCAGGCAGATTGGACTTTCCATTAAAGAGGAAAAAAAAATGAAAAATGCAAAAGTGATCCTCTGTACCCCAAGTCTCCCTTATATTTTTTTGAATTATTTTCTTAATTATTCTTCTCAGTTGATGGATAAACGTTTACAACGTCAGCTGAATCTGATCTACTGAAAGTAAGGGGCTGTACATATATAACATTATCACTTTAGGGCGAGGTGGAGGTCTGGCACTTGATATTGTAACATATATCGGGGGAGGGGGGGGGGGCTCATATTGTTATCATTTTTGATTCAACCAAACTTGCAACTGCAAGAAGGCAATATCGCTTTTGAATGCATTATGTAACAATATAGTGCTGTCCTCTAAAAAAACCCCACAGGAAAATGTATCCTAAAAAAAACCCACCCTAGAACTTAATCAAAAATATCACAGAAGTCAAAATTTCTTTTTGTCCTGTTTCTATATGCCATTTACAATAATAAAAGCATTTAAAATTACTTAAGTGTTTATTTAGTTTTTAAAAAAATTACATTTATAATTTTTCATTTGTAAATCCTTCAATTTACAATTACTAAAATATTATTATTATTTTTTCTTTTTTTTTGCAGAATTGTGTTTTAAAACTAATTAATAATGAAAGAAAAACTTTGCTGTTTAATATTTTGATTTCTAGAAGTGTTTTTACATGTGGGTTATTTTTAGGAAAAAGTGTTTTTTTTTTCAAAGTCTTGTTTAATTGGCTGCCATTTTGTAATATATTGATAGAAAAAAAAAATACTATACATTAAAATCTTAGTCAGGACAGGCTGTGAAAATGTAGCTACTTCAAATTGTTTTGTATTTATTAAATTTTATATAGTGAGAAATTAAAAAAGTGGGTTTTTTTTTAGAGGACAGCACTATATACTGTTATTAAATACTTTTAAATAGTAACTAACTCATTTACATGTTATAGGATAAAATTTATTTAATGTATTGATATTTTTATCGACTTCTTGAATCCATAAAGTATGGGACTAATGCATAGATCACTGAAAGTGCATAACAAGAATATAAAAATAAAATAATTTTTAAGCGTTTATAAGGATATCATCTGGTGGGGGTGGGAGGAGGAGGGGTCGATGAATGATAATGTATGATATCTTAAAGGGGAGGGGGGAGGGGGTCCCAAAATAAGCAAAATGTGGTAACATTATATATGCTAGCTCCTAACTAGAGATATGCACGGGTCGGGCCAGGCCCGAGTCCAGCCTATTTTCATTCCCGGCACTTCGGCCATGCCTAGTGATTACTCTATAAGGGCTAGGGCGGGTCTTACTTTTCTCCATAAGGATCGGGCCATGCCATAACTTATTTTTTCCATACAGAGCCGGGACTGGTTTCATCATTTCTAGTCTTCACGCCCAAAAAATTTTCAGCCCTGGTTTTGACCTGGTCCGTATGAAAATCATTGTCTAGGCATGGCCTGGTCCATTCAAAAGTCAGTAAAATTAGACCTGGCCCAAAAATCTTTGCAAGAAATGCATACATTTTTAAATCACCATTACTCTACAATTAAACATTAAAATTTATTATTTTTAAAGAATAGTAGATTTGTACGCTTATTAAAATATGGCTAAATTAAAATATACTGAAACGTGTGAAAAATAACCTGCCTATGACGGAATCTTAAACTAAAAAATGTGTTGATTCATGCAAAATGAATATACTAATACATAAGAAAATTATATATAATACATTTACACCTGCTAAGAAGGGAAATTGGCTCATCTTTTTTTCTTCCCTGTGCAATTCTGTCTTAGAAGATTTTACTGTATAGCATTTTGCCGATTTTTAACACTTCAATACATGAAATATGGATTAAATAGTATTATTAATAATTGAAACACTTGCATACAACAAATTGATTCGTTAAAAAAATAAATATCGCAGGCTACGGCACTTCAATAAAAATGCGCATTATAAACATGGGGGGGGAAAGGCTAAGATTTTTTGGTTGGGTTCGGGCCGAACTTAATCTTTGTATCGGGCCGGGCCGAATTTTTTTTAAGGGCGGGTCGGACTCGGGCTGGGAAATTTCGAACCGTGCAAACCTCTAGCCCTAACTAATGCATTGCAACATTTTTTTCGACACTTTTCTTTTAATATTATAGTGTTGCCGTTAAAATATGTAATTATCCTTTTAATTAAATAACTAAAAAATCAGTAAAGCATCATTAATAATGCATATGAATGTCAATAAATTAAAAAAAATCTTATATACATCTTAATTTCGCTGACATGTGACTATCGAAAAAAATGACATATAATGTTTCACATGATCAATTTTAAAACAGAAAAAATATTAAAGTGACATAAGAAGAGAAAATAAAGCAAACACTTACCTTTTCGTCTTTAGAAGATTTATCGGTTATGCGAATGTACGCTAGCATCTTCACAGAAAGCCAAAGCAAAAAGCATACACAACAACATGGCTGCCGCCGCTGCATGTTCTGTTTCTGTCGTCTCAGCCAAAGCCCTTTCAGCAGAGGAGTAGACACATCGGTCGACGACGCAAGCGCAGATTACTTCCAGTCAAACATTCTTTTTCGCTTTTCAAAAGAGAGGGAGTGGGGGGAAATTCTAAAAATTGATACTGAGAACTGAGCGAGGAATTGAGATATTTCTGACTTCTCGATTCTTGTCCGGGATGATTCGAAATGTTTATGGTTTACATTCAGACATAGAAGTGATACTTTCGTGATTTGGTCAGTAGAGGGCGCTTTGAAAAAAGCCAGGAAAAAAACAGCAAAAAAGGTTGTGAACTGTATTTTTTAGTTTTCGGGAAATAATAACAGTGTTTTTTGCTGTAATTTTCACCGTTATTTTTTACAGTGTACAACTTTATAATTTTTTCATTTTGTAGCTCAAATTGCTCAGCTTAGAATTTACCAATCCAAACATTGCCATCTTGATTTTTTTCCACTGTCTTTATTTACCTCAGAAGTGATTAAGATTTTTTTATATTGTAAATCCTAAAGGTTATAATAGCAAAAAAGCATCTTTAAGCCCTTGGGGATGAGCGACCGGTATACTTAGCCACTTAAGGTGTTCAGAATACTTCATTATTCTCACCACTTATTTTTAATTGTAAAGTTTACCTTCTTTAATCGGAGCATTTCTGTGATTCAATTACAGAAAATTTTCTGCTTTTAAAAACCTGTAGTAAAAGGTTAAAAATTAACCAAAGGGCTCTTGGCGCGAAGGGGTTAAATATTTTGAATTACAGTGAACTTTAATAACCCTTGGCTTTAATTGCCAGTACTCTTCCAATTGAGCTATCTGTACGGCAGCCCAGCCAACACATTATTCGCTCAGAATAACTATTAATCATGACATCAATTGATTGTGTGAAAAATAACTTAAAGTGTATATGGTTATACGTATATTTTTTATTATTAAGCAACAGACTTTGCAGATCCGTTTTTCTCAAAAGCTTTAAAGATTGAAATCTCTAGGCTGGAGTGGGAAAGTGGTAATTTTGAGGAATAGGAGGATAATTTACATAGAAGAATTTTCTGTATAAAAATAAAGATTTAAATTATTTTAATGCTGGGGAGTAGGGGGAGGGAGAAAAGGTGAAATGTACAGTCGCGGAAAAGAAAAAAAGTAAACACCCTCTATTAACTCCTTAATAAATTATTATCGTAGACGAAAGTTATTGGTACCGAACGATTGGAAATAAAGTCTATTTTTAAATGATGTATATAAAATTTGCTTAGGGGGCCATCTACATATTAAAACATATCCAAACTTCATTTTTTTCGATGGCAATACCCAATTTTAACGAGATATTTCAAATCTTCGGTTCAAACTATGCCGAGGCACCAAATTTCAAGTCATTTGAATTATAAACATTCAAAATATAGTGCTTCTAATGTTGAATTACATTTTCATATTTTTATTCATATCTCCTGAAATTATGCTCCTAATGTGCTATTTTTTTTGTGTGTAGCAGTAATACTAATATACTTAAACATAAATACGTTGAATTTGCAATTTTTATAATTTTATTATATGAATTAGGAAATTAATATTCGAAAAAATTATGAATTGCAACCTACAATTTTTTTGATGGATTTAGATTTATTAAGTCCTGCTTTATGGAAATTCAAAATTTCACATTTTTTTTCCAAATAGTTTTCAAATTGTGCTTAAAAAACGGCAAAATGATGGTTTAAGGGGCCGTCTATGATAGAAGTGACTAGATATTTTGAAATGTCTTAGGCTGTCCTGCAATCTAGCAGACTTCATTGACTGCTTGAGTGACGCTTAAGGTGCCTTGATCAAGAAGGGGCCTCCCTCGGTTAACAATCGAATACCGAACTTCAATTTGGATACAGCCCTTAAAATAAGCTTGTTTTAAAATAACTATTTTCTCGGAAACTTATAGAACGAATTGCATAAAAATTTGTTTTTAGGCTAATTAAGTGGTGTAGAATTCATTTATGCTGTAAGAATTGTGTACTGCTATTGAAAAAAACAAAGTTATGGTTCGTTTTAATATGTAGATGACCCCTTAAGCAAATTTTATATGCATCATTTAAAAGTAGACTTTATTTTCAATCGTTCGGTACCAGTAACTTTCTTCTACGGTAATTTGTTGATAGTAGGGGAGCTGTTGAACATTTTTGAGTAGGCATTTGAGGCACCCTGAAAATTTGTGCAACACTTCTTTTGTAATGCCTGAATACAAAATCGAATGTCTGGCTGAAGGATCGTGGCCCAAAAACTGTGCCAGACACGTGTCTGGCACAGTTTTTGTGCCGACTAAAGTGTTTGTCATTTTCAAAATATTTTTTTCTAAGCATAAATATTATTCTGCCTCAATCTCAGCGTGCCTCAAATACCTTTTTTGGGTAGTCAAAAAATGGCACTTGACACGTGTCTGGCACAGTTTTTGGGCCGACTAAAGTGTCTGTCGTTTTCAAAATATTTTTTTCTAAGGATAAATATTATTCTGTCTTAATCCCAGCGTGCCTCAAATACCTTTTTGGGGGGTAGTTTTTTGGGGTAAAAAATGGCACTTGACACGTGTCTGGCACAGTTTTTGGGCCACGATCCTTCAGCCAGACATTCGATTTTGTATTCAGCCATTACAAAAGAAGTGTTGCACAAATTTTCAGGGTGCCTCAAATATCTTCCCTAAAATGTTTAACAGCTCTTGGACTATGAGGAGTTAGTAGGGGGTGCTTACTTTTTATTTTCCATGACTGTACATTAGGGAAGTTAGTGCTTATTTATTTATTTATGTTAGTGAGCAACAAATGTTGCAGATTTTTTTTTTCAAACTAATTTTTGAAAGATTTTATTATTTAGGTAAGCTGGAGAGGTGGGTCCAAAAGCAGGAGTGGAATCTTCGGAGCTCAGGGGATTATTTTATATGATTTATTATTATTGTTAATAAAGAATTTTAAATAGGGATGGTGAAAGATTATTTTATATAAAATTAAAGAATGTTTAATTTTTTTGCACTAGGAATGAGAAAAGGGAGAAGCAGAAATTTGTAGTTTTGGATTTAATATAAATGTATGTAATTACTTTTACAAGTGAGCGATGATTGTTATATATATATATATAAAGGTTTAAAGAGTAATATTTCTTGCTATTTTTCTTAACAAAGTAAATTTTTTATATAGTAAAATTTAACATAGCTTTTTATATCTCTGAAACAAACCAACAGAAATACCCTCTAAACATGCATGTTGTACATTACTTCCATATCTTACCAAAGCGTTCTTATAAAAATCTCATTGCACGGTGCTCTTTAAAATTGAAGCATGGTCATCCTTTTTTGCGGGGAGGGAGGGGGGAGAGATTGAAGGTGAATGGAAATCCTTACTATGAATTCTTTGTATTGGTCTTTAATTTTTTTGTGTGTGTTTATTGTTTTATTTATTTTTTTAATAACCTCAAAAAAGTAATGATATCAATACAAAAACCCTTAACGGGTTAAAAGTTTGTGACGCAGCACTTTATCTTATGCTCTAAGAATTTTAAATATGGAACTTAAAAATAATGATATCAAATTTTGAGTGACGCTATGCTATTAATTATAATCTCTCTATATATTATTTATTTCATCTTTTTATTTTTTTATAATCGCATGTGCAAAAATTATGTTCAATTTAAAAAAACGTATAAAAGTTTATTCATTGATGCTTTAACATTTACACCTCTCATAAATTCCAAGTATGAGTTTTAAAAGATATGATATCAAAATTTTAGTGACGCTTTGATGTGGCTTTAAACGATTTGTTTTAAAATTAAATTTATATTATTTTTGTTTTGGCTAAGATATATTCACACATCTAAATAATAGTTTTAATTTTCCATTATACTTTAAATATGTCACTTTCACTGAATTTATATGATGCATTTAAATGCATTTATTTGAATAAATTGATTTATCCTTTGTCCAATGCTATTAAAAATTTAAAATAAGATTTACGTAAATAATTTTTTTGCGTCATTGTATCCAAACTAAGTGAAATGTATTCAAATGGATACTATGAGGCAAAAAAATTATTTACGTAAATCTTATTTTAAATTTTTAATAGCATTGGACAAAGGATAAATCAATTTATTCAAATAAATGCATTTAAATGCATCATATAAATTCAGTGAAAGTGACATATTTAAAGTATAATGGAAAATTAAAACTATTATTTAGATGTGTGAATATATCTTAGCCAAAACAAAAATAATATAAATTTAATTTTAAAACAAATCGTTTAAAGCCACATCAAAGCGTCACTAAAATTTTGATATCATATCTTTTAAAACTCATACTTGGAATTTATGAGAGGTGTAAATGTTAAAGCATCAATGAATAAACTTTTATACGTTTTTTTAAATTGAACATAATTTTTGCACATGCGATTATAAAAAAATAAAAAGATGAAATAAATAATATATAGAGAGATTATAATTAATAGCATAGCGTCACTCAAAATTTGATATCATTATTTTTAAGTTCCATATTTAAAATTCTTAGAGCATAAGATAAAGTGCTGCGTCACAAACTTTTAACCCGTTAAGGGTTTTTGTATTGATTCTATTTACTGCTATCTTTGGCAGCAGTTTTTTTTTTCTCCTGAACACTTAAAATATTATATTTTGAAAAGCTATCAAAGGACAGTTTCAATGTATACTTTTTTAATGTAAATTTAGATAAAACTTTCTTCTATAATCACTAAGGCAGTTTTCTATTTTTAACAGCCTTTTTTTCAAGTAAGTGTTCGAAACGCAATTAAAAAAGAGTAAAGTGAAATTTTGTAAACAAAAAGAAAAAACCCAACAGTTATTGTTTTCGTTTTGAATGTTTTAGAGTCTTTAATTTTTATTTTGTTTATTATACATTTTGTTTTGGTGATACTGGAAATCTAGAAAAAAAAATCTTACGCGAAAAATGTTGAAACAAAATCTATTTATTAAAAGATTTTTTAAGGATAAGCGAAAAGTGTCAAGGCTATGATAAATGACCTCACCTTTTAAAAAGTGGCTTTTCTACAAGTATTGCATTCTTTTAGACTAAGCATGTATATCGTAAATGAATGAAAGTGAAAATTATTTTCTGTTTTAAAATTAATTTAAAAGTACTCCAAGGAAAAAAAAATACAATTAGAAAGCATTTTTTTAATTTTGCTTTTATAAAATTATATAAAAAAAATGAAATAAATAACTTATTATATTCAACACTATTATTTTTTTATATATGGCGACTGCATGCGTGTTATATTATTTCTATATTTTCAACCATACCTGAGAAATTCATCTTAGAATGTAAAAAAAAAAAAAAAAAAAAAAAAAAAAAAAAACGTTTTACTGATAAATATTTTGAATACTTACTATCCCTACCTTTGATTAAACGTTAGCAATGAATATAAAATTTCCTGTACCATCAGCAAAAAAATATATATGCATATACAGGGTGCAATATGTTATCTATCGCCAACCTTTAATTTCTCAACCGTTGGTCGTAGACATATAGTTCCAATTACAAAAACGTTTCAAATGAGGTAAATATTCATGTTGTGGCATTATTTAAAGTAAAAAATCAATTTTATAAAATTACGAAATCTAACTTTTTATACGGTCCCCCAGTCCCTATAGTTATATTTAGTAAAAGTTTACACATATCATAACATATACAACGTAAAAAGTTTGACATCTGTACTACAAAAATTGACGCGGTTATTAAATTTCAAAGTTTGAGATTTTTGCATATGATTTTGTCTTTCATTAAGGGATCAGTAGAAAGATGAATTAAAGTATTTTCGGGATCAAAATCAGGATGCTATTTCCTTTTTACTGCAAAACCATCTTTAGCCGGCATCGCCAAATCAGGGTATAACCATAAAGGGTAATTTCATCTAAAAATTTGAGCTGACTTTTAGGGGTCGTATAGAAAGCGAAGAATGAAATATTGAAATTAAACAGAGAAATAAATATCAATTTATTATAATAGCAGAAAACGGTCTAGTATAAAAAATGAATACATAAAACGCCGGAATCTACTAGAGATACTGCTCAAAATTTTCTCCATTGGTGGCAATGCACAATATTGAATGCGTGACACTACTGAGTCCTGAACACGTTAGAGCATAGCAGGTGTGCAAACTGTGTGACAATAAAAAGGGTGAAGCGACCAGGAAATCTCTACATCGCCCGGACAGTACGGCACGTGTGGTGCGGTATATTGGGAACCTAGATTGTTGGACCCATCTTCTACGATGCGACCTTAACGGGCGATTGTTACCTGCATCTGCTACAAAACACGGTACGTGACTGGCATGAAGAGCTTCGTCTCCGACATGCATGCCAGGTGTGGTTTCAACATGATGGGGCCCTCTCCGCATATAAAACATCAAACGTCATGGCGTATCTGGCCACCGAATTCGGCCAACAGATCCTTGGATATGGTGGTACGATAGAGTGGCCACCACGTTCACCGGACTTGACTTCCATGGACTTCTACCTCTGGGATTGCATCAAGGGATAAGTCTATGTCACTGAGAACACTTCTATGGCTTATCTGAAGCAGCGCATCATCCTTGATAGTCGCACAGTTTGCACAACTGCTATGCTCTAACGTGTCCAGGACTCAGTACTGTCACGCATTTAATTGTGCATTGCCACCAATGGAGAACACTTTGAGCAGTATCTCTAGTAGATTTCGGCGTTTTATGTATTCATTTTCTAAAGTAGACAGTTTTCTGATATTTATAATAAATTGATATTTATTTTTCTGTTCAATTTCAATATTTCACTTTTCGCTTTTTATACGACCCCTTAAAGTCAGCTCAAATTTTTAGATGAAATAATCCTCTTTGGTGATACCGGCTAAAGGTGGTTTCGCAGTAAAAAGGAAAAGCACCATAAATTTGATCTCGAATTACTTTAATTCATCTTTTAACTGATCCCTCAATGTAAGACAAAATCTTGAGCAAAAATCTCACAATTTGAAATTTAATAACTGTGCAGATTTTTCTTGTACAGATGTCAAAGTTTTTGTATTATATGTGTTATGATATGTGTAAACTTTTACTAAATATAACTATAGGGACTGGGGGACCGTATAAAAAGTTAGATTTCGCAATTTTTAAGAAATTGATTTTTTATTTTAAATAATGCCACAGCATGAATATTTACTTCATTTGAAACGTTTTTGCAATTGGAACTATACTTCTACGACCAACGGTTGAGAAATTAAAGGCCGGCGATAGATAACATATTGCACCCTGTGTATTTAAACTTTATGACGCTGTATTAGTTTGTTAATTAAATCAATAAAATAGTTGATCTGATTTTTTTATCAATAATAATAATTTGCATAGTAAAAACTGAATTCCTAACCTCTAACTATAACGAACTTCCCGTCGATAATAGATTCGACACATTCTATATCATGCGTTACTTTTGCTATAGAATTTAAATGACATTTTTCAACAAATAAAATTAATCCAGTTTAGCTTTAACTATTAAAAGAAAAAAAAAAAATAAATAAAAAACTGAACTGCATAATCTTTACCTACCTATTTCATAGTTTTTTAATAACTAAATATGATCTTACCATGTAAGTTTAAAACCTTCTTCTTGAATATTTAATGGTTATAAAAGATTGTAATTATAAGCATGATAATGCTTGTTTTAGAAGTGATTTAATAAAATTGTAAAATCATGCATTATCTATTTGTATTATAAAAGCTTATGAAAACAACTTTTTATAAGCCAATCTCGTAAATATTAATATTCTATTCAACTGAAAAAATTGAAACTTCATAAAGATAATATCAATACAACATGTTTGTGAATGTTTTGATAATACAATTATAAAAACCCAAGATCAACAGATTATATTAATCGGCTTAATTTTATAACTGATATAAAGTCAATAGCAAGTTGTTTATCTTCTGTTAAAATTACGCTTTACAGAAAAAGGTTTTCTTAGTGTAAAGACGTATAAAATATGATAGCATGACTTTTGAACGTTGTAGTATTACTTCTAAAGCAAACAATATCGTAACTATAATCCTTCGTTATTTTTAATATTTAAGAAGGGGCATTTTAAACACACTTCTCAAATCCCCATTTTCTTTTAGAAGTAAAAAAAAATATTTGCATACAGAAAACGGTAATGAAAAGGTTATAAGAAACTAAATAGATTTATATGAACAAATGTTTGATCATTCCTCAAAGGTAATATATACATTTATTAATATTTTATCATCTTAACTGAAAATCAAGAAGTAAAAAAGGAAAGTTTTTTGATGAAACGATTAAAAATGTTTTTCATTGTATATAAACGAAGAAATTATTTTGTAAAATTCAAAAAGTTGCCGAGTTATTTTTTTATGAATGTTGTCTATGGTCGTGTGAGTTTTGAATTTTTGGTTGGTAACATATGAACCTGAAATGCAATATTTGAGCTTGAATGAGCTACCTATTTTATCGACTCCGTAAATTTAAACTATGTTTGAATCTCCGAAAATCTTGTTTTCACAGTTATTCTGTCCAATAACATGATAATTTGGTATTTGTTGTTCTTTAGCTGCTATATACTGTGGTAGAAGTTATATTCAGTAGATTAGATACATCTCGCTTATTGTGGTAATCTCATCCAGAATTTCATCGATTTTTGTTTTCCAAAGTTAGGGATTTCCACGTGCTGAGTAGTCGGTGAAGTTTCCATTTTAGCGGTTTTTGGAGTAGGATATTCGCATGTGTCTTCACCAGCGTGGTAAAGGTTTGCAATTCAAAACAAAGAGCATTAGAATCCACCAGATTTCCTTGATAAGGATATTGGCGTTTTTAAAGTGACATTTTAAAATGTTAATTGCAGTTCTCCTAGTGATAGTTTACTGTAAGCCAAAGAGATTTTATTCTTCTTTTAATGCAAAATGCCAGAGAAGTCATTTTGTTTGGAGCAAATATTTGAATTTTGTGGATATTTTAAGAAAAGCATTCCTCTCCTATTCTTTATGTGTTTCAAGCTTAATTTCAATCATTTTTA
Source organism: Maratus speciosus (assembly GCA_963932465.1). Lineage (NCBI taxonomy): Eukaryota > Metazoa > Arthropoda > Arachnida > Araneae > Salticidae > Maratus > Maratus speciosus. Next base: position 285,752,242 of record OZ010799.1, read on the forward strand.
ATTTAAGACTGCCCGCGACGCTCCCATCTACCGTTATTTATATGTTTATATAAATTATTGTTATTGTTATCTCGTGTCATAGCTACTTTTCCAGCTGACTTTGCGAAGGATAGGTCACAAAGTAACAGTTAACCCTAGAACTCCCAGTTTATAAGTAACTAAATTTTATAAAAAATATTCTACACCAGAATATTTCTTTAAAACTTTAATAAAATTTAACCTATTTATTAACTTTATTAATGCATTGTTAATATATTTAATTTATTCAAAAAAATTCTGGTTTGAATAAATATTTTGAATGTACCTGTCGGGTCCATTGGACACGTATGGTAGGCGGAGGGTTAAACCAATAAGGTACTTGTACCAATATGGACAAGTGCTCTCAATATGGACACCCCTAATATCTTTAAAAGTAACAATTTTGATCGAGAGATGGTGCTACATGTCCGTGAAGAAAAGCAGTTGAAAAGATAATTAAGCCTGAAAAGTGCAAAAAAGTTCGCAGTTAGCCATTTTGAAGGAAGCTTTTTGTTTCGTGGTGTGATCGTAATTACAAGTAAGTTTAAATTCTTATTAGATATGGCAAAATTACTTTAAATATTGAAAAGTGGAGTGTTTTAGAAAGCTGACAAAACATATTTTTGATTGCTGTTGCATATATTGCTTAAAAATGTTTTCTTTGTTTTTTTCAAATGAAAATCAAATTTCAAATTATTTTTGCTTAAAAGCCCATCTTGTGCTGCGTTTGTAGCCTTGCCAACCTGTAATAGTGAGAAATTCCAGGCTGGGTATCGTTCTATGTGGTTTAGTCGGTAGAACGTCAGTGTGCTATACTGATGGCCCGGGTTCGATTCCCGGCATGGAAACTTTTTCACTAGGTTGACCTTTGCGCCTTTTAAGCAAAAATAATTTGAAATTTGATTTTCATTTGAAATATTGTATACAAGGCGAATGTTTCTCTCTCGAAAAGTTTCCAAATATTAATATGTCTTCTTTGTTCATTTATTACAAGATTTAGTAAATCTATGCCCAATTCCCAATATGGACTCCTTATGTCCACATTGGAAATACAGCAAGTGAATCTCCAGATTCACAAATTTATGAAATATCTGTTTAATGTCATCTGAACAATCCTCCAAGAAAAAAATCCTCCAAAAAGACCTTGCATAAAAGAAGCCTCCCCTCAGTAGGGTATATGTTGGCGAAATCGCAGGTACCAGCGGTATGATTTCCTCAACAAAGGAGAGCTGGTAGTGCTTCTTATGCACTATTGATGCTGTTGCAGACATGCGTCTATGCATCACATGCGGCAAATATGTCCATGAGGACTGTGTGGGACTTACCGCCCATGATGAAGAAGTTTTTATTTGTCCATCCAGTGAGGACCGAGTAATAACAGATGTAAATTCTGCAGACAGATGCAATAAAGCTAAGCAAAACCAACTATATTATTTCATAATATTTTGTAGTAACTGAGGTGCTTTGCATAGGTCTTCGAAGAGCCACAACCGAAAATGACCCCCTCCCCCTTCTAAAGTGCATGTTCTGAAGATATTTACTGTGCCCCCTCTCCCCGCAATACTTTAAGATATATTTATTTTATCCCCTCTCCTCTAAAATCCCTTGGAAGAGTGGCTCTTCCATACAACCTGTGTAGTAGGTCAATAAGGAGTCACCTGTCCCTAACATGCCCATTCATGCCCATAATAGGGACAGGTGGTTCCTTATATGTACACTTATACACATTTTTTGTTTTAATCATTAAAATTAAACCAGAATAATTACACGGTCGCTAATTTTCATAATGATAGTCAACAGTCCAGGGATTGTGGTCATATATTTTTGGAGTCCTATGACGTGTACACGGGGTGAAAAAAATCAGTTTTCCTTAGGGTGTCCATTTTGGGTACCGGTAACTTATTAAGTATGATTTATGTTAGTAGCAGAAACATATATCGCTTATTAATATTTATTTAGTACTGAAAGACTGGCGCAACGTTAGAAATATTGTTAATATATGATTAGTATTGATGAAATATTTCAATTGAATGACATATCTTTCTATATAAATATATCATTATATAAATAAGCAAATTCTTTAAATATTTATATTAAATTCATTAGATATCCAATAAGTCCATTCACATTTCTAAAACTCAGAAAATAAATTAACAAATTGGCGTATTACAGTGTCTTTGTATAATAAGACATTTCTAAAGGTCAGATGTTGATGGGGAAAAAAGGTTCAGATTTTCACCGATAGGCGGTAGTATTAATTTCCATTTTACATCTTTTAAAAACGTAGGTTTTAGGAGAGCCATCTATTGGTCTAAATTAGAACTACAACAAAAACTCCTAATCTTTGACAAGATTTTTGATCCAAATTTCCATCCGATACGACAATTCGTTAAATATTTAAGAATTATTTATGGATTATGATTTATTATATTGTTTGTTAACAATTATGAAAGTATAATCGGACAAAAGGTAACTCTGTACATACACGAAGAATTCAATTGAAAAACAATGTGAATCTTGAAAAATAATGTGAATCGACAGTAATCTATTAGCGGGGATTCACAAAATATAGTTGAGACGGACGTGGTTTCTCAACATGATGCTATACTTCAGACTATACTTATGTGAAGTGATGCTGTTTGATATAGATAACGATAAAATACTTTAAAGTTTGTTCATTATGTGCAACAATATGTTATCGAAATTTCAATTTCATAAAAAAGTGGGCTATAGTTTTTTTTTTCAGTGGACTCTTCGTTTATGAAAATTTATTTTTAATAACTAACAGCTAATTATAAAAAGCAAAATTGTGTTTGTTTGTATATATGATAAATTTTATAAAGAATTATTTAGAGAAAAATTGTGAAATGTTTATTTGTTATATTATGTAAACAATTTACGTAACGTTTAAACTATATGCTGAGCGAAAATTCCATCTTTAAAGAAACCTCAATTCAATAAAAGAAACAAACTACAATAAATTTTAGTAATGAGAACATTTTTTTATATGGAGAAATAGTGCGATTCATCACATAATATTTGCTATGAGGTATTTTTCAGCTTATAGATTAAAATTTATCTAAAATAACTGTATTTGTTTGAAAATTCAGTTTTACTAAAATGATTACGCTGTGTGTGTCCATCATTTGAGGATTATATATGTTAAAATGTGAAACAATATTTATAACTGAATGAACTTAAAAGAGGTTTGAATTTATTCGTGAATTTGATTGAAATTTATTTGAAAAGCATTTTCAAAAATTCTGAAAAATATCACAGCTTGTAAATATTACGATATATACTTTTAAAAATCAAAATGATATCTCCTAGCTAATGAGTTTCATTTAAATTTCAATTTCCTACATTTTATGTATTTTAATTTCTAGATTTTCTGGAGAACATTGAAAAATCCAAAATGTTAATCATCTTTTATCAAACAAAGATTTCTTTTTCATTTAAATGCACATTTGTTGGCTGTATTCAATAGAATATTAATGTTTTACTGAAAATATTTCTTTTATATAAAAATCATTTCCAAATATATGTTTTTTATGCTTTATTTATTTATCTGAGTTTAAAATTTTTTTAAAAGGCGATAACAACTAATCCTGTTTTTAATATTTTTTAATTATTTATAATTTTAAATAATGTTATTAAAAACCAATGCTTTGTGGTTTTTTGTTTATGTTGTATCCCAGTTTTTCTTATTATATTTCGACTGTATTAGAAAATTTCCACAAAAATGTCTGTGTTTACACGTTTATTAACTGACATAATCTTTCTACTTAAAAAACTCTTTTCTTGTATTTCTTAATAAAGTTTCTTTATAAAGTTTGTTATTAATTAAAAAATGATCAATTAGCATGTGTCTATAAAATTAACACAAATCCTCTTTTGTCTGAAATTTCGATAGGTTCTCAAATTGTATAACATAATTTTTGAAACAAGGAAAAAAAAAAAATGGATTTTTTTGCGATACTGAAGAAAAATACGGCATAATTTTGTCTTAATAACATATGCAAGAAATACCAGACGAAAATATTAAAAAACAGCTCAAATTGTGCAAAAATAAAACTAAAACTTTCTGGGGATGTCTGCATTCCCGGTTAAAAAAAAAAAAAAAAAAAAAAAAAAATTGACGAACGCGTTTTTGGAGGAACAGAAAAAAGTCTTTTATGGTACCGAAATCGCTGAATAATGTTAAACTTCAGGAACTTGAAAACATATATAAATTTTATTGTTAATATATATATATATATATATATATATATATATATATATACATATATATATATGTATATGTATATTTTAAGCACGTTTTTCATGAAACAACATTTTTTTTAAAGCCTTGTCCCACGATTTTCGAAAAAACTAATCGTTCGAGCCGAATGAAATTTTTAGGTATTGTTATATATATGTGTGATTTATGGTTAGAACCTACAATATGTAATATAGTATATAATACCTTTTGATATACAGTATAGCGGGGAATATCGGAACTCCAATTAACCGAACTTCCATTTATCCGAACAGCCTATTTCCCCCCCAAAAATTTTATTCTAACCGAACCCCCAATTATCCATTGTCTTGGAATAAAATTTCAAATAAAGAAAAAACTGATAGTGGATCAGAACATGAGGAATGTAAAACAATAAAGGAGATGGAAAGAATCCTAAGCTATGAAGAAAATGAAATTAAGGAGTGGTTATATAGTGAAATACATGACCATATATATCATATTTTAAATGATGATGAGATTCTGGATGAGATTCATGATGAAAAATAAATTGAAGAAATTGAAAACGAATTCTCTGAAAATAACCCAGGTCCGTCACATAACGAAGCCTTTGAATATTTGGAAACAGCTATGAAATAGCTCAAACGGCAGAAGAAAGTTGATCCTATTCAACTAACATATTTAAGAATTAGCGATATAGCGGCATGGAAAAGAATGTCTTTGTTGAAGCAAGCAACAATCAAAAGCTTTTTTTTCTTAAATTATAATCTCTGGAGTTCAAAAAATGATAAAAAAAATAAATAAAAAATAAAATAAATAAAAAGACACCCCCCCCCCCCCCAATTTTTAAACATGCCAGCACTAACTGGTGCTACCACTCATAAGCTTAGATAACATCTGAAGGTTTTAGTATAGCCATAAACATCCCTTTAATTGCCTGTCTATTTATCCGAACTTTTGCCTATTTGAACTAGGGTCGGTCCCGACTTGTTTGGATAATAGGCGCTCTACTCTAATCTTTTTTCTTTTCTGCCCCTTTAAAGAACAAATAAATATTGATTTTTTCAGATAAACGCTATTTTGACAAAATACAAAATTATTAGTTTTGTTGATTTCGGTCAAAACTGTTGTCCTACATATTATAAAACTGTTTATAAATTCTATTTTTGATTTATAGATCTTCTGGAAAGTGTGGGTCGTTACAACTGCATGAGGGGCAGAGGTTTTACATCCCCGTCATTTTCTTAATAATAAAAACAGATTTCTTTTTACATCCAAATAAATCAGAACGATAGTTCGAAATACAATTAATTGCAAAATAAAAACATCTACGGTAATATATTTTGTTTATATGGGGAAAAAAAAGTTCCCATAATTGCCTAGATATAAGCAATAGAATGTAGGAAATCCCCTTAACTACTTAAGAGATGAACGTCACACATATGATCTGTATAGGATTTGCACGCTTCTTATTTTTCTGTATTGCTATTTCCGAATAGTAATCTTTGCATCAATCTCTAATAGCAGTAATGCTGCTATTAAATACGGCAAATATTAACATTTTGAAATAGAGGTTCCTTGAAGTAAGCTGTAGTATACGGGTCGCTCATTCGTTAATGAGCAAAAAAGAAAAAAAAAAGTACGCGTTTAATTTTTATTTAAGATGATTTCTTTCTTCTGATAGATTTTTCCTCAGCGCTGAGGGTTTTTTTTTTTTTTTTTTTTTTTTTTTTATTAACATTTTCTTCATTTTTTTTCCTTGCAGAACTTTCTGTTAAATACTTCTTCTTTATATTTGTTTTTCATTCACGCTTTATTCTTATCTTTATTTATTTATTTATTTTTTTTTTGGCATCGGTCTCTTCCCTTTGATAGGATTAATTCCTTGAAAACTTTTGGTATTACTTTTATAAATTTTTTGTACCGATTGTCGTCTATATAATTAATAATGTTAAACCTATTTTCATAAGTTTTCGTACTTTTGACATTTCTTTTTTTTATATTTGTGATACTCTGCCAGCTTTCCTCTTTTAGCACAAGAAATATCTTCCGGATTTCTGCTATTATAGTCCATGTTTAGTCTTTATAGAGCATGATACTGTTCATCAAAACATTAATATTATTTCTTTTGATTGTACCCATTATGTTCCTACTCCAATGTGTGACATTTCAAATTCCTATAATTGTCCTTATCTTAGACATCTTTTTTATCGATTTCCCTCTCACATGATCCATTATTCTCAAGTGTTTAATACAGATATTTGAGGACATTTGAGTACTGTGGGCATTTTATTCGTACCTACCATCAGATCTTCTGCTTTTAAGGATGACATGTACAGCTGGGGAAAAACAAAGTAAACACCGCTACTAACTCCTGAACTAATTATCGTAGAAGAAAGTTACTGGTACCGAACGATTGGAAATACAGTCTACTTTTAAATGATGCATATAAAATTTGCTTAAGGGGCCATCTACATATTAAAACGAACTCAAACTTCATTTTTATCAATAGCAATACCCAATTTTAACAAGATATTTCAAATCTTCGTTTCAAAATGACACAGAGACCCAGACACTAAATTTCAAGTCCTTTGAATGATAAGTTTTTGAATTATAAATATTCAAAATTTAGTGGTTCGAATGTGAAATTATATTTTCATATTTTTATTAATATCTCCTGAAATTATACTCCTAATGTGCTAATTTTTTGTGTAGCAACTAAAATACCCAAACATAAATACGTTGAATTTGTAATTTTTGGATATGAATTATGAAATAAAATTCGAAAAAATTATGAATTCCAACCTACAATTTTTTTGATGGATTTAGATTTATTAAGTCCTGCATTATGGAAATCCAAAATTTCACATTTTTCTTGCAAGTAGATTTCAACTGTTCCTTAAAAACGGCAAAAATGTTGGTTTAAGGGGACGCATATGACAGACGTGACCAGATATTTAAAATTTTTTTATGCTATCCTATAATCTAGCAGTCTCCAATGACTGCTTCAGTGGTGCTTAAGATGTCTTGATCAAGAAGGGGGCTCTCTCGGTCAACAATGGAATACCGAACATCAATTTGGAAACAGCCCCAAAAATACGCTCGTTTTAAAATAATTAATTTCTCGGAAACTTATCGTGCGAATTGCATGAAAATTTGTTTTGTAGGCTTATTGAAGGGTGTAGAGTTCATTTATGATGTCAGAATTGTGAATTTAAAAGTAGACTTTATTACCAATCATGTGGTACCAGTAACTTTCTTCTACGATAATTTTTTGCGGAGTTAGTAAGGGGTGTTTACTTTTTTTCCCCACGGCTGTGCTATTATGTTAAGATGATTTGCATACTGAAATCAAACAATAATAGAATCTTCTTTGCAACCCAACAATAGCTAAAACAATGTTTTTTATACATTATCGGAGTATTTTATAGTAAATTACATGCCTTTTCCGACATTAAAATAAATTTAGAAATAATTTCATTTTATTACTTTATTTTATTGTATAAATTTTGATCAATCAATGTATTAAAGTCATTATAATATGTAATATACGATTTTTTGGGGAATTTTTAATAATTAGATTTGCCAATTGGCGCATATTCTAATAAAACATTACACTATTAGAAAAAAAAAAGTTTTTAAAATATTAAACATGTAACATACAAAAAACCCTTATAAATCAATTTTTCTTGAGATTTTGCCAGTGAATTAAGCGATAAAGAGATTCTTTGTTGAATCCATTCCAGACGGAGACACTCGACAAGGATAAGTTAAGATGAAAGATACATAAAAAAAAATAATAGCTTTTTTAAAATTTAAATTTTATGTTTTGAATTTAAAAGGAAGAAGAATTTAAAGCAAATATTTTCTAGAAAAAACATCATAGTTAAGAATATACTTTTAGTATATAGAAACTGCATGTTAAAAGAAAAAATAAAGATTCTGTGCTCTTTTCGACAACTTGGATATAAAAATGTATCACAAACATTTTAGAGATAAGAAGATATATTTTTATCCATTAGTATATATCGTACAAAAAGGATATTAGAACGACTTTTTAGAGTTTTTTATGTGCATTTTTATACATAATTGGCATTTTAATAGCTGACTAAATCAGATATGCGTTTATGAATAAATACAAATATTGAAATATCCAATTATTATATTGCAATGAGGACTTTCAAATAAGAAAAAAGAAATATACATAATGAAAGAGTTTCTATACAAATAAATTTCAGGCTTTCACACTTTTCAATTTAGGATCGTAGTAAATTTATTATAAAAAATATATCCAAACTGTTTTGTTTAATATGTGCTAGAAACCTAAAATAAAGACATATAAGACATACTGTGCCAGCAACCTATCGAGATATTAGATATTGTACAGAAATTCAGCATTTAAATTTAGATTTATTTGGAAAAAAAAAAAAAAAACTTTTCTTGACATAAAGTGTAATGAAATATCTGTGATGAAGTATTGTTAAAAGTTGGAAGTAAAATAGTTTCTGCTAATCCGTTTAAAACTTTCACATTTCGTTTTTCGCGTTCACTGACGGAATCTGCAAGAATCTGATGCTGCGTATGAATCAATATAGCCGTCATGAAGTAAACATTATTTTCAAAATAAAACTTTTATGCGATTTAATTCCTGAAATTCTTCTGGAGAAAATTAAACTGAAATTTACAGTATTATATTATCAAATTATCATACATGTTTTCAAGCTTTTGTGAGAAATGTTTAAAAACATCTTTGTAATAATATTTCGATAAAATTAATAATTTTGTTTTTATAGAACATTAGCGTAATTATAATAGGATAAGCTTTCGTAACTTTGTATCCCATAAGTCTGTTCATACTTAAAAAATACATAAAAAATTAACGAATTGACGTTTAAAGAGAGAGGTTTGAACCGTACGACTTGTCATAAAATCTCAACTTTTTTTGACAAAAGAAAAACATAGTTTAAAGAGATCTATAAATATGTTTAGATTTCACTTTTATAATAAACAAATAACACATTTCTATCTTGTAGTCTAGTTTGCAACAAAATACTTCTCAGAGACGGAGATTTTTCGTTCTAAAAGAAAAAATAAATAAAATAATCCCATAAGTCTTCTCACTTTTCTAAAATTTATAAGAAATTAGCGAATCGTCGCATCGGTGAGAAGTACGGACCACAAGATTGGTCAAAAAGTTGGAAATTTTTGGAAAGAAGGAAAACAAAATAGTTCAAAAAGACTTTCAGATTTCAAATTTTTATAAAAAAACAAATACTTATCGCGTGGTTTGTCAGAGATTAGTATTTCGCTGGGGCGAAAAAAAATAGTTAAGAGTCCCATAAGTCATCTTACTAAAAACTAAACCTGCGGCTGTACGATCCATGAAGAATCAGAGCCTACAGGGACCAACTCTGTTTACTTGACCCTGGGCCCCGTGGTGCTATGTAGCATGTGCCCCGGCCGGCAGGTCAGCCCAACGCGAGACTCTCGGTTCCCAAGCAAGCTTGGTACTCATTTTATTGATCCCGAAAGTATGAAAGGTTGAGTGAACCTTGCCCAACCGGGAGCCGAACTCGCGACCTGTAGCGTGGCAGGTAGGCGTGCTGACCACTACGCTAATGGGCTTCCATAAGTCCTCTTACTTTTCTAAAATTTATAAAATAAAAATGACGAATTGCCATCTCGGAGAAAAGTACGGACCACAAGTCTAGTAAAAATGCTGGCATTTTTGTGTAGAAAAAAAATACTTCACTGCGTTTTCATAAATAAGTTCAGATTTTAAATTTTTATAAAATTTAAATACTTAAAGTCACGTTTGAATCACGAAACTTGCCAAAGAATGGGATCTTGTCGTTACAAAAAATCAGCAACAAAAGAAACCAAATAATTTATGAAGTCCCATAAGCCACTCACTTTTAAAAAAATCATAAAAAATTAACGAATTCCCCTTATCGGAGAACGGTTTGGACCACAAGACTCGTTCCAAAGTTGTAATTTTTGTCAAGAGAGAAAAAATACAATTCAGAATAAGTTCAGAGTAATTCAGAATAAGTTCAGATTTCAAATTTTTATAAAAATTAAATACTTTGTCAATCTTAATTCCGGTTTGAATCACAAGACTTTCCAGAGAGCAAGATCTTACCGTGGCAAAAAAAAAAAAAAAAAAAAAGCAAGCAAATAGATTAAAGAGGGCCGTAACTCATCTTACTTTTTAAAAAATTCAGAAAAAAAATAACGAATTGCCGCATCAGAGAGCGGTTTGCACTATAAGACTCGTGAAAAAGTCGAAGGCTTGAGAAGAAAGAAAAATAAATAGTTCAAAGTGACGTATAAGTGCGTTCAGATTTTATTTTTTTTTTTTATAAAAATTAAATACTTTGTCATTCTTAAGTCCGGTTTGAATCACAAGACTTGCCAGAGAGCGAGATCTTACAGTGGCAAAAAATGCAAATAGATTAAAGAGGCCCATATCTCATCTTACTTTGTAAAAAAAAAAAAAAAAAAAAAATCAGAAAAAATCACGAATTGTTGCATCGGAGAGCGGTTTTCACTATAAGACTCGTCAAAAAGTCGAAGGTTTGAGTAGAAAAAATATAAATGGTTCAAAGTTCAGATTTTTTACTTTTGTATACAAAAAAAAAAAAATAAAAAAATAACACGTTATCATACCTGACTGTGCAAAAAAAAAAAAAAAAAAAAAAAAAGCTAAGAACCTTCATAAATCCGTTCACATTTCTAAATAAAAACAAATTTCCAAGTTTTTTCATCTGAGTGCGTTTTGCATCACATGTCTTGTCAAATCGTCGGACATTTTGCGGCAAAAAATATCTCGAAGAAACGGTAACGATTTTTTTTTCATAAAAACTCCGTCCCTTTAGTATGTTTTAATGTGCAAACTACACTCCGTTGTAATCTAATTTGTTATGATTCTTTTTTTATTGTCTGATGTTTATTATGGTTTGATACACTTAATTTTTTATGAACTTTTCAAATGTGAGCGGAGTGTATCATTTAATATACTTCGGATATTACGTAACTGGTATAACTTTTCATAATACTCATTATATAACTTAATATTTCTAAAACTATGTACTTTTATAATTTTATTTCCCTTCTTTCATTACAGAACAAAAATGTTCTCCTCGTCAAAAAAAGAAAAAAAAGAGGTTGAATTTAACTGCTTATATCCTCATGGGAAAAGAATTATGGAGTTCACTTTTTTCTCTACCTTAAAATATTTCCGAATGTGGTATTACCTTACGTGTTCTTAAATAAATATCTAGTATTTGATAAAAATTTCTCGTAACATTTATGTTTATCTTGGTAACATTTCTAGCCATTTATGGGCTCCGGAAACTGAATTATGGAAACACAAATGTATATATTAAGCAAGAAGTAAACTTTTAAGGTTTCAATAAAACGAAAAATACTATGTTAACTTGCTGAATATATTTATAAGGAAAGTAAATATGCTTTAAAAGATGTAACTAAAATGTAAACAAAATGTTTTTTATTGAATTATCTTTAAAATGGTCCATCTGGTACACAATTGCAAAAACATATGCAGTGTTTAACTATTTATTTTTTCTAGAATATTGGAAAACGAGTTTTGTATACTGAAGATAGAGCGTCTATTATGACTAGAATATAATTATATAAAGATATGCTTTGGTTACTTTGTACTTGAAAAAAAGGTATTTTTTCGAGGTGTTTAGTCACATTTTTATGAAAATTTTTGGCGCATTCTCAGGGTGGTTCACATTTAATTCACAGTTTTATCTCTTGGTAAAGTAAATTTTGAATTGTGAACACGATTGCAGAGATTATTAACGGTACTTTCAAATATCACTGATACAAAATAAAACTGTGATTGCAAATTGCGCATAAAGAAGAAAAGCAGGCAGTGAAGTTATAGAGCTATCTCGCACACACACACACACATATATATATATATAAATAAAACATTCATTACTTGCAATATTACCGTTAATAACAATTAAAAACACAGATATAGTTTTATTTATATAAAAAATTGCATGAGAAAAGTATAATTTAAATCCTTTAAACGAAAAATATTTCATATATAATAGAATAATGTAGTTCATATTTCTAGAATAACAAATGATATTACGATTTTATAAGAATTTAGTAATTTAGAATTAATTAATAATTTTAAAACATTTTAAATATATTTATATCTGTAGGATTGCTTAGTTCTCTTTGATAAAAATGACACGATTTGAATGACAATTATCTCATCAAACTAATAAAGATTTACATTATCAAATGTTGTTTTGTATGTCATATCATTCAATAGAACGCATGGATATATCTTAGTGGATAATATTTCAATAAAATTTATTTTCCTTTTTCCACCAAATCTTTTAATATTGGAAACACTGAATGACTCGTGAGGCTTATTTTATTTTTAATTTAAAAAATACGCTATTCTATCAATGGTTAAAGATGATATATCTCTGTCATTCTTCTGTCATTTTGATGTTTATTATCAAAAGTACCTTATTCTATCTTTCTTAGAGTATACATCTCTATCATTCTTCTGTAATTTCCCTTTTCCTTCTGTCTAAGAAGGCAAGGAATTTGCTTTTTTTGAAAGAAAAATATGCAGTCAGTATTTAAATCGTGATATCATTTTACCGAAAAAATTAAAAATGCTGCTGATTAACCCGTTATGTACTGAATTATGAATTCATGAAAATTTTATCTTCAAAGCATTTTCCGTGAATTGTTTAAACTACATTAGAAGATTCACATAATCATTTATTAAAATTTAGAAGGATTTTAGAAGGATTGAACGATTTAGAAGGATTAATAAAATTTGAATTGATAGGGATTTTGTGCAATATTTATAACCCCACTCAATTCTTTTATTTTAAATATTTTTCTTGGTATTTTGTAGAGTTCGGAAATGTACAAATATAATGTTCTTACAATATAAATATAGAAATATTTTTGAATTGAAAAATCCTCCCCCCCCCCCCTCTCCCAACGCCAAGAAAGCTGAAAAGATGTAAAGGCAAAAGAAATGATCCTTTAAAAAATATTTTTGTTTTGTGTACCCAATAATGATTTTGGAACAAGATAAAGTAATGTATCTATAACTCATTCTAAACTGTACTTCAGGTAATCGAGGTATTAACTGAATTTTATAACAAAATATTTTAATGGTACTTATAAGTATCGTCAGTAAATAAATGGTTAAAATCTGGAAAATATGCTTTGATTTTAATATCTTATACAATTCTTTAAAATTTTGCATATTCATATAAAGAATTATCTCCCATATTTAAAATCCCATCTAAGTAACTAATTCTAATATATTTTTTCTTGCTTTCCTTTTTTTGCTTTTCTTTTTACATGCCAGTTATTTAAAAAATTAACGGGTGATTAATTTACACAGAATTACTCATTGTCATTTTTAACTAAATGGGTACTAACTTATTATCCTTGTCTTAATATATAACTGCACAAAAATAGCATTAATAATAATAATTACAGTAACCCTTATTTTTTGACAACCATATAATTTTTTGTAAGGATTTATTCGTTTATTATAGTTATTTATATTGCATAGTGTTTGTAATTTATTTATCATAGTTTATAATTTTTATAATTTATTTACTATAAATTTTATTGTATTCTATTTATTTATTATAGTTTATTTTTTTATTTAGCTTATATTTTGTAATTTTAAGTTATTTCTTTAGTACAAGTTCACAGTTTATAGTTTTTTTGCTTTTTATTTATTATAGTTTATTTATTTTATTTTTTACATTATTTAACATTTTAAACAATGTTCTGTATTTAATAATGTTAAATTACTGTTCCTAAAGACGTGATTCCGAACGATAAACAATATTTGCAATTTACACCGTTTTTTGGCACGAATAATGCGTAAGTACAAATAAATGCACTCAAAATATCAACAGTTATTTACTGTATTAAAGTATAAGGTTGTTACAGATTAATACAAAACTGTACTTTTCTTATAGAGGATTTTAGTTTAAAAAAACATTTTGACATTTTAATTTTTCTAGAATATAGATTAGTAATACATTGACTTATAAACAAGAGTTAATAAACAAGAGTAAATAAGAGTTTGTAATGAATTTCTTCCAGTATACTCACTGTAAACTGAAATGTCTGAAATTCAGTCACTTAAGTGTCTGAAACGTAGTGTTCAATTTTCAGACGTTTTAAAATGTCTGAAAATTTTAAGACACTTCTTGCGTCTGAATTTCAGACACTTAAGTGTCTGAAACAGGAGTGTTCGATTTTCAGACGCTTTAAAATGTCTTAAAATTTTTAGACACTTCTTGTGTCTGAATTTCAGACATTTGAAATGTCTTAATTGCGGCCATCTTTGAGCCTTTTTTTTCAACAATGGGAAGCCATCTTTGACCACTTTTCATTCTAAGCCATATACGCAGCCATATTTGACCACATTGAATCATTTTTTAAAAATGGAATTATCTGTTACCATAAGGCTAATGTCAAACGGACGTCTTTTTGCACGCTTTTTTCCTTGCGTATTATCCCTACACAATGCCGCTAGCATTGTGTAGGGATAATACGTAAGGATAAAAGCGTGCAAAAAGACGTCCGTCTGACATTAGCCTAAAGCAGAGCTGATTGCAGCGTGGTAAAACTGGGATGCTTCGGTACGAAGTTTTCATAAAGCTGATATTTCAAATCATTTTTGACCTTATGATGATTGCAATCAGTATTTTGTAGTTTTAGAATAGACTAATATATATATATTTTCACCTAAATATGTATCTATTTGATATCATATATGCCTTACGGCATCCAAAATGTTTATTACTTTTAGTGCGAACTTTCAAAGACCTAATATTCATTCGCGCCCGTCTCCACAGCTTTGATATACGGTTAAAAAAAAAAAAAAAAAAAAAAAAAAAAAATTAAGCCTACTCGATGCTATCAATACATATTTGGATAAATATATATTTTTCTTTAACCTAATCATGCTCTAAAAATACAAAATATTTATTAAAATAAGTATAAGATCAAAACAAATTTAAAATGTCAGATTTATGGATATTGCATACCAAATTTGGGGGCCCGTAAAGCTAAAGGCCCATAGAAACAGCCCAGTTTGTCCATGCTGCAATCAGCTCTGCTTTATGGTAACAAATTATTCCCATTTATAAAAAATGATTCATTTCTTCAGAAAGAATCCCATCCCTGCTTTGTTGTACAATTTTTTCCCATTGAAATTAGATATTCCCAGTGAATTATTTTAAGCAGTTTTTGCATTTTTATTTCAAAATTGAGTATGAAACTCTTACTTTTTTTTTCTTCCTTCATTTTTATTATTATACTATTTACAGGGCTCGCAGTGTTCCTAAAATTTTCACCCTTGCTACCACTATTTTAAAAAGATAATCTTTATCGTATATTTCTATTATAAATGTTAAAGGAATGTAACACGAAGAAGTTTTACTTTAAATACTGGTAGCAAAATGAGAAAATTTTAGGAACGCTGCGAGCCATGTATTTATCATTACCAAGAAATACTGAAAATTTTGACAACCACACATCGGCGGCTGAGATGAACAGTAGTTATAGGATTCTGGATGGACAGCATGTCTATTTGACACTTTTTAAACGATAAATAATATAGTAAATATAACTGGAAACAGAAATCCTTTATAATGAATATCTTTCATTTCTGCTCCCCACGAAGTTTGTAATCACACAAGCAATGGCAGTCACTAAAGCCATTTCTTATCCACATGATTGGTATATTGTTAACTACATTGAGAAAGAAACCAAATTAAAATTGATATAAAGTAAATATCTTGTACTATTCTGTTCATTTCTTAGTAGAAAGTACAAGTTTTTTTCCTTGAAGTGTGCTTTGAAATATTTTAACGTTTAAATATAATAATTCAAAAATAATACTATTAATAATAAATTAAAGGTTTTTCTTTCTCTGAATATTTTAAATTTGTCATACAAATATTAATATCTCAAAAAAACAGGCTGGTGTTATGAACTCCCTTTTTTTAAGTGAGAAAAGAAAAAAAAGAAAAAGAAAGAATTTTGGGAAAATGTCCAAATATATTAAAATTTCCTAAGCAGTCTATGTATATATTGTACAGCATTTTTAAGCAGTCTAGTGTAAAAAGAAAAACAGTGAAGAAAAAACCATAGAACCAGTTAATTCTACTCTATATATAGCGGATACCAGCAAATAGCGGATTAATTACGTGCTCCCGAAGCGTCTGCTATTCAGAGGTTTTGCTGTTATATTCATTTATCGGCGCATTATAATTAAATAAAAAGTTTATTTGTTACAGTGTAGGAATAATGCTCTAAATAAATTCTAGGTCCAGCGGTTGACATTAATCAATAATATTCGCAAAGTTACTTTAAAGTTTAAATCATATGAATCTAAATATCCATACATGCAAACCAACCAATTAATTACTTGATAAGTTACTCTATTTAATTTGTAGCATTACAATGTGCATATTTTTTTTTTTTTTTTTTTTTTTTTTTTTTTTTTTTTTAAATCATATAAAAACAAAATTGAAATGCAACAAAGATAACTTGCGTTGAGATGCTACATATCAAACACAAACATAAAAAATAGACTTAAAATCCTATTTCATTTTTTTTTTTTAATTAGTTTCTTTTTATTGTTAATTTTCATGATTTTTTTTTTTTTTTTTTTTTTTTTTTTTTTTTTTACATTCAGATAAAAAAAAATCTTTGAGGTGAAAAGAAACTTCTAAAAATATTTTTCCCTATAAACATCGTAATAAAAATACCGTATATACTCGCGTATAAGTCGACCTCCTAACTTTCGAATGCAAATTCTGTAAAAAATCAAAAACGCGTATAAGTCGACCCCCTAACTTTTTACTTCAATTTTGCACAAAATCAAACCATAGATTTCACTTGCCAATGAGAAGGTAGTAAGTAAATAAAAACAAATCATTGAATTTATTTAAATGATAAATTATTATAATTTATATATTTTATATAGTACTTTTTTTTATTCTTACACATAAAAAGAACATAATTTTGCAGTATTCGATGTTTATGTTTTTGCTTTTTTAACTGACTCGCGTATAAGTCGACCCCCCCAAATTTGCTTACCGAAAATTGTCAGAAATTTCTCGACTTATACGTGAGTATATACGGTAATTTATTTAAGCATAAATTAAAAAATGGAATAATATGAGAAAAATATATACGTACACGGAGCAAACATAATCATAAGAATAATCTTCAAAGCACATTCTTTCACAGAATCTTAAATATCAGCGAAATAACTCACCAATCAGATGGTACACAATTAGAAAAGTATCTTCCCCTGTCATGGGCGAATGGGTTTTACTTATAACCATATAATTTTTTTCCTCATATTTTTTTTTTCATTTCTGTGTATGATACTCAACTTGATTTTATAAATATTTTTTTAGCGCATATTGGATTAATTACACAGATTTTATTATTTGCTTAAAGCATCTTTTAAATATGGCTCCATTTTAAAATTTAACCCAGGAGGACGGGCGCATGCCCAGGGTGTGAATAGTTTTGGTCACCAATAAATACAAATAATAATCGTCACTTTATTTAGTCGCAGACAATTGTTACAAATTCTGCGATAAAATAATTAGAAGATTATTTAACAAAAAATAATGGTAACAATTGTAAAAACCATACGCACTCTGGGTCTGTCAGGCCTGGCGTTAATCCTTCCAGGTTAAATATGTTATGTAACACAGTAAATATACATAAATAATTTTCTATTTTTAAACAAGTTTTCATAAAGATAATTAAAAATAAATAAATAAAAGTAGTCGTTCAGTTGAATACTATAGGAGAGATTTATTTCACATTGGAAAATTGAAACTTTATAGTTTATAAACTATTCTGAAATTCATAAAAACTTTCATTCTTATGCTTTTGTGATTTCTTTTCATGCTCTTGTATCCACTGTATGAAGCGAAAAAAAGATTGATAACATTTCTCAATATGAATTTCTAAATTTATCAATATGAAAAAAAAAATATTTCAATGATAGGAGTACTGGTCCCAAGGGCCAGTAAGCATGAGAGTTTACTAGTCAACAGTCATCATCACTGGCCCGCTACATAAAATTCAATTAAGTACCTTTAACACTTTGAGTGACAACCACTCCCCCCACCCCTCCTGTTAGAATATAAACAAATTTTCCTTTGCAGTTACCCAAAATTTGGCTTAGGGGGGGGGGGGGTTGAAAAAGGTCTTAAGGCTCCAAAAACTTCGAGAAATGCTGTTTCGTAAAAGAAATTCTGTTCTTTACTATATAATAATAATAATAATAATAATAATAATAATAAAAGAAAATTAATTTTAACACATGACAACATATATCCTTCCTCCCCGCCCCCGGCCAATACTCACATTCTGCGAGATAACAAGGACCATTATCGCCATATAAAAAACATATATGTATATTAAAATTTAATCGATATAGGATTAAAATCTTATGGAAAAGTTGAAGGAGTACATGAACTTCAAACACAAAATTCACTTAAAATTTAACACACGAAGCATGGTTATAGAAAAAAGGTTAATTCTTATTAAACGCGTGACTGGACGGGAATAAACAAGTATAAATAATCATTTGTTAATACACATTATTTACACTTAATTACTAATGCGAAAATTCTCACTAATAATCAAGATATAGGTATATACTACTTATTTGCAATCATAAAAAAAATTATCATTTAAGCAACACATAGGTAATTATAAAAAAAAAGTAAAATTGACACACTAAACATACAATTGTAAAATTTTAAAAGATTTTATTAATTCTCAAGAGATTTTTTAAGAAGAGACAGCGTCAGCAATTTAAACAAGTTAGCATGATAAACTTTAATATTAAGGGTGCAATATATTATTTTAATATACCTATTAAATAATTACGTTCATTCTAAAATAGAAAAATAAAAAACCAGTAAGGAGTTACCTGTAAATACAATAATCCAATAGAAGAATTTTTAACGCATATTTTTATGCATTATCATGTTTTATTTAAATTAAAACTTTATTAATAAACACTGTGAATCTTTGATATTGATACCACAATATTAAATAATCCGGTAGGATAATGCCAAGAACAGTTAGTAAGATTATGGCGGTAGGGATCTTTACTTTATTATTGTATTGGAAAATGCTTGTCTTCAAAAACATTTACGCCTCACTACAAGTTCTAAATGATTAATCCACCGTAATAAAGTTGCATGAGAGAATGATTAATATTACTGTTTCTGGAGATTGATATTGAATTAAGAAATCGTTGATTTAGGCTACTAGGTCCGATTTAAGAACTGATGATGGTTCCATTGAGGTTTTCGATAAAAATGTTATATCCTTAATACAGTATTTTTTTTCATGCTTAAGTATCTCGGAATTAATCCACCGGAGCCGGATGTGAACTTGATTCGACGGCCATTCTTGTAAAGCTGGGCACATAGTAGGCTTAGCGGTTTTAAAACGTTCGAAATTAGAAGAAATGAACAGTGCGAGACCACGCAACAACCACGTAAAACACTGACAGGATGCAGAAAGGGTACAACTCCACGATTAAAATGCGGGGAATAATTATTCGAACAGAAAAATGAATAAAAAACAAAGTGCTAAGACTTGTAAATACTCAAAGAATTCTCCCTTCAACACTCCGCTGCTAAATTCGACACTGTCTCAGTTACGCATGCGCGGCTAATTCTACGCTTCTTCTTCTTTTTTTTTTTTTTTTTCTCCTATCTCTGTCTCTGCGATATGGAAAGATTAGGAAAGTTGTCGAATGTTCCACAATAGAAATTAGTAATAATAAAATTTGGGGTTTTTTGTTTTTATGCGAAACACTTTTTTATGAATAATATTATTAATAAACCTTTTCAATTTTTTTTTCTATTTTACTATTTTAAGCAGGTACATCTGTATCAAAAACTTTATTTTGCTACAAGCTTTTGAGTAGTAATGTAGTTCCACGAGTGTGTGTGTATGTGGGGAAGGGGGGGGGGGGGGGTTACGAAGGGAGATTTTGAAATTTAATTAATGAAATTTTCTTTATATTTGATTATTAAGAAAATATTAAAATGCATTCGTCCCAGTGCCTTAGAGAATAATCAAACACCCCTAAAGCCCACATAGAAGAGAAGATTTAACTCTGCTCGCCTTTTAACGTTCACGTGTTTCTATTTAAAACAGAGGTTTTCTATTTGTGGTGCTATATTTCAAGGATCAGGAAGACAAAACCCCCACCTCCCTTCCCCTCCAAATAAAAACTGCTTCAGTTCTTGATTTTGAAAAATGTTGTTACAAATTTATTTCCGAATATCTAATATTTCTTAATTGTAAATTTGTTCTATTGCTTTTATGTTTAAAAATTGTCTTGCATGGGGAGTTGACAAAATATTCTTAGTTTAGCTTATTTTATATATGAATTCTGCATTTTAAAAAGCGAATTAGGTAGTAGACTACAGGCATATCTGTTCCTCAGTCTTGCTCCTCCCTACATTTCTTGCCCCACCAGTGGCCAAGATGTTCTGCTCTCGAAACTGGTAGACGGGAGGTGCTGGGTTCAAAATCCATCACTCCTGTCGACGTAATCGTTCGGAGTTTTCCGTGGTTTTCTTCGAACCTTGGATTTCCTTGTGTAAATACGTGTTAGGTTTCCTTAGAAAGACCCCCACGGGGCACTCCCCCCCCCTTAGGGCCTATATCCCTCGTGCTGATATTTGGCCGTCATAAACGCAACCAACCAACCAACCCTATATTTTTTTTCTGCTCGCGTTCAAATCTTAGTATTTCAATTTTCAAGCTATATATATATTACTCTTTTAGTGGTAGTTTTCCGCATTCTCCGGCGTAGACCCATGAGTGTAAGTAATTTTTGAAAAACTTTATAATTTTGTGAAAAGTAATAATGCAATAACTTAATACATCATAAAATTAACTTAGTCCCAAAACTTGATAAATGGATTTGTACAATACTGACACACATTCTATGTTCTAATCAACTTTTTTCTTTTATAAAGTAATACCAAATTTTGTGTGCAGAACTGTATTTTAAACATTTTTCATTTATCCAAAATATTCTCTGGTGGTGCTGAAAAATATAATGACACAATCGTCATAGTTATGATGCTATTATATCATATCCAGACACTTAAATGTCTGAATTTCTAAATGTCTTAATTTCAGACATATAATCACAATTAAGACATATTTTCCCGTTCATTTACATCATGATCATAGTAAGACACCTATGTGTCTTAAAGTAAGACATTTATTATGTCTGAATTTTCAGATTCAGACACTTAAGTGTCTGAAATTCTTTTTCAGTCACATATGTGTCTGAATTTAAGACGTCTCTATTTGCAGTGCTGAAAATGTTCCCTCGCAAATTTATCTCTTTAGCGCATCTCAAATTCTTTACGTACCAAAATGTACAACAGAAATATCCTTGTTTGTTTTATCCTTTTTCATATATGAATTATTTGGGAAATGCGTTTTAATAATGCTTCGTAAATTAATTTTTTAGTTTTACAATCTTGTTTTTCATAAAATCAAAAAAAAAAAAAAAAAAAAAAAAGGAGAGAGAGATTTACATATTTATTAGTTTTTTTTTTCTTTCATAATCATTGGATCATCGTTAAGACGATCTAGTTCTATTCTTATTATTTTTTCTCTTTAATACACAAGCTGAAATAAGACTTTGTAGGAAAATAATGGAACAAAAATAAATCAGGAAAGCATCCATTGGAAGGAATTTCGGGAATGCAATTACGTACATTCTTAAAAGCATTTCAGCTTTCTTTATTATGTTATAATTTTCATAATATACTTTAATATTTAATAGAGAAATACCAGCCTTTTAAAATTCACTAAAGAATATTTCAATACTCTTTCTTTAAAAAATGCTTTAAATGAAGTTTTTTCTTTCCTCTTTAGACATTTAAAATAAAATATCTTAACAAAGCGATTTTGGCACATCAAAGAGTAGGAAAGTAATCGCTGAGAAATCCCAATCGAAATCAATGTTTGTACAATACGAACTAGTTTTTATCTCCATACTATTTTATGGATATTAACATAATTGAATTTTCTAAAAACGTCATTCTTTTTAAACTACACATTTGTAGTAGAATAATACGTAATAATAATAACGGATAACACGTAAATATATTTACTTAATAATAATAATAATAATAACACTAATAATAATATAAAATAAAATAAGTGAACTATAATAAATAAATAACAAAAAGGTAATCCATAAACTATGACAAATAATTTACAAAAGAACTATGGACTATAAACTATTATAAATAAATATTTTCTATCTATAATTTAAATAAAAAATAAACTATAAACAATAATAAATAAATAAGCTATGACACATAAATTGCAAAACCTATAAATTAAAAACTGTAACAAATAATAATAAAAATATATACATATATACAGGGTGTATCTGAAATGCTTCAACAAACTTAGGAGGATGATAGTACTCATCAATACCAAAAAAAAAAAAAAAAATGCAATGGAACATGGGATCGCAAACGACGTTTAAAGGGTGAAAAAAAAAAAAAAAAACTAATAAAAATATCGAAATCTCGGATGCTGCTTTTCTGCAGAACTGGATAGTAGCACGAAGCCGGTTTACTTTTCACTTTGTGCATATCCGGTCAGAAAGAGATAAGAAAAACCTGGAAGAAAGTCAAACAAATCTGTTAGCAGGATTCCACGTATGCAGGATTCCCGAAGTATTTGAGCGTGTTCGCCAGTCGATCCTCCGTAGATGTATTCTGTGTAATAATGTCCGCGGTCGACACTTTGAACAATTGTTGTAAAATATTTGTTTTCTCTGGATATCACGAGCTGTGTTGTACCTATTCTGTGTAATAAACAAAAGTTAATAAACAAGAGTTTCTGGCATGTTTCTTTCTTGTCTCAGTTTGTCCATTTCCAGACGCATTTTCTCGATTTCCATCCTTTAAACGTCATTTGCGACCCCATGTTCCATTGCATTTTTTGTTCATCTTCATGAGTACTATCATTCCTCTAAGTTTGTTGAAGCATTTCAGATACTGCCTGTATATATATGGTTGTCAAGAAATAAGGACTACTGTAACTTGTATGTAGCAGTTGTGTCTTTAAAACACTATTAATACGTAAGTACCCGTTTATTTATTAATGCTAGTAGTTAATCAAATGTTGGAAAGAGATTTTTCCAGCTTATGGTTGAATGCAACTGCAGCAACATAAGTTCGCTGAATCCAACACAATATTTTCTACAACGCAATTCACAAAAATTAATAAAAATTTTATTTATGAAAAAAAAATGAAAGTAATTAATATTTTGATAATAAATGTAGTAGATCCTGTAAAAACGGAATCGCTAATGTCTAATAAAGAAGTCCATTTCAGAGAAGTTTCTGACTTAGCAGGTATAATTTCACCGTATATATTCCCTCAGGACAATGAATTTTTTAAGTTTACGGCAGGATTTTGTTATAGAGAAGTTTCATTTTCATAATTGTGATATGTCTTGTTTCAACTTGTTTAATTTAATTATACATTTTCACTCATGTCTTGTAAGAACGAATAAATGTCATACAATGTACTCCGTAAAAAAAGACAAATGTATCTTAAGGGGGTTCAGGATACATTTTCAAAAAAAAAAATTATTTATTGAGTTAAAATTTTGAATTTTTACTTTCTTCTATCTTTACAAGAAGAAAGTATTGGATTCATGAAAATTTTCGAATTCCGGTTTTCGACGGATTTACACGTTTTAGGGGTCAGAGATTCCAAAAAACACGTTTTTACAAAATGTCTGTCTGTGACTCTGTGAGTCTGTCTGTCTGTCTGTCTGTCTGTCTGTCTGTCTGTCTGTGTGTATGTGACACAAATTTTGTGGGCGCTCTATCTCAAGAACTATTGCACGGAATTTAATAAAAATTGATATTCTGTTAGTCCCTAATACAAGTTGATGCTGATTAGTTTTTGGTGTAAATCGATCGACAGGTGGCGCTGCTATGCTGCATTTTTCACGATTTTCGCAATAGCTCTATCTCAAGAACTAATGCACGTATTTCGATCAAACTTCAGATTTAGTTAGTCCTTGATATGAATTGATGATGATTACGTTTTGGTGTAAATCGCCCAACAGGTGGCGCTGCTATGATGAATTTTGCAGGATTTACACGATTTCCCCTATAGCTCTATCTTAAGAACTGACGCACGGATTTTCATCAAACTTCAGATTCAGTTAGTCCTTGATATGAATTGCTACTGATTATGTGTTGGTGTGAATCGCCCAAAAGGTGGCGCTTCTCTGATGCCTTTTTCACGAGTGCCTCAATAGCTCTATCAATAGAACTAATGGACGAATTTTCATCTAACTTCAGATTTAGTTGTATATTGACACAAGTTGTTGTTAATTAGGTTTTGGTGTTAATCACCCAATAGGTGGCGCTGCTATGCAGGAATTTTCACGATTTTCGTTATTGCTCTATCTCAAAAACTAATGTACGGATTTTCTCCAAACTTCAGATTCAGTCAGACGTTGACATAAATTGTTGCTGATTAGGATTTGGTATAAATCGCCCAATAGGTGGCGCTGCTAGGCAGCATTTTGCTGAATTTAGACGATTTCAGCGATAGTCATATCTCAAGAACTAACGCACGGAATTTCATATCGTTAGAATCTTCATGAGATGCATAGATTGCCATTTAATTTTGGCAGTGTGATAGC
The DNA here is from genome assembly GCA_963932465.1 of Maratus speciosus. NCBI lineage: Eukaryota > Metazoa > Arthropoda > Arachnida > Araneae > Salticidae > Maratus > Maratus speciosus. The sequence goes on from OZ010799.1 coordinate 285,777,309, forward strand.
GGATTTTGAAGTATTAACATGTATGAGATAGAAGAAAGTTTTGGGATTGGTACATCCGACTAGTTTTGTGATGGTTAACCATATTATTTGTAAACAAAATCAAATGATAAAACTTCTCATAGCTTTTTTGAAAAAATTTTAAATTAAAAATTTATGAAAAAAGTGGTATAACTTAAAATCGTTATAACTCGAAATATTATTTGTAGAATTTAAATTGTTTTTCATTTAAATAAACAGAAATATATATATTTTAGTTTAGAGCCAGCATTTAAAAAAATATTAATTAAAAAAAAATATATATATATTTAACGAAAAAAATTACAAAAAAAAGGGGGTGCAACTTCTTTTTTTTTTTTTTTTTTTTTAATAATATTTTCAAAAGTAAACATTTCTTTCAAATATGCTGGCTCAAAAATAAAGTAAAATAATTGAAAAAGATACGTTCCGAGTTTCAACCCTGTATCTTTAACGGTTCTCGAGTTATAAGAATTTAAACATGAGAAATGGTGAAAAAACCTATGATGAAGAAGAACGCAATTTCACAAAAACTCGTTTCCTTGACAACCATAGCTTGAAAGGCAGATTTTGAAAACAAACCAAAACGAAAAAATTAATATTTCCTGTTCTAATTAAGATAGAAACATGATTTAAACGTCATTTTAAGCAGAAAACGGCAGAGAAATTATTAATCCAATAATTAAAAAAAAATTGAAAATTTGAAGATTTTTGTGTCCCGGACCCCCTTAATCTATTAAAATATAATATAATAAGAAACCTAATAATACAGAAATCTTTTCCCAGTTACACACGATTCCAAAAAGCGTTATTTATTTTTAGGAATCCCATAAAATAATATATTTTCGAGATTTAAAAAAACACTTTTAAAAACAAAGTTTTTTTTGTTGCCACTTTTATTCGGAATCGTTTCCGAATAGTTTTTATAATGTATTAATCTGAACCTGGTAGGTATGCTTTTTTGAAGGCAATCAATTCTCATGTAAACATTGTCATGTTCAACATAATATTTCACAGACAAATAAAAATAAATTACAGGCAAGCGAAAATTATTAGAATAATTGTGATTTTTTTCAGTTTTTCTTGATTAATATTGTATATACTTGCAATGTTTCATGAAAGGTATTATTTTTTTTTGACCCAGTCACTATTTCATTCCTTTATAATAGTTTTGGGGATATATAATTTTGTTAAATGCTTCTACTTTTTAAAAAGAAAAATATTTGATCCAAAGTAATCAAATTGTTTGCATTGCATAAAGAATTTGTTTGATTAACAAACGAATTTAAAATAAAATTTTAAAATCATCTGCTTGTTGTGCTAGTATTTTCTTTCTTTTCTTGAGTTGGCATCAGTATTATTTTATTCTTAACACAAATCTTTTCGTTGTTTTGATTAGTTTATACTAATTAGTGGCTTTTTTTTCCGTTTGTCAAAGGATTATTGCGTGATTATACGAAAAGGAAGTGATATTTCTCCTAGAAAAGTAAGCCAAGACGTATCGGATCTTTAATAAAAAACAAGGGGATGTACACTAAATATTAAATGTATCAATATTTTTTAAATAATGTATTATTTCTTTAATATAACAAGATTTTATTGTAAATTTCCCAATTATTCTAATAATTTTCACATCTCTGTAGCTGGATTAACATTAACATTATAATTAATAGTATTTTATTACTAATGCATGTATAAGTTCCTGTACGCAACAGTATATATTTTACTGAGAATTGATAGCATCCTAAAATAACCGGCCAAGTGCGGGTATTACTCGCGCACAGAGGGTTCCGTACAATATATCATTAAAAGGTTTTATCCAGACTTTAAAAGACGATAACTCATACACTGGTGGGCAAAACTTAAGAACCAAGAATAAATGTACACGTAAATGAGAATGTACGTGAGCTTGTGGGTCAAGAAGCAAACAATAGTATTAACAGAATGTTACACAGGATTTAATATAAAAAGTTTGTTGAAAGGATGTATACAGGGTATTACCAGATGTTGTTTTTTCTGAAACGCGAATATAGTCCGAAAACATGATTGTACAAAGAAAGCAAAATACTCGCAATTAACAATCGTCAGTGTCATATGAATAAGGGATGTGTCCACCGTGTAATGCGAGACAACTTTCAACATGGTATGGCATACTCAGAACAAAATGATTCAGTAGCTGTTGAGGCAAGTTGCCCCATTCCTCCTTCACTGCACGGATGAGGGTTTCCTTGTCTGTGGGAGGCAGTTGTCGAGCAGAAATACATCTCCCGAAGGCATCCCAAATATTTTCAATGGTATTTAGGTTCATGGGAACGTGCTGGGTAGTCTATGCGACGGATATCTTTGGCCTCAAGACAATATTGTACAGACTGTGTGAGATGACTACGTGCGTTATCGCTCATGAAACGAAACTTTTCGCCGACAGCACCTCGAAAAAATCAAACATGTGGAAGCAGGATGACTTCAACGTACCGTCTGCCGGTCATTGACCCTTCTTCAAGAATATAGAGATCCGTGCGGCCATTGAACATGATTCATGACCACACCATGGTACTTGAAGTCGCATATCGATCTCTTTCTATAATATTTTCGCGACAGTAAGCCCCACCAACCTCGCGCCGTATCAGTTTACGTCTACAATCAACGATAGACTGAATCTACTCTCATCTGAAAAGAGCACGGTAGACCAGTCGTCATCAGTCCAATTGCGATGCATACGGAACTACTGTAAAAAGGCGCTACGTTGGCGTCTCGAGTGTGGGAGACATACAACAGGTCTTCGGGCGTATAGTCCACCCTTTTTCAAACGTCTTGCAACAGTTTTCCGTGATATTTTAGTTCCTGTGGCGGGACAAAGTTGATTTACTAATTGACCAGCTGTGCTGAGTCCGTTCCTTTTTGCCGAAATAACAATATAGAGATCTTCTTGGGAAGTTGTACTGCTAGGGCGACCTCCTGCCTTCCGCCTAGTAGATATTCCTGTCTTTTGGAATGCCGCCCATAGCCTAGAAACAATATTGTGCGCGATGTTAAATTCACGGGCAACATCTCTCATTTTGCGTCCTTCTTCCAACTTTCCGATTTTTCTACCATGAGTAATATCATCTAAATGATGCCTCGAAGACATGCTCAAAATTTCAATGTTCAAGCTTCACTCCATCTTCTTCAATTTTTGCATCTAAAGACAACTCACAGCACCCGCCGATTTCCTAAAATCTCTTATCTCTGCTGTCACGTGATCGACAAAAACGGAAGTACAAAATTTGCATAAGTTTCACAAAACGTAGTACATTCCGCATTCATGCCTAATTTACACGTGCTGCTGCGGATCTATTTCTAACTGTAATCGTTGAAAATAACAGTGGTCTTTAGGTTTTGTCCACCAGTGTACGGTACGCCACCCTGTTTTTATGTATGTCCAAGCCGACCGTGTCTTTAAGGGTTAATATCTCGGCTAATTACCGATATTTTTTTTTCGAAAATCGTTATCAACGATCATTTTATACTTTTGCTACGACAGGTAACTCTAGCTCTCCTCAACACCTTTGCTGAACGCCGGCTGATCGAAATTTGTGTATAACGGAAGAATGCGATGTTCTCAAAAACTATGTGACCGCGGGTAATCGCTATAGTTTTCCAGTAGGATTTGAATTAACTTCTATTACCCCTAATTTTTTCATAATTTTAGTTTGTGTAAATTCAAAAATAGGTGAGTAGGAACATATTTTTGCATTGCATTTTAGACGATATCTCGGAAAATATAATACCGAAAATTAAAAGTAATGTATTTTTGAATTCGGCGTTACGAAAGCTTTTACGCGATACCCACGATATAAAAAGAAAATATTTTTTTTAAAGTAACTTAATTATAGAGACCCAACAATTTTCCAAAATATATTTGTGAATAATTAATAATCTATAAGTATGCCGGTTAATAGCATTCATTATTTCAGCCAATTTGAACTTTCACGTTACATAGTTTACGAGTAAAATGGGTGTGACAGACGGACAGACAGACCAGGAGAGATCTCATAATGGTTCCGCATTTACAATTTAAGTACGGCATCCTAAAAAAAGAATAAAAGTTTTCTGAAAACTGATTAATACACTACAAAAGCTACTCATAAAATTTTCCGAAAATCAGTGGCAGCAATAGAAATGTCTTTTTTTTCTCTTCCAAATCTGAAAAACACGTTGGTTTCTGAGATTCTTAAAGATAAAGAACGCATTTCGGAATCGTGGTTATCTCGGAAGGGGTTATTCTGTTTGTTTGCATGCGATTGTATTATATTTTTGTCAATTAAGAAATTTATTTTTCTACAATGCAGCAACTTTAATATTTTTTTTCCTTTGTAAATATTTTATTTGAATTTCTTATATGTAAGAATGACATAAAAGTATAATTTACTTTTTTATGTTAAAAAAGTATTTCCCTCGGAATAAAAAAACTGATGAGGTCACAAAACATATACCAGTTAAAAAAATAAAATGTGGAACGTCATTAGTCACATACCAGAAAACATTTTGCTTGCTTTATTACTTTATGTCTTTAACATACTACATCGACTTTTAACGAAAAAAAAAAAAAAAAACTTTATTCTATCTAATTTGTTTACAGTATATATTCTGATCTTGGATAAAAATATTTTGCATATTTTTAGCTCTTCTTAATAACATTTCTCTATCTTTATGTATTCCGAAAAGAATTCTGAATATACATAAGCGGTTTCCACGCGGAAAAATAATAAACATCACTTAAACTTAAAAAAATACATAGCTTAAATCTGCTGACTATATTTGCATAAGAACAAAATATGCGGTAAATTTTAGAAACAAAATTACAAATTATGTATATATTTAAAATAATAAACAACATAATCAAAAGCTATCAAAGCAAAAGTTTTAAAATTTTATTTTTGTAGAATGCGACTAAAACGTCTTTACGTAGGAATTTCTCTAATAAACTAAAACAATTAAACTTAAATAATATAAATCATTAAAAATAGCAAATAAAGCCTTTGTGCAACAATATTAAAAAGCAGAAAAAACAACGTTTAAAATTGCACAAATAATAAATGAAAAGCAGCAAACAGCTGTTTCGAATCTACTAGCGAGATTCTTCTTCAGTGCAAGATAGGGAAAAAGGAACAGCGTGCTAGAAAAAGCAAGGCTGAGCAAAATGATAGACAGAGACGTGCTGGCTTAACAGAGTTCCACTAGTGAATCCAGTTGTAATCTTCCACTAGTGAAATTAACTCTACTAAGTCTGCCATCAAGTCTTCTTCCATTATTCCTGCTAACTTTAAGAAGTCTCTTATTCCGTCTATTGAGCATTGTGCCAGGTTTTATGCTTTACCTAAGGTCCATAAACCTGACATTCCCTTTAGACCTATTGTCTCTAGTATCGGTACAGCTTCTTATAAGCTTGCCAAATATTTAGTTTCTGATTTTCCCCACTTTTGAGCAGTAACTGTTTCACTGTTAAGAATTCTTTTGATTTTGTTAAAAAAAACTTCATAATTTTAAGCCGCAGGACCACATGATGGTTTCTTTTGATGTTAAATCATTATTTACAAACATTCCGGTTTAGGGGGCTTTAGATTGCTCCAAGAAAAGACTTTGTGAATTCCATTTCTCATATTTTGAAATAGAGGAGCTTATCCTTCTCACTCGCGCTTGCTTGTTTCAAAATACTTTTGTTTTCAATGGAAATTTCTTCCGTATGATTGACGGTTTGGCTATGGGTAATCCTCTTAGTCCAATTTTATACGATATTTATGTGCACTATTTTGAGGTCAAACTTTTAGAAATTTTAAAATTTCCGTTCTATGATGGTTATGTTGAAGATGTTTATGTCCTGGTTGAATTGAATTCGGATATTAAACGTATTCTCTCTATCATGAATTCCATTGACCCCTGCATTCAATTTACCTCTGAAATTGAGACCAATAACTGTCTTTCTTTCTTTCCTGGATGTCCTTGTTATTCGTTGTGAAAATGGCTTTCAGACTACCGTCTTTCGTAAACCTTTTGCTGTCAGTCTTCCACCTCACAGATATTCTTCTCATCCGCCTAACCAGAAATTCGCTGCTTTTAATACTTTTGTTTTTCGAGCTATCAATATTTGTTTTACTCCTCAGTTACTCAGTGCTGAACTTAATTACCTCAAAGCTATTGCTACGGGCAAAGCTATTGCTGTTGATCTTGGTTATTCCTCTAATATTATTGATTCTATTTATAAGAAATTGACCAAATCCGTCCATTCTGAAAAGCATTCTAATTCCAACTCTAATACTTCAGTTGTGTTACCCCTTTTTCCTAAAATCAGTCAGCAAGTTGCTAAAATCTTAAGAAGGTTTGATTTTAATGTTATTTTTTCTCCTGTTAATAAAGTCACTTTTTCAAATCTCAAACACTCCGTTGATCGCCTAGATAACTTGGGTATTTACCAAATCTCTTGCCAGTGTGGCCTTTCTTATATTGGTCAGACTAAACGTGCTCTTTGATTTCGTTTAAAAGAGCATGAAGGTTATGTTAAAAATCAGGAGCTCAAACGTTCTTCTATTGCTCAACATTCTTGGTCTTCTCAACATAGGTTCGATTTTTCCTCAGCCATCATTATCATAAAATGTTCTTCTAACCTTGATCTTGATTTTTGGAAGCTTACCACATCGTTAAAAATTCTCACTCTTTAGTCAATGACTTATCTAGTACTTCTGATTTTGCAAGTATTTGGAAAGCATTAATTTAATTTCCCCCTTTTTTTTTGGTTTCTTTTTCTCTCCTTTTCCTGTAGATGTCGCTACTTGTCCACCCAGTCGTTTCCCTGCTTCTCTCTCATTGGTTGTTTTTGGCGCCTTCGTTACCCGCATAGGGTATATAAGGCAGAATGTTTCTGTCTATCATTTTGCTCAGCATTGCTTTTTCTAGCACGCTGTTCCTTTTTCCCTATCTTGCACTGAAGAAGAATCTCGCTAGTAGATTCGAAACAGCTGTTTGCTGCTTTTCATTTATTATTTATGCATTTTTAAACGTTGTTTTTTCTGCTCTTTAATATAAATCATTATAATGTTAAAAATCAACCCATTTTACAATTTTTTGTACAGTAAATATTTTTAACCCTGTTTATCTTACCTTTTTATGAATTACATGATATTAACTTTCTTAAAATCATTTTTGAATTTTCATTTAGAATTCATTTTTAAATATTTTAAAGAAGAAAAAAATATTACACACGGATAGCTTTTTGGCATATATCCAATCCGCTACATGTTTTACTTATTATTATTATTAGGATTGCTTGTTTGCTACTATTTTTTTTAAATATTAATGTACTTGTACGCCTTATTTATAACATATTAAATAAAATGATAATAATGTGAATTAAACTATTTGAAAAAAGTTGGTGGCAAGCAAGCAATTTGAAGTAGTGGATTGGCAACACGGTTTTACCGTCTACAACTACACTCGAGTAGACTACGTACAAAGATGTATCCAACTCACATTTCCTTTTCCTTTTCTTCGACGAAGTTATGCGAGAAATTATTGATGATATTTTGAATGTTAAATTAAACTTTTTTTTTTTTTTTTTTTTTTTTTTTTGCAAAATTCGTAACAATAATTAATTTCTAAAAAAACGTACTTTTATAAATTTGTTGCATCCAGCGTCCGACTTATACTATCTGGATTCCGGTGAACGCACCAGTCTGCCCGCCTCCCACACAACATCTATCCAAATTGTTCATTAAGTATAAAGCAGTGAATAGTACTAAACTTAATATATGTTATACGTATTCTTAAAAGTTGTACCAAGTACTATCCACATCTACATACAAGGTATTACAAGAGAGATTGTCACAAATTTAAGAGATGTTGAATACACGATTTTTTCCCTTTTTATAAAAACAATAAGATCTGTTAAATAAACAAATGAGAGCGACTTAAAGACAAGATTTCGTTTCAATTCCCTAAATAAAGGACATAAATAATTTCAAAATGCACGACATAAAAACATAGTTTTTCCACGAAATTAACAACATTATAATTTATTTATCATATGTGATAAATTATTAATAAGATTTAGTTTCAAACTCAAATGAATGGGAGTGGCTCAAGTTATAATATAAAAAAAAAATCGCTTCCCTAAAGAAAACAGATTTAAAGAAGTATAGATTTATTTTTCATAAACATTTACGTGTGATTATTTTCACAAACATTATTAGACATGTAAAACAAATTGCTACATTGTGCTTAAGCATCGTGAACATTTAGTTTTGCTTAAGTAGAATTTGCTGCATTTTATAGGTTATAGAAATAAAAATAATATTATAGAAATTAAGGTAAAATTTATCTTAATTTCCTTATTGATTTAACGAAAATAATTTATGGAAATAATGATAAAAGTAATAGTTATTATTTGTTTATTTTTATAAAAATACTTACTAATTATCAGCATGTTATTGAATTACAAGCACTATATATTATAAGCCTTCGTGAACATAAAATTCAGCAGGTTATTTTTATGAACTTATTTTTCTTAAATTATCAGAACATGGCTTACTTAAATGCATATAGTTATCGATTTACGGATATTAAGTCAGCTTTATTTTTACCATTCATATGTCAGATAAATAGCATAAAGAATGAAAAACTTAATGATATCATATACGTTTTCTTTATAGGGAATTATTAGAAAGTTTGAAAAAAAAAATAGTTGTTTTCATTCAGAAATTTGTTTGCGTGACATTTTAAACATAGCTTTCGATTTGTGTATAATTTTTTTCACAGTGATATGCAAGACTAAAAAGCTTAATATCCTTTATTTGGCTTTTTCAAACCCAAAGACTACAAGGCTCACCTGAAATGTCTAATTAGATTCAGTTTTAATTTCCAAGTGCACTTTTTGCCAAAAAGCCTTATGGCTGTATTCAAAATACTAAATAGTATCTGATACTTAATAAAAATAAATATTGCATTCATAAACATGTTAGTAAAATGTTATGTTAAAAAAGTGTAAACACATTAAGATATGTACGGGTAACATTATGATATCTGTACTGTGAAATACAGTCCAATTTACTTTTGAGTGTTTGTCAAAAAAATTTAAGAAAAAAAATATATGGTACGTTTCTGTAGATCATTTTTGTCGCGGATATTAATGCATCTTACAAGGTATGGTATAAAAGTCTCATTTATTTTTACTTTTCACATAAAAAAAGATTGAAATTCCACATAATGATATATGAAAAATACACGTCTTGAAAGGGAAACAAATGAGGATATGCTTAAATCATATGTCTGCACTTACAACTAAAATCTGGAATGCAGTTATTCGCATCCAAAAAAATATTTCCACTGTTTTATTATTTTATGACCTTCATAATAAATTACAGTAGTTTGATAAAACATATTTCGTAACTTTTTATGTGCCTATAACCAAAATTTCTACTACTTTATGTGTTCCGGAAAAAAACATTATGAGAAAACGAAAGTATTTTTAAGAGTAAAATATCATTTTTGCAAAAGTGAATTTTAAAAAGCGTGCGTAAACTTTTTGAAAATAGTTATACAAAAAGTCATTATGCTCATAATTGTTTGTATAGAAGTATTCCTTTCTAAATTTTCTATTAAAACATAAATTGTTTGGTTTGTAAACGATACTTTTGATAGTTATTCTTTAAATCATATCTAAAAAAATATGAAGAACATCCTCTTCAGAAATGAGAAAATATGTTTGAACAATTAAAAATCCCTGGCGGTTCGGCCTACAGGTGGAGGTAGATTTCGAAGTTAAGTACTAATTTCACCAACAAAAACTGAATCAAGATTAGAGATAAACCTAGTTTAACAAATTATTCTGGCCGCTTTTAACGAATTTTTACTTTCATTTTTTGGTAAGAGCTGGTTTTATCAGAATCATATGAAGGCGGTATTAAAAAAAATATTTTTCCACGCTGAACAACTCGAAACATTCCGACACATTTTCAGACTCATTTTTCAAAGTAAAAACATGAAACCTGCTGACGTGAATTTTTGAAAAGATTTATAAGCGACCTGTGTTTTTATTTTTCGTTCAATTATTAGAACTTGATTTACAAACAATTATTTTCTCAGTACGACCATTTTTTACCTTTTTAATACTATCGCTTCGGGAAATTCGATTAAAAATGCCCAATTTCACAGCATTTTTAAAAAATATATTTTGCTTTTATCAAAACATCGTCCAATACAGTACATTATATAGTTTCGGAATAAGAGAACTTGCCAGTTTTATGTGCTTGAGAGCAAAAAATAATTTAAAAATGAAACAGAAAATAAGCCGTTTGAATTTGAGTATAAACTCAATATGATAATTTTTTCGTCAAACCTTTTTTTGTTTAATTTGTTTTTCCTGTAAGTGTTCGTCCTATCAAAAACTTGTCAGTAGAAAAGTTGTAGATGATATTGAGAAGATGTGTAAAATTTAATCGGATTAGATATCTTGTGAACTGACGAAGTTATGAATTTTTTTCTTCTTTAACACCCCCGTTTTTTTCGTTTTATTTATTTATTTATTTATTTGTTTGTTTTCGGTAATAGTTGTACCTATCAACTACTTGTCAGTATAAAAGTTCGATGAATCTAATGACTTCGATTACTATTTTTCTGAAAACCTTCCAATGGACGGAGGCCTGACCTTCCACCCTTAATCATGATTTTACGACTGCAAAAAATTTGATTTCTTCATTGAGTTACATAACGAGTGTATGCTGTTGCTTAAGACCGACATGTTTATCTCTTACTGATGAAAACGTATCATATATATATATATATATATATATATATATGTATATATATATATAAATAGATAGATAGATTGATAAGTATATAAAGTCTTGAACTGGGGGTGGTTTTGTGTTCTAGGGGTAATGATCGGAGTAGACCTGCAAATAAATTTCTGAAATTCCAACATAGGGGAGATTACATAGGGTATTATTTCTTACGAAATTTACATAAAAAACACAGCTGATAAATATATAAACACATTAAAAATGTATTATAACTTTACTACTGGAATATAAAGCAGCTTAAGTAGAATTGTTGAAACTTGAGTGTTTCATGAAGTTTACGAAACTGTGATAATGAGTTTATTTATATTTAAATATAATATTTTTTGTGTTTTCCTGCAAACAAATACAACACACAACTTGTTGTTGAGATAGTTTTGGAGGACGCAGTTTTGTTACATGCTCCTCGTTCATTCATTTGTATATGGACGAATACAACATTGAATGATGAGAACTATTTGTGTGCGACATTTTTTAGCAGGTGGGAAAGGGTTTTCTCATCAAATACTTCCGCACCTTAATCGGATGTATTTCATAAGAACTTATCTGGCGAATACATTGTTATTGTATGCTTATGACCTCTATATGCAATTAAATATTATTTTTTTTTTTTTTAGTTTTAGTTTAAATACTTTTATTATTATTTTTTTTAATTATTATTTTTAAAAATGCTGAATCAAAATTAAAACTTATATATTTCTGTTTATTTAAATGAAAAAAAAGGAAATTCTATAAATAATATTTCGAGTTTTAACGCTTTTAAGTTACCCCACTTCTTTAATAATTTATTTTATTTATTTATTTATTTTTAACATGAGAAGTTTTATCATCTGATTTTGGTTACAAATTATATGGCTAACGATCACAAAAAAAGAAAAAAAAAATCAGAATTTTAACTCAATAAATAAAAAAATATTTTAAAATGTGTCCCGGACCCCCTTAAGTTCGTATTCAGTGTAGATCTACATCTGAAATCTTCGCAAGGTACGGAATCTCTTCTATAAAGCTATTCAATTTTTCCACCATGCAGCCATTAAAACAAATAGCGCAATAAACTTGCATATTAAACGGAATACAAATAGGGGATTAAACGGATTGAGATAAAATGTCCTAAAAAATAATCAGAGTAAATCAGCAAAATCATGATGTCGACGCATATGAGGTTTAAACAAGAAGTAAACTTAGTAGCGTGTCAATTTATTATTACCGAATTGATTATATCAATAATTTACACTTAATTTAAAGATAATTGTTTTGTAATACAAAATTGTTTTTAATTCTTTTGAAAAATGTTAAGGGGTCTCAGGACTCTTAAAGCTCTAAAATTTTCAAAATTTTTATTTTTTTAGATGTTAAACTTCTAAGTTTTCTGAAAATTTTGATACAATTGTTGTCTTGAAATTCCCATTAGAACAGAAGTTAGGGCATTTAGAATTATACTCGCGCAATAGCTGAAGCGGTGTTTCCAAAACTTTGAAGTAATTTTTCTCCAAGTGACGTTTTTGGGCATAACACGCACGATATCTCAAAAACTTCTGAATATTTTATTCATGAAATTTTCAAAACATATGTTTCATGTTAGTCTGTATAAACTGAACTTAAAATTTCCTTTTTATTGCAAAAAGAAAATATTTTTTAGGGGTTTATATTGTTGAAATTTTCTAAATTTTGCATTAGCTAAATACAACTTTGTATTAAAAATATAAAAAAATGCTTTCAATACAAATTTATTTAAGTTCAGTGTCATTATTATAATCTGAGGTATAAGTAGGCACCAAAATGTTCATTCTAGTTGCAAAAATTATTTTGTAATCGTGTTATGCCGTTGTAAGCTGTTATGCCGATTTTCTGCTCGCCAAATGCCTGACAGTTTTGAGCCCCCTGTAAATGCTAATTCTGCATCTTGCAATTTTTCAAATATTTGAAATGAAAGAATATACTTGTATCTTTCATTCCCATTTCAAATTGTGTCTTAATATCAAATACATTTTAAGATATTAAATGTTGAAAATGGTCCTTTTTTTATTTTTTCCACTTTTAAGAGTCCTCAGACCCCTGAACGGTCGTTGGTTTATGTTTTCCAGCCAGTGTTTAATTTCTAGCAAAAAAGGTACCAGAGCTCTAGTTTTCCGCAGTAATACAAACTTTCGCTGTACGTTCACCTCGAATATTTATATTTCATCCATTATTTGCAAAATTTAAAGGAAATTCATCTTCAGTAAAATATAAATATTTAATATATTTTGACTATACCTGTATGCATTAGCATATAAAAAGATTTAATAAATGAACAGAGACAAAACATTTATATGGGAATGCGGGAATTTTCATAACATGCTACTCGCAAAGTATTTCTTGGTGTAAAGTATGGAAACACAAGATACAGCTATGTTCTGGTGGTCTTCGGTGGAAAGTATTTAGAAGCTTCGACGGGTTCCGACTGATATTTAAATACTCACTAAAAATAAAGGGGTACTGGAGCTCCGGAGGACATCGTGTAAATTAATTCCCGCGTTGATCTAAAAAGTTGATCAGTAAGAATATTTTGCAAACACGAACAAAATGCATCTTGTAAGCATAACACGACCACTAGTAAAAATTACAGATACGGTTTTAGTTAATACTGGCGTATCTCGTTGCCGTTCATAAACCATTGGGACAAAAAAAGAAACATTGAGTCTACACTTACGAGCGATACATAGAAGTATGCTTCTACGTGTGCGACACACTACGTCACAAATGTTAACTTTGTTAGGAAAAAACGCCTATTATTGGAGATGATAGGAAAGGAAAATATAATGTAAGTTTTGGTTCTTCGAAGATGCTGTTCTGATAGCCTCCGGAGCGCTGTATTTATGAACTGCGGTAAATTCCGGCCAATATTTAAATATTTACTAAAAACAAAGAAGTACAAAGAAGCTCAGATCCGGTGAGCTCCACTGAGCACCAGCGCAAATGATGTTTTCCATGTTTTTGGACACATATTTTGGAAATGCTTCCTTTATTCTTCTGATTATGGTTTCAAATAATGAGAAAACACAAAAAACTTTTTTATTGCGAATAATTAAATATCGAATTGCCTGTAATAAACTAAAAAGTTCCGGATATAATTAATTTTGGAATAAAAAAATTAAAACGTTAAGAACCTCAGTTCTTGTTCAAACGTTAAATCTCTTTTATTCAGATCCAATATGATTCAGAAATTTTTATAAGAATATAGTAGGCAAGTTCTATTCAAAAATTTGCAATAACAACAGCATTTTAGTTGTTATAACTTTCTTTCTGATTCGCTTACGCATATTACTAATATTTAAAATCTAAAAGCGTGAACTATTATTTATGAGATACAAACAGGAAAAATATGCTAAAAATGAATGATTATTTTTATGATCGGATAACTTAAAGTTGATTCTCCTCTTAAGTGGTTAAATTAATTTTTCTATAACGCCTTTTTAAAACGAAATTAATATAATAAGTTACAATTTTATATAGTTTAATTTTTAAAAACTTTCTGTAACTTCCTATATGGAAGGATGATACGTTACTCTCATTTATTTTTCACCTTTACATAACTACAAGAAAAACATCTACTATAAAGTAAAAAAAAAAAAAAAAAAAAAAAAAAAAAAAAGAAAGAAAGAAAAAAAAAAAGAAATGTACGCATAAATTTTATTATTGCACTCAGAATAGAAATATGGAATGTTGTTCCTTGCCTTCTTGTAAATGTTTACGCTAGTTTTATGACAACGTGAGTTTCATAATAAGTTTTCATAGTTTGAAAGAAAAAAAAGAACCTTATAACTATTTATGCTCATCTGAATAACATTTCTCGAACTTTATGTGTTATGTTAAAAAAAAAAAAAATCTCAGAATATGGAAATATTCTAAGGAAAAAAGTGAGAATACTAACATAAAAATAAAAAATTAAAAGTTACAGAATGTCGGAAAACAAAAATAAAATAATTAGATAGAGTCGTAATGAAATTATACAGTTTTTTTTTATATATTTCTATGCAAGTATTTTAACCTTCTTCCTTATTATGAAATATGTTTGAACAAAAATTAAAAAGTAATCATGAAAATAACAAAATATTATATATATTTTTTAATTTATTTCTTTGATAAGTGGAAGGGAATATAAATTAATAAATAAAAAATTATTTGCAAAAAGTGTATTTAAATTAACAAAAATGAAATTGATCAAAACAGATTTTTAAAAAAATCAGCATTTGATTGCCGTTTTAAACAGTTTAATTAGATTTACTTTGCTAACGCTGTAAGAATGAATATCATTTTGTAATTATATGGTCATAAGACCTTTTATATCCTTCCCTATATCCATGCTTTTTTATATCCTTCACTGTAATTTTCATATATTAACTGTATTTATGACATGTTTCAAAATAAATAGAATTACATTCGTGATCAGTTTTAAACATTCAAAATATCTCAACTTCCTAGTAAACATCTAGCAAATTTAAACCTTCAATAATACTATTTTTTGCTTTCAATATTAAAAAAGAAATATGTATATATGGGGCATTCTCACAATCTTTTGACTTTTGGGGAAAAAATCTTGTGAAATTAAACTTGCTAAAATAACATTTTAATCTAATAGAGGAATGCCTTAATGATTCAAAAAAAAAAAAAAAAAATGGTCAGCAGCGAAAATTTTTTTATTTAACTGAGGTTTATGTTAAACTTATGTTATGGAAAATTAAACTTTGCGAGTTTAATTTTCCTTACCATTTTAGCACTAAAACTTTTTATTTTCTTCTAAATTTTTACTTATAATGAATTTGCATAGTACCCACAGGACATTCAAATAAGAAATAATAACAGTGTAGTATTTTTAGTACAAAATTTTGGTATAAAAATTGTCTTAAAGGGGTATTAAAGAAGGGGCGGTAAGGTAAAAAAGGGGACGGTATAGGAAAAAAGGGATGAAATGGTAAACAAGTGGGTAAGTGTGATCATAGATCGCACAAAGGGCTTCGTTTAACCTCCTGACTATTCAAGGCACTTTTTTCTAACTTTTACCGTGATTCTTTGATATGTTGTAATTTAAGCTCTTAACGTATGGTAAAAAATACTAAAAAAAAACCTTAGCTGGAAAATCTAGTTTTCCACTACGTCATTTATATAGGACAATAGCAGAGTATGAGGTTGTACTTTGGATAGGACATAATATAATTTTAAACAGAATTAATATAATATTGTGCAGTTATGTTATAGTTAAACAATAAAAATACGTTAGATATAAGCAAAAGTAAGTATTTATTACAAATTGAAATAATAGAGTTTCTAAATTGTTTATAATTAGCCTAATTCTTGGCAAACACTTATTTAGGCATAAAATGAGATCAAAATCAAATACACTACACAATATTAACGCACATTATTAAACTCTTGTTCACAATTTTAATGTTATTAGATAATAAACTTCTAAACATACAACAGTTTTATAATATTTGAGCAACAATCTAAACTTTAAATTTAATTCTATGATCAGACTATGAAAATCACTTTTATCTAAAATGGTCTCCATTTTAGATGGCAAACAAAATTAATATCAAAATTTACTATTCTAATTAACGTCACGCTCATGAAAATTACTGAAACAATTCCTATTTGGGACGAAACAAAGATAAATATTGCATTTTTTACAGAGAACTGTAGTTTTTTTTTTTTTTTTATCACAGCCAGAGTTACGGCAACGGGCTTGTTTTGGTCCGTAGTCAGGAAGGTGGGCTGCTTTTTGCTGTCGTCTCTGTAATGAAGGTAAAGGCACTATAGTGATCTTGCGTTTTTTTATGTTGTGGCAGCAGTTCATCAAGTTCATTTGGGTCACTCTCTCCGTCACTACTTTCATCGTTATCTTCTATCCATTTGCAGCCTAAGTTGAGCTTAAATTCTCTCAATTGCTCGATTTCGGATAGTTTTTTTCCACTGAATAATTTTTGTTGCCGGTACTGTAACCAAGAATTCACGACAGCTAAATAAAAAAAATGTGAAATGACTCTAATAGTCCACTTTTTGGTGCGATTTCTAGACGGGCAAATAGAAAGCATTCGATCGGTCAAATCAACCCCGCCCATATTCTTATTATACATTTGGACAACTTCTGGTCTTTGGACGCGTTCATAAGTTTTTCGTTGTTTCGACCATCGCTGACATTCATCTGTATTTTCGTTGCAGTACCGAGATGACAACATTAACACGGGTTTATTATCAAGCCACATTGTAGCTGCCAATGTTTCATCACTGCAAATACGTACTTCAGTCGTTCCTCGGGGCTGTTTCTTAAAATTTTTCTCATCACTGAAGACACAATCTCTTGGGATCCTATTTCTCATAATGGTACCAGTACCATGAAAACCGAGTCGCATAAGCTAATCACACAATTTTATAGTTGTGAAATACCTATCAAAGAATATTTTATGCCCAGGTACTAAAGAACCTGTCAGGTACAAAACCATAGATTCTCCTAAGCCAAATCCTTTATTTATCAAGTCTGGGCAGGTTGTATCCCCTTGATATATAATCATGTCACATACAATTCCATCGGGAGTTGCGAGTACAAACACTTTCAGACCAACAGGGTTAGGCTTATTGGGACAATATTGTCGCATTTTGCATTGGCCAGAAAAAGGTATTATCATCTCATCGACACATACATTTTCTGGACGATCTTGAGCTAAGCAACCCTTCAATATTCGGTCAAAGAAAGGGCGAATCTTCCAAATTTTATCATTTCGTCTATTTTCATCAGACACATTCAGATCCAATACACATTTTAGTCGTGTTCTAATGGCATAAAAGCGAATCCGGGTCATAGCACTGGCAATCGTAGGTACTCTCCATTTTTGCATCCAATACATATCTAATTTTGGATATTGTAGTGCTGACATGACCATCGTTATACCAAAATACACCATTAATTCTTTTTTTGTAAGACCCAATGTTTTTCCTTTTAGTAGAACTTCTGTTCTATTTGTACATTCTACTATGATATTTAGAATATCGTCATCAATATATTGCCGAATATATTCGTAATATTCCCAATTAGATGTGTCTTTTGGAAGGTAAGCTGGCTGTTGGAGATGTCTGTTGTTTGGCTCCAATTTTTCTCCAATCCAACAGTTTTGCCTGTCTGCATTTCCAACTGTTGACGAACGTATTATCCTCGATCTAGACAGCAATCCACGCCTACCACCCCGTCTTCCACGTGTACGAGTACGACCTGGCCTTTCTGAATTTACTGACAATACTGGCGACGCTGGTGCTGATTCAATTGGATCGTCATCGGATGAACTGTATGAAGAAGATTCTGAATTTGCTTCGCGATCATTTGTTTGCGGAATAAAACTGGAATCATCGTCAGATGCTTCGGAACCATCATCAAAATCAGACTGATTTAAAATATCGGCGATATTATCTTCTGTCAGTACTGAAACAAATAAAAAAAAGAAAATTAGGCTATGTACTATACCTAGGACATCGGCAGTTAATAGAATCAAAACATAATAGTCTGACATCGTACTACATAAAGGACATCTAAAAACCACATGTTGTGGGATGTCGAATATATGTCCATTCCGAAAAATTATTCAAAACTTGTTACGTTAGTCAATCAGCCAAAGTTTTAGAAATTATTTATCAATGAAATTTATAGTAATTACCATGATTAAACCAGATTTTACTTACCGGTCCTTTGGCGTGAGCGCACCTCTCCACTGGTCGACGCCATTTTGCTAAAAATGACAGGTGTCATAGACTCGAGTGAGTTTTAATTAGTTCGGTAAACAAAGGATAGATGTCGTTACGTGGTAATTTCGCCACGAGAACGACAATTATTCGCCAAATATTTTTTTTATTATGATGTTCTATGAGTAGTACGAGGGCGGTCAGGAGGTTAATATTCCTTTAAAACGTTCAGTACATTTATCGCCATGGAACACCTTCTAAATTTTGGCAAACCCTTCCTAAACTATCGTAAAGCTTCAAACAGATTGGCCTTGTTATATTTCCTAATTTTGTTCCCCCCCCCCCCCCCGAAATGCTACGATGTATCACATGACGGGTATCTTCCAAATTTAGAAAAGTTGGGGGCGAAGTGGGGTAATGGTCACCATGATTTTTGACGCGGCCTGATGTTTAAAATTTTTCTTATGTTTTATAAGCTATATTGCAGTTTCAAATAGATCGTCCAGCTATATTTCCTAATTTTGTTCGGGCCACCCCCTCACCCCCCTCGAAATGCGACACGCCATTCTTCTTTATACTTTTTTATCATGTGTTATAAAGAATCCTAAAGTTTAAAACAGATCGCATTGTTAGATTTCCTACTTTAAATGAAATCGCGGTCTGTTAGTTCCACATTCCATCACCAGGGAGCACACTCTATTCTTAACAAAAGCGTATCTGAACGGAACTCTTTTACACAACCTATCGGTAGATACGTTACTCGAGGCGGTGGCGGCTTCAGCAAGAATTTAAGATGTTTGTTGAAATTACTATTCGGAAAAAGTGGTAATTTAAGTTTTGACATATTTATATTTAATAAGTAGCATGTATCTAAGGACTCCGTCAAAGAAAAAAAAAAAACGCACCTGAAACGGTATGAAACGAAAAGGTAAAAAAAGAAAAAGAAATATTTTTAAAAATCGGACACCGTTCAGAAGAATACTGCAATGAAACATCATGTGACTGCCTTTTAAAACAAGTATGTAATAAAAATATATCAATCAGTGAAATCAATCAGTGCGCCCCTTACCCCCTACCAGAAATTTCACGTGCCATTTTTTATAAACTTTTTCTTATACATATGTTATAAACTACTTTAAAGATTCAAACAGATCGCCTTGTTATATTTCCTAATTTTAACAAAATCGTGTTATGTTAGTTCCACATTCCGCCACCAGAGAGCGCACTCTATTCTTAACAAAACTGTATCGGAAGGAAATTCCGTTAAACAACCTATCAGTAGATGTATTACTTGAGGTGGTGGCGGTCTTAATAAGAAATTAGGATGTTTGCTGATATTACTATTCGGAAATATTGGTAACTAAACTTTAGACAATTTTATATTAAATAAGTAGCATATATCTCTGAACTACCTCAAAAAGGCACCTAAAGCGGTGAGAAACGCCAACTTTTTAAATAGAAATCTAGCGCCCCCCCCGCCCCCTCCCCGGAATTTCACGCGTCATTTTTTTTACACTTTATCTTAAGTGTTATAAAATATCCTAAAGTTTCAAACAGATCGACTTGTTAGATTTCCTAATTTAACAAAATCGCGTTATGTTAGTTCCACATTCCACCACCAGGGAGCGCACTCTATTCTTAACAAAAGCATATCTCAACGAAACTCCTTCACGCAATCTTTCCGTATGGGTCGGGATGGTGGTGGTCTTAACCAAGAATTTAAAACATTTGCTGCGGTAACAAACGCTAAGATTTAAAAAATAAATCTAGCCCCCTCCCCCTCCTCAAAATATCACACTCCATTCTTTTTTACACTTTTTCTTATGTGTTATAAACTATCTTAAAGTTTCAAACAGATCGAGTGGCGGTTTTAACCAATAATTTAAGCTAATTCCTGGAATTACTATTCGAAAATAGCGGTGTGCATACTTGTAAACTTTCGGATGATGAATAAGTTATACTTATCTCATAGCGCTATTCAAAAACCCCACGCAAACTATTAGATTTCCTAATTTAAATTATTTCGTAGTTAAAAAAGCCCTTGTCTCCATTTAAATCGACGCATTTGATAGCAATAAACCGATTAATTAAATAATAGTTAATATTTTAGCTTGTAATTAAGGCAGGACTTAGAAATGGGTATCAATGAAATCAGCGAGAAATTTCACATCGGGATACCAAATAATTTAATCAAAAAATTTAACATTTAAAAAGTTAAAATTTCGTATTAAAATATCCTACTATGAAAAACTGCAGCGTCGTCATGTCTGACATCTGCTTTCCGCCGAAGTGAAATATTTTTTCCTTGTTTTTCCAATTAAAGAAATTAAATTTTTATCAATCGATTTTTAGTGGATATTTTAACTTATACACATCGCAGAAATGTGAACTTTATACCAAATGAAAGAAGATATTTTCCGCGTCTGTCTATATCATTTACAAATTTCTCGGACCAATACTTTCTGATATGCGATTTCGCTTTAAAATGTCTACTTCATTTTTTGGCTTAATTTCCTCCGTGGTAACCATGCATCGGCTGATTTTACTGGCAACCCTTAGGAGGAAGTCTGATGATTTGGAGAAAGTCCGTTTGTACCTGCGTTAAAAAGGTTGATTGGTTAATTTTAGAAGTTAATTAGCCCGTAATTCGGTTAATTACCGACTTTTTCAAAATTTTATGATTTGTCGTTTGATGTGAGGTGTTCAGCTATAAGTACCCAAAATTTCAAGTCAACATGTATAGTTTCTGAGAACGGGCTCTGTGACGGATAGACAGACGGACAGACAGACAGACAAAGGAGTGAGACGAATAGGGTTTCGTCAGATGAACGAAACCCTAAAAAAGGGATAGTAAGGATGGAACGGTAAGGAAAATTACCACCTATTTTAAGCAAATCATGTTAAGATTAAGTGATAGCCACAATGTTCATTGATTTTTAGAAACAGATGTTAACATTGGATTAAATTATTATTATTATTTTTTTAATTTACCTCGAAAAGTGCAGGAATACACCTTGGTGGCGGTGAGACTACCAATAAATCCACGATCTTGAAATTGATATTTGAATGCTAATTTAAATTCTACAGTAAATTTCCGGCCAAAGAATTTTAGACATTCTTTCTCTAGCGTACTTCTGCATTAGAAAAAACTTGAAAAAAATTCTGTGGCTGCATCTGAAGTGATTTTTTGTATAAGTTTAGCAAGAGGGACGGTAAGGATAAAAAACCCAGGGACAGAGTTCCAAAAATAATATCAACCGTAAAAATGTGTGCAGGTTAATTTTTTGCTACATATTTAAATAAAACAAGTGTCCCAGTTTCGGAAAAAAATTACATCGAATTACTTTTATTGAAACAATTTTATACAGACAGCATCTGTATAATCAAAATTCAGCATCAGGGACACGGGACGGTATAGGAGTTTTCCTGGTATTTGGACCCCCAACATAATCCAAAACTTATTTATCTCGTTAATATCTCGTGCAGTCGCGCAATGGGATATTCTCCAGTATTAGAAATAAAAAAATCGCAAAAAAGTGAATTAAAATAAAAATTATTATTCAGGAACATGCAAGTCAAAAGATTGTGAGAATGCCCCCTATACAAATCTGAATCGAACAAAACAAACCGCAAGAAAATATTAAAAATAGAACAGAATCTATTTAAAATTGAGAATGCGTACACAAAACTGCTTTTGCTATGTTTGCTAGGTGGATTTTAAAAAGACGTAATAATAATAATAGTAATAATAATAATCACATATTATATTTTTTGTACAGATATGAATAAAATTTAAACATTTACAATCTCTCACTACAGCTTTATCAATTAAACGACGAATATTCATTTATTGCGATTAGAATGTGTTTTTATAGAGACATAAAAAAAAAAATAACTCATCTGTGAATTTTCAAATAACTCGCATTAAAAAAGAAGAAGAAGTAAGCCCCCATTTTCCAAAAAAATTCTCTATGACTGTGGAATAAATTTAGTATTAGGCTTAATTAGGTTATAGAAACACATGAAGTACATTACACATAGCCACTTATTAGTTTTATGTTAAAAAAAAATTCTTCCTGTACGTTCTAATAAAAATTCTTTACTTGAGAAAAATAAGAGATAGATTTTAAATACTTCCCTAAAAATTTCTCTATGACTGTGGAATAAATTTAGTGATAGATTTAAATAGATTATAGAAACGCATGAAGTACATACACATAGCCACTTATTAGTTTTGCTTTTAATTAAATTAAAAAATAGGTTATTTAAACACAGAAAAATGCGGTAAAATGAAAGCTGAATTAAATAAGAAACGTATTATAATATATGAATTGGCTTCTATAGAATGAGAATGTTAAAAAAAATCTACCTGTACGTTCTAATAAAAATTCTTTACTTGGGAAAAATAAGAGATAGATTTTAAATACTTCCCTAAAAATTTCTCTATGACTGCGGAATAAATTTAGTGATAGGTTTAAATAGATTATAGAAACGCATGAAGTACATACACATAGCCACTTAGTTTTGCTTTTAATTAAATTAAAAAATAGGTTATTTAAACACAGAAAATGCGGTAAAATGAAAGCTGAATTAAATAAGAAACGTATTATAATATATGAATTTGCTTCTATAGAATGAGAATGTTAATTTTTTTTCCTTGTACGTTCTAATAAAAATTCTTTACTTGAGAAAAATATGAGATAGATTTTAAATACTTCCCTAAAATTTTCTCTATGACTGTGGAATAAATTTAGTGATAGGTTTAAATAGATTATAGAAACGCATGAAGTACATACACATAGCCACTTATTAGTTTTGCTTTTAATTAAATTAAAAAATATGTTATTTAAACACAGAAAAATGCGGTAAAATGAAAGCTGAATTAAATAAGAAACGTATTATAATATATGAATTTGCTTCTATAGAATGAGAATGTTAAAAAAAAATCTTCCTGTACGTTCTAATAAAAATTCTTTACTTGGGAAAAATAAGAGATAGATTTTAAATACTTCCTTAAAAGATTCTCTATGACTGGGGAATAAATTTAGTAATAGGTTTAAATAGAATATAGAAACGCATGAAGTACATACGCATAGCCACTTATTAGTTTTGCTTTTAATTAAATTAAAAAATAGGTTATTTAAACACAGAAAAATGCGGTAAAATGAAAGCTGAATTAAATAAGAAAAGTATTATAATATGTGAATTTGCTTCTATAGAATGAGAATGTTAAATTTTTTTTCCTGTACGTTCTAATAAAAATTCTTTACTTGAGAAAAATAAGAGATAGATTTTAAATACTTCCCTAAAAATTTCTCTATGACTGTGGAATAAATTTAGTGATAGGTTTAAATAGATTATAGAAACGCATGAAGTACATACACATAGCCACTTATTAGTTTTTCTTTTAATTAAATTAAGAAATAGGTTATTTAAACACAGAAAATGCGGTAAAATGAAAGCTGAATTAAATAAGAAACGTATTATAATATATGAATTTGCTTCTATAGAATGAGAATGTTAAAAAAAAAAAAATCTTCCTGTACGTTCTAATAAAAATTCTTTACTTGGGAAAAATAAGAGATAGATTTTAAATACTTCCCTAAAAATTTCTCTATGACTGTGGAATAAATTTAGTGTTTTTTGAAATATTCTTTTCGTTCTTCCTAAAATCCAGCCCGCGGCACATGCAATTTTCGGAACAAATTACACTCATTTTTCATGAAATATCTTTTGACAAATGATCGCATTACCATAATTTGGCCATTGTGTCTAACTTCAAAGAACAAAGGGATACGTGAACAGTTTTTGGTTAAGTTTTCTTTGTTATTTGTAGTTAATAACTTATTTTCAACTTTATTTTTCTTCAATATAAACATACTATATTTATAGTTGATACATCCAATAATTTTATTTTACAATAATTTATTTTAAAAAAGAACATTGGATTTTTCGAATTTACACCTTGAAAATAAATAATGAAAAATTATGAAATATTTATACTATATGTATTTTGAACCAAATGCTTCGTGAAAAGTTGTTTACATGATTTGATGGAAAAATGTATCTTGCATGATTCCACAACACTCAAAACGGAAACGGATTAAAAAATAAATATTTTAAAATGAAGGGTTTATGAAAATATTTCGAAAATAATACAAATCTTACAATTTATTAAACGTAATTTATAAAAATACCTATGAAACTAGATATCTTATGTATGATGACAAGAAAATGCTCAAGAACTATAATTAGATTAACACAATTTGCATAACTACAGACATACACACATTAAAATTTTTATTAAAAACAATTAAAATATAGTTAAAAATATATATAAGCGTTTCGGCTATTTTAATAGCCCTCATCAGTAAACGAGCAGAGTCACAAAACAGCAAGAGCCCCAGTAAACGAAAAAACAGTTAAAATCACGGTCTAAGTAGGATAAAATAATCAGAAGGAACTTGGGTTGCTTCGTTGATTGGCGATTCAGCTAAAACGGTTCTTCAACCCTCAAGGAAGACACGGCTAAAATATAAGGGGCAATTGGCTTCCACAATTCGTGCACTCTCAAAATCGGAGGCATGATCGAACTCAAGTGCATGTGCAACCAATCTTGAATTCAGAGTACCTTTATTGAAAGAATTTTTATGCTCCTTGAGTCTAGCATTTAATGAGCGTCCAGTCTCACCAATGTAAATTGAGCTGCAACCTTTACAAGGAATTTCATAAACGACACCATTCAGGCCAAACTTCGAATATTTATGTTTAAAACTATTGAAAAAATTACCAGTGCGGTTCAAGGGAACATGAGCTGTCCTAACATTAACATCCTTGAGTACGACTGAAATTTTCTCTGAAATATTACTGTAATAAGGCAAAGATATAGTTCCTATGGATTGACACGCTGGTAAGGAGTGGGATACTGGTCTGATTTGCTCTTAAGTTCCGCAATAACTCTAAGACACCAACGACGTGGGTAGTCGTTGAGACGTAAATCATTCATTATCTTACCAATTTCATTATCAAAACTAACTCTGTCACTGCAAAATCTCAAGGCTCTGTTGTACAAGGATCTGACGACAACGATTTTATGTGAAAGTGGGCTATTGGATTTAAAATTTAAATATTGCCCGGAGAAAGTACTTTTTCTGTAAACAGAAGTTTTCAAAATAGGAATATTATTAACAATTTCTCTCTGGAGCAAAACATCAAGGAAAGGGAGTGACCTGTTATTTTCAAACTCTATCGTGAACTGGATTGAAGTGGAAAAGGAATTCGCTTTGTTTAAAATCTCCACAAGTTTATCTTCTTCAGCAATTATAAAAACATCATCAACATACCGCCTCCAAAACTTAATCTTATTACCCAAACTGAAAATAATATCTTTCTCCAAATACTGCATAACAATCTCTGCTACTCTCACGGACAGGGGGGGGGGGGGGCATTGCAGTTCATTTTAACTGTTTATAAAACGTATTTTGAAAAACGAAACAATTTGATGTCATACAAAATTCAATGAGTTTAATAGCAACGTCCATATCTAAATTGATAGCATTAGCAAAATCGGGCCACATGCTCTGAACAGCGAGGCAGGCTAGATTTATTGGTATACATGTGAACAAAGATACCACATACAAAGATGCAATCACACATTTGTGAGGTATAACGAAACTTTTCAAATCATCAAGAAATTTAATTGAGGAATTAATACTGTAAGGGGGGGGGGAGACGGTTATGGGTTTGAGAATAACTGATAAAAATCTAGATAATTTATACACTGGAGAGTGGCTGTAATCAATAATAGGTCTAAGAGGAATATTAGGTTTGTGAGTTTTCGGTAACCCATAAAATCTTAGAACGAGACCAGTATAACACTTAAGACTTTTGGTAAGAGTAGGACAAAATCTACCGGACTTCGTTAAATCACTCAGGAGGTTATTCATGTTTCTTTGAATACTCTTTGAAAAATCTTTTTCAATGTCTAATTTTTTTACGCCTCATTTTAAATTTTAAATTTTTAAAATTTTTTTAAATTGCTGCCATTTTGAAACAAGATGGCGGATGAAGCTGGCCAACGAACTCGGTCGAGACATTGGTATGTACTATGTACACACGAAATTTTATCCAAATCGGTTTATAAATATGAGAGTTACAGTATGACAAAGATCAGATATATATATGGATATATATATATATTTTAGCTTATTTTTCCCACAGAAAACAACCATTTTGTTTATATCATTGAATTCTGTGCCCTTGATAACGTAATTCAATGTATAAGCTTTTCAATTTTTGTCGGTGTCCAATTTTTTCTTTTTTCTTCCATAATAATTCTTATAATAATTTTTTTTTTAATACTTACAGCTTTAATTCATAATAATTGATGGTGGTAGGTTATGTTTAATTAATGGATATATATATATATATACATAAATTTTGAACGGAGGGTGATTTGGGAGTCTGGGGGTCATGATCGGTGAAAATATACCAAAATTTTTCGGAATCGTTTTCCTCCGAACAGCTGCAATAGGTAGCTTTTTGTAATGCAAGCTACCTAAAATATGCACACAAAGAATTGTGCATGTCGACAGAATTAATAGAAAATGTCGGTTTAGCATGAAGAATAAATTTGTGGAATCACACGAAAAACATTTCTGGTAAGAAACGATTTTAATAATCTTGATATATTGAAGTTACACGCAATTTTCTTTTTATGTTTAATTTTATGCTTGTGTATGTGTATGAGTGATGCAGTTACTTTTAATAGTTACCATTTCTCACTTAGTACGTAAAAAATATAATTTAAATATTTATATGAAAATCCAACAGTTAAATATCCTCTCAAATTTACAAAGAAGAATGTACAGAGGAAAACAACGACATCTATTTACAAAAAGATGTAATATCGAAGTAATCTTTTTTTCTTTCCTTAAAATCAATACATGGGGACAAGAAAATTGACTTCTCTATCATTTTCTATCTAAATTGAACTTATAATTTTTTTAAAACTAAAATGTTATAAAATTATGTAAAATCCCTTATTACCATTAAAATAAAGTTATAACATGCTAAAAGGGAAAACAAATGCTCATTTAATGGTTTAAATATCTTTTCGTTTTATCTACATGTTTCGCATGTTATTATTAACCATTTGGAAAATGTTTATTGTCCTCGGTCAGGGTAGGAAATAAAAAAAAAACATATCTGAAGCGTTTTATTAGTTGAATCCCGCATTTTAATCGTTTTCTGATTGGTCTATACAGTAATCTCGATTTTCCCTTTACTTTCAACAGAGATGGATTACTTCTGTTGCCACTATGACAAAAAAGTAATAAAAACTACAACAAAAAATTAATAACTCAGAAACAAATTGAGATACAGCTTTCAAACAAATTGCAATTAAAAATGCATTTTTTCGCTATACGACGATATAAAAAGTAATATTGTGGGATGTTTAGAAGTTTAAAAATGAAATTTCATTCAAAATTGGTCCAGGAATATTAATGTTTAATCCATGGCGTACGTAATGTATGACCAGCTCCGTAGAAATAAAAAAAATTACAGTACCGAAAATTGTAAAACTGAAATTTCTTTTAAATTTTGTTCATGATGGGTCCAGGAATGTTAATGTTTAATCCATGGCGTGCATAATGTATGATCAACTCCGTGCGATATTTTATGTCTTAAATTTTAGTCTTTGAAAAAATCATTTTCCAAATGGTCGTTGTAATTTGTTAAATTGCACTTTATTTTATTTTTTTATTATTATTTTGTTTTGTGGAAATAGTTTCTTTATCAATATTGGTATTGATAAAGTCATCTATTGTGCGTACTACACATGTAGATCAGATTAACAGATTTTATACCTATCTAAGATTAATTTGCCTTTAAGTGTACTTTTTTTTTCACTTTTAGCATGTTATAACTTTAGTTTAGCAAAAATTTTATAAAATTTAATAATAAAAAATACTAATAATATTTCATAAAATGCATATCCAGATAAAGATGTACTGCAAAGAATTACTCATATTCTACAAAGATTGTAAAAAAAGAAGAAAGAAAAAAAAGAAGAGGAATGAAAAGAACAAAAAATCCATATAATCATTATGTGTAGAATAAAATTTTTTTCTGTATTAATTTTCATCTAAAAATACAGAACGTGAAAAATAAAATAATCTCGTCCTGTATTTACTTTTAATGTACATTTATCTCTTAGTACCTAAAAAAATATAATTTAAAGGTTTATTTGAAAATCAAGCGATAGAGAGGAACAACCACATTATTTAACAAAAGAAATGTAATACTGAAGGAAATCTTTTTTTCCCCTTGTAATCATTATATGAAGAAAAAGGCGATTACTTCAATTGCAAGATACTAGCGACATTTATAGGAGACAATTTTTTTCAGCTAATAAAGTACTTGATAAAATAAATTATCTAAATTCAAACCTTCTTGTAATATTTTAACAAAAATCTAGTGATATATCATGCAGATTGATATGTTTCAAAATAAAGATTATTTTCTGTATCACTACAAAAGAATATGTATGTCGGCAAAATTTGTACAAAAAAAATCGGCACATTCCATTGGTATTTTACATCTAAAGTGAATTTATCATTGTTTAAAAAAGATGTAGTTTTTATTAAATTATTCACACAAAATATATTATATTAAATAGTATGCAGAAAAGTGAAATGTTATAAAATTTAATAATCAAGCGTACTAATGATATATCATGCATCATGCATATCCAAATAAACATATACTGCAAAGGATTACGGATATCTCTCAACGATTTTAAAAAAATAAAACAACAACACAAACTATAAAATGATCCCATAATTCGTTCGAAAATGCTGACAAAGATTTATTTTTATAATCTTGATTTATTGATGTTACCCACAATCGTGGAATTATGTTAATGCGTTCATTTCCACAAAAGGCATTCCATGAAATAATATCCTCATTTGTTGAGGAAATAGCACGTGATGCAGTTATTCCGGGATTTTGAATATAAAAGGATTTGAAATCTGTGCCAGAGTCGTAAAGACTTACTGTGGGATATAGTTAAGGGAAATTTTTTCTGCTGCCTGGTTTAAGAAAATGAATATGCAAATTTCTCTGTATTCACAAGACATAAAGTGTAAGATTTCAGGGAACAATGCATATTCATTAGAAAGCGTCAATTTAAGTTTTTTTTTTCTTTCCTACAAATAATTCGTTTTGCATGTTTCTAGCTGTTTCACTGATAAAGGAGAAGAAAATGGCAGGGGAAAGTTCGATTTAATGTTAAATTATAAGAATGTAGTATATATATGTGTCGTTTGTTAGTATTGTATACGTATTGTATTGTATTGTGGAAGTGGGAAATTATATTAAAAAATAATTACTTGAATAATTAGTCAATAATTCAGTTTGAAATTAATTGCTCAAAGAATTATCTAATTTCGGACAAAAAAATTGCATACATAGACATATATTAGACATAATGGTTTGAAGTTCTTTCCTGAAGTATAACATTTCTTCTTCACCATGAGTAATATAATGCAAATGCAGAGTGGTCATAAAAAAACTTTCCCGATATATGTACCCCTAGCAACGTAACCGCTCAACCAATCGAAAGGAAATTTCAGATTTAGTTATTTAAAGATATCCGCTCGAGATCGTGATAATTTAAAACAATAGAGCTCTCACGGTTACGGTTACAGTGAAAAACTTTCGAAATTTTCGAATGGCAATACACTTTTTTTCCTGTGAAAATTCATCAGCGCATTGAAAAACCATAAATGGGGTTGGAACGATACACGTATGACTAAAATTGCCCGTGTAATATCGTGGCACTCTACTAATCAGTTCCTGTGTAACGTAATAATCAGCACTCTAAAACAAATTATTACATTTTTATTTTCACTATGTGTGCACAAACACATCTCAAAAACACATTTTAAAACAAATCTTACAACATTACTCAGTTCACAAGTTAAAAAAAAAGAATTGGCTACTAAAAAACATGTCTTGCAGCCACTTCTTCGTTCCTCGTTATGGTCTTTTTTGCAAGTGTTTTATGCCGTCAATTTTCCTCGTACGTACATCATTCCAACACCATTTATGATTTTTCGATGCGCTGATGAATTTGCGCATGATAAAAAGGGCGTTGTCATTCAAAAATTTCGAAATTTTTTCGCTGTAACCGTAACCGTGAGAGCTCTATTGTTTTAAATCACCACGATCTCGAGCGTATACCTTCAAACAAGTATATCTAAAATTTCTTCTCAA
The DNA here is from genome assembly GCA_963932465.1 of Maratus speciosus. Classification (NCBI taxonomy): domain Eukaryota; kingdom Metazoa; phylum Arthropoda; class Arachnida; order Araneae; family Salticidae; genus Maratus; species Maratus speciosus. Next base: position 285,808,136 of record OZ010799.1, read on the forward strand.
TTGGTTGAGCGGTTAGGCCGGGTTCATACATCGGGGCAGTTTTTTTTAAGACCACCCAGTACAAATTTCAGTGTATTCACCTTTCACACAGTAAAGACGTTTTAAAACAATAAATATTCGGAAACAATTGTAAATTTATCATGTTCTACTCATTCCATTTAGTATGTTCATTTTTTAATCAAAATATAAGTTATACAAATAAACAAATTATTTTTAAAAAGGGCAAAATATATGTAGTTTTAAGCAGTAAATATTAAAGCGGAAAATTTTAATTTTAAAAGTTTTTAAAGTTTTACTATAATCATGAAAATGTACTGTAATGCATACAAACATTATATTTATTAGCTACTTACATAGTTTATAACAGCTATATGAAGCTTGAGAAGTCATTCTTTATTTATACTACACATTAAATGTTGAAAATGGGTGTGAAGAAAAACGCAATGATATAGCTAATTCATATTACCAATCTTCACCCCCTAAAATAACAATAATAATAATGTTCAACGATAAAACCCTCTTGTTAAAAAAAATCAGGAATCTTAATTCCATGTAATAATATATTTAATATAGAAGTTGATATTTCTATACTTCTGAAGTTTTGACAGTAATTAATTAGAAGCTCTCTTTATCATGTAATTAATAATAAAGAGAAGCCATTACTCCCTGCGGTACAGGCTACTTTATTACTGCTTGAGCACACGGTTACCACTATTTCAGAATCTTCGATTTATTTAATAGCAAAATTTCTATCAAACTAAGACGAAAATAAGTATTCGGAAATGTGCATTTGGTGGTAATCACACTCTTTCAACGAGGACATAACATATACTGCCAAAAGGATATACCTTTGGGAGAAACTTATTGCCATTTTTCGGTTTAAAACTCTTTGCTGTTAATCACATGATGAACATAGCTGAAAATTAATTAATCCCTATATAATCTAAATTAATCTATAAACTATAGTTACGCGTTTTTTTATTCAACATCTCCAGAAAAATTTTTGTATTCCTGTATATTTTTTATCTTCAAGAATTTTATTATCAATGTCGTACTATTTAACATCTGGATTTTTTATTATTTAAATTTTTAGAACAAGCTATATTACGAGGTTTTAAAAAGAATTAAATTTTACTTATTGAAGGATAATATATTCGATTTGTAACCATATAAAATATTTAATTATTATTAAACAACTTCTAACTATAATTTTAAAAATACATACATAGTTACGTCTGGATTACTTAATAATTAACACAATTTGCATAACTACAGACATACACCATTAAAATTTTATATAAAAAAAATTAAAATATAGTTAAAAATATATATAAACTTATAGTGTAACGCTCGAACAATACACACTCCATCATATTTGTTCGCCTTTACTTTTTTTCTTTTCTTTCAAAAGAACTGACAAGCTGAGTAAATTAGACTTTACGAGAGAGAAGAATGTTTTACAAAGTGGTTGCCGACAAGGCATTTGTGCTATGCTGTATTTTAAATTAACTGAGTTATTTTGTAAATAGTAACATGTAAATATGTTGTAATTATTAAACTTATTAATCGATGATAAGTTATCAAGTTTTATTTCGTAACATAAGGTAGTTTCCACCCTGTATTCTGAATAATATGTTACAATGGCTATTTTCATAGTCCTCATCAGTAAACGAGCAGAGTCACAAAACAGCAAGAGCCACAGTAAACGAAAAAACAGTTAAAATCACTGTCTAAGTAGGATAAAATAATTAGCAGGAACTTGGGTTGCTTCGTTGATTGGCGATTCAGCTAAAACAGTTCTCCAACCCTCAAGGAAGACACGGCTAAAACTCGATAATATTATTCGTATTTTAACTCGATAATATTAATTTACTAAGTAGATATTTTAAAAATACGTATAAATCACATGTTCATTGTCTTAACATTACCGAATGGAGTTTGGAAGTTGAACGACTTGTAACCTTAACTACTTACTGTTTTTAAGAGGAAAGTAATTGTTGATAGGTTTGTCTTATTCACTATTAATGTTTAATTAAATTTATTTAATTTTACTATATATAAAACTTATTATTTGCATTTAATAATGCTTATTAAATTTAAATTACATTTAATTATTACATTTAATTTATGTTTAATAGTGTTATATTTAAAAGTAGGTCCAGTAAAGTGAAGTCTATATAGTATAGACTGCTAGTTTTTGAATGTATTTAATATATTAACAGTTTCAAAATGATTCTTCAGAACTCTTCATCTTCTTCATCACTCTCTTCTTGGCTTTTATCGGGACTACCATCAGACCTTGCTGGAAGAAGAAGTTGTAGGGTCTCTCTACTGTACGGCTTGCTATTTTTAGTTGATAAACGGGGTTATTAGAAAATATATAGTTGCTTATTTTCACGTACATTATAAAAAGAAATTTTTAATTAAATTTTCTTGGTGCCGCTTTTCAGTTTTGGAATTAAAATTATGTGTCCCTTTTTACGGACACCGCCCTCGAAAAGGTTAATTCCCTCCTTTCTCTCCTTATGTTACACACATGAGTCCCAAGAACTAATTTTGGAACCATTTTTCAATAAATAAGTATATACAATTTGAAGGCGGTCGGAAATTTCTATCTAAAGATATCGAGTTGGGTGAGTATGTACGTACCAACGTACGTACATATGTAGGTACGTACAGATATAAAGACAGAATATGTAGGTGCAAAAGCTCTCCGGTAATACCCCGTGAGCTAAAAATCTGCAATACGACAGTAAATACATAGTTCTTATCTCTTCAATTCGGTGGCCGCAAAACAGAACATTTAAATACTCATCCCGAAAATTTTTTTTATAAAAAAATGACAGCAATATGCGGAAGATTTTTTTTGCAGAAATTGACACGCAAGACTATAAATAATACGATTATAATTCAAACATGGCTGGGCAAAGTGCGCACATATTTAAAAATCTTTCGATATGTATAAATCAGAGCCAAAAACGCTTTAAAAATAACCCTTTTACACATTTTTTTATTACATTAAAAACGAAACTATTTAAATTAACACATAGTTTAACACCAAGCTCTGACATTTTTAAAACACATAAGCTCTGTTTAGTTTCAATTCAACAATTCGTTGAGCCACAAAAAATTATATTTAAACATAACAACAATGCCAAAAAACAACAAAAAACCACGTCTTCTCAGAAAGAAACTTCCTCTTCAGCTGAGGCCAGGAGCCACAGGATATAACTCAGGCTCCTAAAATAGACATAGATCGATGCATCAATTAGTTAGCTATTAAAAAATATGATTTTTACAATTGTTGGCGAAATTTTAATTTTTGCATTTTTGGCCAGGTTTTTGGGTCAAATACTCCACTGTGCATCGTACCGCTAAGCGTGAATTTCATACCCGTAGCATTAGTTTTGATCTGATGGCTGATTATATAATTACACTTGTTTTAGAAATATTAGCTTTAATTTTTTTAAATAAAATTTGTTTCTGATTCTTTTTATAGATCAAAATTAGATTTTCTACAAGAATGAATGAAGTTTTTGGCCAAAAAATAATTTGTTATTTCCACTCAGTTATGTTAGTTTATTTGGTCTGTGTGTGACACTATTTTTCATTACTCTTTAAGCTGAAAGACATGTTTGTAATATTTGTAACATAATGGTATAGAAGATATAAATGACACTATGAATTAAGCAAACATTCTACTAGAGTCATTTTCTGAGAATTGCATTACATATTTGGACAACTTGCAATACTGTATGTATGCGATAATAGAATGATTACTTTTGCAAATTCCATTTTCAAATAAACTGATTATGCACGCAGCCAGTTATGGAGGAATAACCCGCCTAAACTTAAAACAATATTATTCTAGCATTTTTTTCTGCCAATATTTCATAACGAATTACAAACTACATAAAGGAACAAATAAACTAATAATGTAACATATATATAACGCAAAATTAATACACATGCAATCAAACTGCATAATTAAACCAGTGATATTATCTGAATCAAAAACGCATCTATATGTAGCGAAAGCGTTGACGACTACTTTACTCCTCACATGCGGCTAATACGAAAGTATCACTTTTAGAAAATTTCAACACTTTATTTTGCACATTAATTATTATTACATAAACATGCTTTTTTATGTTAATGAGCAATCTGTATATATATATATATATATATATATATATATACATATATATATATATATATACATATATATATATATATATATATATATATATATATATATAACCATTATATAATTAATATTCATCATCTATTTCCAATTACTAAAATTAAATTAATAAATTTAGCTTCAAGAGATAACAATGACATAATACAAAATAAAGATGGAACCTTTAACTTGCCTTAACCTTTAAAATCAAGCACAATACCACTAATTCACTAGCACATTGCGGACGATTAATTGATATAAAACATATGAAAAAACACCACATTTGGATACTATAACCTATTAAAGGCAAAAGATACAAATAAACAGCGAAATATTGTTGAACCATTAAAAAAGTATAGTAAACAAATAGTAAATCAATTGGATGGATGTAGCAGGAAGCTTATATAGCATTTCACTTCTTCAAGGGTACATGAAATACAAATATAAGCAAAAACATAGTCGATTTCTGTAACAGAATCCAACAATAAGCTAAAAATTGAATTCCATTATGTACCCGATCGACTATACACCAAAAAGAATAAATTTACCATGCCATATAAATTGAATTAAATAAATCATTAATCAATGCAAGATACGTAATAATGAACAACATGATTTTTTTCTTTTAACATTTAAATTTAAGACATACAGAGCAATAGAATTGCTATGACGATATTACAATCACAAACAAGTATCCCATTTCAGCACAGTAAAAATCCCGCCTAATCAAATAGTACAGTTAAAAGCGAATCCTTACGGTTTCAAATCATCACAGCTTGCAGATAATATTATCATTCTTATAAATATAATAATTATAATTAACTTAAACAATCTATATAATAAAAATTATTATGTGCTATATTAAGGATCCTGGAATAAATTATTACTAAAAAGTACAAAAAATGGAGATGATTAATCAATTATTAATCAATAATTATTCAGGTAATAATAAGATATATGATATAATATAATAAGGTATGGCAACAAAATTATTGTAGAACTGAATAAATAATTACGTATGTATATTAAATGTAAAAATATATATATATATTAGAATTAAAAAAAAATAGCTTTAAAAAATGATTTTATTTATATTCTCTAAACCGTGAGTACGCTAGTTCACTTTAATTTGAAAAATTCGTTGGTTTCCAGTTTTGAAGTTGGAAAAGAGAATAAAGTGAATGAACTGATGTAGGCATTATCCATTCTCTTAACATTTTTGTTGGTGATTTAGGATGTCTATGGTCAACCTTTTTATTTAAAACTTTTGTTTTTGAATATAAATCCAATCTGTTTTTATCATTAAATTTGAAAAATACTGCTGTGTTCAACTCTATCTGTAAGTTTTGAGATTATAGGTACGAGCAATATGATTTATCAGTAAACAGCCGCGGCGAGCGATCTCTTTTCGTCCGCAGCCCTTAATTCTTCTACTTATTCCGACTCTTTTGTGGAACCAAGGTTCATAGGTCCCCAGCCACGTCCCGAGTAAAAGACATTCAAGCGAAAGCCAGGTTGAAAAAAAATCAAAAATTGATACCAGACAAACTTAAAAGGGAAATTTGACAAATTAAAGACACCGAAAAGCAGTAAGGTAGGGCTTGGGGCGATGAAGCTACCGATTGACTCCTGCTGCTTCTAGCTTATTATCAGGAATTTTATCAGTATATATATATTTTCTTAATTTCGTTGATTGCCAGAGTTTTATAGACAATTTGTAGACATATCTTTATGATATGTTTTTCAAAAAATCGCTATACTTAGTTTTAACATTACCAAAGAGTAAATAGTAAATGATTTTTGGTTATTTATATTTCTCACATATAAAATGAAGTATCAGTTGCTAATAATTTAAAGGTTAAAATTTTTAAATTTATATAAATAAACTATAGAAATTTTTAAATTCCGATAATAACTATAAATTAGTTCAATAAATGGAATATTGTAAATATTGCTTAATCATGATACACAATTTATTCCAGCAATTATTGACCAAAACATTGTGTTTTTAATGCGAAAATAAATAAACGATATTTTCATTTACTACAAAAGAGTTAATGAGGAGGTTTGAGACTCGTATGCTAAATAATTAAAACATACGTTTAATTATTTCGACTGCCTCTGATTTTAACAGTAGAGATAATATACTTCGGCAGTTATTGATTTATATTTTGGTTTAATTCAATCTTTTGAAATATGAGTGTAATTCTAGAATTATCGCACGTGATGGTTAAAGGATTATTCCGATAAAATAGTTATGAGGGTTAATTTACAGTATTGAATCGGACATCAGTGGATGTGCATTTATTATTTTATATGTTCACCCTAACTTAATTTAATGAAAATCGTCGAAGTAAAAGCAATAGCTACGTTTATTTTATTTTATTTCATTATACATTTTTATGTTTAAATCTCAGGGTGATAATTTAGCCTTTTTATTTTTAGTATTTTTTATACATTCTGAAGCAAAACATTTCTGTTGCAGTGATACTTATATTTTAAAATTTCTTTTGGAACCAAATGAAGAATTTAAACTTTTATTATCAATATCCTATCACATTTTTTAGAATAGTATTTTTTTATTTCCTTTTTGGACGAGAACAGAAAGTACCTAATTTTATTTGAATAATGAATTAACGTTTGATTTAATTTTAAAGACGTGTTACAAATTAAATTAAATGTTTAGATTGTTTCGTTTGGAAAACTATTTACAAAATCAAGCATTTATCCAATCACTTTAGAATTTTCGTAACACCAAAAAACTCTTTTTAAGTTGTAAAGAATGATTCATTAACTGTGATGAAAGAAAATATTAAAAAAAGTTAATTCCTCCAAAATCAAACGCATGATGATATAATGAAGGATTAAGTATGAAATAAATATAATACTTTAACTTAAAATATGCAACAGAAAATTCTCAAACATATATAATTCAATATGAGAAATAACATTATCCTTGAATATCGAATTTAATTTTTCAGATTTCAACATTTTTAACACTGCGAAATAGTTTTCCTGTAGTAAAATATCCTTTAATCAGGATAAATATTTAGTATTACAAATCATGCCTTATAAATATGATTTTAGAACCATTCGAATAAAAGAAATTGTTTAGACTTGTCATTTATTATAGAACTTGTGCCTTGATAATGTATAAAGGTTATAATTAAAGCTAATTATCAAAGTGCATTGCATTGTTACAGATTTTACTTGCAGTAATGGTGAATCTATTAATGAAAGATATCGAAATAGATACATTGTACTGGAATACATGTTGTAATACATCTTATAGATGCGAGTTGAAAATTTGCACTATAGAACATTAAAAAAATCGAGTTTTCCCTATCACTCTATTCTATTGGTAAAACTGTACCGAAAAAATATTAGAATCTGCAAAGAAAATTGTTTTTATTCTGCATTTCGAGAATTGTAAGCAAAGTCTTGGTTTACAATGAAAACAAATGACGCATTTAGAGATCCCACATTTTGATTTTCTGGATAAGGAGAGTTTTGAAAATCAAGTCCTCATCTTTTCAAAAATTTTTGTCATTTGAAAGCATGTAATAAAAATCCTTTTTTGTTTTAGTAAACTTTGAAAAGTATATAACGCATTTCAATTAACGTCCGTTTAAACGCATTTATACGAAATATTTTTAAACACTTTTTTGATAAGTAATAAATGGAGTTATTGCGTATTGTAATTCTTTTTATCGCGATTATTTCTTGTTATCAATGTTGTATAAAAAATTCATTCTTGTGCAATATTAATTTCTCTACATACCATAAATTTTCAAAAATTATAAAATATGGAACTGAAGTAAGTAATATTATTAAAAGATATTTTTGAATTATACATTTGGATTATATCTTATTTTAAAAAACTCTAGTAAAACGCGTAAAATAAATACTTCTATTCTCTTTGTAACTCTTTATTATATTTAAAAAATGATGTAAAATTAAATCGACCTAATTGGTTTAAAAGCTTTCATTGCACTGTATTCAAAACTTTGTTCGCAATTTCTGTACGTAATAAAAGAAATATATTTGAATATATATATATGCGTGTATATGAGTTTCATATAATTTTCAAATTCGATGTTTTTTTTTTCATTTATATCTTCATCTTTTGCATACATTCAATGCTTTATATCAGCAGTGATAGACTACCTCGGATATATGCATGTGTGTAATAGGAAATAATCTTTTTTTTTTTTTTTTTTTTGCAAAACGTGGACGTTCCTGCAGATTGGTGAGTAAACAGGCTATGGTGCTATATTTTCTAATTTTCCTTCAGCACATGATTTCTTCAATTTCGGTACCAAATTATGATTAAATCCTTCTTATTTATTTTTTGTTTGGCATAATACAGCATTAAAATTCATTTATGATTCGTAAAATAATGAAATATCCTGGTAGGTTTTATTTAGTAAGATATATTCTATATATATTTCTTCGTATAACAATTAAAGTAAAATATTATTACCTACTATGTTTAATTGAGAAATTCGGAAATTTTTGTCATACAAAGTTGTAAGTTATTTCTCAATTTATAGGTATATATATATATATATATATATAATTTCTGTACAATAATGCCATTGAAAACAAAGGAAATTGACTAATAATTATGAAATCACAAACCCCCCCACACACATATATGTATTGTGCGCTAATTTTTTAAATAATAAATATAGTGTAGACGAATAATGTGAATGAAAACTATACTAATCACGCCAAACAACATTTAAAAGTTATTAGTAATAAAAAATGCATTAAAAATTTGAATTAACTAAGATGAGAAAATAGAAAAAAAATATCAAGGGCTGTGCTTTCGTATTAAAAGGACGTAAAATTGCTTTCGTAAAAAAGGACAATAAATTTTAAAATATTGAAATGTTTGGAAATATATCGAAGCTTTCACTTCAAACAGAAGAAAACGTACCAACATTGGAATTCCAAACCCGGACAAAAATTAAAATATCTTACCATGCGAGACATTTTCCAACCACCCTAGTAAAACAATACTAATCACACGAAACAATTTTTATAAGCTATTATTAATAAACAAAATGCTTTAAATACTCAACAACGGGAAAAAAATTTAAAACATAGCAAACGTTGGATGTTCCACATTGAATTCCGGAAAAAAAGACTATAAACTTTTAAATATTGAAATGTTTGGTAAGATGTCGAAGCTTTCTCTTCAAAGAGAAGAAAAATTGTCAACATTTAAACTACAACACCGGGCAACAACAACAACAAAAAAAAAAACACCTCCCCTTCCCCAAATTTCGACCCCACTCCCCTACTCCCCAACTTTAAAATATCCTACCGTCTCAGGTAATCCGGTAAAATATATCCAAAAAGTCTGAGACTAATAAATTATAGAACGAACCATTCAATTTCCATAAAGCAAATCCAGTACCAAAATTGGTTGTTACTATTAACTTTTAAAAGTTTTTTAGCTGTAACTGGTTTTGATTTATAAATATCAGGACCATATTTAATATATATTTTTAATTATTACACAATATACTCAGTGAAAGGCTGTTTTTTAGCTTTGAGCATACGTCTTTTTTTAAATTATTTATGATACTATATATTAATTAGATATATATATAGATTATATTAATTTGTGACTCTCTTTTTTTCTAGGTAAGTACACTACAGGTTTTCTTCTTCCTTTCTTTTTCTACGAAGTTAGAATAACTCTCGGCAGGTAACTTTTTATTAAGGATTTATCAGTTTGATTACTTACATTACAAGATTTTTTTTTTTTTTTTTGACAACATTTGTATTCTTCTTTGAAATTTTTCATATATTCCAAAAACTTTATTTACATAATTTATTCACTCCTAATTGTTATACCAAACTCGAATTCTGTTACCTATACTTTTTAAATTCCAGTCTATTTAAATATATGTTGAATGATTAATATAGAAATTTATGAAAAAATTCAGTTAAAGTTTATTTTTAACATGAACATTTTTAATTGCAAGGAGATGTTGCAGAGCTACTAATGCAAAATTACTTGTAAAATACGTTCGTTTTACTTTCAATTACTTAAAAAAATAATCGTTTTACTTTCAGTGATATTCTGAATTATTAAATTAAATTTCAATTACTTTAAGATATTAGCCTTTCAAAATGCCTTTGAAAAATAAAATTATTCTATTTTAAATCTAAAATCAATCAGAAAGAAATATCCAGAAGTAATATGTCAGACCAAAATGAGCCCACTAGTAAACCAGAAATTATTATATTAAACAAAAACGTAATTTGAAGAACAAATTAAAAAAAAATATACATATTTCCTACATTGTTTAAGTCCGAGAAAGGACAGATATTAAGATATTTCAATCAATTAGTTTACAATTAATGTTAAATATTGTTAACAAATAAGTTAAACCAATTGAACATTAAAAAATAAAAATTAAATTCATACAATATGATACTTAAAGCACACTAAAAAATTAGATTCCGTTCAAATGAAATCGAAATAAATCTTTGTTTTCTTCTATTTTTAATTGAAAATATTTGTAGTAGAGATTTTTTTATTTTGTTTATGAAGATTGTACATAAAATTATAAGATGCATGCAAAATAGAAAACTTTCTAAGATTTATTTTTCTATGTTAAATTTTGTATGTTAAAATATGTATGGTTTTCTATGTTAAATTAATATTGAGAAGTGACACTGGAAATAAATAAGTATTGCGCTGCCGCGCAATACTTAAAGTAGAAATTATACCCTAGGGGTGTATGTACGTAATGCGTATAAAGTTCTGAAAGCGAAACTAACTTTATTACGCAATTGAAATATACCGGAGGAAAAATTTATTATAATTTAGATCAATCATTGAATGTAATTTAGACAAGAAAATACCAAAATTTATGTTATTTTTCTGCGTTTTACGGAGTAAAGTTGGTTAAGGTGACATACATAATGAAAAAAAAAATCAGTAAAGCAGCTATTCAAGACATGGACTTGCCTGGAATGTGCAATTAATATGACAAAAATTCACACTGAAATAATATCTTTTTAAACCGATCTGAATCTAAGAAAGTCTGTATAGTATCCTAGTTAACGAAAATCATAAAATATTTAACTTTCTACACATTTATATTGCATTAGCGCTTGGCTAATATTTATATTGTATTTCGACAATTTTACAAAAGTTATTTAGATATAATGTGTTGCTATGTGATTATTTCTACCAAAAGAAAATATGCTAATTTATATCATAATATTTGTTTAATTTAAATTTCAAAGTTTGTTTTATTATTTATTGGAAAGAAACTAAATTTATCGACGAAAAATTCCTACTTGAAGAAAACTGTCATAATTATTTAATTTAAAATCGTTTTGAATCATATACAATTTACAGATTCACACGTCAATTCGAATCCGTTTTGAAAGTTTATTTCAACAAACAAATGTTTAAACTGACATATGGTGCTGCTTTGTAAGCCATTTACATTTCCCAGTTGCATTAAAACTCACAATATGTTTGGCAGATTTAACAGTAATTATAACATCGTCAAACCCTTCTCAAGTACCTTTAAGTGCTACTACTTAACGAACAAAACTACGAGTTTCCAGATAAGTATTCAAAGAGAAAGACGAAAATTTCTAGAGAAAGGCATGCATTTTGTAACATAGAGTATTAATAGCAGTACTTGATATTTAAGACACGCGTCTCATAAAAGAATTAACAGTTAGAAAAAAGGTGTGACAAGAATCTTGTTTAATTACGTAAAAAAAATAATAAATTTACAGTAAAACATCCGATAAATGATTACTTGGGAGTGCGGTATTTGTTCGTTATTCGGAAATGCTCGTTATTCAGAGGTAAAAATTTGTAAATATATAGGTATAGGGGGTAAAACAAATGTCTGCTAAATATCATTTTCAGCTATTCAAGCGTGTCCGTTTTAGAGATTTTATTGTATTAGAATTTAAAAATCGCATCATCAATGTTGCGGAAAAAAATCATTAGCATTTTTAATCAAACGTGAGTAATAAAGGGTTTCTAAACACTTTTAAGAAGCTTTGAAGATATTTAATTTATTTTAAATTGCAAATTGTTATTAAGACTCGAAGTAACGACCTTTTTCTATTTTTTAAGATTGTCTGAAATATTCTACGCAATTATTAATGCCTAAAAAGTGGGGTAACAAATAGGTTTTAAAAAATCATTGTTTTCGTTATAATTTATGATGTGAGAAATAAATTTTCCTACGACTGATCTCGTGAATAATGCTGAAATAAACTTTTATGAAAAATATAGAGAAAAAATTAGTTTATGTAAAGTTACAGTTCTGATATAAAAAAAGTAAATTATTCTAAAAATTTTCTGATGAAAGAAGATAGAAAATGCACATAATATCCAGATACACAAGAAAAAAATTATTACAGTCGAATGAAAGTTTATATTTTTTCTGAACTTTTACGTAATATACATTTCTATATTTCGTGTTGTTCTTGGTTAATGAAGTTATTGGTTTAATGATTACATAGGCTTAATTGAAGAATTACTTCTCTAAGATTTTAAACAATGACCAATAGTTAGATATAGAAAAACTAACATAGTATCAATTAGTCAGCCATAACTTGCACCGTTGTTTTTAAAGTTCATTTTGAAGGGAAAAAATGACGTAACATACACGAAAAAATACGAAAACCAATCATTGAAAGTTTTTACAACAAAACTCCAATTTTGAAACAATTGGTAATATTTAGCGTGTAGTTTAAAGTGTCCTTTTTATCACGACAATTTAATTAAATTTAATGATTTAAATATAAAACAAATAAGTATAATACAGTCGGACCTCTATTTAACGAACCTCTATTTTGCGAACTTTTCCTTGGAACCAAGAACATTTTGCGAATTTCTTCGTAAAATAACCTCCAAATAGCGAAGTGCATTCTCTATTTAACGAACTTTTTCTTGTGATCTAAAATTATTTTTCTTCTTACTTCTCAAAATATTTCTGGACATTTCAAACTTATTCTTTGTTTAAACACATTTTATGATGTTCAATGACCTTGAACTGGTTTTACCAGGCTCCTTCTTTGTCAGCAGTGAGAATTCGGTAAGTACAGAAGACGGAGAGGATAATCCCTTAGAGTAACTTAAAAAAATGTGGATACAGATGAGAAAAAAAGAAGAAATTAACCATGGTGTGCTCAATGATGATTGTATTTCTCTTAATTCTGGAACTGAGACCTCTTAAACACTATCCGAATTGGATATTTTCGACAGTGTGAAAAATAAAAAAAAATACAGGAATGAATTGCGATGAAGACGAATATGATGATGATGGAAATGAACATGATGCAGGAATTAACAAAAATTCGTATGATGAAAAGCTGGAATCATTTGAAAGAATCCGACGCGGATTATTGTTAGAAGAAAATACGCATGAAGGGGTTTTTGGTGCATTGCAAAGATGCGAGACGTATTATGAGAGAAAGCACTTTTTAAAAGAAAAAAACTCAGACAAAATTAACAGAGTTTATCAGAAATTAAATTTAAGGACGCATATGTTAATGTATGGTTAAAATTATTTGTTATAAATAATAATAAATACGACAATGTCATTAAAATTCGTTAATTTTAATGTAAAACTATTTACTTTAAACAGAAAGTAAAGTGTATTCCCGGGCAATGTTTTGCTTTCCTTGCAGATTTCAAAGATTTAAACACATAGAAAAAATGAATTGATGATGGATATTGGTGGTAAAATAAGTAAAACAAATCGTTATAATTTATTAAAAAAATATGATTAATTACTTTTAGTAACATTATTTAGTGATTATGAATTTAAAATCTGTTTTATGTAGTTTAAAGTATTTTAAAAGGTGAATCTCTATTTAACGAATTTTCCATATAACGAACTTTTTTCCGGGATTTAGCGACTTCGTTAAATAGAAGTTCGACTGTATTAGGACAATACTATACCGATGTTAGATCCCTTTTGAGGAAAAATACCTTTTTGCGATTAAGTGGAGAATATATTCTGCTTTTACTTTCAGTAGTCAATTACTGCTTCCATGGGATGCAGTGGATTGATTTTATATTTCTTTTTATGCATATAGATAAAAATGATTTACAACATTTGTTGTAATTTGTAAGAATAAAAAGAAACCATTGTTAATATATAATTCACTTCCTTCTAATGTATTTAATAAAGATAAAGATAGCAATAAAGATAACAATTCTTCAATGGCATTTAAAATTCTGATATTGAAGGAAATAAAAATGGAAAATTAACTCGGCGCAAAAAACAAACTTCAGATTACCTTTATCGATATATGTCTTCCAATTAAACGCAAAGAGAAATTGAGTCTAGGAGATTCCTGACATATTAAATTTAGAGTTAGGGTTAAAACAGTATCTAACATAATTAAAGCTTTGAAATATTCAAGTTTCCTAAAACAAACTATAAACGAAATTATTATGGTTTCTCTAGAACTCATGAGTTGTTAAGACTGAAACTGAAGTTAACTTGTGAACAAAATTTTTGTCTGTGAGATTGTGTACTTGCAGAATCTTTGATACAAAAATTCATGGCATGTATTGATTTAAAAAATAATTTTATACTTCTAAACAATATATTAATTTATATTGTATTTAATGCATTTAAGGGAAGTTTATATATTTTGGTTTAAAATTGATGTGACTTTTGCGATTTTGTTTTTCGGTTACAAAGAATCAAGATACCCCTTTCGGATTTGTTTGCCTTATTTGTATTGACATTTCACTTATAGAATATTTAATGTTTTGGGTGTAAAACAATGAATAATATGCCTTGTGCGACAGGCATTACACTGTAAAAAAAATCCGACCAGTTTTCCTGTAGGAATCGGAAAAATAGTTGCCCTTATCGTACCGGAAAATTTTCCGACCCAGTTCGAAATAAAATCCGTAAAAAAAGGAAATAGTCAATAAAACGGTATTTTACGGATTTTATTCCGAGTTGGGTCGGCAATTTTTCCGGTACGATAAAGGCAACTATTTTCCCGATTCCTACAGGAAAACTGGTCGTATGTTTTTTTTTTTTTTTTTTTTTTTACAGTGTACCTGCAGGTGGGGTCGCGAAGTTCTAATCTGACGATCGTTTTCGTGTGGTCACATACATCTGGAACAATTTGGTTACCAAATAATAAATGTTGATTAAAGTTTCTGTAACTTATACCAAGATTTAGTTTTAGAAGGTACACTGTAAAAAAAAAAAAAAAAAAAAAAAAAAAAAAAAAAAAAAAAAAAAAAATCCGACCAGTTTTCCTGTAGGAATCGGAAAAATAGTTGCCCTTATCGTACCGAAAAATTTTCCGACCCAGCTCGGAATAAAATGCGTAAAAAAAGGGTCAATAAAACGGTATTTTACGGATTTTATTCCGAGCTGAGTCGGAAATTTTTCCGGTACGATAAGGGCAACTATTTTTCCGATTCCTATAGGAAAACTGGTCGTATTTTTTTTTTTTTTTTACAGTGTACTTTTTATCAAAATGGAGGCCATTTCAACAAAAAAGATAAATTTTTAGCCCTTTTTTTAGCTTTTGATAGTTTGAAAAAATTCAATTAATATTACACTTTTCATTATTATAAGTTCTAGCACAAACGATTACCTTTATTTTGAATAAAAAGTGAAGGAAATCTGTCGAATAGTTTTCGAGAAAAAGTGTCGATCTATTTGAAAAGCAGGTTTTCGAGAAAAAGACGTCTAAAATTTTAAAATAGCGCTTTCCTCAACGAGCAATAGAGATTATAAGAAATTGGAATATCACGAAAGGGAGACACAATCTGCACTTTTGAAGGATGCATAAAATACAAAAATTAAAATAATTAAAATTTTGACACAAAGAATCCAATCCTTCCCATAAGTAAATATAATTTACAACATTTATTGTAATTCGTTGGAATAAAAACAATTTCTTGTTCATATGTAATTGAATTCTTTCTAATGTCCTTAACAAAGATAAGAATAACAATAAAGATAAAAAAATCTCAATGGCACTTAAAATAATTATACATTAATTGAGGTAAAAAATAGGAAATTTCCTCGGAGCAAAAACATCTTCAGAATGTTTTTATCACTTTATGTCTTCCGATGAAATCCAAAGAGCAATTGATGTTTGGAAATTTGAGGTATATTTAATTTAGTGCCATGCTGTAAAACAGTAACTAACAAAACGGCAGTTTTGAAATATTATTGTTTTCTAAAGAAAACTACATAAAAATCTATACGATGGTTTCCTCTAAAACTGCTCATATATTTACCCTCCCACACCGATGAGTAAACTTATATATATATTTTTTCAAATTCATAGTTTTATTGCATTGTTTTTACTACAAAGAGTAATAAAAAACACATTTTATCAATAAGCACATATTAACAAGTAAGAGACGCACAACTTCAAGATAGCACCAAAGCGTGAAAAAATAACCAAATCTGCGAATTCCTACAAATATAAATCCAAAATTCTTTTAAACTTCAACATTCATTCAAATTTTAAAAAAGGGGAAAAATATTTAACATGTTGCTTTTCCGACATTTTTACCTCCAAAATGCTCTTTCTTGTTTGGAGGATGTATTGAACTTCGGAAGTTATAGTATCATATCAGAAAATCTGAGATATATGTTCTTTTTTTATGATTAGGTGCACTCTTCTAGATCGCAATAAATGTGCCACGGTACATATTCACCTCATTCACCCCATTCTTCAAAGGCACTTGAGATACTGATATAGAAGGAAGTAAAAAAATGAAAATTACCTCGCAGCAAAAACATAATCAGATAATTTTTATTGCTATATGTCTTCCAATTAAATATAAAATACAACTGAGTCTAGGAGATTGAAGGTATATTAAATTATTAACGTTTCAAAATATTCAATTCTTCTAGGGAAAACTACAAAATATTACATAATAACGTACCTTAAAAATGTTGATTCATCAATAATAAGTAAACTTACATAAATTCATAGGTTATATTGTATTGTTTTCACTAAAAAAGAGTAATAAAAAATATCAAAAAGTGACAGACAAATTCAAGATCGCAACAGAACAATAAAAAAATAATCGAACGTTAAAAACCTATAATTATCAGTTCATCATTTAGTTAACTTTAACATAAAAAAAGGAGACATTGATTTTTTGAAATCTTCCCCCCCCCCCCAAAAAAAAAAAAAAAAAAAAAATCAACTCAAATCCTGGTTTGTTTGGAGAAGCTACAGAACTTTTGAAGGCTATAAGTATCATATTAGAAAATCCGAGAGATATGGGACTTAGATAACCTACTAGATTAGATAATCTGCTTCAGATCATATTAAAGGCACATATTCACTAAAAATCGAAGCTTAGATGTCTTTAGTAATTGAAGGTTATAAGTATCATATTAGAAAATCCGAGAGATATGGGACTTAGATAACTTACTAGACTAGATAATCTGTTTCAGATCATATTAAAGGCACCATGGTACACATTCACTAAAAATCGAAGCTTCGATGTCTTTAGTAATCGAAGGTTATAAGTATCATATTAGAAAATCCGAGAGATATGGGACTTAGGTAACCTACTAGACTAGATAATCTGTTTCAGATCATATTAAAGGCGCCACGGTACATATTTACTAAAAATCGAAGCTTAGATGTCTTTAGTAATCGAAGGTTATAAGTATCATATTAGAAAATCCGAGAGATATGGGACTTAGATAACCTACTAGACTAGATAATCTGTTTCAGATAATATTAAAGGCGCCACGGTACATATTCACTAAAAATCGAAGCTTAGATATCTTTAGTAAACGAAGGTTATAAGTATCATATTAGAACATCCGAAAGATATGGGACTTAGATAACCTACTAGACTAGATAATCTGTTTCAGATCATATTAAAGGCTCCACGGTACATATTCACTAAAAATCGAAGCTTAGATGTCTTTAGTAATCGAAGGTTATAAGTATCATATTAAAAAATCCGAGAGATATGGGACTTAGATAACCTAGTAGACTAGATAATCTGTTTCAGATCATATTAAAGGCGCCGGCCGTGGTACATATTCACTAAAAATCGAAGCTTCGATGTCCTTTCAAAACTTATCACATGTAGGTGACACTTCTCATGGACGGGTTAAGACTGGAACTTCAGTTAACTTATGTACAACATTTTTTTGTTTGAGAGATTTTATTTTATTGCATTTTTCTGCCATGAGTATTTGGTATTAAAACTTTTATCTAAAATATATCTTTGACTGTTATGGCATTTATTGAGTAGAATCTTACAAATTTAAAATGTTGGCAGGATGCAGTTAAAAAAATTACATGAAATTTAAAAAATATTGAAAAATGTCATTTTTCACTACATCGAAACCATTCAAATGTTTGTAAAACAATTTGCTATATATATGTGCAAACACCTGAGACTGTGCAAATTTCATGTAGACTGCTTGATTAAACTGATACAAAACTATATGAAAATTACGCTTTATTTTAATTGAAAATTATTCAAATACATTATAAATCACATACTGTTATGCATTAACTGTATTTAAAAACTTACCATAAAATTATGATATCTTCATGTTCAAAATTTAAACATTATTCCAAATATATTAATTTGTTCTCGGTGTAGATAATAACAAATTTATAAAACTGTATCAGGGTTCTTACGCATCAAGGGGTTCAGGGAATTTTAGGTGTTTTAGTAACAGAAATTTCGTAAAGTTTGGTAGCTGTATCTGAAGATATAATTTTTTTTTCTCATTAAATGAGACGTATATTACTTTACAAAAAATCTGGTAAAAGGTCCTTGAAAGCCCTTCAAACATACGTACCCTGTGTATGTATTGGTTTTCTGAACATATTTATATTACATATTTGGGTGTAAACATGGGTGCTTTAATGTTAATTTTTAGCAATAGGGCTATGCGTATTAACGTATAATTACGCATTCATATAAGGCTTAAAGAAAAGAGATTGAAATAATCCAAAAATTTCAAAATAGAAATTCTTTGAAATTTATTAATAATAAAACAAAAATTCTGCATTAATAACTTAGAATTCACGCATAATAAGAATATTAATAAACTCTTGCCATATAATTTTTTTTTTAATATCCAGCCAGTTTCTTTACTAACATTAAAAGATGTTTTTGACACCATTTCTAATTTACTTTGAAATTTTACATATGTACCAAAAATTTCATTTGAAAAATTTATTCACATCAAGGTTTCATTCAAGTCTTAAAATTTTCTAATTTGAAACTATTTAAATATGTTTTGATTGATTAATATACGAAAATTTTCATTCAATTGTCAACTTTGCTAAATGTATTTGTATATGCCTAATACTATAGAATCTGCACGTAGACTGTTGGATTACACAGATACGAAACAGTTTATTTTGTAACGTTATACTTTAGTCTATTTGAAATTTACTCAAACACGTACTGAATTATATAATGCTATACACCTACTGTATTTAACAATTTATTTGCCGTAAAAACTTGATGTGTTCATGTAGGAAATTTAAACATTATTTTAAATCTGTCAATTAAGTAACGATGTAGATGACAACTTAAAGTTATATAAAGATACTGCCTGTATCTGATTTTTTTTTAAATATAGAAAATTGAAACAAAAATGGAAATAGAAAATCGAAAAAAAATATTTTAACATTATGAAATTTGATTCATTTTTAATTAACAGAAACTGAAATAAAATTGCTCATCGCAAGTAATAACGTAGCAGAACCTCAATTGATTTAACAAAGCTAAAAATGAATTCAGATGAAAGTTAATAAATATTTTACATATAATATTCGGGAAAATTATATTCCATCGATGCTAAAACAACGCTATCAAGGAAATTGCGGAAGTAAAAGCATAGCAACTCTTCTTGCAGGTTTAACACAGATAAAATTTAATCAACATATTTTTTTAATAAGTATCTTAAATATTAGCTTTGGTAAACATCCATCAAATTATTGCTGAGATATAGCTTCTACAGGAATCATAAGATATACAGCACAGCAGTGCCACCTGTCGAGTAAGTTACGCCCAGCAATTAGTACCAATGTATGTCATGGACTAACTGAATACGAAATTGTATAAAATTCCATACAATATGTGACCAAATATAGATTTCTGAAAAACGTGAATAACAGAGTATAGAAACTTCACCTGTGGGGCTATCTAAACGTGACCTCTGATAAAATTCCATTCGATAGATGCTGCGATAAAGCTTTATTTATATTACATGATAGCTTTATTTATATTTAATTTATATTATGGATACAAAATAGCAATGCAACCTTTTGAACGATATACACGAAAACCACGCAGCACTAATTTTGTCATTGTCTAACAGAATTAGTATGATGAAATTTTGTGCATTAGTTCTTTAGATAGAGCCTTATAACTTATTGCTTTTATAAACACAGAGAGATATACAGATAGACCTTTTCCAAAAAATATCAAATTGTGTTCAAAACATCCCAAAACGTTTAAATCCATTATAAACGGAAGCCGAAAGTTTTACGATTCCATCCATTTCTTCTTATATATATATATATATATATATAGATGAAAGTAAAAAAGTCTCTAACATTAAATTTTGTTGAAACTTTTCATTAGAAATGTTGTATAAACAAACCTACATTTGGTGAATAATTCTATTTTAAAATTAACAGTCAACGTGGAACAATTTAAATCTTATATAATATAATCTGCTATAAATCTTTGAAACTCGTGCATATAGAAAACGCTTCCACTTTAGCTGAACTTACATTTATTGCTACAGTTCATACTTTATTTCGTATTTTCTAACATCAAATGATCTGTCATATATTTCTTTGGATGCACATTTAAGGCATTCATTTTCTCGTAAATATTTTTCATTTCCTCCTTTCCGCGTATTCAAAATAACATTCTCTTTCTAAGGCTTCTGTTTTCGGTTGTTTGGCTTCTGTATCAACAATGAAAGCTGTGAACATTTCAATAGATTTATCTACTTCTTCTGATAGTTTGTATATATGCTTATTATCACTTAATTCTCCGTTAGTGAGCACGTTATGAAACTACCCTATCATATACAATGTTGTATTAAAAAATAAAAAAAAAAGGCTTTTTGTTAAAAACTCCAATAGATTTTACGTTTAATATATATTTTTTATTCCTCATAAAAAAACACAAAAATATATTCAAATAAAGTTCATTAATAACAATACTTACGTACTGCCCGAAAGCCAGGAGTTAATAGCCGAAGTAATCAACCCGAGACAGATCGCTACTTACAGCAATTCTGTTAAATTTGTGTTTAATTTAATTTATTTTATTATTTTATTTATTTATTGATAAGTTTGAATTTGGTTATGGAATAGTAGTCGGAAAACAATGCTGAAAAATTTACATTGTTTTAAAAGCATGCAGAGGACAGATTTTTCGTAATTCTGCTGCAAGAAATAGAGATAGATCTTTTAAAAAATTATGCTTGAAAACTTTTAAAACCACAAAATATCTGAAAATTGAGATGCAGTTTTAAAACAAAAATTTTAAATTTTCAGAAAAAATAAAATTTATTTGTCAGTGATGTCACCGTCAAGGTGACGTAAGTGTTACATCACGGACGTGTTTTTACTTCATAATATACACTATATATATATAGAATAACATACACAACAAAAAATTAAAAATAAATAACAGACAAAATTTTAAAATCTATATAAAATGTGTTTATAATTATAAAGTTTCTAGGAATGTATTAAAGCTTTACCTGTTATATAAAAATTGATTAGTAATTTTCTTTAGCAATTCTCTCTAGAAGTTGCTGTCCTGGTAATTCAAACAATCTTCCATATTTAAAAAAGCCCCCCCCCCCCCAAAAAAAAAAAAAAATATATATATATAAATAAAATTGGTTCCACTGATTTTCGAAAACGTATGTCTGTAAGTTAGTTTGTTTTTGTTTTTCTACTGTTTTAATGAATTTTCGCAACCAGGAACATACAACTTTTTGAATGCTATCAGTTGTTAAATAAACATTTTCATGTGTAACAAAAAACATGATAAAAACAGAAACCTTAACTTTATTATTATTCTTATTATTATTGATACCCTTCAATGCATTAATTCCGTTATGCAGTTGAAAATGTTTTATTGAAAATTGAAATAATCCTAAATTCTTATTTTAGAATACTCTTTAATACACCTAAAAAAAGCTAGTCGGAATCGTTTCCGAAAATCAGTGGCAGCAAAAGAAACTTTGTGTTTATAAATTATTCTTTAAATCTCGAAAATATGTTGGTTTCTGAGGATTCTAAAGATAAAATATGGCTTATATTTTTGTAGATTAAGAAACTTTTTTCTTTTCTTTACAGTGTGTAATGCCCACATGCTGATCTAATGGTTAGGGCGATGAAATTTAGACAAAAGTACCGGATTCAGATTCAGATTGAACCATGGATGACTGTGGCGTGTCAAATTTTCCCTTATATCGATGTCCTGACATTTTTAGTTTTCATATGCGAAAGGTGATAGCAGAGCATTAAACGAAACTGTCGTACCTTTCCTTTATTATTTAAATTACACTTAAACAACACATTCCAGTGTGTAATTCAATAAGGTTCACAAGGTACCCACCTTATGATAATTTATTGCATTAGTTTACATCCATAGTCTTGTAAAGGGACGTGTTTTTCCCCTTTTGTGGCCTTAGCCAAAAGATTACAGTAACTCATTTATGTATAAAAAATAAAGTCTCCAGATTTATCTGTTTAAAATCATAATGTACAACTCTTACTGGCAAAGTTCACTGTAGTAAATTATAAGGGCCATTTGATAAAAAAGAAAATTTTTGTTCCATTTATAAAACACGTGAAAATTTCCAGTACATCTCAACAAATCCAGGAAGTTAATATGCATGTTGGCATTCCAATAAAATTTCTTTTTGAGTATTTACAGACTGTTTGTTCTTTCAACTAAAAAAATGTAAGAAACTTTATGTAACTTTTCAATTTCTTTAGCTTTGGCAACAACAAAATATATGCAAGTTGCAGCGAAAAATTGTAAAAAACAGAACGGTTTTTAAGCAGACTGCAGATTTTATGCTTTTGTGCCATTGAGCATTTCTGGGAACGATATCGTAAAAAACAGATAAATAATAAAACAATATAAACGGCCGTTATATAATGAATTTTACAGAACTAATATATGATTCTTTAAAAAAAAATAAACAAAAATTAATAAATTTGATGCAAACATTCTAAAATTATACTTTAACATATATCAATACGAAACGAAACGGCCGGTACAGTAAACAACTTATTTTGTATGGCAATTTTAAAGAAAGTTTTCCATGTATTGCGTTATTGATATTATCTTTTACTTGTCTCCAAAGTTTAGTATTTTTCTCTTGTTCTTAATAACCAGAATACATTCAAATATCTTTGTGTTTGATGAAATAAATGCCGTAAAAGGTGTACCTAAATTCTTTTCAAGGAAAAAAAAATAAGTAAGTAATAAATTTCTTTCACCCTTTCAAAAAATATGTTTTAATGTATATTATTAAAAAGAAGCACAACGGCCGTATACAGTAAACAGCTTGCTGATTTTAAATCGATTAAAATAATTGCATTCAAACTTTAAATAAACTTGTTTTATATCGCAGTTTTAAAGGAAGTTTTCAATGCGTTTCGTTACGAATATAAACTTTTCTCCAAAGTTTAGTATTTGCTCTCTTGTTCTTAATAACTTGAAAATATTCAAATATATTTGAGGCTGATGAAATAAATGCCGTTAAGGGAATACCTAAATTCACAGTAGTAAATTTGCATAACAAATAGCAACCTGATGCCTCACAAAGGAACAAAACTTTATTAACTTCAATTTATTGACAATAATTCCTAAAACTTTCTACCCTTTTTTCGATTACAACCTTTGTGCATGAAAATTAATTTCTTGGTAAAAGATAAGAATTTGAAATCTGAAAAGAGATTGTAGAATCCTTTGTAGAAGATAATGAATTTCGAGGCCCAAAGTTCGGAAATTTGAATATTAAAATGCGTTAAGTTAAAACATTTATGACTGAAAGTTTTGACATTTGTCTCCAGCAATTGAAAACGACACTCTATAATGTCCATCAAGGTAAATAAATTATCTAAAATCGATTTTTTTAATGATTTAAATTTTAAGAAAGGGAATTAATAATCACGAAAATTTGACAATGTAATACTTTTTTTTGTTTACTTTTTTTAAATACATGTTTATTCAAAATATACGGTTTATTACTGATATATATTCTTTAAAGTATTAAAGTATCAATAGCAGATTATATTATATTTTATACAAAATTAGAATAAATCATATAAATAAATTAAATTAGGTATCATATCTTGTGATAAGTTACTTGATTAGAAAACAAAATATATTTTTTACCAAAAGTCATTGTTTTGTAAAAATTGCCTTAAAGCAAACTGCTTAATACAATTTTCTGTAATTGGAAAGTCCAAATCTCGCTTATTGATTGCAAGGCATATAACACTTAACCTTTTGATTACGGTCTAGAACTGGCAACTCTTTTTATATTAATCGTACCACAATTTACAAAAAATATTCTTTTGGTATATTTTATCTTGAAAATATACTAATATAAGTCTAAGGCAATGATTATTTTCCCATAACTTGTGCAAATAGAATTGTCGCTGGTTTAAAATGGTTAATTACAAGAATATCTGAGAGAAAAGTGGTATAAAAAAGTTGTGACTGTTAAAAATTAAATTTATATCAGTAGAATAATTGAAATATTAGTTGTTAGTGTTCCTTTAGAGTGTAAGACGTCCCTTTAAAAATAAAATTGTGCCACACAAAAACCAACACAATCTTTTAAAGCAAATAGTAATTTTATTCAGGACATAAAATTCCTTCTTACACCTAGCTACATTATTCACAGCTTTGATTCCTCAAAATCGTCTTAAATATTTGAAATTTCCATTGCAATACATATTTTTTTAAACAGGTCACAATCTCTCTGACATTAAATTTAGCAGAAATAGATATTCGCTCCTAAGTGCAATTATAGGGCCACTATCAGTTTTATCACAAACATGGATTTCCATACCTTGCGGTTATCGTAATTTACGCAGTCTATAGATATGAGTGTGTGAAATTATATTAATTATTCACGGTTATCTTATTGATTAAATGTCCTAATACGTATTTTTCTTTACGCAGCTTAGAAAGAATAACCATGAGCAGATATTTCAGATGAAATGCAATCTTATTTTTTACACTAATAAAATGAATAAGAAGCAGTGGTGTAGTCCTGAAAAAAAAAGTGGGGGGACGCTCATAGTTTCAAACATTAGGGTCTATATCATACATAGAGCAAGCTTTATTTTGAATATTGCTTTTCATTTTCAATTGCAGAGAAAAGTGATTGAAAAATTAAATTTAAATTAAAAAAATAAATTTAAATTAATTTAATTAGTTTTTTTATCTGTTGGACACTAAATAGTAGTATAGAATTAAAAAATTTAAAACCTTATTTCGTGACTGAAAATTTTTGGAATAGAATTCGTAATTCAGTAACACTAATTCAAGCAACGAAATGTTTATTAGAATTTGTTTTGCGCTATTTACATTTTAAATAGTTATAAAATGTTTTCCTCCAAGAGCATTGAAAATTATTGCATTTTTACTTTTTGGTCAAATGTAGTGTAAGGAATTTATTCTAATCGTGGAAAAGGAAAATAAGATTGTGAAATTTTGGTATATCTTTATTTTTTTAAGCCTCCTGAATCCATTTTTCTATTTTTACAACAATTCTCTATGTATGTGTGTATACATGTGTGTATATTGGTATTTCCTTTCATACTCCCAAAGTCTTTTTTTTTCTTTGTGTTTGAACATTATAGCGTTCAAATGGTGTTTTCGACTGGACTCAAATTTTGCAAATATGTTATACATGATGAATATACTATTTAATATTCTGAGACTATACGCCACTGCCCAAACTCTAATTTGGGAGAAATTCGACACGTTTTTCGCATCTAGGCAATTTTTAAACCATTTTTTGACCAGAAGTAACAAATAAGTACTGTTTACGGGATTAAAAATATATATAAAAAAATGTGACCAAAGCCGAAGATAATCGATAAATAATGCTTTTTATTGGTCCGAAGAATATGTTTAGTACTCAAAGGGGGTCCAGATCTAATGTTTTTTTAAATATGGATTTTAAAGATGGGAAATAGATAAATATCCTTCTGCAGAACATTTCCAAAAATTCCGTTTCATCGATATTTCTTTAAAAAAAACTTGAAATAGAAATTTTAAATTAGTAACTATATAGGTTACATCTAATGTGTAAATGCAATACTTGATTTTTTTTTTTCAAAAATTAGAATTTTAACTGTGAGAAATGCGGAAAGAACATTCTAAAATTTCAGTTTCATCACGATTTCTCAAGAAACTTAAAACATGGTACTTATGTATTTTCAGAACTTAAATGCGCGCTTAAAACTTTTTTTTAATTAAAATTTTTTATACGGTGAATTGATGGGAAAGTCCTCTAAAATCGTCTGATCACGATGTATCTGAAGATGTTTTTTACAAGAAACTTGAAAATAAATATAGTGCCAACTATTAACATGTAGATGCTCGCGAAGAACTGCTTTTAAAAATTTTTAAATTTTAAGTGAAAAAATGAGCTGAAAACCTTTTAAAGTTGCTATTCTTCTGAAACTATCAGAGTTAGAAACTTTAAATTTGACTTAGAAGTTATTGTTAATGCTTAGTTATTCTGATTGAAAGAATGAAATAGGATTGAAATTTGAATGTACGAATCGGCGCAGTGAATGTTACCACATTATTAACAAGAATAAAACCTGCTCGAATTATAAACAGCACACTAAAGTTTAAACCAGCTGCAAAACGCATTTCAATAAATATCCGGCCATAGATGGTAGTGTATTTGAATTTTTTTGTGCAACTCTGTATACAAATATCATTTACATATCTAATTAATATTCTGTTTAGCATAATATAAAAAAATATGTAAAATGAGCTTCCAAATGGTGCCCTTTCGCTTCTAAAGTTCCCTTTTTAGAAAAAGGTCCCCTATGGTCCACTTCGTCCTTTTTCGGTGAGTAAAATAATAATAATAATAATAATAATAATAATTTACTAATGTGGTTAAATCGCCACAGAATGTAAAAAACTCTAAAAATCGTAGAGGACAACATTTACTATAGTGGGCTTGTATAGTGTAGCATTGTAACCGAAATTCTTTTATAAATGTCAAAAAATTGCCACGGATTGCGGAAAAACGTTAAGCTCAATGGAAATCGCATTAAAAATCACAAAAAATTCAGAAATAGCACAGGACGAAATTTACTACATTAAACTACCAGAAGATTGAAATCGAATGACATAAAATCGCCGCATAACACAAAAAATTAAAAAATTGTATAAAAAATTAGCAAAAGAATTAAAAAATCACGGTACGAATTCCGAAACAAATTTATTAAAAAGAGGACAAAATATATTAAACTGCAGTAAAAGATTGGAACAGGCAAAAAAACTCTATAAAGCGCATAAAAAATTGCGAAAGATTCAAAAATCTCTGTGTGAATTCCGAATAAACTTTATTGAAAAGAGAACAAACTTTCTATAATGAGACTAAAATATTTAAACAGGATTCCTTTTACTAATGTCGAAAAATCACCGAGAAATGTATAAAAATCGCTCAAAATTCATAAAAATCACAAAAGATAAAATTTACTAAAGTAGCCTAAAATATTTTTACTGGAATTCTTTCAAAATTGTGAAAAAATCGTCGCAAATGAAAAAAAAAAGGGGGTAAAATTCGGTAAAAATTACAACCTGAGGACGCAATCGCGAAGGGACAAAATCTATTACATTAGGGCTAAGAGTTTGAAACTAAATTCCATTTTCGTATGTCATGAAATTGAAACGAAGCGCGAAAAAAAAAAAAGCTGAAATTCGCTTAAAAAATTCGCCAAAAATAAATCACTGTACAAATTCTGAATCAACTTTATTGAAAAAGTTGAAAAGAGAACAAAATTTACTACAATTGGACTAAAAAATTGAGACTGAATTTCTTTTATTAATCTGCAAAAAATCACCGTGAACGGTAAAGACAAAAAAATTCTTTGCTAAAAATCGCAAATAAAAAAAAAAAAAAAAACAATCCAAAAACTGGCCTCGAAGTGCATAATTTTAAATACAGATGTACCTCGCCTCCATCTTGTAGTTGTATGTGCAGCAGTCTTTTCAGCTCGCAGACCACGCAAATCAACCTCTATCTTTATTATTATAGATTTAGTTTTGTTTTCGATTTTGATGTAGAAGCATATCTCTCTCTATTAAATCAAAACATAGTTACAATTTATTCTTGTTTTTGTTATACTTCTTAAATATTTTTATCAGAAGGA
Source organism: Maratus speciosus (assembly GCA_963932465.1). NCBI lineage: Eukaryota > Metazoa > Arthropoda > Arachnida > Araneae > Salticidae > Maratus > Maratus speciosus. The sequence continues at coordinate 285,836,775 of OZ010799.1, forward strand.
AGTATTGGAATCTTTTTGATGGATTTACACGTTGACCTGGATATGATTTGACAATTTTTTGAAATTTTTTCTCTGTATATGATACATATTCCAAAGCCACTCTATTCCAAAAACTAAAGCGCAGAATTTCATCAACTATCAAATTTAATTAGACCTTAGCATATACAAGTGCTAATCAGGTTTTGGTGTATATGGCCCACCAGGTGACATTGCTATGCTTCATTTTGCACAATTTACATATCTATATTTCAGCATCTCTGGTGTGAAATTTCACCCAAATTTCAGATTCACTTTACCCTTGACATAAATTGATGCTGATTGGATTTTGGTGTATTTCGCCCAACAGGTGCTGCTACTGTGCTGCATTTTTAACGATTTCCACGATAGTCAGATCTCGGCATGCTTGGGATGAAATTTCATCAAATTTAATATGTAAGATGATTATGAATAACTTTTGATTCAATTTGGTTAGCTTATCTCAGTTTTTGTGTTGAAATGAACTAAAGTTTAAATTAAAATGTTTAATGTTTAAGGTTAATAATTAACAATATATATGTTAAATTAATTTAAAATTTTAATACTCAACAATTTGAATTAAAAGTTCATGCTTCTATAAGGACAATTATGAAGGTGAGTTCTCAATATTGAACACTTTCTATCTTCTGGCATAGAATATTTAAGTATGTTTAAATAAAGCTGCTTACATTGCTTAGTGACCATCTTTATAACGATAACGAATTAACATATTTTCTAGGGTATTTTTAAAAAATTTACTTGCATATTTAGGAAAACTCGGTTCAGTATCTTTTGACGAATGGCCCCTTTTAGTCCCCCATTTTAATATAAATGGTTCCTTGAAGCCCCCTTTTTAAATAAAAACGACTCCCTTCCCACTTTTCGGGGACTAAAATGTGTTGGGTTCCCTGATAATGTAATCGAAAACAAGTTTCAGCAACTGAACTCATAGATGACAATGTGGTAGATTCTTTTGTGTGGCCTTGTAAATGTACTATAAATGTTTCGTGCACCGTTTTCCATATTATCGTTTCCCATAGTTTTTCATGCATTTCAAATAATTATCATTAAAGGATCATGGTGTTTGGAAATATTTTTTAATGTCCCTGTAAACGAACCATAAATGCTATTTCCGATAGGGAAAATGTAACGAATTTCAAATGTCATTTTCTTTATATTTAAAATATTATAAATTCATTAATGTATATTTCAAACAATTTCTGCCAGTAAAGCGTAATATGAAAGAACTCTGTTTTTGTTTCCGCATAAACGAAATAATGATGCTATACACATCATTTACAATAGTGATATACTACATTGAACTTCAAAAATATACATAAAATTTTGCTGCAATCCAACAAAAACTTATGGAAGTTAAAATGGGAATAGGCGAACCAGCACAGTAAACACTTTCAATATTGTTGAAAATTATTAAAAATCAGTACCTTATTTCTAAAATTGTTAATTTGTTGGTGTGTTCATTAAAAAAAAAAGTTCGGAAAGTCTGCGTCCTCCCGCGTCTCTAGCGTCCCCCTTGAAAATAAAAAGTAAGGGGACGCTCGAGATAAAATAAAAAAGTGAGGGGACGCCGTCCCCCCGCGTCCCCCCTCGACTACACCACTGATAAGAAGATAAGAATGTTACATTGTTTCAAATACATAAACATCATACAATGTTTGTTTTATTTTTTTTACAAACACAAACAAACAATACATACACAGTCATCACTTTTATATTTAAAACTTATCTTTTGCTATATCAAGTGCAGCAAAAATAATACAGCCAATTACATTACGTACGCAACTGTCAGTAAGATGTATTCGCGCAATCCATCTCAATATGAAGAACAAATGTTGTCTAGAAATTGACTCAAACACCAAGCACGTGCCAGATATCTCCCCTTTTTCTGTTGCAGAAATACCCACTTGATATTCATAAACAATGGAGAGTACAGTAAGCATTTTATGTAACATGAGCATATGGCGGAAGAGGGGACGTGAAAGGGGACGAGAAAGGATGTTTAAAAAGGGGTGTTCGAACGTCTTCTGACAGATGTGCTTGCGTGGTATAACAATGTTTAAATTATCTTCACATTGAAAAATGTAGTAACAAATGCTTTTTTCATTAATTTCTGTGAGTGTAAAACATGTGTCTGTATTTTTTTTTTTTTTTATCACAACATTTTGCTGCAATAAATGGCGATTTTTTTTTTTCAAAATAATTAGTATCTGTTTGATATACGGTTTAGCTGAAGACAAAATTTTATAGCCGGGATTCAATTGTGATTTCAAAATTTTAGCATAGATTAATGTTCATGGCAAATTCTTTTAATGTTAAGTTTTAAATAATTCAGAAAAAGTAGAATTATACATCAACAAGGATTGTTATTTTCTAATTTTGAAACAATTCGTTAATTTCGGAGAACATCGGAGAAACGTATTAATAAATAATAGTATTTTTTTATGTTTACTCGTTTTTCTGTAGTTTATTTTATAAATTAGTAGAGCAACAAATATTTTCAACCAAAAAACAAAAACATTAGAACTACATTTTATTGGGATCGGTGCAAAAAAAAAAAAAAAAAAAAAAAAAAAAAAAAAAAAAAAAAAGAGTTAACATTTTGATCATATATATGTATGATTAATATCCTTAACTAACAACTGTCAAAGCATCAGTTGAGAGAAAAAGGGAAACTATGCTTATAAAAGTAGAATTAATTAAATAAAAAATTATTTATTTATTTACAAAATTATGTTTCTGTAATAGGTGAGTAAGCATATTCTATGAAACAATGAAACAAGGATGGTGCCGATACGCTTGAAAATAGACAATATGTGAAAAGAAGCAGAAAAAAATGCATCTGGAAAGTACTTAAATCGTATGAATAAGCATGTTTAAATTTATAAATACAGTTGAATGAAAAGTCTTGCCCTGCTCATAATAATTCAATACAAATTAACCGTTTGTATAATAATGTAACTTGTTTTATCACCAGATAGATCAGTTTTAGTAGTTTTTTTGTACAATCGAACTAAACATTTCCGGTTCAATGAATTGGAAGGTTTGGACTAACACCCCGGCCTGAGTGCTCTCCAGATATTAATCCTCTGGATTTTTTCTTTGGGGACTAAATCGAGGGCCACACTTTTTGCTCCTCCAATTGCTCACGTCGAAGAACTGAAGACTAGGATACAAGCTGCTGTGTGTACTGTAACAGAAGACATGTTAAAGAACCCTTGGCGGGCAGTAGAATACCGCTTAGACATCCTTTAAGGTACCAAGGTGTCACACGTTGAAATTTACTGAGGTACGTAGTCCTATAAAAAAAAAATTATAATAGTACTTACAATGTATCCAAACAAACATATGTTTAATTATAATTGTTTGAGAATAATAAATATTTATAATCAGGGTATTGCGGTGCTAGTACGGTTTCAGGCACTAATATATTGAGAAAAATATAAAGAGAGGAAAGATAGGTAAATGGAAAAATAAGAAGGACACAGGTGTGAGTAAAGGAATTTAAGGTAGTGGTTAGATAATAAAAGAAAGTATGAAACGAATAATAATGTTCAAAAGGAAAAAAGTCCTTCCGGTCAGTGCCGGAAGGAAGAGGTAGCTTTCATTTTCCTTATTTTAAAAAAGCCAACTTATATTATTCAAACACACGAAGCTCAATTTAGTGGAAACCGAATATAGGAGATTCAATACTAATTTTTATCAATACTAAATCATTATGAATGAGAATTTCGCGAAATTAGTGAGCTTTATCGAAGCTGCTTTTATTTAAACTAACTTATATTTGGCTGCCAAATTCGGCGATTTCTTAAAGTTCCGGCCATTTTAAGACAACATGGTGGATGTGGCTAATCAGTGAACTTGGTCGAGACCTTAGTAATGGCTGTGCACATGCTCACTCACATCGGAATCGGTTGATATATACGAGTGCTGTCGCAGGCAAAAAATAAGTTTTTCAAAATTTCACCCACATTAGAAATTGAAACTGCTATATCTGAGCCATTTTTTAAGATAAAGACAAACAAAAAATGCTCGTGAATGCTTATATCAAGGTCAAATACTTATGAAAGAAACCTTTTTCAATTTCTATTTTTTTTTTTTTTTTTTTTTTTTTTTTTGCACCTCACTTTAAATATAATTTTTTTTTAATTTAATGGCCGCCATTTTGAAACAAGATGGCTGATGAAGCTTGCCAGCGAACTTGGTTGATATATTGATGTATACTATCCACATGCCCTCTTCCATCGAAATAGGCGAATACGTGTGTTATCGCGTGACAAATACAAGATTGTTTCAAAGTGTTAGCCATGCTAGAAATTTAAAGTGCTATAATTCAACTATTTTTTAAGATATAAACAAAAGAACAAATTTTCAGAAACAAAAACTGCTCCAGAATCTTTGTATCAAGGCCAAACACAAAATTTTTTTTTTCATTTTCCAATCTTTTAATACTTCATTTTAAATTTTAAATTACTTTTTTTTTAAAATGGCAACCCTTTTGAAACAAGATGGTGAATGAAGCTGGCCAACGAACTCGGTCGAGACATTGGTATGTACTATGTACAGATCAAGTTACATCCTAATCGGTTCATAAATACGCCTGTTATCGCGTGACAAAATTCAGGACGTTTCAAAATGTCAGCCACGCTACAAATTCAAAATGCTATAACTCAGCCATTTCTTAAGATATAGACGAAAGAAAAACTGCTCCGGAGTCTTTGTATAAAGGTCAAATACATAAGAAAAAAATATTTTCCCATTTTCAATTTTTTGGTACCATATTTCAAATTTTAAATTTTTAAAAAAATTTTAAATGGCCGCCATTTCGAAACAAAATGGTGGATGAAGCTGGCCAACGAACTCGGTCGAGACATTGGTGTGTACTATGTACACACCGAATTACATCCAAATCGGTTCATAAATACGAGAGTTACAGTGTGACATATGTCAGATATATATATATATATATATATATATCAATTTTGAACGGAGGGCGGTTTCGGGGTCTGGGGGTCATGATCGATGAAAATATACCAAAATTTTTTGAAATCGCTTTCCTCCGAACGGCTGCAATAGGTAGCTTTTTGTAAAGAAAGCTACCTAAAAGACAGCAAAAGGTTAGTACGAGACATTTTAGTGAAAGGATAAAATGTTAGAAGAGAGTAACATAGAAAAGAAAATAGTAGGTAAAAGGATGATGCGTTTCATACAGGTGTGAGATAGGAATTTAGGGTACGTTTTGAAGAATAAAAATCCGTCATGCCGTTTTAAAACGTATAACGTGAAAAGCGTAAGAGAGTCATAAACGTGATGCAGGAGGTAAGGGAATAATACAAGTGAGTGAAGTTAACGCGGGAAAGCCTGGGTGTTCTCCCTTTTGCATTAAATTGTTTGGACAGCAGTGGTAAATACTGTGGCTTTCACCATATAACTTGGTTAAAAGGGAAATGAGAAACCTTTCATTACAAAGCAATAGTGATAAGGAAATAAATAAATGTATGAAAGAAGGGGCGATATGGCATTTTGGGCTTGGTTACAAGTGAGTAAGAGGGGCGACTGCTAGCGTACAGGTGTACAATTATATCACGTGATAACAGAAAAGCCACGTATCACGCGATTTAACAATAAAAATTTAAATATTAAGTAAGGGGTTCTTGTACCAATGGAACGTTTCCGTATTGTAAGAGTAAAAACCAATAGGATATTGGGAAAAGCAAGACAGGAGGAGTTGATGTGAGAGGGGATGAAAAGAGAGAAAGAGATGGAGAGTAAAAAGGGAAGATTAGAGGGGAAAAAGATAATATTCTAGATATATTCTAGAGATTTAAAAAAGATACTGAGTAAGCTTTGGAGTTTAAGACGATTCTGGGAGAGTGCTTAGAGAAAAGAGCAGTTAGTAACCTGGAGACATACATGAAGTCTGTCAGCCGTCTGAAATGGAGAGTGTTTGAATTGATCGTCGAACCTTAATTTACTGTTTAGTAATATGCTTTAAGCTCCTGCGTCAGTATTTAAATACTGAACTCTTTTGGCCTACGCCCGTGACTTTATATTACTGGAGATACGAAAATGTTCAGGAAGACGACTTCACAAGAAAGTGGCGTGCCAGGGGCATTGCATCTATTCTTCACCTGCATATTGGGTTAAGCTAAATTTTAGCTATTTATTCTCACTTCAGCACTGTAATTATTAGATATTTAATGTTTGAGAGCGTTAGTACTGATTTACAGTAATTGTGATATGCTTTAATATGGAATGCTTTAGGAAAGGCGAGGCTACTCATGTTTATTCTAAATTTGTTTATTGTTTTCTGGACTTTGTGTTTGAGTCCTAATTATTATACTAATTATCCAATTGTAAACTTTAACATACAAAATTAAACTATTTAATCATTAATCTGTCTAGTATTTATTGCTGCCCACATTTATCTCATGTTAAACTCAGGATAGGAAGGGGTGTGTATCACGGCCTGTTAGACGCCCATTTCTGATACTCCACTTACATACATGACCTTTAATTATTATTCATGCATTAGTAATTAAGTAATATTATACAAGGGAGGTTAGCAACATCCATATTACCTGGGGCATAGACCTCATAACAATGCTGTAAATGGGTAGAATGAGCATCAAAACAAGGAGCATCATAACATTGAGCGACAAAACAAGGGAAGGACTTTTGTTTCACCCTATATAATACAATCAAGATATTACAGTATATGTGTTCGGAAATTTTATAGAAAATATGAGAGTTGATGAAAGGAATCTTTAAAATTACAATATATTATAGAAATGGGCATAAAAGCACATAGAATTCCATATTATATCTATAGTATACCGAGCCACAGATAAAATAACTTGACTTCCAGATAGTGCAAATTTCTGGATTGATCACACTGCCATCTTTTATTTGTTTTAATGTAGATAAATCTAGTGATTTTGTGACGTAAAAAATTGCAAATTTATAGACTGATCACATTTCAGTCTTAAATATGCAGGGTGTCCATAAATTATTGCCTTTGTCTTCTTTACCTCATAAATTTTTATTTAATAACATAATGATAAATGTTATTGCATATTCGTAAAGTACAATTAAATTTTTATTTGAATAATGCAAACAAATTTAATTATTCATAATTATATCTTTCATCCCAATTAAAATTGTGTCTTATTTTATATTTATTTTACTACTATACTTATTTTAATATATTTTAATATATTTTAAAATATTAAATGTTGAAAATGGTCTTTGTTTTTCATTTTTTTCCAAATTTAAGCTTACTGATACTCATTAAAAGGTTTATCTATTAAAAAAAAATACGATCTTACAATGAAAAGTACCGCAAATATAGAATAAGTTGTCAGAAAATTTATAAAACATTTTTAAGCTTTGAATACTCTCACTGTAAATTAAAAAAATGCAATTAAATTTGCCTGGAATCTTTCTAAGATTCTCATTTCCGTGTATGCTTTAATAGCAGAAAGCAAAATCTAAAAGTAAAAAAAAAAAAAAAAAAAAAAAAAAAAAAAAAAAAAAAAAAATCCGATGTATTTCAGAGCTACAAATATTATGTTATTATAAAATTTCTCTATATCTCAAAAATAAGCAGTAAACTTATAAAGTTATGGTTTTAACAATTGTGGTTCGTATTTTGTAAATTTTAATGTAGGTCACACGTCAGAATTTTTAAATATTACTTTAATAATATTTGCCAAATTAAAAAAAATATATAGAAAAATGTCTGTAATGTATTTTAATCTATTTACTATATTTAATTATAAAAGAAAAAAGTAACCGGATTTTTTTATAATTTAAAATTTGTCAAGTGAATTTAAAATTAGAGTCCCCAAAATCGGACAGTTTCTTAACCCTATCGAATACCTAACTTTTGTATAAGGGATCTACTTTAAGTTTGGAAAGTTTCTTCAGAAACATTAAATTTATATTTTAGAAATGCAGTTTGATATTTTCCAGATAATATAGTTTAAAAGTGTGATAGAGTAATTAGATGTACATTTCGTCTTAAAATGAAAAATGCTCCTTATCTAAAATAAAATTGTAAGATATTGTTTTGCAGACAGTAGTGAATTATTCATGTTATTAAAGATACTGAAAACTACATTACCAACTTTTATTAAAAAATATTCTATCTTTACTCCAATAAACAATTCTGATATTGTTATAAAACAGTAAGAAATATATGGCTTTAAATACAGAGGTTACTATATTTTTCGGTTATAAGCAGCCGCTTAAATTTATGTTAATATTCCTGATGTTTTATACAATAATCCCGATAAAAGCGAGTGCATCAAAAATGGTGGTACTTTGAGTTTTTAATTGAGTTTATAAATATTTCATTATTATTTTACGCGACAATAAAAGGATTATAGTAGAAGATTCGTTTTAGTCTGATAATGATAATGATTTTATCACGAAATATTGCAGAATAAAGTTTTGAATTATTGATTTAAACCGAATAAAATACTTTGTAGGATTCCCTTTAAGTGAATTTAGGAGTTTTCTGTTTGCTTGTTCTTGACTGTTCTAATAGATTCATTAAATTGTAATGAAATATACAGTAGTGACCAACATTGTGGAAACCTCTGCAAAAAGGTGTATGCTTGAGGTTTGATAGCTCATAACACCACTTTCTGTTTACTTAATAAGGTGAAACTATTTATCAATGGAAAGATAATTGAAATAAAAAATGTAATAGAATAGGTTTTGTCCAATTATTAATGTCCAATGACAATTTGCACCCCATAAACAAACAACCACAACAACAACCACAACAACAAAAAATGCTTACGTTAAATTGAAGTAGACTTCTTTTACTTAAATTCGGCCAATCAGCATGGTGTTTAGGGATCTAATTAGTTATCATCCTGTTTTAGCAATGAGTCAATCAGGATAAGTAATATTCAACTATTGATGTCATGTTTTAAAGAACATTTGAGCCCAAAGAGGAGGTCAGTTGTCAGGGCTTTATTTGATTGCTATTAGAGATATGCTAAAAACATAAAAAAATTAAAGAAATGGTATAAAGAGTTTACGGTCCCCCAGAAAGCGATATAAAATAGTACCATTAGGTGAAAATGTTTACAGTTATGAAGAAATCAAAAGGCAGATTTGATGAATATTAACCAAATGAGGCGTCGAAATTTTTGAGTTGATATAAGGTATCTCGCTACAAAACTAAAATGGTAAATGCAAGAAAACGTGTACAACAGCAATTGTTGAAAGGAGAATTATGAAGCTGTGCATAGTAGAAGAAAACCATATGGATAGTATAGAAAAGTATACCAACATTAAGATGAAATTGCGCAGTACAAGGTAAAATGGTGCAAGCCAATGTGATGGGGCTCTTCGCACATACTGCAAAGATTTCGTATAAACGCTAGAATTCCATAAAAAAGCCTTTTTGTCTTTTCCAAAAGTGTTCAAAAGATTAAAATGGAGTAAAATTCATGTGAACCAGACTGCGGAATAATAGGACTGTGTAATGTTTTCTGGCGACTCCAAAATCCCCCTTTCGGTAGAAATGACTTGAAATACATATGGATAAATTCGTTGAATATTGGCATTAATTAATAATTTTTATTTGAAATGCTGTATATTAAATTGAAAAAAAACTATTTTCAATTTATTATAAGAATGCTGAAATATTTTCGGAAGTTTGTTTTACAGGAAATACAATTAGATTTTACCTGAGATTCAAAACGTGGAAGTTTTTTCAATACTACTGTTACATTTTAAAAATTAATAGCACAATTCATTAATTTTCACCCCATCCTGCTTTACTAATCACAGCAATAGTTTTTAATATGAAATAATAATAATATCAGGTTGTAACGAAAGTTTTCCGCAACAGCTAATATTGTCTGCGCAAACAGTTTGCGTTGACGTGTTTGCTCGTATTTTGTCAAACGATTTTTGGCATTTGAAAGAAAGAGACTTGCTTTATAACACTGTGTTTTGTGAAATTTGTAAACAAATATCGTTATCATTAAGGACTAGGTGTCTGAAATGGAACTATCACACTACCAGATTAGAACCATAATTTACTTCCAGTTCTGTTGCAAAAAGTCAGCTACAAAATGTTACCGAATCATGTGTACAGCTGTAGGTACTGCTGTTGTATCATATGACACTGTGAAGGTTTGGTACCGAAAGTTAAAAAACAATGACTATGACATCCAAGAAGCAGAGCGCTCTGGCCGGCCTGCTGATGTTGACGAGGCCCGTCTGCGAGAACTTGTGGAAGAAGATCAGTATACAACCACTCGAGAGCTAGTTAAGGAGTTAGACGTTAGTGCCATGTCCATTAGTCGTGCTATGCATCGCATAAACTTGATGTACAAGTTCAATCGGTGGGTGCCGCATGAGCTGACTCAAGCAGATAAGGATTGGCGTGTTCAGACCTGCACTAATCTGCTCGAATATCAACGCAAGGACAATATTCTGGACCAGATCATCACTTGTGACGAAAAGTGGATTTACTTCAACAACACAAGCCGAAAAAGGGGTTGGTCTGCACCTGGTGAGCCCGTCGGCAGCGTCGCAAAGCGCAATTTGACAAACAAAAAGTTAATGCTTTGTATCTGGTGGGATTGCCGTGGTAATATCCACAAAGAGTATCTGGAAAAAGGTAAAACCATAGACAGTAAGGTGTACAGCGAGATGCTAGTTCGTGTTGACGCTGCTATCAATACAAAACGTCAAAATGTGTTCCGGCGAGAGAAGGTAATGTTTCATCAAGATAATGCTAGACCACATGTGACTGCATTCACTGGCTGGACTCTGTATGGACTCGAATGGGACCTCTTGCCACACCCACCATATAGCCTCGACATTGCTCCGTCAGATTTCTACCTTTTTTTTCACACCTGCAGCTACATCTTTGTAGTGCTATTTTTAATCCTGCACAGGACGTCCGAAATGAGGTTGGTCTGTTTTTGGACTCGCGGCCTCCAAGTTTCTGGGCCGAAGGCTTTGAAAAACTACCAAAACTTTGGCAGAAAATCATAGATTTGGGTGGTGATTACTACCCGCGCTAAAGGTACTGTTTTCATGTTTTTATTTTTATTTTTATTAACCCTTAACCGGAAACGTGAAAATCTCGTGCAGAAACAGAACCTTTAATAATTCACCAAATAGTGAACTTAAACATTTAATCTTTAATAGTAATGCATTAACAGGACCAATTTTTTAACATAACAGAATAAAAATAAGTTTTTAATGTCGGAGAGAGAAAATATTAAGGGGAGGTATGTAGACGCAGCCATCTCACAGAGGGTACGTTTCCGGTTAAGGGTTAAGAACTGTTTTTGGGAAAAAACTTTCGTTACAACCTAATATTTTCGAAATTTAAATAATTTTACTATACAAATTTTAAATTGTTCGTTACATAAATCGTAATTTGAACAAAATTACTCTTTTTCTTTTCTTAGAAGGAGAAAGAAGAAAAAATAGCAGCATCGGAAAAATCCTTTCAGCGGTACTTCGAGATGTTTTCTGAGAAATCTCGAAATCCCGGAATTGGAAATTGGGAGTGTAATTGTATTTCCTAAATGCATACATGGCATCATAAGAAAACAAGTTGGATGTGCCAATCCCAAAACTTTCTTCTATCTCATATATTTTAATATTTAAAAATGTTGTTACAAATGTAAATATTTCATTTTTATTAGTTCAACACTATATCAACTTTGACTTTCATCTTAAATTTCTGCTTCGGTCAATTAATCGGAGTAAAAACGAGTTAATGTCAATCATCATATTTATTAAAAGACATAGTGTTTCGTTATTCTGTTGTATATCAGCTGTTCGCGATTAGTTGGCTTATCAGAATGGGAAGTTCTCGTCGATTCACGAGCCACCGGTGTACAATAGAACTACGAAAAATCAAGAAAATTAGACAAAAAATCGCTATTATAGTGCCCCTTTTTGGCGGAATATTTCCAAATTCAGGGAGGACTTTCTTGTTATCTCCAAAAACATATACAAGAAAATTGGTTCAATTCTATGCATAACTTCTTACACTTTTCGATGGTACAATATTCAAAATGGCACAAAAATTGAACAAAAATCGTTATTACAGCGCCCCCTACTGGTGGATGTTTTCCAAATTCAGGGTGGACCTTCTTGCCATGCCCAAAAACATACACGAAAAATTTGGTTCAATTCTATGCATAACTTCATACACTTTTCGATGGTACAATATTCAAAATGCACAAAAATCGCTATTACAGCGCCCCTTACTGTCGGACTTTTTCCAAATTCAGGGAGGACCTTCTTGCCATAGCCAAAAACATACACAAAAAATTTGGTTCAATTCTATGCATAACTTCATACACTTTTCGATGGTGCAATATTCAAAATGCACAAAATTCGCTATCACAGCGCCCCCTACCGGCGGATTCTTTCCAATCTAAGGGATGGAACCTAAAAAAAATCTAACCCCTAAATCTGTTTGCCATAGCCAAAAACTTAAAAAATATATGGTTCAATTCTATGCATAACGTCAAACAATTTTTGATGGTACAATTGCGACACACGGACACACGGACAGACGGACAGATAAATATTTACTATAAACATATTTTTGGGATCTCTAACCCCTAAAACTTGTAAATCCGTCAAAAACCTGAAGTCGAAATGAATCTCGATTACAATACTTTCTCCTTTTGAAGATTGAAGAAAGTAAAAAAAAATGCACATACATCATACCATATCCATTCAATTAACACCATTTTGTAAACTGCCTCAACGGTAACAAAATAAGACACACGCCAGGATATATTTAATTGCTTCTCATTAGGTATTGTATGTTAATTCTACGATACAAATTACCTCTTAAATTCTCATTTATTTTTTGTTCGAGAGAAATGTTTTTATTATGCATTTTGGGACACTGCCTTAAAATAATAATAAGTTATTCATTTGCTGTCTTTCGAAAATAAATGTAATGCCTTTTTTGTTAAGGATTTTCCGAAAAGATATTATTTTATGTCTGAAAAGAAGATGTTTGAACAGATAACAGGAGCAGAAATATTGAAAACATCTGGGAGAAATTTAGCTACTATGCTGGCATATCTCCAAGATGTTAAAGAAGTAGTATCATTTAGACTTTTTTCCGTTCTTACTTGATTAATCTATAAAATTAGATGCAGGTGTGTTCAGAAAAGTACATGTCAGACAATAATGAATGATAAATAATCCGAGAATTATATGATAAAAACGAAATTACATTTTTTTTCAGTCAAATATTTATAAAGATATACAAAGAAAAATATATTATGAGAATATTTAAACATAATCACATGATAAAACTTCTCATATATATATTTTTAAAAATTTAAAATTTAAAATTCATTAAAAAAGGTGGGGTAATTTAAAATCGTTATAACTCGAAATATTATCTGTAGAATTTCATTTTTTTTTTTCATTTAAATAAACAGAAATATAAAAGTTTTAACTTAGATTCCGTATTTTTAAAAATATTAATAAAAAAACAAACTAAAAATGTTTGAAGTAAAAATTAAAAACAAAATGGTGTAACTTAAAAAAAAATCATATTTTCAAAAGCAAGTATTTTTTTTCTAATTTGCTGAATCAGAATTAAAGAAAAACAATTGAAAAATACATGTTACAAGTTTGAACCATTTACCTTTAACGGTTCTTTACTTATAACGATTTAAATATGAGAAATAGTGAAAAAAGTCATCATGAAGAAAAACGTATTTTCACAAGAAATTGTTTTCATGGCAACCACCGCTTGAAAGCTAGATTTTGAAAACTCACTAAAACGAAAAATTTAATATTTTCCATTCTAATTAAGATAGAAACATGATTTAAACGTTATTTTAAGCAGAAAAACACAGGGAAATGTTTAATGCAATAAAAGTTTTTTAGAGAATTTGGAGATTTCTGTGTCCCGGACCCCCTTAAAATAATAATAAGTTAAAATAATAATAATCGTCTGCTGTCTTTCAAAAACAAACTTAATGTATTTTTTGTTAAGATTTTTATGAAAGGATATTTTTCCGTCTGGAAAGAAGATGTTTGAACAGATAACAGAAGCTGAAATATTAAAAACATCTGGGAGAAATTTAGCTACCATGCTGGCATATCTCCAAGATGTTAAAGAAAAAGTATCATTTAGATTTTTTCCTTTTTACTATATTAAGCTATAAAGTTAGTACATGCAGGTGTGTTTAGAAAAGTACGTGTAAAATAACAATGAATAATAAATAAGGTGTGAATTATGGATAAAAGCGAAATTACATTATTTTTTTCAGTCTAATATTTATAACGATATACAAAAAATATGTTGTAAGAGAATATTTCCGTCCAATATTTGCGAATCTATTATATCTTATTCTTCTGTCGGACATAAAATTGTTATTCAGAAGAGAAAAGTTTCTATATTGTACTTTCTGGGTGAATTATTTTTAACCAAAAAAGTAGTATAAAACTTTATAGGCTATACATATATATTTTACATATATACATATTATTATAAAAGTATTTGAAATGTTATTCCTCATCAGCTGAAAATCCGTGTACTGAAAAATTGTATGTATCCTAAAATTTTTATTTTTATTGCGTACTTAGTCCGTATAAGTTATATTCATAACGTTTCATTGCATGTTCTAACAAGTAAAATAGTTAAAACAATAAAAAATAGAAAAACGCATTTCTCATGCCAAAAAACTCTGAAAAATTATAATATTCTAAGTATCATGGTTCGGTGTGTGAAAAAAAGTAGCAGCATCGGAAAAATCCTTCCAAAAGTACTTCGAGATTTTTTCTGAGAAATCCCGAAATAAGAGGAATTGGAAATTGGGAGCGGAATTGCATTTCCCGCGTACGTGGATGGCAACAAAGAAAAGAAAGATGCTTATATTCTATATCACAATCATTCGAGGTGCGCATTCAGTTAAAAACATTGCGCAAATTACCTCAATGGTAGCTCAGTGAGACACACGCAAGGAAATTCTTTCTCATTAGATATTGTATGTTAATTCTGAGATACAAATTAACTCTTGAAGTTTCATTTGTTTTTCGAAAACAAACTGAATGTCTTTTTTGTTAAGATTTTTATGAAAAGAAATTTTTCGGTCTGGAAAGAAGATGGTTGAACAGATAAGAAGAGCTGAAATATTAAAAGAATCTAGGCGAAGTTTAGCTACTATACTGGCATATCTCCAAGATGTTAAAGAAAGTAGTATCAATTAGATTTTTTTCCCTTTTTACTATATCTATATATATAAAAGCCGTTCTCTGTGTGTATGTCCTTTATACAAATCTTTAATTTTTGACCGATTTGCACAAAACTTGCTGTACATAGGCTTTAGAACGTGGAATACCCTGTCACCTTTAAAAAATCATCAGACCAATATTTATCCCTTTTTTCTATCATCTTTCATAATTTAACATTATAGAAATATCTCATTTTAAATTTTCAAATTCAATAGCTTCATTCCTGTTGCCACACATCTAAAAAACTGCTCAATAATTAAAAAAAAAATTGATAACTCGAGTACTTTGTTTTATTAGCCAATAAAAATTCAGACTCGACTGCTATATTTTTACATTTTTGAAATCGACGTCATTCTAATCAGAAAATGCACATTTTTCATATATTTATGTAAAAACTTTAACTAAGCATGTTTTAAAATGACCTTAGAAGTACTTTAGTTGAATGTTAAAAAATCTATTTTAATGAAGTCGTTTCAATATCAAGAATCAAATAAGGAAAATGATAATAGTAAAAAAAAAAAAAAAAAAAAAAAATCGTTTGCTAGATATGACGTCAATGTCATCAATATAATTTCAAACTGGCTCTAAAAACTGGATGCTACAATTTATTCCCTATTTCTTTGTAATCTTTAATTATATCATTTAGATAAATGTTTTAATACCTGAAATGTAGTGATAACATTCTACGATTTGTATCGAATACGGTGATATAAAATACGATTTTTGTACGATTTATATTAAATAGAAATTATAGCTACTATTTTTTAGGGTAAGCTTTTTTTCTTTTTTAAACAAAATTTAATGACTGACAGACTTTTCTGTTAGACGTTGAAATAATGGGATGCATGATGTTTAGAGATCAAATGGCAGTAAAAGCGTAATTTATGGTATGGTTAGGTTGTTGCCACCAGCAATATGGTGCAAGGCGTTACTCATATATATGTCTTTTCTTCATAATATTGCATTAATAGCAAACGGATATATCTTTCTGAATTGGGTTACAGGTATATTTAAAAATATATCCGTGATTGAAAATTAATTTAAAATGGATAAACAATCCGTAAATTGAGATAAGCTTTTCAAAAAAAAAAAAAAATACTGAAAGTACTTTTTGTATTCTATTAGATTTTGGAATAATCAAATGTGCAATGTTTAAAGGTCAAATTTCAGTAAAAGTTAAATTTATCGTTGGGTTAGGTTATTTCCACCAACAATATGATGCTAGAGTTACTCATTGTTCATCAATGTCTTTACTTTATAATATTGCATTAAGAGCAAACAGGTATATCTTTCGTAATTGGGCTGCATGTAGGGATGAGATTTCCACGTTTTTGCACACCGGTATATTCTTAAAGAAAATGTTGTTCTGTTAAATCAAGAGAGTGTCCCGATTAAATGAAATATCATTTACTCTAACAAAATACTGGTGTGAAAAAATGCGGAAATCTTATCCCTGGCTGCATGCAAATCAGAAATATCCATGATTGAAAATTACTTTAAAATCCATTCACATGAAAAAATTGAGATACAATTTTCAAATAAATTGCATTTGACAGCAGCTTTTTCTATTCGACAGTGTGAAAAACGAAATTGTATGATGATCATAAGTTAAAAAATTTTTAGTAAAGGCAAAATTTATGAGTTAGGTCATTGCCATCATCAGTATAATGTCACAATTGGCATTGTGTTTGTAATTTTTTTTTATATATATATTATGAAGAAGACTCAATGAAAGAGTCGAAACATGTAAATTTTTAATATTTATAATGTTTTTTATTATTTAAATGACGCTTTTTAAGCAAATAATTGTACTTTAATATATGTTATGGCATTTGTTTGGAATATACATTATTATGGTATAGTTAATAGTAGACGCAATTAAAACTATTTTACTTATATTTCTTATCGGTCTTTTAACGATTCGTGGACGGTAATGCACCAATCTAAGTTATTGTCACTGCCGTATTATTTCATTTTAATGTATTTTACCCGGGTGGACCATTATTATTGACACGAGCGAAGCCGGGTAGATCTGCTAGTTAATCTATGAAATTACATGCAGGTGTGTTCAGAAAAGCACATGTCAGACAATAATGAATGATAAATAATCCGGGAATTATAGGATAAAAGCGAAATTACATTTTTTTTTTCAGTTTAATATTTATAAAGATATACAAAGAAAAATATATTATGAGAATATTCAAATATAATCACATGGTAAAACTTCTTATATATATATATATTAAATTTTAAATTTAAAATTCATTAAAAAAGTGGGGTTATTTAAAATTTTTATAACTCGAAATATTATCTGTAGAATTTCAATTTTTTTTTCATTTAAATAAACAGAAATATATAAGTTTTAACTTAGATTCAGCATTTAAAAAATATTAATTAAAAGAAAACTAAAAATGTTTGAAATAGGAATAAAACAAAAAAAAAAGGTGTAACTTAAAAAAAAAAAATCATATTTTCAAAAGTAAATATTTTTTTTCTAATTTGTTGAATAAAAATTAAAGAAAAACAATTGAAAAATACATGTTTCAAGTTTCAACCATTTATCTTTAACGGTTCTTGACTTATAACGATTTAAATACGTGAAATGGTGAAAAAAGTCATCATGAAGAAAAACGCATTTTCACAAGAAATAGCTTTTATGACAACCATCGCTTGAACGGTAGATTTTGAAAACACACCAAAACGAAAAAATGAATATTTCGTGTTCTAATTAAGATAGAAACATGATTTAAACGTTATTTTAAGCAGAAGAACACAGTGAAATTTTTAATGCAATAAAAGTTTTTTAGAAAATTTGGAGATTTTTGTGTCCCGGACCTCCTTAAAATAATAATAAGTTATTCGTCTGCTGTCTTTCGAAAGCAAACTAAATGTCTTTTTTGTTATGATTTTTATGAAAAGAAATTTTTCGGTCTGGAAAGAAGATGTTTGAACAGATAAGGAGAGCTGAAATATTAAAAGTATCTGGGTGAAATTCAGCTACTATGCTGGCATATCTCCAAGATGTTAACGAAAGTAATATCATTTATACTTTTTTCCCATTCTTACTTGATTAATCTATAAAATTGCATGCAGGTGTGTTTAGAAAAGTACATGTGAGACAATAATGAATGATAAATAATCCGAGAATTATAGGATAAAAGTGAAACTAGATTATTATTTCAGTCTAATATTTATAAGAATGTGTAAATAAAAATATATTAGGAGAATATTTCAGTGTAATATTTGTTAATCTATTATATGTTATTTTTCTTTCGGACATAAAATTGTTATTCAGAAGAGATAGTTTTGAAAATTTGTATTCTCCGAGTGAAATAATAACAACTTTATACGCAGTACAGGGTCATCGAAAAATAATGCCTAGATTTAAAAAAATCATAACATCGAAACCTTTTATGTTAAATGGGTAATTTTTTCACTACACGATAACTGGTGAACTCAAGTTTGGTTTTAGTTCACCAGAATTTGTTTGCGTGTCTGCGTTATGTGCGGATTAGTTGCGCAGTCGTCAAGGTGAGCCGATGCTTTGTTATCAGGAGTAGTTTGACCTGGATAAGTTCTCCGAAAAAGCCGCAGTACACTGACTATTGACTTTGACTCCACATGTGCACTGTGCTTTTTGTTGCACGGTCAACATCGTACTGAGCAGCTGCAGTCTGGCGCGAATGTTTTATGTACAACGATAAATGTACAATTACTATTTCAGAAAATCTTCTGAGATAAAAATTGTTAGTCAAATTAGTTGGATTTTTATTATGATGAGTCAATTGTATTTTGAAAGCTCTAAGATTAGTTCATTCGTATAAAACTAACTTGTAATTAACATGCCATAGAGTTGTGTATCACATAATAAATTATTACAGCATTGTTGCATAAGATTTCCAATTCTTTTTTTTTTTTCTTGCAGTTGTTGTTTATATTCAGCTTTATGTAACTCATAGGTTCCCAGACTTTTCTGCATCACCGCCCCTTTTTACAAGAAAAGAAATCCAACATCCCTTCTTCCATGATAGTTAATTTTACCAAATATTAAAATATTGTTGCATATTATCTATGCCTATTTTGCTATTTCGTGTGTTACATACAAACAGATATATCTGTTAATAATTACAAAGTAGAAATTAATTAAAACATGTATAAAATGTAGTAAAAAATAATTTATTAAAATTTTAAAAATAAACACAAAATTAATAAGAAATTTAAAAAATATATTGAGGTTCTTGAGACTGGTGGAGTTTGAACAATTTGTTAATGTCGGAATCTAATTTCGTTAACACCAGTCGCAAAGTACCTCGTTTTGTGATGCGCTGCCTGTTTCTTTCCTTAGACTATAATTTGCCACTGAACTCACGCTTAGCCAAATACGATGAAAAAAAAAAAAAATTCTGAACCTTTGCCGGTTGGAAAACTGGTAGCGATTTTTGAAGCCAGAATTCTTGGTAGCCATTTTTCAATTTTACTCTTATTTATTAATGCCTAATATAGTAAATTTTGAACTAAGCGATTTTTGAACTTCTAACTATTTTCAGTGCGATATATCGTAAAGTTTTGTCATTTATGAAAGAATTGCCCACTAAAATAAAATTTTGTCCTTTAAGAGTTTAAGCGTTTGTCCGCGTTTCACTGCGATTTTTTGGCATTCTTAAAAAAAAAAAAAAAAAAAAAAAAAAATGAAATGATTCGCGTTCCCCATTTCTACAGCTCGTTTGAATAGATTTTCATTTCAAAGTTTATTTTAGGTTTTTAATCAAGGGTCCGGGCAACACTGGAGGAGGTCAGCTAGTTTTATTATCTTAATTTCCTAAATAGGTAGATACGCTACGGCCGTCCCTTTTGACTGTCTTAACACCCTCATTTTTTACTCTGGACCCACTACCGACCCCTGGAAGTCTCCAGGGGGACACTACTGTCCCCGTTGGGAACCTATAATGTAACTATATGATAAAACAGATTTCACCGAATGGCATTAATAATTACGCCAATTTATTCAACTCAACTTTGTTTTTGTATGTAAGGATGGAATTTTAGAATCGATTTTTAACTTATTTCTTCATATGATAAAATTATAAAACTATTAACAAACAATTTTTGTCCTAAAACTATACAACATTTTTATAATTTGAGAACTTAATTACTAGAAAACAGGAATTCTGCTTTATCAGAATTTAGTGTCGCCCCCAATGTAAAAAAAATATATATGTATGCATAAATAGTATAAAACCTATTTCAATTTTAAGACTTAAAGCACACACTTTTATTTTATCCAAAATGACGTCATTCGCATCCGATTAAGAATTCCACATTTACGATCCACTCTTAAACATCTACAGTAAAGCATGCATAAGGATGTCACAATCGCAAAATAATACACAAATGCAGCAAACAGATGCCGTCATTAAAGAAACTCGAAAAAAAAAAACGGCTATCTAATGATTTATAGGCATTCATTTGTTTGTAACATTAATATAGACGATTTCGGTCGTGACGTCAGTCATGACGTTTTAGTTGGAAACTGACTCCAAACAAACGGTTGCTATGTTGTATTTTCTATTTTGTTTGTGTATTGCAGCTCTATCTTATATCTATATCTCACATTTAAGTGTTTTAATATTTGATATGTACTGGTAACATTTTCCACAATTTATATTTAAAAAGAAATGTGGCATAGCAACCGTTTGTTTGGAGTCAGTTTCCAACCAAAACGTCATGACTAAGGTCACACTAAAAGTGTCTACAGATACTTAAAATTAAATATAATTTATAATAGCTCCATGTTATAACAAAGTTATTCGTTTATATATTTCAAAATAGCACGTGAATTAATTACATTTTCTTTCGGTTGTTATGAGAAAATGGCAACAAAAAGATATAATTGCTATTTTTCAACTACTTTCCTTTTACTTTCTATATAAATAAGTACTTGAGTTGCCAAAATTAAACAAATAGTGCTAAAAGTTACAAAAAAATTAATATTTCAAAAATAAATGGAGATACAGTTTTCAAACAAATTGCATTTAAAAGTTTTTTTTTTTTTTTTTTTCCCAATACGACGGTATAAAAATTTAAAATGTGCGATGCTTAGAGAAAAAAAAATAGCTATAGAGCATTTAATCGCGCAATGATACATCTGCTTTGTTTATTGCTGCCTAATGTAAGCTAACGTTATTTTTTGGAGACAAATGAAGCTGTGAGAAATAATTAGCATACAGTCCCGGGGGCTAATAAAATAAAAACTAAATTTTAAGGCATTTTTCCACTTGTGCATTGCTTTCGGCCTGATCTTGCATTATTTACCACTGATTTAGTATCTTCATAACGTAAGAACTACTCTCGTACGCCAGATAAAGTGACAGATCCATCAACACATCTTGCAATTTCAGCATACTGGAGACCATTTTCTGTAAATGTCTCAATTCTTCTAGGTGTCCAATCAGTTTTTGCTGTTGATGACATTGTTTTAAATTATTTTCATTAAGAAAAAAATAGAAATAGAAAAAAAAATTATTCTATTTAGTTACACTTGTTACAGGTCTGGCGAACCTTTTTATAGTCGCGTGTCAATTTAAAAAAAAAAATATTTTACATGTCCTTGACGTGCCAACTATAAAACAAATTTAGTGGATTGAAAAATAATGAATCAAAACTACTTGAAAATTACTTATTAAGATTTTTAATAATATGGGTAACATACATGTAAGTATTACATTGTAACAATTATAGAAACACTTAAAATTTAGAAATTAATGAAAAAATAATGTGATTGTGTTGTATATTGGATGAAAAATAATTAATATCATTATAATGCTCAGTTTATTTTAACAGAATGCTAACTAAAATGGATTTATCTGACAAATGCTCTCTATTTGATTTTTTATATTATTAATTTGAGAAAATAATAACTCACAGGTATAAATAGTAGGAAAAATGATTAAAATAAAAAAAGGCAGTTTATATTTAAATAGGCCTCAAATTTATTTTCAAGTTGCCATAATTTACCATCGGTATTTTTATTAATACATATGTAATAATCTTTCCTTTTTGGTAGGTTTGAAGTATTTTCTTTGTTTGATAAATTTTCGAACCATATTGAATAAGATTAAAATTTATCAATTTCCAAATAATCGAATTTAGAATGAAATGAGGTCATCGAAGTTCAAGTATTTTGTGTAACATCACTGTATCCTGATTTAGAGATATAATCAACGCCACACCGTGCAAAATTATTCTTTCGCGTGCCAAAAGTGGCACGCGTGCCATAGGTTCGCCGACATTACTAATATTAATCATTCTGCAAAAGCCGTTCCAGCAAAATACCGCTTTTACAAATCAAAATATACTACAGTTTAGTTACTGACATTTGATTGGTTCTCAGAACAGTCATTGTGATTGGCAAGGAAGCTTCTATTACAATAAATACACTTCAGCATTCATGACGTGTTTGTATTTTAGACTAAAGTAACCGTAACTTTTTTTGTAATGCAGATATTTTAATTCTGTTTTTGTTTTTCATTATTACATTCGACATTAAATTTCCTTGAATTTGATGTATAAACATTTGCATTCAAGGGAAAATTAACATATTCTATAAGCACACAAAGTTATAAAGTATGAAAATTTCAAAAAATTTCCACAATTCTGGCCACCACTGTATATATTAATAAGTGCACTTGCTTCCGCTTTCTATAAAGTTTTAAAAAGACACCGAGCTTACTATAATCGAATTCGGTGCTCACGCTAAATTAATGTATTGTAACAGATTTTTCTGAAAAAAAACAAAAAAAAACATAAGTTGCATTCGTGAAATTAAGCGTTATTACCCGACTGAAAAGAAGGGTTATGTGCTTCACGCGTATCTGGGTATGTGGATTTCTTTATACCCTCGAAACATCCCAACGGCTGGATGGATTTTAATGAATGTGGTCTCTATCGATTCGTCTTAACCGTCCTATGGTTATAGGCTATGTTTTGTTTTTATAAGTTCAAAATGGCGGCCGTAAAATACAAACTGGCGGTAGAGACAAAAAAAAATTGTACGCATCATATTGAATGGCATATCATTGGATAGATCTTTCAAAATGAAGACGGTGTTTGACTATTTTACAGTCAGAAGCTCCATTTAAATATTATACGACCTGGAAGTTGTGTAGGTAGGATCTGTAGCTTTACTGCAACTCTAACCATCATAGACATCTATAGGCGTCATTAAAACTATGTTTATAGATAGGAACTAACACTTAAACACAATTTAAAAGTCATCAGTACAAATAAATAATAAAAAAAATATGTAAGTAATACAAAAAATAGTTTCACATTGATGAGAAATAATTAATTAGTTCGCTTTTTAAGCAGTTGGGTTTTTTGATTATTTAAATATAAGTGATTTTTTTTAAATATAAAAATTTAATGCTTATAACAGAGAACCAATATACATATTTCTACTGCTTCATGTTAATGAAATCCAAAACTAATATTTTAATTTCAGATATCGTAAGTACTTAAAGTAAAATATTTGAGTATATCATTACTTCATATAAATACTTTACTCAAATTGTTTTCAGAAGGAAAATCTTTTCGGCAGATTGCCAACCAGTTTATGGAAGCTGTAAGTTTTCGTGCTTAATGCATAAAGAAAACTGTAAGATAACACTGTTTCATTTATGCTTTTTCCGACGAAGTATAATGATCTTAATCTTTATGCAAAATGCTCAAAGATAAGAGAATCGTGAAATTAAAGATAAATGGAATAGAAAGTTCTTGACATTAATCAAGAAAATTGTAATATATTTTTACTTGCTACTATTTCATTGATATTTTCCATTTGACACCATTATATGTTGTTCTATTTTTATTTTTTGTGTGCATTTTGCTTTTCAAAATTGAATAATAATAATAATAATAAAAAAAAAAAAAAAAAAAAAAAAAAAAAAAAAAAAAAAACGGTATATTACGGCATATACCGCGCATTTTTTATACAAAAGAATTAATCGAAAATTGCAAATGTAGGTTACATACTGTAAAATTATTATATGAAATTAAAATATTTAAAAATTAAAAATAAAGATGATTATACAGCTAATTAATAAAAACAAATTACCAATCTTTAAATCATAAACATATAAATTAATGATACAATTTACCCAATACTAATTTTTCAAATCATCTAGTTATATAATACGCTAAGGGGTTGCGTTCATCCTCGAAAAAAAAAACAAAAAAAAAACATGCTGCAGCAATTATTCCGATGCCTTAATTAGGGCAATTCTTCGACTTATGGATATAATCTACGTTGTATCACATCTATTCTTCTTCATTTACTCGAAAACATTAAAAAACTATACAATTATAATGTTTTAAGTTCTAAATTAAAAATAACCACCTAATAACAACAGATTACCGATATTAACAAACGAACATTCCAGAAATTGTGATTAATTTTATAAATGTAAACAATGTGTAGTGAGTTACTCATTTTTGAAAATTCATTGATAAAAATATAAAAACTTTCCCGCATTGACTATTTTAACGCCCGTGTATTAATATGCCTTTGACGTCATTCTTTTATGAATCAATGAAAATAGTTTTTAATTAAAAAAAAAAAAAGTCTAAGAAAACTCAACTCTATTTTTGGTATTTTTGTGTTATCCGTGCAAATCTCGCCAATAATAGTTATTTTTTCGTGTGTATGATTTGGAAACAATGATTTGAAGTTGAAATAAAATGATATGGTATTTATTATTACTATTATTGTTATGTATTTTAAAATTAATGTGTGAAAGGCTTGTATTTTAATTTTATGCAATATATGTATTTTGAAATTTTGCATTTTAAATAAAAGTTATGTTTTTAAAATGAAATGGGTAAAAGTCTTATATTTTAAGTAAAATTATTGCAATATAAATGCTTTCAATGGGAGCAATATTTGGCTATTTATCACATCGTAGAGCTAACATAAAAGTACTCTATTTTCTGAATATTAGTGTAATAAATATATTTAGTTTGTTTGTTTCTGGTTTGTATCTTTTATTTATATTGGAAAAATTTATTAGATGAATCATTAATCCAATTTCTTTTCTTTTTTTCAATCTTAATTATTTCTCAAAATCGCATAATATTAAATTTTACACCGTTGAATAGGGAGTGATGCACTTTCAAAAGTAAAATGTTTCAAAACTATATTTCAATCTATTGACTTTTTATGATTTTAAACCAAATAGCTTGATTACGGAATAATAGTATATGAATATTTTTATCAACTATTTCAAATTTTAAGAGAAAACCGCGATTTCTACCCACCGTCCTAGGACGGGCGTTTACACTACTAAATCTATAAATTAACAAAACTAATTAAAGTATTGCCAATCTTTAAAATCCTAAACCTATAAATGCATTCATTGCAGACATTGAGCAAACAATAAGTTTTATTAACAAAAACTGTAAAATGCATTCTTTAATTCAAGTGACATACACATTATTTTTTTCTAGAAAGAAGTATGCTATAAAAGATTGAAAAGAATTCCTGCGTTGCCTGCAAGCATTTTGTATTTTCTATGCAAAATCCGCATATGTATTATTCCTGAGAACAGAATGTTAAAAATTCCTTTTCTAATTCATGCCAGATATTCTTTTTTTAAAACGTACAATGAGTTACAAAGAAAGGGAAAATAAAGTCTAGAGGGATTTGGAGTTTCAATGCTTATGACAAATGTGAATAAGAATAAAGACGTACAGAAGCCTTTAAGTTGAATCTATAAATCAAAAAGTTAATTTTTTCGTGACATACGAGATTAAATTTTCTGCGTTAGCGTTGTTACGAATTTTGGATTTAAAAATGTAACATAATAATAACGAAATTGTTTGATTTGTTTCAATTTCAACTACAGTAAGTCTTTGAAAATAAAAACGAACTTCTTAAAATTTAGGTCACACAAAATTTAATATAACTGGAGAGAAAGTCTAAATTAATTTTCCCAGTAAATAGACAAACAAACAAGTAATTAGTTTTAGTCAATTTACGCTCTAATCGACATTGAGCACTTACCACATAATAGATGATTAAAAAAAAATCAAGTTAGATGTTATATTTTTTATAAGGAACAATTCAAAACGAAAGTAACTGTTGTGCTGTCATAGATAATTTAGTATTTTCTATTCAAAATCAGCATATATATTAGACTTGACAATGCAATGTTCTTTCTAATCAACGTGTCACAATCCTTTTTAAGAATGAACATAGAATTGTAAAGACCGAAAAATAGGGTAGTATTAATTTGCAGAATTTTTACTTTAATGCTTATGATAAATATGAACAAATATTAAAGAAAATAAATAAAGAATCTTTTCAATGAGTGCTATGAATAAAAAAATAAATGCTTCGTTTTAAGTATATATTAAAATACATCTGTGTTACATTGATACAACTTTCGGAGTATGAAATGCAATATATTTAAAAAAGAATAAGCCCGGACAGTTATTGACATAATGTATATGGGAATTGCAAGTTTTAGCATTGTCGCAGTTTTTGGAAATTGAAATTTCACATAATAATAATAAATAATAATAATTCTTTAAAGTTTTCTGCAGTAAACTTGAAGGAAAAAAAATTAATATCTAAAAATTTAAATGACAGAGTATTTATTCTACTTGAACAGAAATGCGTTTACGACATTAAATTATTTTTCTCTGTTAAATAGGTAAACTCATTAAAGAATGAATTTTTACAATTCTTCTTCCGAGAAAGAATTAGCATTTACTAGAGAATAGTTAAAAAAAGAAAAATTTTAATTCAAATGACATTCTACATATTTTTAGAAGGGCCAATACAACAACAATAATAAATACTGTACTGTCAGAGATAATTCAGCACTTTCTACACAAAACCCGTATACGCATTAAACTTTATAGCGCATTGTTAAAGAATTAAGTTTTAATCAATGTGGCTCATTCTTTTTTTATGAATGAGCAATGAATTATAATGAACAAAATAGCAGATAATATTAATTAATTCGCTGAAATTTTTGTTTCACGCATAACAGAAATGTGAAAAACCTATAATAGACAGAGAAGAAACATGAAATAACTTTTCAGTAGTATGAATCAAAAGCATAATTTTGTCGCAAAGCATTTATTAAAATACGTTTGCATTGCCATTGTTTTAAGTTTAGGAATGTGAAATGTAATATATTAAGAAAAGAGTTAGTCCGGACAGTTAGTTGCAAAATATATAAAAAATGTCTGCTTTGTTGTTGTCACAATTCTTGGAATTTGAAATGCTACTTATTTATAAAAAGTATTTTATTTGCTTAAAGTTCCTCTACAGAAGAAATTCTTGAAAGAAATTCAAAGAAATCTAAAAGTTCAAGAAATTTAATGACAGAGTGTTTATTCTAATTGAACAGAATTCCGTTTACGAAGGTTAAACAATCTATTGATATCAGCTATCTTATATTAATAATTTACTTTCTTATAGTCTTAATAAATGTGTTAGTAATCTTGATTCTTCAGTTACTCCGGTTTCTTTTTCTAATCTTATCATTTTACCATTTTATAATAGTATTATCTTTAAAATAGCTAATATCTTAAGACATTACGATTTGAACCTGGTTTTTAAACCAGTTACTAAATTAACTTTTTCACAGATTAAAGATCAAATTCCTCCTCAAAGTTATTGGGGGTGTTTACAACATTCAATGCCAATGTGGTTTGTCTTATATTGAACGAACTAAACGAAAACTCCGTTACAGAGTCAATGAACAGATAAACATAGATGCAAAGAAAAAATAATTGCAAAAATCCTCTATCGCCTCTCATTGCTGGGGGGAGGGACACAATTTCAATTTTGACTCAGCTACCATTATCAAGAAATGCATTACTCCTCTAGATTTAGACTTTTTTGAAGCTGTTCATGTCCATAGATTAAAAAACTCCTTGGTTAATGATTTGTCTAGTGTACCATACATCTCAACTTTCTGGGTGGATTTGTTGTGTCACGGCACTTCACTTCCGCTTTAATTTCATTGGCTGTTGGAACTTGATAGTCTTTTGGTATTGTGTTTTGAAATTTAAGTTTTCACCGTACATGTAGTTGGGGGGATATTGTTCTTCTAGATTTTATACACTGATATGTGAGTCATTGGAACACACGAAACGTATACGTCTGTTCAAACCACATGTGTTTTATTGTGTGTTTAAACTTTGTTTTTATGTGATTTATATTTTCACAGAAGTTTTGTATTTACAGGATATATATGTTTTAAAAATTAATTTAAGAAAGTTTACTCATAAATTAATATAGTTATTAAAATATTTATAATTTTTTAAACAAGCTGAATTAAAGTTCTGTGAATTATATTTATTAAAATTAACAATACTTTTAAAGAAAAATACTTTTTTAAAAAATTAAACCAAAATATAAAAAGAAAAATCGAAAGCGTTTGAAAAATTTCGTTTCATTTTTTAAATCTGTCAATAAAGTTATTAGAAAAGTAAATGACTGATCTTGAATAGCATGTTATTAAGTTGAATTTTTTTACTTCAAAGGAATTTAAAATTAGTACTTGCGCCATTCAAAAGAGCAGCACTTTGCGAAATTTAGCGAACGCATTATCAGTTCTTTACCATAACCGGTTAAATTAAGTAAAAGTACAAAGCGAACAATTTTCATTTGAAATGAAATCAAACTATCGAAAGCATAATGATCTATATATCTTTTGTAATGTAAAAGTACTTTAATGCAGGGATTATGTATATAGAGAAGGTATCTCTTTTTGCTATGATAAACTAGATTTAAGTATAGCATGTAATATTATTTTCAATAAGATTTATGCAATTTTGCATCATTCTATATTATATATTTAATTATCACCTTTTTTAATGTATCCAATACTGCCAATAAAATTTTGAGCTGAATGATAATTCCTTGTTTCTTTCATGTTAAACAGTTTATGCAATATTTTATGAACTTTTTAAAAAGTTATCTTTACATCATCTTTTATAAATGAAGTGGTTATCGAATATTTGGTAATTAAAATACTATTTTTTAAAAATTCTAGTCATTTCCTATTATGATAAAGTAAAAATCTGCTTATACACCATATAACTAATATGCTGCTACCATCTCAACATTTTCTTCAATACCAATCTATTATATTAATTTAAATACCAGTGTCACACACCGATATTTAGGAACGAGAGTGCATTTATTTGAACTTTGAACTTCACACTGTTTGTTAAGCATTCAAGTACAAAATCGAACCACTATGTATATTTTAATTAAGAACTTTACTTATACAATCTGGTGGATTTCTACCCAATAGAAACTGATATATAACTATAATGTTCATAGTGAAATTATAGTGAGCAAAATCAAAATTAAATTACCATATTTTTTAATAAATATCTTGCATATTAAATTTGGTGAACTTCTATCCCACTAATGCCGAGATATAGCTTTCACGGAAATTATTTAATAAATAAATAATGCAACAGTATGGTTTTGTTTTTATTAGTTTGATTTCTGAGCTCATAAAAATGGCAATAATGTAATGTAACTAAGTGAAATAGCAAAATAAAACCTTTGTGAATGGAAACCGTAATAAAACGATAGCGCCACCATTTTACCTTCTATGACGTCATAAGAATATTGTATATTGATTGTTGAAGAACTTGCTTTGTGAATGATTACCTCAATGGTTTGATTTTTTTTTACCTTTCACGATGCATTAATCTATTGTATTTTTTTACGTTTATGAAATGAGATATTTAGCTGTCAACCTAATTTCAACTGAAGTTATCCGAGGATATGTACATATTTAAGCAAAAATGAGCAATAGTAAAAATGTAAAAAATGAGTATATATAAGTAAAAATGAGCGAATGTATCTCTTCAAGGGAAGAACAATTCAGCGAACTAAATAAAACGGATAATTATTGTTTTAAGGTAGATGGAGAATTTGTAAGGACACTTCTATTACTGTGATTAATTTTGTGTTCAAATGTTTTATTATTGTCAAAGTATATCGTATATCATGATGATGTAAGATTATCAATAAGAGCTCATCGATCAAAATTTACGATTCCAAAATCTAATCTCTGATGTAATGTGAGTTAAAAGATATTAGTTGCACTTTTTATGCATTTAAAAACAAAACTAAATACTTATTTTTCCAAAAGATTCGCACAATAAATAAAAATAAATAACAAAATTACTTGTTTGTCCTTAGTAATTATTTAAACCAGTTTAAAATGTCATTTTTCAAAATACAATTTATTGTACTTCATAATCCATAATGATATCACAATCCCCTATTTTTCACCTGCATCACGTACACTACACTGATAAACAAAAATTGACTTTTTATTTTTTTTTTAAATTTAAAGCTAATGTTCCAATTATACTATTATACTTATTAATTATTATTATATTACTGTTGAGTAAATAAAAATGATATTAGAAATTTGTTTTTCATATCTTTAGAATCGTCATGATGGGCATAGTTTGCCATTTAATGTTGGCACTCTGATAGTGAATTTTTTAGTACTAACATGTATGAGGTAGAAGTAAGTTTTGGGATTGGCACATCCGGCTACTTTTTTTTTCTTCTGCTGTACTTGTTACTTTAAAATTTTCTAAATTTCTACTGCCACACGCTTAAATCCCCCCCCCCCCTTTCCGGTCAATTGAATGTTTAAAACTTGTATTTACAAAATGAAACCCTTAATTAAATACTAGTATGTTGTGGCCATCACAAAACTTTCTTCTATATAAATCACGTCAATTAAATGATTTAAATAGTACAAGAAATAACAAAGATTTAGCACCAATTCATATCAAAGTATATCTGAATTTGAAGTTGGATGAAAATTCGTGCATTAGTTGTTGAGATAGAGCTATAGCGGAAATTCTGAAAAAATGTAGCATACCAGTGCCACCTGTTGAGCGATTTACACCAAAAGTAAACAGCACTAAACGATATCAAGGTATACCTGAATCTGAAGTTTGTTGAAAATCCAAGCATCATTTCTTGGTATAAAGCTATTACGGAAATCGCAAAAATACAGCATAGCAGCGCCACCTGTTGAGCGATTTACACCAAAAATCAAACAGCACTAATTTATACGTCAATTCATGTCAAGGACTAAGTAAATCTGAAGTTTGATGAAAATCCGTGCAATAGTTCTTGAGATACAGCTCTTGTAGAAATCGTGAAAAATGCAGCACAGCTGCGCCACCTGTTGGGCGATTTACACCAAAATTTAAACAGCACTAATTTATATCAGGGACTAACTGAATCTGAAGTTTGATGGAAATTCGTGCATTTTTTCTTGAGTTAGAGTTATTGCGATAATCATGAACAATCCAGCATATCAGCGCCACCTGTTGGGCGATTTTCACAAAAAAGTAATCAGCACCAAACTATATCTTGGACTAACAGAATCTGAAGTTTTATGAAAATCCGTGCAGTAGTTCTTGAGATATAGCTATTGCAGAAATCGTGAAAAATGCCGCATAGCAGCGCTACCTGTTGGGCGATTTTCACCAAAAACTAATCAGGTTCAGTTTATATCAAGGTCTAACTAAATATGAAGTTTTGTAAAATTCCGTCCATTAGTTCTTGAGATAGAGCGCCCACAAAATTTGTGTCACATACAGACTCACAGACAGAGTGACAGAGTGACAGAGTGACAGAGTGACAGACAGACTCACAGGCAGACATTTTCTAAAAACCATCAAATCGTGTTCTGGACATTCTAAAACGTATAAATCCGTCGAAAAACGGAAGTCGAAAATTTTCACGAATCCAATACTTTCTTCTTGTAAAGATAGAAGAAAGTAAAAATGCATGTTATAATTTATTAGTTTATTTAATTTGTAGGTCCACATATTTTTTTTTTTATTTTGGTCTTTGAATGTCCTTAGAAGTAATTGATTTTTATTTTTAAAAATGTGTACGAACCCTGTATTATTCTATCTATATATATCTATTTCTGCTTTCTCCTCCCCCTGTAAAAAGTATACAAAGTTAAAATACTCCTGCAAATGAAATGTTGCTGATTATGTTTTGGTGTAAATCGCCTAACAGGTGGCGCTGCAGTGCGGCATATTTCACGTGGACGAAACACATCTTATTGGCGCCTAGATGCATAGATAATAAGCTAGATAGAAAGTAGCAGATATTTTTTCAATTTCAGGTTCAATAGACTGTAGAAACAAAGTACTTTAAAAGGCAATAAAAAGGCAAAACATAGATATCTCTGAAACGGAAACCAACTTCACCATTTTGTGAGTATTTCCTAAATTCCCAAGGGTATGGTTAGCTTAAATCTGTTAAAATTTTCCAAAAAAAAAAATTCTTGTTTATCAAGTCCTCATAATATATCAGAAAATGAGAGTTTGAATCAAATGCAAATGACAAGATCTTTTCGCACAAAATGAAATAACGGTACAAGGGAAGAAAAACAAATTTTAAATATGTCTCAAGAATATCTAATATCAAATGCGAATAAATATAAAGAGTAACTGCAGCGCTTTTTTAAAATTTTCAGATTCAAAGATTTAATTTTTTGGAGACAGTGCATATGAAAATTGTGTCCAATAAAATTGCTTTAATTATGGACTATTAAATATAATATGCTGCGCTTAAAACATTTATTTATTTTGTATACATTCGGAAACAAGGATTACGTAACAGGGAACGCTTAAAATATTTTGTTCTAAAAATGTAAAAAATGACTCTTATTGAATGGGATTAGAGTTCAGAAACTTAAATATAATGTATTTTAATTAATTTTTTTCTATACAATCAGTTTTAAAATATATTTACTTGTCAAGCCAGCAGTATGCATTTTATCATATGTGGCATAATGACATCCTATGTGACGTATGTAGCATCTCTATGTGGCATTAAAAAAATATATGAAAAAGATAATTTATAATGCTTCTACTCTGTAAAAGAGAAACGTTACTAAATCTACGAAAATATAACATAACTAACAAGGTAGGTCTCTATACGGGCATACTCAGAAAAATCGGAAAAAATCGCCGAATGTTCTTCTCATATGGATATATACATGTTTATAAAAAATGTTTTGGCGGAACCTCGATACAGCGTCGATAAAAAAATAACGAAATTTTCGTTTATTTGGCAATTTATCACCGGTTGGCGATGAAAAAAAATACGCTTTTATGTAGGGAAAAAACTATTTATGTTGAATTTGTTTATACAAGTTTAATTTAAATAACTTTAGTTTTGTCATTTTTAATTTGTTTTAACTATAGTTTTGTCATTTTTAGTTTGCTTTAACTATAGTTTGTCATATATATTTATATGTATTTATAACAAAATTTAAATATCATATTTTACGATTTAAAGCAAAATGTAAATTTATTTAAATTATTTCAAGCCCAAAAATAAGGCTTATTAAACACTGTCGATTTGATTTTGTTGCTATGGAAACGACTTCGTCTTCTATAGGGAAATGTTTTGGCAATAAAATGTCAGCTGACCGTAACTTAAAATAGATATTTGCAACTTGCAAAGCATGGAAAATATTTTTACAGTGATAAAATTAAATAACTACAGCAACAAGCAACATATATATGTAAAATAAAAAAAAATAATAATATCTTTTATTGATTAAGTTTAAATTCATTAAAAACCGTGCATTCTAAAAAACAATTATAAACAATTTTGTGATGCATTAAAATCGTTTGCTTTTGGCGTGGAAAAACTCCTGATCGCCAAATCGCGTGTCACTTTCGTATTTTCGCGCCAAATATTCGAAAGTATTTTATTTTTTTTTACAGACTTTCTACGGAAATTCCGACGTTAAATTTGACTGATCCGTTATTACATACATGAGTAGTTTCACTAGCATTTTTTTTTTCAACTTATTCTGAGTATGCCCTGTAAGGATACCTTCCTTGTAAGTACGAAAATAGGCAGTTACCTGTTCCGAATTACCCACGATTTCGAAATTGCATATTTTAGAAACCGCAGAAGCCAATATAATTTTCAGATTAAAAAAAAAGATTTATAAAAACATGCTGCCACTAATTTATGGAAACGTTTTCGAGTAACTTTTATAAAGTATTAGTTTCCTTAGACTAGAACCTCAGTTTTTAGGATTCTATCAATTCTAAATTAAACATTTTTTGCTGAGTAACTAAATTTATGCATGCAAGAGTAACAATATAATTCTAATTTTATTGTCAATGTTAATGCTGTTAATTTATAACGTTTCTGTTTAAAATATGTCTGTTGTACATATGGACATTTTTACTTGGGAATCGACAGCACCCGAAAAACTGATATTTTTAAGAACATTAGAACAAATACTGTCTTTTTATGTGTAGAAAATGATTATAAAGTGTACTTTCGCATGCACGCTATTTCATGAAGAAATATATATCGTATATTCAATATGATAATTTATTCAGGAAATATAATATCATGTGTAAATAACAATAGTTCGTCAAATCTAAAAGAGGAACAAAGTACGGAGAAAAGCAGATGAAATAATAGCCTCTAGATAAGGGCAAAACGGTAGTAGAATATAGCGAATTTATAAAGATTATTTTGGTACATTTTAAAAAAATAAAAATAAAATTATGGAGTGATTATTCGTAAGCGAAAAATATATTTATTTTAACTGGAGTTTTAACATTATTTTGAAGGCTTCGAAGAAGAAAAAGTAATATAATAGACAGTAATAGGTGGTTATATTATTTTTTGCATAGGTAAATACCAAATATAAAATAGAATAATTCCATAAAAATACAAAACGAGAGAAAAGTCGAAAGAAAAGCATACATCAAATAATAGCATTTAGAAAAGTAACAGTAGTAAAATATAGCGAATTTATTGTGATTATTTTGAGACATTTTTAGAGAATTAAAAATTATATATATGTATGGATATTTGTTAGCTGCAATTATTTGGATCTTAAATCAAGATTTAACAATATTTTGCGGACATTAAAGAATAAACATATAATAAAATACTTGAAAAAGTGACATTAATACGCGTGATGCATTCCTTAATGTTGTAAAATCTTTTTTGAATTGAATTGAAGTAATTCTTTTTACTAAACATGCAAGTTAATTTAAGGCAGTATAGAAGAGCATATTAGTAGTATATTTTAACAATTGGAGAATTATTAATATTTCTGGTTATGTCCAATTGGGTTTTAAATGTGGATAAGCATTTTAAAGTTTTCTTTATATTTTAAATTTCGAAAGCAGTATATTAAGGAAAAGTTCATTTTTTTTTGTTATTGGATAGAAAAGTAACATTCTTAAATATTTTACAATACTGTCATTATACTATACCAATACTGTTTTCCCCAGAAATATTTTCAGTGAAATACTTGAACGATTACTGTTAAATATTGACTTTTATATAACAAATAAACATTATCGTAATTCAAATAGTTGTAATAAACTTTGACGTTGTCAAAATTTTGTTTTTATATTTCAAATATTTTTTGTTTATGAAATGGACAAATGATTATTGCCAATATTGGTGAAACGTATTCCTATTGTAAACAACCTAATGTTAAGAAACTATTTCGTGTTAATATTCACATTCCAAATTAGGGCCCTTAATGATTACGCAACGACTTCACAAACTACGTGTTCAAATATGGTTACTTATTTCAGATGCCTTTTATAAAGCAAAGGCTAACATGTTAAACAAGGAAGGTATTTTCGTAGGTATTTTTCAATTGAGAATACAATTCGAATTTTTTTTAAATTTTTTATTTAGCGTTTTAGTTTCATCCTTTTTAAAAGATAAATTTAAGAATGTACTAAGAGTAATGACTGTTTCTTTTTTGCAAGATTTTCAAAATTTTATTATTATTTTATTTTTTAGAAAAAATGAAACTATTCTGTAAAAGTTTACGGACAAATCTGTGTATATATTGATAGATTTTTTTTTTTTTACAGTGTTGTCATTATTGACTACATAATAATAAAAATATAACCAATAATACCTAATATATAAAGCATTTAAACAATATTGCCAAGTTCTTCAATAAACGTTGACGCTGCAGAAATAAGAGCTTTATATTTTAAATATTTTCACAGAAATTGCAAAATGTTTCTTGACAATATTGTTGAAATATAAACAAAAAGTAAACATTCCAATGTTAAGGGTCTTCTTAAATCCAAAAGGGCAACTTTCTGACATAAGTTTTAATCTATTTTTGTTCGAAAATGCATGACACTAGCTGGTGTTGTTGTTAAGAAACTATGTAACTGAGCTGTTTTTTCCATTTTTTTTGCAAACACAGTAGATCTTTCAGAAAATAGTGTCAAAGTGGGCGCTTTGATTCGAATTTCTGCGCGAAGGAAGAAAATGCACTCAAGAGCTTACGAAAAACGTGTTTGTCACGGGATCAAAATCCCTTATAACTCAATAGGTAATTGATTGGTCAAAAAATGGAAAAAACAGTTCAATTACAAATCGTTTCCATGGCCAGCCTGTCCAATTTTATACATTTCTGTTAAAAAATGAATTTGTAAATGTGTTAAAACGTTTTGAGTTTGTTGAGCAAAGCAGTTAAGAATAGCCTTAAGGAAAAAGTTCAAGTTAATGCTGACATTACTTGCATCGAAATAAGCAAAATATAACCAATAACAGGTAATGTATAATGATTATAAACACTGTTGACCTATAAAGGTGCAATAAACGTTCACTCAGCGAAATGCATGATTTATATTTTATACACCTTCTACTAAATGATCAGATGTTTCTGATTCATATTAGTGAAATATAAGCAAAACTTAAATACTCCTGCGTTAAGGATATAGTTCAAGTTAAGAGTGCCATTATTTGCATCAAACCCAAATTTTACCAGCAATACGTAATATATAACACATATAAACCCTATTGCCAAGTTGTGCAATAAACGTTCACGGTGCACCAAACATTGAATTTATTATTTAAAACTTTTCAAACAAAAGACAAAATGTTTCTTGTCACTAATGGTAAAATATAAGAAAAATGAAAACACTTTAATGTTAAGAATTTGATCAAGTTAATATTATTATTATTTGCATCGAAATAATCAAAATATAACCAATAATAGCTAATATATAACCCTTTTAAACAACACTGAAGTAAAACTGCAATAAACGTTGTAGCTACAGATATGTTGGATTTATATTTTAAATATATCAAAAGAAATGACGAAATGCTTCTCGATAATATTGGAGAATTATTAGCAAAATGTGAACATTCCAATGTTAATGGAATAGTTCATGTTAATACTTTATTTATTGACTTACTAAATAATCAAAATGTAACTAATAGCACAAAATATATAACTCATATAAAGACAAAAGCTACAACAACGTTGACGTTGGAGAAATACTGCCTTCACATTTTAAATATTTTGAAAGAAATGGCAAAATGTATTTTGTCACTGATGGTAAAATATAAGCAAAAGTTAAACACTCCAATGTTAAAAAAATAGTTCATGTTTATAAGGCCATCGACTAGATAAGTAATAATCAAAATATGATCAATTATTTTTATGAAATGACGACATGTATCTATTCAATTCTGATGAAATGTAAGCGAAATGTATTCCAATGTTAAGTAAATATTTCATGATTATACTTCTGTTATTTGCCATCTGAGAACCAAAATATAACAGACAATAGCTGAAACATTAAAGTTACTAGTGTATAAACGCATATATACACTATTTGTGCAATGTTGAATTGCTATTAGGAAATAAAACTTATAAACAGAGTGTATACACGTTTAATTAAGTAAAAAATAATCTTTATACCTAACAAACATAATTCCTTTTGTTAAAATTTTCTCAAAAACAATATTAACGGTAATGTGATGTTTAAAAAAATTATAGTTTAATTTATAAAGGAAATTCATGATTGTCATGAATTTTCGAGGAAACATCATACTAAATGTTTACAATATGTCTTTCAAGTTCAATATAATACCTACCAAAAAACTGCTAGGAAATTGTTCGCATCTTAATAATCATCTATAAAACAGGAAAAAAATTTTCTAATATTTTCATTCAAACTAAAAATATAGCGCAGTAAAATGAAATTCGAAGAATATCGCCGTCTTTGAACGGCATGTTATTAAATTAAAGTTTAACATTTCAAAGGATCGAAATTAA
Source organism: Maratus speciosus (assembly GCA_963932465.1). NCBI lineage: Eukaryota > Metazoa > Arthropoda > Arachnida > Araneae > Salticidae > Maratus > Maratus speciosus. The sequence goes on from OZ010799.1 coordinate 285,875,243, forward strand.
TTCCGTCACATCTTCATTTTTTTAGAAAGAACTCTTTGTAAAATATTGCGCATAATTTTATGTGCTGTATGGTCCAAAGCGTTGAATTTTCTAGGTGTATAAAGAGATGGGGATATTTCTTGAGTGAAAATGCTTCAAACTTTGGTGATTTATGAAATCAATAAACACATTTGTGATGCAAAAGATTTTTCGCATAAGGAAAATGCATTAAGCGAAGTGGTTTGAGTTTCTCATTAAGTTCCTTTTTTATATAAATACACGAGTCTTTTTTTACCCGACTGCCAAGAAGGGTTATGTGTTACACGCGTATCTGGGTATGTGGATTTCTTTATACCCTCGGGACATCCCAAGGGCTAGATGGATTTTAATGAATGAGGTCTCTATCGATTCGTCTAAATTTGAAATGGCGGCCGTAAAATACAAAATGGTGGTAGAGACGAAAAAAAAAAACATTTACGCACCATATTGAGTGGCATATGATTGGATAGGTCTTTCACAATGAATACGATGTTTCTTTGACTATTTTACAGTCAGAAGCTCCGTTTGAATATTACGCAACCTGGAAGTTGTGTAGGTAGGATCTCTAGCTTTACTGCAAATCTAACCTTCATAGACATCTATGGGCCTCATCAAAACAGTGTTTATAGATAGGAACTAACAATTAAACACAACTTAAAAGTCATCAATGCAAGTAAATAAAAAAATAGGTAAGTAATATAAAAAATAGTTTCACATTGATGAGAAATAATTAATTAGTTCGCTTTTTACGCAGTCGGGTTTTTTGAATTTTTAAATTTAATTTTTATTAATAAATCGTTTTTTCGATGACCGTAATCTAAATAACAATCAAAATTACACTTTTAAATGTTTTAGTTTAAAGTTCACTTATTTCACAGTGTGGAATATTTAGAAGAACCAAAATATTAATCTTCTTAACTTTTCTTCACTCTGTAAAAAAAAGACGGATGTTTGTTAATCTAGGAAAATATAGCATAACGATGCACTTAAATATACAAAAATCTCTTTCGAACTACCAACTATAAATCGGGAAAACGGCCTTTATCTTGAGATACCTCTGAAATCAAAACATTTTCGAGATATAGGAAATTATTTAAAAAATCAAAGTTTCTTTTGCTGCCCTATTTTCAGAAACGTGCCGGTGTAGTTTTTGTAGTAAATTAATCAGTTTGCTCACCCCAGACCATAAATGTTTAACAACCAGTGTATGCTACCTATTCTTAAAGCTGTTAGTCTGCCAGGTTCTGAATTGTCCTCCCTAGTCTTTAACATGTGGACGTTTTATGCATTCGATTATTTAAAATATCTCCTCGGGAAAGAAAAAAATTTAATTTTTTTCTGTTTATTCTTCTTAAAGGATGTCTTTTTATTTTCTTAGTTGTCAAAATATGTAATAAAATATTTGATCAAATGTTTACTTAATTTGTTTCAAGCGCAAAAATCGTACTAAGAGTTCGTCAACTTTTACCAATTAAAATATTAAATTAAGCATAGATTTCGGAAATATTTTGATAGCCAAGACAAAAGAAAAATATTTCTTAAGACGAGTTCAAAGGAAAAAAATACACAATATTAATTTTCCGAGTTTCTCCTTAAATTCGTTTTTACTATAAACAATTAAATTTAAAAAATCAAAAAACCCGACTGCGTGAAAAGCGAACTAATTAATTATTTCTCATCAATGTGAAACTATTTTTTTTTCAATTCCGACTATTAGCTCACGCTCACGCTATATATATCTTGTTCAAATTTTCAATCGTTAACAAAATACTTATTATTCATCCAATCATGCTAGAAATAATATTTTTTTAAACTTGTAGAGGATGACACTTGATTTAATCCAGTTTTTTCCAAATATTAATTCATTAATTAAATTAATTTAATTAATTTTCAATAATCGAGAGAGCCCTCTTCTTGATCAAGGTATTTTAAGACCGAGAGAACCCTCTCCTTGATCAAGGCATTTTAAGAGCCACTCAAGAGGAAAGGAGAATGGGAGAAAAAAAATTCTCTTATTGACCTAAGTAGGAATTGACTTAAAATATATTTTTTTAATTACTTGTTTATATTACTTACCTATTTTTTTATTTACTTGTATTGATGACTTTTAAGTTGTGTTTAATTGTTAGTTCTTAACTATAAACACTGTTTTGATGAGGTCTATAGATGTCTATGATGGTTAGAGTTTCAGTACAGCTAGAGATCCTACATACACAACTTCCAGGTTGTATAATATTTTAACGGAGCCTCTGACTGTAAAATAATCAATGAAACATCGTCTTCATTTTGAAAGACCTATCCAATGATATGCCACTCAATAGGGTGCGTAATGTTTTCGTCTCTACCGCCATTTTGTATTTTACGGCCGCCATTTTGAATGTATAAAACCAAAACCTAGCCTATAACTATCGGGCCGTTAAGACAAATTGATAGAGACCTGATTCATTAAAATCCATCCAGCCGTTGGGATGTTTCGAGGGTATAAAGAAATCCACATACACAGATACCCGTGAAACCAGAACCCGTAATTATTTTTTAAGTCGGGTAATAAATACACGGGTCCTTTATAAATATATATATATATATATATTTTGGATAAACGTAATCTAATAACAGGGCTGTCAGTTTGGCACTCGTTATTTATTCAAAAAGTTCACATTCCCACTAGAATTAACAAAAGAAGAATATTTACATTATGCAATTTCGAAATCTTGGTAATTAAATAAAGCAAAAAATTTCACTCTTAATTTCTGATAGGAACATTCGTAACTTGGAAGCGCTTATTGTTTATTTTCGTTATTGGTTAATTTCAATTTTCTTAGAATGAGGAACATGTGTGGTTTTTACCGTGTATTAACACATTGTATGGGGGCAGTTTTTCGAAAATGAGCACTAAATTTACGTTCACAAATGCCAGTGTAAATTATAACCTGCTCATAATCAATAAGAAGCAAAAATTCTTGGATTAAACTTTCTTTTTTCGTCCGTGCAAAATTTCCGGTACATTATTAATTTCTGTCCCCAACCCGTTTCCCGCATACAATGTGTTAATTACGGGGAACCTCAATATGTGGGAAAAGACCCCATGGTTTGACACATTGTAACAAAATAAAAAGGGTGAGTTAAAACATTGTGACACCACATCTAAAATCTGGAAACATCAGGATGGTAAAAGTTGCATGAAACATAGTAAAATCCGTTAAAAAAAGATGTTTCATTTTTTTCCAGCTATACTTTTCTTTGCTTTTTCTTTGCATTTCAAGCGCTCAAATTAAAGGATGCAATATTTTAAATGTTCTATGGTATTTATATCAGTAAGTTGAATATCGCATAAAACTTATTATTGTATAAAATTAAATCTAAGTAAAAGATTGCAAATAATGTGATGTCTGTACAAAAGAAAATGTATAAGTCATTCATGTGCGAAAACTTGTGACGTAGATAGGGGGAAGGGGCTACAATCCTAAAATATTGTGTGATGTAATTATTGGATGACCCCTTATTTCCTTCTTTACGATAACTGCGACATACGTATCTTCTAATATTATACTGTAACTTTAAATAAATGTAAATAAAAAATATTTATTTAATAAAGCAGACATGTAACGCGCGCCACCCGTTTTAAAACAAATAGACTCTACCGGCAGTCACGTGACCGTTTTCCGTGAGCTTTGCCGAATGAGAAATGCTGTGAGTTGGAGAGTGTTCTGTTACAGCGTTGACTGTAGCTCTGTTCTGTTTTGAGTTGTGCTAACATGTAGAAAGTTATTCGCGCTTTTATTATTTTGTGTATACGTGTTATGTGCCGTTCTACTTGTGATGTGCCGTCTTATCAAGATTAAATAAAAAATATTTAAAAAAACTACGCCGAGAAAGTGATATTTTGAAATTATGTGAAATTTCTGTGTGATTTGAAACTGAGCTAGCCTGACAATTGGCTACCTAACGTCGGGCCCGAAACCGTGTGAAAATGTTCGCGATATGATTTCTTCATTCTACAAAAAGTGTGATATATTTTTAATCATAAAGTGTTGTTTTTACGAGCATGCAGAGAAAAAAAAAAATGGCACGACCGGTCGTCTTCGTGAGCGTACGTGAAATATGTTCTTAAAATTCTACAGATTAAGTCGTCGTCTGCATGTGCAAATGAAATATGTTCTGAATCTGGAATGTTTCGTTATCTTTGTTCTTATTTTCTCAAGTTAAAGTTCTACAAAATATTTCGTTAATGTCCTAAAGAAAGTTCTAGGATGTTTGTGCTTTAAGGGACTCTCGCTTCATTTGTTCTTAGAACGGTGCCTACAGTGTTTGTGCCTATAGTTTTATTCTACAAGATTTGTTTATTCTACAAAATATTATCAACAAGTAAGCTATTTTTAAATAGAATGGATCCATAGTTTGTTTAATAAAAAGAATGCATTCTTGACTTCGTAATATTGATATTCTAAAAATTCTAAATATTTTTGACATTATTAAATTTTAATTCATTCTATTATTTTCCTGTCATGTTTGTATTGCATATTTCCCCTTCCCCCCTCCCTCACCCATTATTCTGAAAATTTTACTTTGATTCTGTTCATGTATGTTTAATTTTTACTTTGCTTTAAGTAAAATATTTTGATTCATAAAAAAAAAAAAGAGTGAGTGCGAGAGAAAGCGAAAGAAATATTCATTTACGTTTTCGTTGATTTTTTTTTCTTTTCTTTTTAAAAGAGGAAAATAAACTGTTGTCAGTCAAATTAGATGTTGTTAAAATGATTCATAATTTTATCTCAATTCTCATAAAGATATGTGCTTATTTTTATTGGTTTCGTAAGAGAAATGATTACTATTTTTATTTAAATGTTTGTTATTATTTAAATGCTAAACGTAAGTATTTAATTTTGAGTTGCTGATTTACTGATGAAAAAGCCTTGAATGTGATTCATTTCCAAAACGGAATGAGTAAGTTTTTGTATTTATTATTTGTTTATAAAAGAAACTTTATTTTCTTTTAAAGTGATATTGAATGAAACCGATATTAAGTAGCGTTAGTAATATAATAATAATATTGGTTGAAATTTTAATTATTCAATTATGTGTTTTATATTATTTAGAATATTGTTTGAAAGTGTTAACTATTCAGTAAATGGCTTTATATTGGTTAAAATATTGTTTTGATTAAATCTCGCGTTATGACAATCCAGTTTATTTATACCTGCAGGGATTTAAAGTTTGTTTTGTTTTGTAGTCAGAGTTTTGCTAAGGTTATACTTTACTGTTTTGCTTTATTAAAGTCTTATTTATATGAGTTGTAACGGCAAAGCTCACGTTGGGGAATAATTTAAAAGAATTCTCGTAATTTGTGGGGTACTCGTTTTGTTGTTTTGCTAAAGTTTAAAATGTCTGAACTTAATAAAGCTCGTAAAGAGGATTTATATCAGGTTGCGTTAGAAATGAATTTAGATGTGCAACCCTCTATGACAGTTGTCACATTGCGTGAAAAAATTAAATCCTCCCCCTCGTACGAAGTTGATTTTGTAAATTCATTAGTCAGAAACCAAATTTCGACTCGCGAGGAAGAACAACGCAGACGGGACTTAGAGGAAAAACAAAAAGCAGCTGAGTTAGAACAGCGCAAATTAGAATTAGAAGAAAAGCATAGAGCGGAAGAGTTAGAGTTAGAAAAGCTTGAGATGAATTTTGAGCTTGAGAAGCTCAAGTTACAGGCTCAGAGCCAAAGTGTTTCCAGTGGAGCGGTAGGTGGTAATGCAGCAGGGGTAATGTCTCACCCGGAGAGTAAGATAGATATCCAAAAGCTGTTGCCTACATTCAGGCCAGAAACTGATGATGTAACATTGTTTTTGGTGCTCCTGGAACGTCAATTAAAGCTCTCGAAGGTACCAGAGCATCTTTGGGTTTCGTATTTACTCAGTGTTGTACCGTCTTCTATCTCTACGCTTATCGCTCGTGAATCAGAAGAAAACGCTTCAAAATTTTCACATGTTAAAGATTTACTTCTAAAAAGGTTTAAAATTAGTGCCGAAAAGTTTAGACAGCTGTTCTTTACGCATCGCAAGTCCAAGGAAATAACTTGGCGAGATTATTATTTTGAACTTCGAGCTTATTTTGAAAACTGGCTTAAAGAATTAACTGTAACGTCTTTTGAAGATCTTCAGGATCTTATCATAGCTGATCAAATGAAAAGGCGCGTGCCTGTTGAATGCAAACAACATATGTTAGATGATTGGGAAAATTTAAATTCGCCAGTCGACCTTGCCGAAAAATTAGATGCGTATGATATTATTAGATCTACGTTCCCTAAAAGGGATCCGGTTGTACCCCAAGAGAAGAAAGAGTTTTCTCGTCGAGAAAATAATTGGAAGCAGAGTAAGCCTCCAAAAGAAGACAGATCTTCCCCTAAGTTTGCTAATCGACGCATAGAATCCGATATTGTTTGCTATGGTTGTGGTAAATTGGGATTTATAAAGAAGAAATGTCCAGATTGTTCCCCTACGGTTAAAAAACAAACTGTTCAAGCACATAGTCTTGAGCTATATAGTTTAAATACATCAGCAGTTTCAGCTCCAAATGTGCCTATCACGATCTGCAATAAGAAGGTGCTAGTCTGTGCAGATACGGGAGCGAATCGTTCTATTGCGGGAGAACGTATGTATCAATTATTTTTAAAAACTGGTGTTGCATTGAACCCTCATACCCATGAAGTAACGCTAGCTGACGGAATTAAGGTGGTTAGAGACACTTTGTCTGCCACTGTGCCCGTAGAGATTGAAGGCCGAGTCTTCGAAACGGAGTTCATCGTATTACCAGATGCCAAGGGTAATAGAACTCTTTTAGGTATGGATTTCTTACATAATGCTAACATGGTGTTAGATACTGCCAACAAAACATGGTATTTCAGCGATAAACCTCGGGAAAAGTTTTATCTTGTTGATGAATACCAAGAAGAAAATAGCACGTTAGCTGGTGCGGTCGAAGTCAGTCCGTATGCTTTACATGAAGATGAAGGCAAAAATCTAAATTCCGATGAAAGGGACAACATTAATGATGTTCTCAAAAGGTATGAAAAATGTTTTCAACCAGGGGGAGACACAACCCTGTTTGTGGAGCATAGTATGAATACAGGTGATAGTGCTCCTGTTGCTGCACCACCTAATCGGATGACTCCTGCTAAGAAAGAAATCGATAAAAAGAAAATAGAATATGAACCTGGAAAATCAAATGTTGTGGATGACATGCTGTCACGCCCTGTCTGTAATCATCAATCTGCTTTCTGTGAGACATGCAATTTTGTCAGCATAGACATGCCAACAAGAAGTCCAAAAGATATCAGAGAAGCACAGTTGCAAGATGAAAACCTTAAAAAGATCATAGATTCTTTTGAAGACGAACAGAAAAGCGAAGATTTCGCCAATTGGACTGATAGAGGATTCCTGATGAATCAAGGTGTGCTTTATAGGTATGCTCCCGAATCAGATGCCGAAGAAGCGCAATTAGTCGTTCCAGTACAAGAAAGACAAAATATCTTGAAACTTCATCATGACGACCCTTCAGCCGGACATTATGCTGAAGCAGGAACTTATCAGAGAATTGCTAAAAGATATTATTGGACAGGCATGAGAGCATACATTTCTGAATATGTGAAAAAGTGCCCAGAGTGCGCCCGTTATAAAGCAACAAATCAGAAACCGGCTGGTTTATTACGAACACCTGCTTATGCTCAGCGATTTGAGACCCTCAGCATTGATCTCTTTGGACCATTGCCTCCTAGTAAAGATGGGCATCGATGGATTTTTATAGTAGAAGATTGTGCCACTAAATGGGTCGAACTATTTGCCTTAACAACTGCTACTGCACAAGAATGTGCAACTACTCTGATTGAAGAGATCTTCCTTCGTTATGGTATCCCAAGAAGACTCATAAGTGATAACGGCCCTCAGTTTGTGAGCGCTGTTCTACAACAAGTTTGTTACATTCTTGGAATAGACCAATCGTTGACACCTTTGTACCATCCTCAGGCCAATCCAGTCGAGCGCAAAAATCGAGACTTGAAACCTCGAATAGCAATCCTTGTTGGAGATGAACACAGTTCCTGGATTGATAAACTTCCTTTTGTTAGATTTGCTATGAACTCTGCCAAATCTGATACAACTGGCCAAACTGCCGCCTATCTGCAATTTGGTCGAGAATTAAGAACAATCGATGATGTGGTGAACGATTTTAGAGCTGTTGTGGAAAATGACAATTTTGTTCCGGAAATAACCCCATATCTTAAACGTCTTGCAAATATTTCAAAAAGTGTGAAAGAGCGTGTTGAAATGAAACAAGATCAGCGGAAGAAATATTACGATAAAAATCGTAGACGAGTGTATTTCACACCTGGTGATAAAGTATGGGTTAACCTACATCCTGTGAGCAAAGCAAGTAAAAATAAAACAGCCAAATTTATGCCTAAGAGAGATGGGCCATACATAGTTTTGACTCAAAAGTCACTAGTGACATATGACATTGCTAGCCTGGACAATCCTACTGAGCGAATTGGGTCTTACCATGTTTCCGCTTTGTCACCATTTCAAGAAGCTGAAACTATTCCAGTTGCACCCTTAAGGAAAAGAGGAAGACCCAGAAAGCATCCTGTTTCCTCTCCGAGACGTAAATCGGAAACAGAGGGGGAGGATGTAACGCGCGCCACCCGTTTTAAAACAAATAGACTCTACCGGCAGTCACGTGACCGTTTTCCGTGAGCTTTGCCGAATGAGAAATGCTGTGAGTTGGAGAGTGTTCTGTTACAGCGTTGACTGTAGCTCTGTTCTGTTTTGAGTTGTGCTAACATGTAGAAAGTTATTCGCGCTTTTATTATTTTGTGTATACGTGTTATGTGCCGTTCTACTTGTGATGTGCCGTCTTATCAAGATTAAATAAAAAATATTTAAAAAAACTACGCCGAGAAAGTGATATTTTGAAATTATGTGAAATTTCTGTGTGATTTGAAACTGAGCTAGCCTGACAGACATATATATATATTTTAAAAATTTGTCATTAATAAAATCTGTTCTTCTTTTTCTCTGAAATTTTTTCGTTCATGGTGTGAGGCATGCGAAGATTTGGAGCACGGTATGTGACGAGCAAGTGGCAATCCTGTATGTAACCGGTTATCTGATTTTTCCAGATTTCGGTTCGGGTTGTATCGAATGAACCACAATTTGTTTCGTTGCATACTCTGATAGGGTTCCGACTAACTTGATTTCTGAACAACGCTATTTCAGAAAAAAATAATATATGAGGCATTCTTAAATAATTTTCACTTTTAAGTCCCTGAATAATAATTTTTATTTTAGTGCATATTCTTATGTTTTTTTTTTAAATTTTTTATGCAGGAAAATATCCCATTGCATGACTGCATAACAATATTAGCCAGATAAATAAGTTTTGGACGATGTTAGGGGTCCAAATGCACCACGAAATTCCTTACCATCCCGTGTCCCTGATACTGATTTTGGAGCTGCCTGTATAAAATTGGTTTAATAAAAGTACTTCGATGTAATTTTTTTCGGAAACTGAGACTATTGTTTTATATAAATATGTAGCAAAATATTAATCTCCACACATTTTTACGGTTGTTATTATGTTTTGAACTCTGTCCCTGGATTTTAGATTCCTTGGCGTCCCTCTTGATAAAATTACATCAGATGCAGTCCCATAATTTTTTTGAAATTTTTCTCATGCTGCAAAAATAATGGCTAAATTTCTTTGACAAGAAATTTACTGCAGAAATCTGCATTTAAATATCAATTTCAAGCATCATGGCTATATTGGTAGTCTTACTGTGCCCAAGATTTATTCCTGCACTTTTCGAGGTAAACGAATTTTTTTATTTTTTAATGCAATGTAAATAACTGTTTCTAAAAATCAATGAACATTGAGGCTATCATTTAGTCTTAACATGATTTTCCTAAAAATAGGTGGTAATTTCCCTTAACGATGAATCCTTACCGTCACTTTTTTTTCCCTTACCGTCCCTTTTTTCCATTAACATCCCTTTCTTTTCTTACTGTCTGTTCCTTAACATTCCTTTAAAACAATGTTATACCAAAATTTTGTACTAAAATTAGTACATTGTTATTATTTTTTATTTGAATGATCTGTGGGTAGTATGCAAATTAAATATAAGTAAAAATTTAGCAGAAAATAAAAAAGTTAGCGAGGTAAAATGGTAAGGATAATTAAACTCGCAAATTTAACTTAAATTTGAGTTAAATAAAAAAAATCGTTTTTCTGACCATTTTTTCTTTATTTTGAATCGTTAAGCATTTGCCTATAAGTTTAAAATGTTATTTTATTGAGTTTTATTTCACCAGATTTTTATTCCTGAAAGTTAAAATTTTGTGAGAATACCTCATATATTTGATTATAAATTAGTATACAAAATTCATTTTTGTTTCAAGAGAATATAAAAGTGATATTAGAAAGATAATTATAGTCTATTTTACAGTAGTTATATTAAAATATGGATTAAGTTTCTCTTAATTCAAGTTCTAGGTTATTTTTAGTTTGCTGGGTTCTACGCGGGTTTCCGGGTAAATGAAGTTATGTACTTAGTTTCCTGTCGGATATAGGAATGATGTTAACCTTCTTACTGCCATGAACAGATATATCCGTTCACTAAGCTGTGGGTTTCACTTCAATGGAAGTTTTTTTTAATTAATATAATTCTTCCGGTATAATCCAGTTTCGAAAGATTAAGTTTTGATTAATACTCTCAATCATTATGTTCCTACAAATAATTAATTTTTTATATCATGTTGTAAAAAACATCTTTTTTTAGCATTAAAAAAAAAATTACAATTTTGCCCTTTTGCTCGGCGATCAGAGGGTTAAATAGAATTTGTGCCTTTGCCTTGGATATCATGCTGCTCATGCGGGGTTGTATAGTCTATTAATATCTTAAGGAAAATTTTTCATCAATTATTTCTTGATAAAGTATCTTACACATTTCATATATTTGTTTCTTTCGTTCTTTTGTTTGTTTAATTTTTGAATTTTTTATGTATATTTGAATATATTATACATCTCAAAATTTAGAATAATTGATTCGGAAGTTCAGTAACGTGCTACTATTTTGTACACTGCACATTTTTCTTTAGGTTAGACTGAAGTTTAAGCACATTGAAATATATCTCTCCGTCTAAATATCTATCTGTTTATCTATTATTTACACACATTTTTTATAATTAATTTATTGTTCTAATTTAAGTTGGCTCTGCTCTGTCTCGAAAATGAAATTAAAAGCAAATTTGTATCTACATAAATTTTAAAATAATTTTTAAAACGCAACATATATATTTTTAGATTTACATTTAATTTTGATTAAGATAAATATCTTATTATTTGCAGGGCTATTTTGTAAAATACCCTAACTATAACAAATTAACCATGTTTGAGATATTTCATTTTACTGAAAATGAATTACAATAAGTAACATGATCACATCAGGACATCTGTGTAAAGCATTGAAAACGTATTTTATAATAAAATAGGCTTTGACTTAATTATTAATTTTCCTCACCTCATTATTTTTATTAAACTGTCGTCTATAAAACGTCACAAACATCCACAAGTGAAACCAAACATTGACAGTAATTGGAAATAACGAATTGGAGAGATAAATTTTAATTATCAAAGTATTCAAATCCAAAATTAATTGGTTTAATTATTAATCATAATTATTTAAATGCTCAGAGAACAAAGTCATGAACAGCCGCGTATAAAATTCTACAAGGAATTTATTTCAAATTTTGCTCTGGAAAGAATTAATTAATTGTAATCACTAAGTTTTAATGTTCCATTAAATTTTAGATAACCGTAATTATACAAAATTTTAACTCGGAATGAGAAGGATTGCAAGTGAAGGTAAGGAATAATTTTTCTGAGATAGTATATTTTAATTCCATCGCCTTGTAAAATTTATATACATCTGCAAGGAAATACACGACTCGTGGGCTTAAAATTCAGTGTATTAATAATGGTGTAAAGTATTTTAAAGAAATTATTATTAAGACAAGTTTTATAGATAAAATTTAATATAACTTTTAAAAAAATCAATAGTTTTTTAAACAAACACATATATTTGTGGTAGTAGGTATCTTTAAAAAGTCATATAATTTTTTTTATGTGAATAATAAGATCGAAAGTAATATTTTTATTTATAATGCATTTTTATTTAATTTACATCATTTTACTAATTTTGCAGTGCACAATGATAATTCAGAACAGTATTAATAGTGCTTCTTTACGAACATTTACTGTTCGAATGATTTATACAAGCTGAATCTATTGGTTACGTTTTGAGAAAAGAATCTCAAACACACACAAGCAAAGTTTTACGCCTGGCGGAAGAGAAATACATTATATAAAAATACAGAATATAAGCGTGACAAAGTTCTGGGAGGTGGAGATTAAGGATAGTAACAAAACTATTATTAAATTATCTAATATTAATTTAGTTAATTAATTAAAATTAACTAAAGTTAGAATATTAATAACTTAAGTTTTGTTTTGTGTCATTCTTTGAAACTCTGCATGTCAATTGATACTTAATGACACAAAGAAGCGCGCTATTAATATTAACTACTATACTACAATCCTAAACTAATAATAAAAAAATATACACAACACAATAATTCAATAGAGAAATAATAAATAACAACTAAGAAAATTATTTAGAGAAATAAACAAACATGTTTAAGAAATCATTAAAATAGAACTTTCAATTATGTATTATATATTAAGGATCCGCAGATATATAGAAATAGAGAATTCTTGTTTTTATTGATATTATTCGTTTTTAATTTAATTGTCATAATTAATTGACAATCATTAATTCGGTCTTTATATTATTTTAATTATCTAATTGGTGCTTATTTTTATTTTTAGCATAATGTATTATTTTGAGCATTATCTTTCCTAGGACAAGTAACTGAATTACTGTCCCTTAAAAAGGTAGCAATTCTATATGACAACAACATTTACTCTATTTAGAAAACAAATAAGAAAAATAGAAAACCTTGGAATTAAATACAGAACGATTGGGGTTTAAGGCTCCGGTGGACAGCGATTCATCGTCTGGAATCATCTTCAGGATTCTGTAGCATATCATCCATTCATACAATATATACAATATATGGCCCTTGATGATCAGTCACTTTCATTTTTAGACATTCTGTCGAATATATAAAGACATATTTGCCGCATTTTTCTGGAACTTCAGGATTATAAAGATTATATTCTACTTCATATTTATCAATGGCGGTTTGATCAGAAGGATAAATAGTGTGTGTGGGGGGGGTGGGGGGGGGCAAAAATGAAAGAAAAAGAATAATGTTTGGGATCACACTGTAAAATAAAATGCACGAAATAATCTATCGCTATAGCTTACGAATATATGGATATTGTACAGTATATGTATTCATTTGTGGAAGAATAGAACGTATGTTCATGGAGATATATCGATTTGTTTAAAAGTTCAAAAAACTTTTTGCATGTTTTTTGCCTATATCGTGCAATTGTGAAGGGTTTTTTTTTTCCTTACCAAATTTAACGCCAGCTTCAGAAAATTTGACAGCATGTAGTTGAAATAATATGGTGTAATTGGAATGAAAATATATTAAAGATTTGATGAAATATGAGCAGTTGAACGAATATTTTTTTTCATGATTTGATAGTCAACTCTATGGAGCAGCTCATAAAAAGAGCCAGTCAAATATCGTGAAAATTCAGAAAGGTATCGGCAATTGACTGAGCTGATTTTTAGTTGCTTTCTAATACAGCTAAATGATAAGGGGTTTTCCATAAATTGTAGTTTTTAATTTTTACTTTTTTTATTTTTCATTTTTTACGGATGCTTTAGATCTTCCTCGAAAATCACCAGAACGAGCCTATTCCAAGAAAAAAAGAAATATCAAAATCTAAGCATTTCTTCTAAATCTACTTGTTGACATTCATTAAGTACAAACTCCTTTGCTAAAAGCCAGTTAATAAAAATGACAAATTGTGGAAAATCCCTTATCATTGAGAAGCTTTTAGAGAGCAACTAAAAATTCGCTCACTATATTTCCGATATCTTTCTGAATTTTCACGATGTCTGACTGGCTTTTTTTTATGAGTTGCTCCATAGAATTAGCTATCAAATCATGAAAAAAAATTATCGTACGTGCATGCGCAGATATTCATTCAACTATTCCATTCAACTATCATTCACCATTCGACTATTTCATTCCACTGCTCATATTCCCACAAATATATAACATATTTACATTCCAATTACACCATATTATTTCTAGTACGTTTTGCCAAATTTTCTGAAGCTGGTGTTAAATTTGGTAAAAAACCCTGCAGGATATAGACAAAAAATATGCGAAAATATTTTGAACTAAAAAATATCGTTATATCTCCATGAATATAAGTTCTATTCTTCCACAAATGAATACATATGTTGTACAATATCCATATATTCGTAGCGATAGATTATTTCGTGCATTTTATTTTACAAGGTGATCCCAAACATTATTCTTTTTCTTTCATTTTTTTTGTTGCCCCCCCCCCCCCCTCTAATTGTCCTTCTGATCAAACCACCGCCGGTGATAAATATGGAGACGAACATACTCTTCATAATCCTGAAGTTCCAGGAAAATCTGAGAAATATATCTTTAAATATTCGACAAAATGTCTAAAATTGAAATTGTCCGATCATCAGTGGCCACAATATTCATCGTAAAAAGGTAAAAGAGGGGTTTTTTTCTTCTAACCGAAATAAGAAAAAAATTCTAGCAAAAATACAAATGAAGAAAATAATATTCTTAATCCAAACTTTAACTTTTCTAAGAAACGTAAATGAAGACTCTTTTGATTTACTTCTTTGGAAAATTTTCCACATACTTTTATGAGTTGTCTAGAATAAAGCGTTAAATTTTCCAGATGTTCAGTGAAATGAGAATGTCTTTTGAAATGTAATGCTTCTAACTTTAGAAAATAAAATTATCGATAAACGTATATCTGAAATTTAAAAGACGTAAGATAGAGAAACTTTATTTAAAGTGAGGTTTGTGATAAATTTTCTATTATTCTGTTCTTTTTTAGTATATTAAGAAATGCTTAACTAATTAACAATGCCGATAATGATAAGATTCTTTAGAATTTAAAAATATTCATATACTCAATACTAAATAGATAAGAGAAAATTAAAATCTTTAATAGCTTTCACGGAAATCAAATGAATATTCCCTATAGTCTTTATGATTAAATATTGTATGACACAACATTCTTCAAATTTACAAATCTCTGCTTTATTTTGGATATTTCAAAAATACTACCAACTTCTTCCTAAATTTTAATTACTCTTCTGTAAAGGAAAAATTCGTTCGCTTGAAGTTTATAAACATAATCCATTAAAATGAACCCCGACGAAAGTATTTTTTAAATTCACTATTTTTAATCTTAATTTTAGTATTTCAAAAAACTGCATATTAATTCTCCTTTCTACAAAAGAGTAACTCAATCCAAATTTGTAAACATGCATTTATGTCTTGTCTATAAAAAAATACAAAATTTCCATATTTTCAAAGTGATGAGATTTTCTTTTGAAAGGAAGTGCTTAGAAATTTAGAAATTAAAAACTTCTATGAATGACTATATGAAAACGAAAACAGATTTAACAAAGAGAGACTGCAATTAAATATTCGGCTGGGATTTATTTTCTGTAATCTTATTTTCTTAAAATTAATTATTGCTATTTCTGAAATATTTAACAGCACTCGCAAAAAACTTAATAGCACAAAGATCATCTAAATACTGATTATACAAGATTTTTTTTATAAATTTTTAAATGCAAATGCTAGTTTTTTCTTTCTATAAGTTTTAATTCAAGAAAAAAAAAGACTGAAAATGATTGAATATATCAGTTTTAACTTATGGAAAAAGAAGCATATTTGATTTATTTATCTTTTAACTCCACTTGCAGGTCTTCCACTGGCGGCTATTTATTTTTACTTTTTCCGCAACTATTTCCAAATAGAAATCAATGCTGTAGATTTCAGCTACTGTCTTAATTAGATAGTTGTATTTTGATATTAGTGGTAGTAAGAATTATCAGAAAAAGTTATAGTTCTGCATTGGTTGGTCATTCATGTGATCAAAATTAATCTAGATATTTTTGATTTAAGAAAAAGAATATACAGTACATAAAGTGGCTTTAATTTAAAACTTTTATTTAGTAATATATATATATATATATATGATTCACAATGATTCATATGTTTCGCAGAATAACACACTTTACAATTTTTAATGTTATTTCTTAATTTAGAAGTTTTTAATTAAAAACTCCTATCCAAAAATCGCAGTCACGTTGATAATATTTTAATAATTAACAGTAAAAAATACAACGCGGTTTTGAATTAAAAGAAACAACATACATAAATATAAATTATATAATATACTTCTTATTATTTATTGTAAAATTCTATTTTTAAATCTTTATTATTCAGAAGCCGGTACCTAACGGAAAGTAGATTGACTTGATTTTATATTAACTATAAAAATGCGTTTTAAGATTTTCTCTTAAATTAAAAGCTAATACAGTAAATTAAACTATGAAGATATATGTCTTTTTTGGATGGTCATTTATTTACAAAAAGTTTCAAATTTCAAAATGTCTAAAAGTAATATGATTTTAATTTTTTAAGATCATCTCTTTGCAAATATTTGCATATGCATTCAGGATATCCCAGCATAAAACTTTAAGCATACAGGTGCTCAAAGAAGTTGGATTTTCGTTTGAATGAAAATGCTTTTGATTTTAGAAAACGAATAATCAATCTCTAAAGAAAAGATTAAAAGAAACATGTTTTAATATTTTACTCAAACAATATACAAAAAGCAGTAAAATGAACTTTGAAGGCAATTGAATTTCCTTATGAAATATTAAAGAACTATTTTAAAATATTTGCTTAATTTTAAAGATAATAAAAAGCATATTGATAATGTCTTAATAATAATCTAAAAAAAAAAGTTAAAAAAGACGCGTTAATATTTTATCTAAACCATACACATAACGCAGTGAAATTAAGTACCAAAATAAATGTATATATATTTTTTTAAATACCATATCAATGATTAAATTGTAAAGTTTTAAAATGTCTTAAATTAACACTGATTTCATTTCATAAAAAAAACCCGAAGAAATGCCTTGCTGAGTAAAGTGAATGCATTTATGACTTATCACCCTTAAATCTTTACATTTTCCTGATGTTCAAATAGATGTGAATGGATAAATTTATATCTAACTTTAGAAAACTAAGTGATTGATAAATGCATGAAAGAGATAAATCCAGAAAATATATTTTCTACATTTTTAAATCGATTTTTTTTTCTTGACATTAAATATAAATATTTATATAAAACGTTTGGTATTGCATATGATATAAAATGTTCAATAGCACATACTTAAATGAATAATTTTGCTTTAAATAATTTTTCCCTTGAAGTTGAGATGTTTATGCTAATGTTAAAACGAGTAAAAAAAAAAAAAAAAAAATTTCATTTTTGAATACTTTAGTGTATTTAAATAATGCTATTGATATTTAATTGTTTTTGAAGAATAATAATAACATGTATAAAATAAAATAATGATTATAATTATTTTGATTTTTCTCTAAATTAAATTTAACGGAATTGCTAATTGAATTAGCAAATTTTCAAATACTAATTTTTTAACAAAACAAACCTTAATGCCTACTATTTTTTAAGGAATCGTATAAAGTTGTCTCTGTATACAAAACGCAGTAAAATGAACATAAAAGAAAATTGTCACGAATTTTTATTGATAAGCAAAAGATTGATTTATAAAGATTTTAAAAAGTTACACGGCACTCTTCAAATTTAAAAATCTGTGGTTCATTTTGAAGATACTCCTTATCATAAAATAATCAAACACTTTAATATCACTTTAATAATCATCTAAAAAAGAGAAAAGAAGTTGTTTTTTTCATTTTAACCTGGGGCAGAAATAACAATGGTGCAAAATCCTGATGTTGAAAAGAATGTTTCAAGCTAGATTTTACAGTTTCAAAGGATTTTCAATTAATACGCTTGTGGTTTTCTGTAAAAGAATTATACTTTGGAAAATTTTGCACATGCATTTAGAATGATGTGCATTGTATGAGATATTCTGAATAAAGTGGTAAATTTTCTATATGTTCAGAGAGATCAGATTTCCTTTGTAAAATAAATACTTCCAACTTCAGAAAATGAAATGGTAAATAACTTCAAGTTTAAAATTAAAGTAAAAGAGTTAGATAAAGAATATTCTATAGAGAAGTTTTACTAAAAATTGCGTTTGAAAAATAACTTTCCCATTACATTTAAAAATATATATATATTTGTGTACATTGAAAAACGTTCAACTACACAGGGTGCAAAGGAAAGTCCTTTTAACCTGAAAATACTCGCGAACAGAGGGAGCTACAGTTATGCAAATGAGGTAACGGTATAGTAAAGTGACTACGCCCGATTTAATGCAAACGACAGCAGCGCCCCTAGTGGCGAAATTTCGAACATAGCCATTGCAAATCGAAAACGAAAAGATATAGAGCAAAATTTCCAATTAGAAAGTTTTAGAGCATCAATTATTTAGTACGAAACGACATTTGGTTTACATGGATAAGATAAATCTTCGCCTGTATAATCAAAAATGTCTGAAAACGATGCATTCCATTTTGTACAAACGTTTGAATGTAATAATCAGAAGTTTGAAGAAATACGCACAATTTATGGTATAAATACGTACTTATCTCAACATATTTTGATAACATCACACAAAAAACAAAAAAAAAACTGTCTGACAGTGATAACAAATTAATATTCGCTATGTTCGAAAAGTTCGCCATTGCTCACGATACACGTTTGTATTCGTGAGAGTAATTCTACATGCATATTTCTCAGCATGGCAAGCCTCTTCAATACGACGACAAAGATTTAACTTTTTTCATGGGTGGTTACTAGGCGGTCTAGCCACGTAATTTTAATTCCAAAACTGGCAAATGGCACCAAGAATATTTTAATAAAAGTTTGCTTTTGTAATGAAAGTGCAAATTAGCGGGTTTTTATTTTCTAAGAAATTCGTTTGATATTCTGGCGTCAGTCAATTATACGAACAGAATTCTCCTGCCCCTGAAAGGGTTATTCTAAAATTTTAAATGTATTGAAAATTAATTTTTTACAAGAATTACAGCACAGTAGAACATCACAATCTGCAACTGTGCACTGCAAATTTTCGGAAAGTGAAAATGCAAAGTAGAATCGTCGCTCATCGATTTCGGACATTTTTGGGTTTGACGATTTATCTTATCCGTGTGAACCAAATGTCATTTCGTACTAATTAATTGATGCTCTAAAACTTTCTAATTGAAAATTTTGATCCATCTCTTTCGTTTTCGATTTGCAATGGCTATCTTATGAATTTCGCAACTAGGGGCACTGCTGTCGTTTGCATTAGGTCGGGCGTAGTCACTTTACTATACCGTTTCTTCAATTGCATATTTGTAGCTCTCTCCGTTCGCAAGTATTTTCAGGTTAATGGGACTTTCCTTTGTACCCTGTATACAGATACCGATAAATTTTAAAGAATACACATAGACTATACAAAATAAAATTAAGGTTTAAAATTTTTGACAATTTTCGGAAATGGAATTAATATTATTTATAGACTTTATGAATACAATGTTTAACAACTCAAGATTCTTCAAATTTGAAAATATCTGCTTCATGTGAAAGATTTCATACTCAAATGCACATTGGAATAATCTTGAATCATCTTGAAAAGAGACAATTTATTAATTTTATTATATTTTTCCAATATATAAATAACGCATTAAAGAATCACCAGCGAAAACCGCTTTTAAACGGAATATTATTAATTTTAATTTTAATATTTCAAAAGACTTCATGTTAAAACTTTTCATTTTCTACAAAAGAATATGTGTAACTGAAATTGTGTATATATATTTATGCCTTGTGTGTTATAAATCTCTAAGTTCTCAAATGTTTAACGAGTTGAGTTATTTTTTTCTTTTTTAACGTAATACTTCTAAATTAAAAAAAAAAAAATGAAATTATCTATGAATGTCTTTGTAATGAGTAAAAGAGTTGTAACATAGAGATTTGGTAGTTTCTCTTGTTATTTTTATAAGAAATTCCTAAATCACACTAGAAATTGCGAAAGAAGAATTTTTACTTTATATAATCTCGAATGTTCTGGCAACAAAGAATTTTAATTCTGAATTTCTGGCTTGAACTCGTAATTACTGAATAAAAACACCAAACAGGCAGATCTGAAAGACTATATAACTATTCCGTGCACGATTTGTTTTCTGTAATCCTATTTTTGAAAGTTGTGTTTAACTGTTTATGAAATAATTGTTAACACACTCTAAAATCACATAGCATATGAAAATCTGAATTGTAAAGTATACAATAAACCTTTCAATAAACTGAAAAATGCGACTGTTAGAATTTCCTTTCTATCAATTTTAATTCATGAAAAAATGTTATCCTTACTGACGATTTTAGATGAAATTTAAAGAAAAAGTAGTAGTATATTTGATGTTTTTTCAAAAAACATCCTTAAGATTTGCATGTCTGCTAATGGCGACTATTTAATTAATAATTTTTCTGCCACTATTTACAAATAAAATTCATCGTGGTAAATTTTGGCGATACGTCGAGGTTTTATATATATATATATATGTGTGTGTAATAGTTGCAGAAAAAATACATAAAAAATTGAAAGTGTACTTGATATTTCCAATACTTTTTCTTAAATCAAATGGATATGATTCAACTTCTTAATAATTGTTATGAAATAAGTTAGGGGAGATTAGGGATGTAAGGGACATTTTGTCTTTATAAGCTCATAAAATAATGACATTAACAGAAAATATAATTTATCTAAATATTTCATTATTATCATTATATCATTAAGTATATCATTTTGATGTTTGCGCTTAATTCTCGTCTAGAACCTTTGCTTTAATACTAGTAAAACCTCTTATCCTCAAGTACAGTAATTTAAAATCTGTACGCATTTTTATAACTTCGGAGAAATGTATCTTTTAACATCATTGTAGAGGATGAAAGGGAAACTGTGAGGTGTTGAAAGGGCACACATACATAAAACGCTTTTATGAACATTTTTTTTTGCGATTACATTATTTAAGGATAAAGATAATAATACACAAATAAAAATAAAATATACTGCATCATATGATAAAACAAAAACAAACAAAATAACTTGTTTAGGGGAACTTGACATAAAACAGCTTTAAATAAAAAAAAAATAAAATAAAAAATATTTAGCTTTATCACCACCAGTTACGGATTTAGGTAACTTTATCACAATATCATTAATATCCACGTCACTCATGCCAATAGTATCTTTTGGCGCCAACCTTGGCATCTACTTTCGCTTGGCGAACATGTAACGTCAGAAGTTGTTTATCGTTCGTTTCGAGCGGTTGTCTCCATAGGAGCTCCGCAAACCAAAAATATTTGTTAATAAAAAATGGTTCGTTAGAATTTAATTAGTTCAGTTTATACATTAAAAAAAGCTACAGTCCACTTGCTTGTGCCAACTAACAGTATCAGTAAATACAAAGTGGTTGTATTCTTTTTTTTTTTTCTGAAAAAATGTATTTCCTATTTATTCCAAATGCTTTTCTGGAACTTGTGGAAAAAGTGCGACAGGAATGTCACCATAATTATTGCATTATCTTTCGAAAATTTTATTGTCTTAATATTTATATTGCTTTCATGATTATCAAATAAGAGTAGCGTAGGATCAGTTTTGTAACAACTAGAATATTAAGCTAACGCACAATTGCTTTAAAAAAATTTTGTGGTCATCCACCAACTTTGATGAGCAAGTCCAAGTATTTGGGATGGGGTAGCTCCGAGCATGAACTCTTGGTAATTCTTTCTTGAGAAAACAAATACTGTTGAACAGAGTTACCTGATGCAGAAACAAAAGTGTGACAAGTTTACCACGTTAAGCGGTAACGTGAAAAAAATTGCTTTCACCACTTTTTGATACTATATTAGGTGGCTTGTGCTCTGTCATTAAACCTGTTTCATCACAGTTATATTTTATATCCCGTGTAAATGTGTAGCGACTCATAACTGACTAAATGTTGTTTTTAAACATTTTAACACTATCAACATTAGCTTTGTTGAAGCTTGTACCTCTTGTTAAACTAATGGCTGTAGATTTTTTAAGAGAAAGTAATGAATTTTGTTGATTAAAATCTTGGAACCATTCAATTCCAGCTTGTTTGTTTGTTTGTCAAGACAGGGACATATTTGGAGAATTCAAAGAAATTGAATACTAATATGCGCAATTGTTAAACTGTATCTGATATTAGATGTTCGGAGCAAATATGAAGCTAACTCTATTTATTTATCTTTACTAAAAACTTTTCTATTACCAAATGAGCGTATTGAAATTCATCTGCTTGTGCATTCTTAAAAATTAGAACAATTCTTTCTAAATAAAACTTTTTAATGCCGTAGTCTTCAGCTCTTGATCTTACAGACACTCCTCCTTCCTCTACTTCAGATACAGCACCTACCATTACTTCTTCAATAATTCATTTTTTTTTCAATTTTCCTTTTATATTTTCCATGCATATTGACTTTTTGATGATTTTTGGAAAAGGAAAAAAATACCTAAATTGTAAGTATATGTTATTGTAATATTTGCATATTACATAACATTCATGTTCTACATAATAATGCATTCATTCTTTCTACATAAACAACTAAAGATACAATTTAAATTTTACAAAACGTAAGTAGTAGTTTTTTGAAATAATTATAAACAACGAGGGCAACCCCTCAGTTACTGTTCCTTTCCACCTTACCTACCTAGAGAAATTAAAAATGTATTCATGCATGAAAGTATTTTAGCTAAGAAAATACATCGGTATTCACAAAAAGTGTAAACTTTGTAGTGCAAAATAACATAAATATTATAATTCTAAACACAATATTAATTTTTTAGAGAAAAAAAGAAAAAAAGAAAATCAAAATTTACTTTTTTATATCAAAAAAAGATTTTGCTTTCACCACCTACAATGCTGCTGACGTTAGTTATAAGGATTATAACGACAGAACAAGTATCGACATAGATGGATCCAAAGTTGAAAATTTCTACATTTTATTTTCTTCCTGAATTTTGAGTGTCCCGTCCCTTTTATCCCTTGCCTCATTCATCCCCAGTCAGCCCTACTTTATATATTTTTTTATCTTTGCTGCATTTTAAAGCCAAACCCTATTCAAAAATAGCAAACACCTTGATATCAGTTTTATTATTAAAAATAAAAAATAAAATAAAATGTTGTCTTAGAATTTTAAAAAGTTCACTCATATTCAAGGTGTTCACTCTCAACGGTGTCCAAATCCTAAGCCGTTAGTCATAGACATATAGTTCCAAATACAAAAATGTTTTAAATGAGGTAAAGAAGTATTTTGAAAGTCCTTTGGATCAATAAAGGCATTTCTTAAAAAATTACGAAATTTAAATTTTTATTTAAATTTTACTAAATAAAAGTTATATTGAGTAAAATTTTTCGAATACACTGATAAGTAAGACAAAAAAATTCCTATTATTCTACGATTAAAATTGAGCACGTAATAGTTGTTTAAAGTTGGAGCATATTTTTTTTTTCTGCGAAATAGGGGCCATTCACAAATTTAGCAGAAATATAAATTCGTCAGATATATTTAAAAAAATGGTTGAGAGTAAAAATAACATTCAATATAAATTTAAAAACTTTAATCATTATAACATATTAATGCAAAATACACAATTTGTACTAAACATATAACAGGAAAAAATAACAGCATTTTTTAAAATGAAATGATGAGATTGGTGAAATGCGGAGTCCAATATCATACGGACCACACTGTAGAAAAAAAATCTGTAAAGTTACTAAAGTTTTTCTAGAAAACTGGGATTCCTAGAACATTTTATGTAACAGCAACAACAAAAATTCATGTAACAGATACACTTTTGCACCAAAAATCAATAAATCTGTAAGGTTACTAAGAATTTTTTAGGAAACTGGGATGCCTAGAACTTTTCACGTAACTGCAATCCAGGTTACAGATAAAATTTTAGTAAGATTACTGTAATTTTAGCAGATTCATTTGTAAAGCTACAGATTTCTGTAGCTTTACAAAAACTAGTTTTGTAGATTTACAGTTTTTTTTTGTACAGTTACAGATGAAAGTTTAGTAAGTATGTACCTTTACATCTGTCGAACTACAGATTTGTTTTTACAGTGTAGTATATGGAATATGGAATGTTTTTTGTCGGAACTTTAAATGGCGGCATGACGTTTTGTACTGACTGACTTGCCATGTATACATAGTGAAGAGTGGGGTACATTGCTTTGTCACGAAATAAATGCGGAATACTTTAATGAATACTTTATATGAATAGAATCATTTATTACACACTCGATATCATGAAGTTTTTAAGAGATAATTTTTTATACTTAATAAATATTAGTTGTCAGTATTTGTTAATTTTATTTAAAAAATGCCATTCTTCTTGGTAGAGATTATATATGGCAAACTACTCCAAATCCAATAGAATTGTACAGGGTTAATAAAAGAAAATGCCACTATTAAAATGAACTTTCTTGCTATCATGTGTTAATTAGAATGTCTGAAGAAAATATATCGGAAATCGCGTTATTTTCTTCATTTCCTATTGACTTCTCGTTTTAAATTATATATTTTTGTAATCGTCTAGGTAACACATTTCAATATACGCTATCCTACACACTTTTTTTTTTACAAAATTTTTTAAAATGTCACGACAAAAAATTCGTTGTATTCCATAGCTGCCAACCTTTACTCTTTTATAATGTCGATTAAATTTTATTGAATTTTTTTTATTATTGATTCGCACATTTTGGCGATTAAATAAGTCAGAATTTACTATTAAATTTTAGGGGTAAAAATTAAAGCCCAAAAATGTTCATTTATGGAATTTTTATGATACGTTCTTTGTCTAAATTTGTTTATCTTTGCAGTTCTAGGAATAAAAATTCTTGACATTTTTACTCATACATACATATTTTTTCTAGCAGTCTGTAATTTCATTGAAAATCTTAAGTCAAAAACATTAATATTTTAGATTCAACTATTTTTTTAAATAAGAATTAAATGGAAATATGATAATTATATATCTGTATCAATAGTTAATGGATTTTTAAAATAAAGATGTCTTTCATATTTATTCAGTTTCTTATTTTCATTCATTATCCACATAAAATGTTTAAGGAAAGGGTATGTATATGTTGATCAAGTTATTTTATTGACTGAAATTTTATTTTATTCATTAAAAAAATCTAAAGGAAAACTTTCCCTTTATCTGAGCTAAATTTATATTTTTATGCACACTTTTAGACGCTATTTGTAAACTATCTAGAAAATAAAAATACTTCTTGAAACATTTTTGTTCGAAAACATTCAAAATTGCTATACTTACTGAAAATCACGAAATGACTTTATTCCCTTTTACTGTTCAAGAGATATTTGAAAAATCTGCTTATCTCAGCAGGACAAGACATGTGCCGATTATTTTAAAACTTTGGCGAGTTGAACAATAAAGGTTTTGTACCTGATTAGAAATTAGAAATTTACCTTGCGTGCATATCTATAAAAAATTAACAGACATATAGTATGTACGTTTTTTATCATTTAAAAGTTTGCTTTTTACCCTTATTTTTGAACTTTTTAAAGTTGTCTGTAATATTATTCGTGTCATTTTACCACATTATAACATAGTTTAAGAGTGTTTATAAATAACGTCTATCTGCCTGTCTGTCTGATTTTCCTTTTGCCCTATCTGTACTTTAACTCTCGTAAATATACACAAATTGTCCTGTAATTCTTATATGTTATTGAAGCTTATTACAGAAGGTTCACTATTGAAAATGAAGTGTACAGATTTATGGCTCATTTACAGAGATCCACAAAAGATTTTAATGAAATTATGGTCTATAGAGGAAATTTTTTTGTAGTGCACTTTATTGATGTTAGGATATTCCAGACCCAAGTCGACTAAAATATACAACAAACATTTCTAAGTAGCATTTATAGTCCGTTTAAAAAATCTATTGATTTATGATATATGTGGCACAAAATGTTTGCAGTGCGTGCTCCTTCATAGACCAACATGTACTATTAGACTATGTAACGGTTAGAATCGCAGGTAGATTGCAGTGCGTTGGTTAATTAAAAAAATTGTAGCGCGTTTTAATGATGTTAAGATACTCCAAGTCTGCTTAAATTTAAAAAAGTATCACTGAGATGCACTGAAACATGTTTTCTGATGATATATATCTTTCACTTACAAAGACACACAATATAAGTCAGGATTAACTATGATCAATAAATGCTGGATTTGTGTTTTTCGCTGTGATATACATCTTTAAGTTCATTCTATTTTTAGTGTATTACATTGTTGTGTTTAAATAATATAAATCATCTACAGTGATGTACATAAGGAGGTATATGTATTACTGGATATAGACAACAATTGTTGGATATAAAATTTTACTGAGTTATGCGTTTTATTTTTCAATTTCTTATTTAGGTATCTCATTTAATGGAATAAAAAAATTAAAGTTATTAATAATATTCTGGTAGTTTTATGAAGTGTTTCACGGTCTAAGCCTGATTCATGGTTTTTCGTGGTTATTTTTCTTGTATGGCAAGCATTATTACATATGATGCGAAATTTTGATAAACTAATTTCGTTAGAAATACTTATTGTCCTAATTCAATTAATAGTTTAATAGTTTTTTTTTTATAATAATTTAGTAAATATAAGCAAAATTTGAACTGCAATTTTAAATGGTGAAACTTTATTTAAAAAACATGATAATAGTTCATACAAAATTCATAAACATTTTATAAACATTATTCTATGTACCTATTGAAATACTTTATCGTATGTCTTTTTAACACTTTACAACAAAGTTGAAAAGTGTTTATTCATTCGGTTTGTCTGTCCGTCTGTCAAAGCTCTAACTCCCGTGTATACATTAGGATTTTCATGCGATTGATAAAGGTTATTTAGGGTCACCAAAGAATGTTTGGTATTGTGTATGAAGTATGTAGAATTAATAGTTCATTTACAGGGGTACTCAAACGTATTCCATTACATTGTGGTATATGGGGAAAAATCGTTTGCAGAGAATTTTAATGACATGACGCTATATCAAATGTACTGAAACTGATATTAATCACTGAATTTCACTACGATCACGTGAGAACAGGGCATTTAGAGATTTTTTATTCATTTATAGGGACACACACAAGAAATCGTTTACAGTACTGTCGTTGAGTAATAATTGCTGAAGTGTACAGGTCGGTATGGGCTTATAAATTTAATTAATTTTTTGCATGATACTCGTTATATATAAATTCTATACCTCATATACATCGCTGCACAAAAGTATTCACGTACCATTCTCCTTATTGAAGGAAATTGTTGAAGGGTAATTTTCAACTGAAGTAGTTTTGTTAGATTATGCTGAATGTGTTGGAACGTGTTTCATAATCTATGCCTGACGCATGATTTTTTCTTTCTTGTTTTTACTCATTCAGGTAAGTGAGGTCGTTTTTTCCTTCCTGATAAGAAATGAAATTTTTTTAGAAAAATCGATATTTACATAAGTTAACCTTCTTCAATTATTCTTTTTAACACTTTCCAACAAAGTTGAAAAGTATTTATGCATTCGGTTTGTTTGTCCGTCTGTCTACGTTCTAACTCACGTAAATATACCCGGATTTTCTTGCAATTGAAAAATGTTAATGATGCTTACTATTGCATTTTCTGTATTGTATATGAAGTGTGTAGCAGTAATAGTTTATTTATGGTGGCACTTAAAATAATTTTTTTTTACATTATGGCATATGGGGAAAAATCTTTTGCAGAGTATTTCAACGACATTACGCTATTCCAAATGCATTTAAACTGATGTAAATCACTAAATTTCACTACAATACAAGGTAACTACGATAGAATAGGGCATTCATAGCATTTGTCGTACATTTACAGGGACACACAAAAGAAACCGCTTACAGTACTGTCTTTGAACAATAATTGCTGGAAGTGCGATTTCAAATTTGTTATGCGCTTTTAAATTGAACAAAAATGTTTTTGCATGTTACTCGTTGTATATAAATTCTATACCTCGTATACAGGGCTTCACAAAAGAATCACGTACTTCTTATTGGCTAAAATAGCTAAAGGGGAATTTTCAACTGAGGTATATGTATTTATTAACTGAACTAAATTTTGACATGCATGTTGTTAATAGATACAAATCTATATATGATATACACGACTGCACAAAGATTTCGTATGATTTCCCGATGTAGATGGGAACTGCTGATATTGGCTTTTCAAATGTGTTATGCGTTTCCAAGTGCACTGTAAAAAAAACACTGTAAATTTGCCAGAACAAACTCGATCACAGTGAATGCGCTGTATCTTTCTTTGGTTTCCTGACTATATTAACATGGAAAATACAGCAGTTGCGTAATATTAACAGCACAATGTGCTGGCAATTTGGACGCATTTTTTTACAGCACAAACTGCTGGCGTCCAAATTGCCAGCACATTGTACGCAACTACTGTATTTTCCATGTTAATATAGTCAGGAACCCAAAGAAAGATACAGCACATTCACTGTGATCGAGTTTGTGCGCGAGATGAACAGTACTTTGTACTGTAAAAATATCGTTTTTTTACAGTGTAATTCAATTACCCATCATACTTCAGCTTACGAAACCGTGAAGTTCTGTTATATTATTCTGAATGTGTTGGAAAGTGTTTCATAATTTATGCTGAATGCATGATTTTTTCCTTTCTTTTTTTTAACCCTTTCCATCAAGGTTGAAAAGTGTTTATGTATTCGGTTTGTCTGTCCATCTGTCCACGCTCTAACTCCCGTAAATATACTCGGATTTTCATGCAATTGATAATCCATATTTAGGGTCACATAACCATGTTTGGTATTGCATATGAAGTATGTGGTATTAATATTTCATTTACAGGGCTACCGAAAAGAATTTCATTACATTACGGTATATGGAGAGAATCGTTTGTAGAGTATTTTAATATTAACTTATACAGGGTGTTGACGAATTCAACCGATAAATTCAGAAGGGTGATATTAGGTATCAAGATGATGTAAATTTATAACAGAAGATAGAATTACAAACCACTTATTTAGACACAAATGCAAGGTGTTTCACCCTACCTGAACTCGGGCTGACGGTAATAATTTTAAGAAAAACAAATATTCTGCAATAAAAATATAACGATATGGTAAACTTTGGGCTACTTTGGGCCACTTTTTCCCGGTTCCACTAACATTTCCATTATTAAAAAATACTATATATAATTTTTCAACGTCAAAATTGAGTTGCAGGCAATTAACAGGAAACAGCGAAGCAAACTGTATGGTTTTAAAGTTGCAAATTTTTATTTTTTTATTTTTTAACTACTGTAAAAGCACTTATTTTCGCGAGGCTTTAATTTTCGCGATTTTCGCGAGCGCGTCGTAATCGCGAAAATATAAACCTCGTGAAATATTTTTCTTCGCCTCAAATAATAATAAAAAAAATCAGAAAATATTCACTTATTCACAACTTAATGATTACAGTTACTTAAATAAGAAATAAGTACAAAAATTTCTTGAACACTTACAACTATTTCTTGAATAAAAACAATAATACAACTAATAGAATGCAGCTCATTCACTTACAATATTTATACCAGCTTCTTTGAAGCCAGCAAAATTATCTCATATTTGGCTTTAACACCGTTAAATGTTCGCACAAGCCAAGAAGCGTGAATCGGTTTTAGTCGTGATATTCGCAGGTCCGCAGATACTTTTTCCTCTAGAAATTTAAACAAAACGGGTTCTATTAGGTAGTTTCGGGACTTTTCAACTTTCGGTTCTGTTCATATAAAATATTTTATGAAATTTTCAGCTCGCGAAATCACCGATATCCTCATTTTCATGAAAATTACGGCTCGCGAAAATAAGTGCTTTTACAGTATTTTTAAAATTTTAGAACAAAATACTAGCTTTAATATAAAAATAATCGGTTTATTCCAAGAAAGAAATATCATCATCAAAAAATACCCTGCTGGGGCTTCTTTGGTCCAGTCACTTATTTTCATAATAAATACATTTCATATGTTTGAATACAAGAAACCGGTTGCAATAGGATCTGCTAATGAATTAACACTGCAAACGTGATAAACAAATGTTTTTTTCAACATTTAAGCACAATAAACCAATTGTTAATATTAAAGACATGA
Source organism: Maratus speciosus (assembly GCA_963932465.1). Lineage (NCBI taxonomy): Eukaryota > Metazoa > Arthropoda > Arachnida > Araneae > Salticidae > Maratus > Maratus speciosus. The sequence goes on from OZ010799.1 coordinate 285,905,724, forward strand.
GAAACAGTTTTCATCATGTTATCCTCAGCAACTGAACAAAAATAATTAATATAATATTTTGCTACAGTAACAATTTAAAAAATGTTACTTAATACATTTTTTAAGAGATTTGGTTGTATAAAAGGCATTTCTAAGTAACTGAGGTTACTTCCGGACCAAAAAAAGGCCTGGCACAAAGTAGCCCCGAAAAACTTTTTACACTTACATTATTTGTATGTCTTACCCTGATTGTCTCACTATAGAAAGTTTGGGGAGTTAAAATGTACACACGAAAATTGTTGTTTACAAACACATCCTTTGTTACCACTAACAAAAATTCAAATTACCCCCAAGCTATTCAGATACCTATAGTGGGGTATAAAATAACTTTTAAGGGCAAAAACTCCGAATTATCTTGTATTGTTTGTTCAATACAAAGAATAAAATCATTTTTCATGGGATGGACCAAAGTAACACCCCGCATGGACCAAAGTAGTGGTATGTAAATCGTTTGGTATGAAATGTGACATCAGGAAAAGTTCTGGAAAACTAGGATACTCACGCAATCGACGATACCGTATGAACTTGTAATCACAGTTCAAAATGTGAAATGTCAATTCCATACTGCTGGCGCGTATAATGGAAGCTTCTATCACTTTGTTTGACGTTATCACATTTACAACAATCTTATACTGCAGTTTTCTGACAATTATTGCCGGCAACTGTAGCTAATTTATAGTACAACACCCTGTCTGTTTTATTAAATAGGTGGTTTGCCACGCCATATTCCATTGCAATTTTTGTTCCCTTGATTTATTACCAATCTGAATTTATCGGTCGAATTTCGCATCACGATGTGTATAATAAATGTATTTATCTATTGTGTTGTCAAAATAATACTAGTAATTTTAGACAATGCGAATTTGTTAAATACACAATCACAGTAATTAGATAAACTTTAAACTGTATAAAATTGGATATTTCTATTCATTTCCACTTTCTTTGACCTGCTCCCGTTTATAAATCAGTTTTAAAGCTTTTGTTGCAAAAGGTTAATTCTAGAAACCATAACTCAGATTTTGAATAAATAATTTTATTGTGTTTGAAAGGAAATCCAAAAAGAAACATTGTATGGTACAACATTTTGTCCCGTAATATAATGATATGAAGTATAATTATTCAAAGTGATGGATAGTATTTTTGCATTACACTAAATATAAAAGACATTCTACAAGAATAAATGATGTTGTCTGACCCATGTTTATATAGGATGAAAAATAGATGGTAAAGGTATTTTTTTCTCAGGGATATAATTTTAATGAACGCTGTAATGTTAAATTCAAAAGTAATACACTGTAAAATACGCAAATGCTTCTTAATAAAAAATGTTTCTTAAATTATAAATATAACCACGAACAAAAATATACAATTGCCTCTTTAGAGTTATCCAAGATTCTGAAAATGTTATTTATCTTTAAAATTATCAGAAGCCAATATATTTTCGAGATTTAAAGGAATTTCTAATTTTTTCTTTCTACGACTAATTTTCGCAAACCTTGTCGAATAGTTTTAACGTATATTAATCATTTTTTCTAACAGAAATATCGTTTTTTAGTGTGCAATCATTTCTCAATTAAACATTACGTAACTGAATGAATTGTCGTAACTGAATTAATGTATGCAAGAGTACAAAATAATATTAACGCTAATGCTAATGCTGTTAATTTATCATGTTTGTGTATAAAACATATTTGTTGAATACAAAAATATTTACTTGAGAATTAATGGAGTTCGAAAAACCTATATTCATTAATCAGAAGACTGATTAATATTCTTTAAGAAGTAATCGAAAACGTTTCCGAAAATATGTGGCAGCGAAATAAACTTTTTCTTTTGTAAATGCTTCTTTAAATCTCGAAAATGTATTAGTTGTGATGTTTCTAAAGATAAAAAAGTCTTTTCAGAATCGTGAGTAATTCGGGAGTGGTTACTGTGCATTTTCGATCGTGATTACACGACATTTTCATAGGTTAAGGAACATTTTTTTGGTGTACAATTATTCTGTCTGGCATTCTAAAGTGATGTACTATATCTATAAAAAAAAAAAAAAAAAAAAAGGTGGAACCACTTGCTAAATTGTACAAAGGTTTAATAGTTTTAGAAATAAACGTAAGAAATGCACACGTAAAATATAAAATAGAGATATTTAATTGTTTGTCGGCTAGTTTATTTATGTTTTCAAGAAATGATGAACCTGTTTCAAGCATTTAAAAACGATTTATTTGCTGATAAAAGCATATATAAACACATTGCATATAATTGCAGACTATTTAGGCAATTATTGCCCTCTTCTTTAATCTCATATATAAAGTTTTTTTTCTTCTTTTAGAAACAATGTTGTTGTATCTATTTTTTTAATTCTGTCCAATAGTATATTTGATTTTAGGAAGCATTTTATTATGTGTGGCTTATATTAGGATATTATACAAACAGAGATATTTATATATAAGTTTCGTATTGATTTATAAGAATGTGTAAAAATAAATAATAATTTCGCATCTCATCTTTGATTTTTATTTATTTATTTCCCATTAGTGTACTTCTTTTAGGACGAATCTCATTTAAATATTAAGAAAGTTTAAAAAGGAATAAAAAACTTAATGTATTAAATTGTATGCATATTCCATTTAAAATGTTTTAAAATTTCATTTCTCTAAATAATTGGTTCGGCATGTAAATGTACGTTTAGACAAAAGTAGCATGCTCTTCTCCTTTGAAAGCTACGTCATTTATTTATTTTGAGGTAACAATATACAAAATTAATATATATTGAAATAAACTGAATATGAGAAAACTAAACTACCTCGAAAAACGTATAACAGCTATTATTGTTTGAATTGCGATTCCAGATTTCGCAATTCATATTTAAGTACGATGTGACTGTAATGAAAATGACAGTATTCTAGGATGATTAATCCTCCGCCTAACACACAGGTCCAATGGAACGGACAGGTATATTCAAAATGATTTTTATCATTAAAATAAAAGACTGAATTTTCAGTCTTATTTTTTTTTTTTTTCATATGAAAATTCATTTTGAAGGTTCCTGTCGGGTCCACTTGACCTGACTGGTAAACGGAGGGTTGAACAAGACGGGGTCGAAGAATTCCACGAAGAAAGTACTTTCAAACTTCACCGCTAGGGATATGTTAGTTCCCCCTACAGAACGCGCCAAGTACTGTCAGTTTAATTCTGGTCACCTCAAAGTAACTAATTAAAGCAAAATTGGGCCAAATTATTTCGTGAAAAAATATAAAGCAACACTTCCCCTATTGATGGCTTTTTGAAGTAAATTTCTCTTTTTCTAAATCACATACTGTGTAAATTGAATGAAAAATCTGACAAAATAAGTAACTTGAGTGTTCAGTCGCTGTTTCGCTCGCTTTCGGCTCAAGTTTTCACTAGTAAATATTTTATTTTCATGAAATTTACCTTTATGTATCGTAATACAGCAACACTAAGTTGATGAAACATCAGGTTGCCTCAAACCAAACAAGGCAAACAAGGTCTTACCTAAAAAAATATTTATTTCACGTGTTAGGGAATGACATACATGTTCTTACAAGAATGGTTAATGATACATTCATAAAGTGGGAGCTGAAGCGAAAATACTGTTTGTGTGTTTTCATGTTCACTCACACACAGAGATACAATTCATGTTTAGTATAGTGTGTACACGCGCAACTGAAAGAGAATACATATGAAATGATCCTGGAAAAAAGAAACCCGAGAAAACTATTAATTCTATTTATAAATTATAACTTTTTTTTATTATGATATTTTCTATTTACTAAGTCTTTTTATATACGCTATGTAAAACTATTTTCCCTTAAGATTTCGCTCTTCATTTATAAGTCTTCATTGAAACCTTTTATATGTATTAGAATGTAATCACTCTGGGAGTTTGGATGAGTTAACAGAAAATCGTCAAACATAATTGGATTGATTTGTATCTCCTGTAAATGCTCGAAATGATTTGTCTTACAGTGTTACAAAAGATAACAACAAAATACAACAAAAGATTTTGTTGTTTTTATATAGCTATCTCAAATAATGTCTAAAAATAAACATCATAATAAGTGGCTTACTTGTTCGAAAGAAAAGAAGTTTTACTTGAGGTCTTTAGACGCTTATTCATCACCTGTCTGACTTTTTTTGTTTTCTTTTATATTTTTGTTTTCATTTACACTGTAAAAAAAGAAAAATGTTCTTTAAACTAAGACAAAATATTACAACCACAAACGACAATACGCAGTAACTTATTTCGTGTTACCCAAAGTCCGAAAAGCTTAAATAAACATCATAATCAGTGGCTTACTTGTTCGAAAGAAAAGAAATTTTAATTGAGGTTTTTAGACGCTTTCATTCATCACCTGTCTGATTTTTTTTTATTCTTTTATTTTTGTTTTCATTTACACTGTAAAAAAAGACAAATGCTCCTTAAATTAAGAAAAAATATTACAACCACAAACGACAATACGCAGTAACTTATTTCGTGTTATCCAAAGTCCGAAAAGCGTAAATAAACATCATAATAAGTGGCTTACTTGTTCGAAAGAAAAGAAGTTTTTCTTGAGGTCTTTAGACGCTTTTATTCATCACCTGTCTGAATTTTTTTATTCTTTTATATTTTTGTTTTCATTTACACTGTAAAAAAAGAAAAATGTTCTTTAAACTAAGACAAAATATTACAACCACAAACGACAATACGCAGTAATTTATTTCGTGTTAGCCAAAGTCCGAAAAGCGTAAATAAACATTATAATAAGTGGCTTACTTGTTCGACAGAAAAGAAGTTTTACTTGAGGTCTTTAGACGCTTTTATTCATCACCTGTCTGAATTTTTTTATTCTTTTATATTTTTGTTTTCATTTACACTGTAAAAAAAGACAAATGCTCCTTAAACTAAGAAAAAATATTACAACCACAAACGACAATACGCAGTAATTTATTTCGTGTTACCCAAAGTCCGAAAAGCGTAAATAAACATCATAATAAGTGGCTTACTTGTTCGTAAGAAAAGAAGTTTTACTTGAGGTCTTTACACGCTTTTATTCATCACCTGTCTGATTTTTTTTTATTCTTTTATATTTTTGTTTTCATTTACACTGTAAAAAAAGACAAATGTTCCTTAAACTAAGAAAAAATATTACAACCACAAACGACAATACGCAGTAACTTTTTTCGTGTTACCCAAAGTCCGAAAAGCGTTCATTCTGTTTAGAAACCTCACAAACCGATATACAGTAAGACCTCCCTAAAGCGACCACGTTCCGTTCAAATAAAAATTCGTCGCTCCGAGAGGTGGTCTCTTAAGAGAGGTCATGTTTAAATCCAGATTTTAATTGTTGAAAAAAAGTAACAATTAATGTTACTAAAATTTATTTTTCACATTAGGCAAAAATATGAAATTTTAAGTGTCGAAACAAAAGTTAATTACATAAGATAATTACTGCAGAGTTTAAAAAATGAATACATTGATGTTTGCTTTGATTTTACGGTTTTATCTTTTAAAACTATTATTTCCAAGTCCTTTCGAAGTTCAATAAATAAATGCAATGTTTTTTTTTCTTTGGACGGGAACAAATTATGACGATTTCATTAATTTATCTATTTCTTTGACAGATTTGGCAGTTTTTCTTGACAGATTAGGGCAGGGGAGTTTACAGACCGTCATTCTTAATTTGTCATCAGAGTTAAATCCATTGCCTAAAAAGGCACAAAGGAGTTTAAACACTTATAAATTACCAGAATAATAATAAAAAAATTCTAAACTTAGTTTAGAAGTTTGATGAACAATGCGCTCTAAGGAATTATTTTTGTAAAAAAATCTTCTTCAAGCGACCATGAAAAAAATTGAATTCGTTTCATTTTCTTCAAAGAAATTTGTCGCTCATGGAGGGAATTCAGCTGGGATGGTCTCTGAATGGAGGTAAAATTAGTATTGAGCTTATGGAATAAATTTCGTTCCATGAAAAAAGAGTCGCTCAGGGAGGTGGTCGCTAAATGGAGGTGGACGCACAGGGAGGTTTCACTGTAATAACAAGAATTAAAAAAGCATTTATGAAAATAAAGTTTCCTTTTCACCCGCAGATTTTCAGAAACGTCTCTGATTGAAATTTTTAATGAATTAATCAATTTCTCATAATAAAGTTCTGGATTTTTGGATAATACCAATTCTCAGCTAAAAAAAAGTTCCAGCTGCCTAAATGAATTTACACAAGCAATAATAACAAAATAATTTAATTGTTTGCGGTAATATCAATTCTGTTAATTTTACATGTTTTTCTGTAAAACACGTTTGTTGACCAAGAAAATGTTTATTAAATGAATGTTAAGGAATTAATAGCGAAATTACTATATTCCAGATTGAGAAAAATTATTTATACACTACAAAATCTACTCATAGGCTTTTTCGAAAATCAGTGGCAGCAAAAAAAACATCGTTTGCACTTATATTTTCCTAGATTAAGAAACATTTGTATTTTCTTGTTTAAAAAAAATGCATTTAAAATGACGTTGATGTGTTGTTTCAGAAATAAAAGTATTTTTCTGTCCATGCATCGTGTTTTTGTAATAACGACAAAAACAGTTTCGAAATTGTCGATGCATAAAACCCTTTAGGGATTTAATTTGTAAATCCACTTAGAGGCAAATGTATGGGTAGAAAAAGTTCTATTTTATTTCTAGCAATATATTTGCCATTCCATATGTTTCTTAGAGAACTTATATTTTCAACACTTCCGATTGTCTCTGTCTTTGAGAAGAAAAACTAATAAAACTTCAAACTACATTTGTTTGAGATTTGCTGTAGTAGAAAGAAATAACTTTCAAAATGTCACATTTGTTTTCTTCCAAAAAGAAACTGTTCAAGTTAAGGGGGTCCGGGACACAAAAATCTTCAAATTTTCTAAAAAATTATTATTTCAGTCAAACATTCTCCGCTCTTTTCTGCTCAAAATGATGCTTGAATCATGTTTATATCCTTATTAGAACAGAACATATTAATTTTTTCGTTTTTATTTGTTTTCAAAACCTAACTTTCAAGCAATGGTTGCTATGAAAACGACTTCTTGTGAAAATGCTTTTTTCTTCCCGATGGGTTTTTTCACCATTTCTCGTATTTAAATTGTTATAACTCAGAAATCGTTAAAGATATATGGTTCAAACTTGAAGCATCTCTTTTTCAATTAGTTTAATTTTAAATTTGATTCAGCAAATTTGAAAAAAAAAATTACTTTTGAAAATATGATTTTTTTTTTAAGTTGCATCATTTTCCCCTTGATTTTCACTTTAAATATTTTTAATTTATATAAAAAAATAATGTTTTTACAAATGCTGAATCTAAATTAAAACTTATATGTTTTTGTTTATATAAATGGTAAAAAATTGAAATTCTACAAATAATATTTCGAGTTATAACAATTTTAAATTACCCCGCTTTAAAAAAAAAATTATTATTATTATTTTTTAATTATGAGAAGTTTTATCATATGATTTTGTTTACAAATTATATGGTTAACCATCACAAAAAAAGTCAAAATTTTAACTCAGTAAATAAAAATTATTTTGAAATGTGTTCCAGACCCCCTTAAAGAACATCTAAACAAAGCATAAAAAAATGTCAAAGTAAAATAAATTAAAGAAAGACATTATTTCTAGCAATATATTTGCCATTCCATATGTTTCTTAGAGAACTTATGTTTTCAGCCCTTCCGATTACCTTTGTCTTTGAGAAGAAAAACTAATAAAACTTCAAACTACACTTGCTTCAGATTTAATAAAGTCGAAAGAAATAACTTTCAAAATGTCACCTTTGTTTTCTTCCAAAAAAAAACTTTTCAAGTTAAAGAACGTCTAAACAAAGCATAAAAAATGTCAAAGTAAAAGGAATTAAAGAATGACATTTAATGTTTCTCAGTTATAAAACGGAAGACGGCAGCACAGACAATCACCTCATACAAATCACGGCTGAAATTACAGAATTACCTAAAACTGGATTCGCATACTAAAACGCAATCGGTCTGCCAAGTCATATATTGGTGGAAAACACCTGAAAACCCGATTTTAGCGGTTGACTCTTAGGTTTAACATTGTGTTTTCCTGCTCCTAGTCCTCCATGCTTTCATTCCTTTGGGTGCAGGAAAGCACAATGGTAAACCTACGAGTCAACCGCTAAAATCGGGTTTTCAGGTATTTTTCCCCAAGATATGACTTGGCAGACCGAATGCGTTTTAATATGTGAATCGAGTTTTAGCTAATTCTGGAATCTCAGCTATGAACTCGATGAAGTGATTGTCTGTGTTGTCGCCCCCCGGCTTATTAGATTATAATTGCATAATTTAACCCATTTGCGCCCGAATTACTGTTTTCTCAAATTTGTTGGTAAAATGTTGCAAAATGAACTGGGAAAGTACTCAAAAAATTTCAGTTAAAACTTTTTGTATTCATTTGATAAAATGGAAACGTACTAAATATGGGAATATGCATAATATTTGGGTACTTGTTAGTTATCCCGTCGAACAAATTACTGTCGCCAAATTGTAAGATTAAATGTCAATAATAGTTGATCGTAAATGTCACATTCACTTGACAACACGTGTTTACGTTATCAAATGATTTTTATTTCGACGTTTTATTTGTATTTTTATTAATGTTATACTAATTTATTTGTTTTTTCGTTATTTAAAATAAAAATTATGTAAATTTGTATAATTTTGCGAGTGGTTCGGCGATTTATATAATTTGGCGAAATTGGTCGACGGGATAACTAACAAGTACCAATATTTGTAATAGTATAATATGCATAAGTATAAATTTATATCAAATAAGCTTTTAAATTGTATATTATGTTCTATTATTAGTATTCTTATGAACTACTAAAAATATATCTATTTCTTTACAGAGAGTAATAACATTATAAGTATCAGTAATAATAAACAAATAATAATCGTGTTTGAAGCTAAGAAACGATTTGTTTCATAATCATCTTGAAAAGACCTTTACATAAATAACTGTTCCCTAAATGGCTGATAAAAATATGCACCTATTGGTGACTGGCGCCTTATATTTCGTACGTCACAAAAAGGCAGAAAAAATAGTCTTGAACATATAATTTCACAATAAATATATCAAAGAAGTCTACAAGCTAAGATTATGACTTATTTATTTGGATGCTTGGAAGAAAAATCACAAATAAACTTACGTTTTACATTTCCCCATCTTGAAAAATAAAAAATCTATAAACTCCGAAAAAAGCTTTCATTTAAACAAATAAATATTTATCTTAAGCTGTTATCGTTCGGTAACAGGTACGATAAAGTAACCATTGGTAACCATTTATGGTAAACATATTGTAACCATATGGAAACTAATGGTAACCATTTATAGATAACTATTTCATACGATTTTCATGTTATAAACAAGATGAAAGTTATATAAATGTATTAAAATTCGAAGTGTCCCAAAAATGAGACTATAGGCATAAATGGGTTAAAAATAAAATTAATTATGATATTAACAGAATATTCAATGCTGTTAAAACAGTCGCAGCAAGTTTTACAAAATGTATTTAGAAATTTCTCAGTAAAAATAGATAAATTCCTAGTAATGAGGGATTTTTAGTAAGAGGAATGTGCATTTGAAAATGGGAATACTTTACATGAAATACCTGTCTAGCGTTAATAAGACACAAAAAAGATATATTTTCTTTGATATTTGTCATTATTAAAACGCATTTTTTACTACTCTTACAATTAAGGTTAACGAATTATTCATTAAAAGGTCATATAAATTGTGGATTACTTTCATACTAAACTACATGTGGATTTTCTATATTTTAATATTGTTCAGGCAGCGTTTCATGGTTCATGCTTTATATATTCATATGATTTAGAAATATTCAATATCAGCCGAAAATAAATTCGAACTATCATGTGCATCCTTCTTATTCTTCCATAATCAATCGTTACGCAATACATATAGATTTGTAAAAACTTCAAGCTTGAAAGATATTTACAATCAAACTGAAAATCAATAAAATGATACATATATTTCAATCTAACTGCAATTGAAAAGATATTTTCCCTCTATTTGACTCTGTCAGTGTAAAGTTAGTAAATTTCTGATAAAGCAAAATTGTAAATTTCTGATAAAACAAAATTGATTTTTTAGATCGTTGATAGCGTCTATATGACATTTTCATAACTCACGACAAGTTTTTCCTTTATAATATAGAATTGATTAGAGTGGAAATTAAAAAGAAAATATACCTTTAGGAATTCTGATTAAGGCCTGTTGATTTGTTTTTTCCAATAGTTCATGTGCAATAACTAAAATTAATTAAAGTTTTCTGTTTTTAGCATTGTTTTACAAATAAATCGAACTTGGACTGAAATGGTAAACATTACATCTGGCAACATAATATTTACATCCGACATTCGGTTATTTGGCAACAAACACGGACATTTTATGATTTTCATTTACGGTAAAACGCATCAAAGGTTATTAAAAGTAGCTACTAACTACAGACGTTTGGATCTGATCCAGATGAAATATCAGTTACAAGCATCATTTATTCATATTCTTTTCACTTTTACATGGTACATTTTATGATCTGTAATTCTATTGATGATGGGAAATACTTAGGATTAATACTTTCAACGTTAAAAAATAAAACATGACTATTTATCCTTATTCTACAGAGATAAGAATATCTCATATTTTTAGTTATACATTTCTAGTTGCATATCTGATCTTATAAATGTTTCCCTGTTTTGCATTCGTATATATATATTTCTTCCATAAAGTTAGCAGAAAGGATTTACTCACTGCAACTGTATCTCATGTGCGTATTTCGTTAGAACTGTGTTATTATTCCGTGATTATTTAGTATGAGTACCTCACAAACATTTATAGTAGTTGCGTAATAAAAATGTTAGGTAATTACAGTGTTCCAAAACAATTATGAAGTTAATGCATCCGATTTAAAAGTACTTTATTCTTAATTAAAAAAAAATGCGAATTGACTACGATGTTTTATAATATAAAGTTACATGTACCTCTTAAGACCTCTATCGTTCTACAGATTATGTACCTTCATTTGACTAGAATATGAATAGAATGACTAGATTTGAATAGAATCAATAACAATAAACGTAGTCATTTTACAATAAAAACAATGTAGTGTATTTTTTTTATTATGTAGTTTTGAGATATGTGCAACCATCTGCGCTCCTCAAACTTAAAAAAAAAAAAAAAAAAAAAATTCTCAATCGAAAAATAACCTAAATAAAAAAGAAATTAGACATTCATATGAAAATTGTAAATTATTTCTGTTAATAAAAAAATGGCTGATAGGGAAATTGTATTCGATTGTATTCACTCCATACTGAAATTGTAATAAACTTTGAGGTGTTCATTATGAATGCGCAATTCTGAGATCATATTTAATTTACGCGAGTTTTTGAAGCATAACTCAAAAGCAACTTTCTGGAATGAGCTGTAATTTGCATATTTGAAGATTCTAAAATTTTCTATTAAAAAATTCATAGGTTACACTTTATATTTTTTTCTGATATTAATTTTAAATAATATATGTTTTGAAAAAAAAAAAATTACTTTGTAGTGATCATTAGACACTATACAGCTAGTTATTAGAATAGAAATTATAAAACAAAAAAAGTGTCTTAAAAATTTTTTAAATCTTAGAAATACTTTAAGAAATTTTTATTGATGTCTGTTATTATTATTATTATTATTTAAAATATAGATATGGATGAACTAAAAAATATTTTAGTTTTCTGGTTTCAAAACCAAGTAACTTGGACTAAAATGGTAAACACTATATCTGACAGCATAATATTTAAATCCGACAATCTGTTATTGGCAAAAAAAAACAGGCTATTTCTTCTTTTCATTTAAGGCTGTTCTTAACTGCTCTTCTGAACAATCGCAAAACGTTTTGACACATTTACAAATTCATTTTTTAACGGAAAGGTATAAAATTGGAAAGCCTGGCCATGGAAGCGACTTGGAATTGAACTGTTTTTTCCATTTTTTTTTATCAATCAATTACCTATTGAGTTATAAGGGATTTTGATCATGTGACAAACACGTTTTCTCCCGCTCTTGAGTCTCTTTCTTCCTTCTCGCGGAAATTCGGTTCAAAACGCCCACTTTGACATTATTTTCTGAAAGATCTATTGCGTTTGCAAAAAAAATGGAAAAAACAGCTCAATTACGTAGTTTCTGAACAACAACACCCGCTAGTTTCATGCATTTTCGAACAAAAATAAATCCAAACTTATGTCAGAATGGTGCCTTTTTGGATTATAAAACCCATAACATAAAACACATCAAAGGGTATACAAGCAGCTACTAACTACTGATGCTTGGAACTGATCCAGATAAAATCTCGTTTACAGGCATCATTTATTCATATTATTTCCAATTTTCAATTTCACATGATACATATTATAATCTTTAATTCTACTGATGCTAAGAAATAGTTAAGATTAATACCTTCGAAATTAAAAGATAAAATGATCGTTTAGTCTTACACCTCAGAGATAAGAAATGTCTGATATTGTTTGTTTTACATTTCTGGATATTTATCTGATATTATGATTATTTTCTTGTTTCGCATAAAATTTCGTAAAAGCTGTTTTCACTACAAAATTTCAGTATACACAGATTTCTAATAGATAATTGTGCAACTGCTCTCTGATACTTTACTTTAAATAAGTGCGTAACAAACATTTATAATAATTACACGCTAAAAAGGAAACACAAACTTGTAGGAAATTACACTGTTAAACCATATCAATGTTGTCAATGCCTTCTATATAAAAGTACTTGATTCTAATGCAATTTATGCACTGAATAAGAATATGGTATTAAAAAGGTAAGTTGGCTACGAATTGTTTGAAATATCCGATGTAATAAACAAACAAGCGTTTCCGAAAATATTATGAAATATAATAAAGTTTATAAATATAAAATATAACCTAAAAATCAATAGATATCCAAGATTTAACCATTAAATGCCTGATTTTTCAAAAATCATTGTAATAATGTTTTTCGGCTTTCATTTTTTAAATAAATCATGGGAAAAATTCTTTAAAAAATCATATTTTGTTTTAAGTATATTTTACGGCTAAAACACAGTTTGTTACTAATCGGTAATACCGGTGTTTAATTGAAAAAATAATTTCCCTTCATAAAATTCTATAATATTAAACACACAAGAATTTTAGGAACTATAATAAGAAATAAATTTTACTTGCTCACTGTAGGTCAAAATAGGATATTTCGCAAGCTTCCAAACAAAACAAAAAGAACAAGTAGCAACAATTAAAAAAATAAATCTATCTTTATTCTTAAACAGCACAAGTGTTGCCATCTACATGTTGAAAATCGATTTAATAATATTTTCAGAATGTATTTTATTGGCAACATTAAACATTATAGCTTCAATATTATTCTAATAGTACTTTAGAGCCTAAATTGTGTATGTTGCCGAAAAGCAACACCAGGCATTTAAGGGTTAAAGAAGAATTTTTGAGAGAAAAGTGTGTTTAACTTGCCATAATTTTCGAATAAGTTTCAGAATAGTATTTACAGAGTCTTAATAAGTTCTCTTAATTCGAAATATCGTTTTACGGATATTTTCAATTTTGCAGAACTCATTTTCATGTTCAACAAATGTGTTCAACTTTAGTAAATTAAAAAATAGTAAGTTAACGGAATTATCTTTAGTTTTGTGTTTTTGTTGTTACTGTCGTTTTAAAAAATTCTGTTTCGCTGCTGAAAATGTTTACTTAAGAACTCATAGCATCCGAAAAGTCAGTATTTTGTGTTTCGGAAACTGGTTAATATACTCGGAAGAGATTTCGAAAATTGGAAATAAGTAAGAGCAACTTTTATTTTAGAAATTCTTCTTTAAGTCACGAACAGCTACTGGTTTCTTAGATTTCAGAGGATAAAGGAAAGTTTTTCAGATGCGTCGCTCAATCTTAAGAGATTAAAATATATTTTAGTAAACTGTAACAAATTTTTTAATATTTTCGGAAACTTTTGACTTTTTGATATTGTACAGCTACATATTCGCCTGAATAACTATATCGCTCTATCTATAGTATAATACACAAGTCACATTAGACTACTTTGTTAAGGGGTCTCAGGACTCTAAATTTTTCACTAAAGGTGCATTTTTCGTGTCACACATAATTTTATTTCGAATTCCCTATGAAACACAGATACGTAACATTTTTACCACTGACAGCTAATTACCTGTTCTGTGTGGCATAATTATTTCAACATTCTACAGCCGATATCTCAATATTTTTTTATGTTTGTTTTTGATAAAAAACACTAAAATAGATTTTTTATCTACATCTACTGCGCGCAAGATTGTAGCAAAACTGTTGGTTTTAGAGTCTCAAATAATATTGATAATTATGTAAAACTAATGTACTTTGAACGTATACCTCAATTTTAAGCAATTAAAAATTTATTTTCATTAAATATAAATTTAAATTATAAAATTTTGAAAAAATATATAATTTTTTTCTGAAAAAATGCTAATTTTAAATATTCAATACAATTATATTAATAAATTTGAGGTATAAGCTATTCCTTGCATCAAAGTGGATAACGTTTTAGAATTTTGTACAAATTGCTTTATTAGTTCTTGAGAAATGTTGGGCGCAATGAAATCAAGACAAAAAACAATTTTAAAACTTTCCTCAAAATTAAACATTTAAAAAAGTGTAAAATAATACCGATAGAACATTGAAAAAATTATTTTACACAGAGCAGATATTAGGCTGTCAGTTGCAAAAATTTTATGTATTTCTGTTTTATAGGGAATGAGAAATAAAATTAAATATGACACGATCCTAACTCGCACCATCAATGGAATAGTAAGACTCCTGAGACCCCTTAATACGAAGAATCATAAATAGATAATGTAATTTTACTTTTTCGACATTGTACGACTACATATACGCCTTAATAACTCTACCGCTCTATAGTATAATATGTGAGTCGCATTAGTCTACATTGTTAATACGTAGAATCGGAAATAGATAAAGTAATTTGACTTTTCTGCCATTGTAGAGCTACATATTGACTTGAATAACTATATCACACTTTAGTATAATACGTGAGTCACATTAGACTACCTTTTTAATACGTAGAATCAGAAATAGATAAAGTAATTTGACTGTTTTGACATTGTACAGCTACGCATATGCCTTAATAACTCTATCGCTCTCTAGTATAATACGTGAGTCACATTAGACCACTTTGTTAATACGTAGAATCAGAGATAGATAAAATAATTTGACTATTAAAGACGTGAATTATCACTTTGCTAACTAAGCGTATACCAACAGAGTGAAAAATGCCCAAGCCGGGAATCGATCCCGGGCCCCTGGAATAGCGCTCCAGTGCTCTACCACTAAGCCACGTCTTTTATATTCAATAATTTCAAGCGTAATTTCACTGCTGAAAAGTAGTAGAAAAATTAATTTAAAAGTAATTTGACTTTTTCGACATTGTACAACTACATATACGCCTTAAGAACTGTATCGATTCTTAGTATAATACGTTAAGCACATTAGACTACTTTGTTACTACGTAGTATCAGAAATAGATAAAGTAATTTGACTGTTTTGACATTGTACAGCTACGCATATGCCTTAATAACTCTATCGCTCTCTAGTATAATACGTGAGTCACATTAGACCACTTTGTTAATACGTAGAATCAGAGATAGATAAAATAATTTGACTATTAAAGACGTGAATTATCACTTTGCTAACTAAGCGTATACCAACAGAGTGAAAAATGCCCAAGCCGGGAATCGATCCCGGGCCCCTGGAATAGCGCTCCAGTGCTCTACCACTAAGCCACGTCTTTTATATTCAATAATTTCAAGCGTAATTTCACTGCTGAAAAGTAGTAGAAAAATTAATTTAAAAGTAATTTGACTTTTTCGACATTGTACAACTACATATACGCCTTAAGAACTGTATCGATTCTTAGTATAATACGTTAAGCACATTAGACTACTTTGTTACTACGTAGTATCAGAAATAGATAAAGTAATTTGACTGTTTTGACATTGTACAGCTACGCATATGCCTTAATAACTCTATCGCTCTCTAGTATAATACGTGAGTCACATTAGACCACTTTGTTAATACGTAGAATCAGAGATAGATAAAATAATTTGACTATTAAAGACGTGAATTATCACTTTGCTAACTAAGCGTATACCAACAGAGTGAAAAATGCCCAAGCCGGGAATCGATCCCGGGCCCCTGGAATAGCGCTCCAGTGCTCTACCACTAAGCCACGTCTTTTATATTCAATAATTTCAAGCGTAATTTCACTGCTGAAAAGTAGTAGAAAAATTAATTTAAAAGTAATTTGACTTTTTCGACATTGTACAACTACATATACGCCTTAAGAACTGTATCGATTCTTAGTATAATACGTTAAGCACATTAGACTACTTTGTTACTACGTAGTATCAGAAATAGATAAAGTAATTTGACTGTTTTGACATTGTACAGCTACGCATATGCCTTAATAACTCTATCGCTCTCTAGTATAATACGTGAGTCACATTAGACCACTTTGTTAATACGTAGAATCAGAGATAGATAAAATAATTTGACTATTAAAGACGTGAATTATCACTTTGCTAACTAAGCGTATACCAACAGAGTGAAAAATGCCCAAGCCGGGAATCGATCCCGGGCCCCTGGAATAGCGCTCCAGTGCTCTACCACTAAGCCACGTCTTTTATATTCAATAATTTCAAGCGTAATTTCACTGCTGAAAAGTAGTAGAAAAATTAATTTAAAAGTAATTTGACTTTTTCGACATTGTACAACTACATATACGCCTTAAGAACTGTATCGATTCTTAGTATAATACGTTAAGCACATTAGACTACTTTGTTACTACGTAGTATCAGAAATAGATAAAGTAATTTAACTTTTTTGACATTGTACAGCTGCATATAACTATTAATAACTCTTTCGCTCTATAGTATAATACGTGAGTGACATTAGGCTACTTTGTTAAAACGTAGAATCAGAAATAGATAATTTGTCAAGATACAAATAAAATAAATTAGTGTAAACACTTTTTTACACGTTTCTATTAACTTTTGTTTAAAGATAAGTCGTCCGAAAAAAAAAAAAAGAAAAGAAAAGAAAAAAACTTTCTGTACTTTTAAATAGCACATTTGTTGTAGAGAAAAATTAAATTAATGATCCGAATGATAATTGTAAATTTAAAAATAAAACATAAGAGCATGCCTCTATATTGAAATTATATCAAACTTTGAAGTATTCAACAATTTATGAAGTATAAACAATTGTGACATTCTATTTAAGTTTTGTTTAATGAGCTGTAATTTTAAATTTACATATTCGAATGTTCTTTGGAGCTTTCAATATACATAAACAATTATGAGATCCTATTTAAATTCTGTTGAATAAGCTACAATTTTAGATTTGCATCTTTGAAGGTTATTTCAAGTGTCCAATACGTATAAACAATCCTGACATTCTATTTAAGCTTTTTTGAATGAGCTGTAATTTTAGATTTGCGTTTTGAAGCTTCTTTGACGCTTTCTATTACAACATTTATAAGCTACAATTTATATTGCTTTCGGATATTAATTTCAAATAATGTATATTCCGAAAAAAAAAATCTTAGCTTTTTTGATCTATTAATGTAGAACACTAAAACTCTATATATCTACTTTCAGAAATCCGGATAGATGTCTGTTGTTTCCCATATGTCGATATGCAAAAAAAAAAAAAAAAAAAAAAAAAAGAATTATGACATATGTTTCCAATGTTGTTTTGTTAATCACTGAACATGGATTAAAATAGTTTTGTAGCGTAATATTTACATCTGAAATTCTGTTATTTGGCAACCAACGCAGCTGCTTTTCATTTACCATAAAACGCATCAAAAGTTATACAAAGTAGCTACTAACTACAGATATTTGGATCTGATCTAGATGAAATGTTGTTTACATGCATAGTGTATTCATATTATTTCCACTTTCACATGGTGCATTTTATGGATTGCAATTCTACTGATGCTGAGAAATAGTAATGCATAATACTTTTGAAGTTAATATATAAAACGCGACCATTTATTCTTACACATCAGAGATAGGAAATATCTCATATTTTTAGTTATATTATATTATAAAAAGATTATACTACTCATTATTTCTAGTTGTTTATCTGATCTCTTGAATATTTACTTGTTATCAGAAAGCTGTTATTACCACCATGCTGTTATTGCGGCAGCTGTATTTCATATGTGTTATAAAGGTGCAACTAAACATTATTATTTACTTTCAATGAGGCCAGCACAAATATTTATAATAATAGCACGATAAAAAAAAAAAAAAAAAAACTGTTAGGTAATTACACTGTTTAAAAAGATCGATGAAGTTAATGCATCTTATGTAAAGGACTTGATTCTTAATGAATTTTATGCACTGTCCATAAATATGAAGAAAAATAAGTGTGAATTGTCTGCTTCCGTTTTCTTGTAATACGGATTTCGTGTATACTATTTAATACATCTTTCGCTCTATATTGGGCACTCTCGCAATCTTTTGACTTTCATGTCCCTGAATATTAATTTTTATTTTAATACGCTTTATTGTGTTTTTTTTTAATTTCATATATTAGGGAACATCCCATTGCATGATTGCGCAACAATTTTAACTAGATAAATAATTTTGGAAGATGTTGGGGGTCCAAATACCTGGAAAACTCCTATACCGTCCCGTGTCCCTGATTCTGATTTTTAAGTTTGGAGCTGTCTGAATAAAATTGTTTCAATAAAAATAATTCGATGTAATTTTTTTCTGAAACAGGAAATATTGTTTTATATAAATATGTAGCTAACATTTAATCTAAATACATATTTAGGGCTGTTATTATTTTTTAAACTCTGTCCCTGGGTTTTAGATTCCTTACCGTCCCTCTTCTAAAATTATACAGAAAACCATTTCAGATGCAGCCACAGAATTTTTTTCACGTTTTTTCTCCTGCAGAAGTATGTTAGAGAAATAATGTCTAAAATTCTTTGACAGGAAATTTACTGTAGAATTTAAATCAGCATTTAAATATGAATTTCAAGCATCGTGGCTTTATTGATAGTCTCACCGTCCCCAAGGTTTATCCCTGCACTTTTCGAGGTAAATAAATAAAAAAAAATAATTTAATCCAATGTTAACAATTGTTTTTAAAAATCAATGAACATTGTGGCTATCACTTAGTCTTAACATGATTTTCCTAAAAATAAGTGGTAATTTTCCTTATCGTTCCATCCTTACCGACCCTTTTTTTACCGTTTCGTCCATTTTTTGCAATACCATCCTCATTTTTTTACCTTACCGTCCCTTCTTTAACACCCCTTTAAGACAATGTTATACAAAAGTTCTGTATTAAAAGTACTACATTGTTATTATTTCTTATTTGAATGTCCTGTGGGTACTATGCAAATTCATTATAAGTAAAAATTTAGAAGAAAATAAAAAGTTATAGAGGTAAAATGGTAATGAAAATTAAACTCGCAAGTTTAAATTAAACCTCAGTTAAATAAAGAAATTTTCGCTGCTGACTATTTTTTCTTTATTTTGAATCATTAAGGCATTTGTCTATCAGATTAAAATGTGATTTTAGCAAGTTTGATTTTGTCAGATTTTTCCCCCAAAAGTCAAAAGATTGTGAGAATGCTAAATATATTATGTGCGTTACATTAGACTTTTTTTGTGAAATGTTCTTGTAGAATTTAATAGTTGCTTCTTGTATAATCAAAAACGTTAAATGAAGTCAGGACACAATAAAAATAAAGGAGTGTAATACATTTTTTCTTTCATTTTGTACTAACTGTAGTTTTGCGTTACACGCAGTCGTTAAAAAAGAAAAAGAAAAAACCTTCATGTTTTTTAATAGCAAAATTGCCCCATATAAAAATTAAATCAGTTATTCTAATAGGACATGGGGATTATTTACGTTTATTTACAAAAACAATAATGAGAAGGGGGGGGAGGGGGGGCTCCAAAATGAATTGAAACAAATTCTGATATTTTCAACTTAGATTTTGCAGCATAGCACAAAAGTAACTTGTCGGAATAAGTTTCATTTTTAGGTTTGCATATTTGTATATACTAGAATTTGAATTCTGTTAAAAAATCCTTAGGTTAAAATTCATATTTATTTCGAATATTAATTTCAAATAACATGCATTTTGAAAAAACTTAACTTAATTTTAACTTTATGTGATTCTAATCATAAACAAAATATGAGCCAATTGAGATTTTTTATGGTGGTTTTTCTGTTCAGTGGATTAATTTCATAAAGAATTTCATTGAAGCACAGTTTTCTTAAAAATTGATATTGATGTACCAAATAAAACACATGTATACCTCCAAAAAAGTTTTTTGATATATACTTTCACATCATGTGTTTAACATAATTAAAAAAAAGTATTGTTTTCTCTTTTTAACATTGTCTTCTCACTCAGCTGACATCGGTTAAAACAGTTCACATTGTACCGAACTGCGTAATAAGCTGTAACGACTAAACAAGCTACATTGAAAGTTTATCATTTTACCAGTTAATTATCCATATAGCAATTTATGAAGTTTTCGTTATGAATAAAAAATTTTGACATCATATTTAAGTGTTCGTGTTTTTGCAGCATAACTCAAGAATACCTTCGCTGAATAAATTGTAATTTCAGTTTTGAAAATCCTAAATTTGAATTCTTTTAAAATAGTCCTAGGTTATATTTTATATATTTGTTTCTAATATTAATTTTAAAAAACATATATTTTGAAATAACTTTAAATTAATCTTATTCTATTCTTAACGAAAACAAGAGCCAATTCACCTTATCATGGGCAAGATTCGTGTTCAGTTGATTAATTTCATACATAATTTCATTCTTACAGAGTTTTATTAAAAATATACAGGGTGTTTCATAAAAGACGGGCAAAACTTTAAGAGGTGATAGTACACATCCAAACAAACAACTTTCATCAAAGAATTCATGGTCGGAAATAAACAGCAAATGTGCTAGAGGGCACCAAAGGTGATGTTGTTATACGGCAGCATTACCAGCGTGGTCTCCATTTTTATTCAGAAAATCCGAATTCGTGCAAGAAATTAAAAAATAGTATTTTTAGCTTTATTTAATAACAGAAATTTTATGATTACATATAGTACAGATTCTTTTTTTTTTTAAATTTTCTGGTATGTATGTGAAATTTCAAGATAAAAATAGAGACCAAACTGGCAGCCCTATTGTACGAGGCAAAAACATAGAAAGAACGATTAAGTGGCAAAAGCAAGGCTGGAAACCGATCTCCGTACAATCGTTGAGTCTCTGAGCCATTTTCATTTGTAGTCGGAAATAAAACGCAAAGGTTCTGGCGCATTTTTAAACTTGGTCGATGCAAACGCAAAAGCTCCATTCCTGTTGCAAGTAATCTGGAGAAGAACTTCACTAATAGCATGCAAATTTGATATGAGGAAGAAGAAGAACGCGTATGAAAATTTTCGCCTCGATTAATAAATAACAGCCGCTGATCCGTCTGTGCAACCGTCAATCTCGGTAGGAATGCGTAGAAAGATGTTGCCCTTCACTAATAGGAAAAAGGCCGATTTACATTTTATCTACAAAGGAAAATGGCTCAGAGGTTCAACGATTGTACATATAGCGGTTTCTCACCTTGTTTTTGCCACTTAATCGTGCTTTTTGTGTTTTTCCCTTGTATAACATGGTTGCCAGTTTGGTCTCAATTTTTATTTCGAAATTTCGCATTCATGCCGGAAAAAAAAAAAAGAATCTGTACTATATGTAATCACAAAATTTCTGTCATTAAATAAAGCAAAAAATATTATTTTTAATTTCTAGCACAAATTCCTACTTTCTAAATAAAATGGACGTATAACAACAACATCACCTTTGGTGAGCTCTAGCACAATTGTGTTGTTTTTCCGGCCATACATTCTTTGATAAAGATATCACAATAAAGATTCTTTTAACAAGATGTATATAGGGAGAGCATGAATTAAAAGTAGGAAATGAAAAAGTCCTTCCGGCCAGTGCCGGGAGGAAGAGGTAGCTTTCATATTCCTTATTTTAAAAAAGCCAACTTATATTATTCAAACACACGAAGCTCAATTAAGTGGAAACCGAATGTAGGAGATTCAATACTAATTTTTATCAATACTAAATCATTATGAATGAGAATTTCGCGAAATTAGTCAGCTTTATCCAAGCTGCTTTTATTTAAAGTTATATTTGGCTGCCAAATTCGGCGATTTCTTAAAGTGCCTGCCATTTTAAGACAACATGGCGGATGAGGCTAACCAGTGAACTTGGTCGAGACCTTAGTAATTACTGTGCACATGCTCACTCACATCGGAATCGGTTGATATATACGAGTGCTGTCGCAGGCAAAAAATCAGATTTTTCAAAATGTCACCCACGTTAGAAATTGAAACTGCTATATCTGAGCCATTTTTTAAGATAAAGACAAACAAACAATGCTCCTGAATCCTCATATCAAGGTCAAATACTTAAGAAAGAAACCTTTTTCAATTTCTAATTTTTTGCACCTCACTTTAAATATAATTTTTTTTTTATTTAATTGCCGCCATTTTGAAACAAGATGGCTGATGAAGCTGGCCAGCGAACTTGGTGGAAATATTGATGTATATTTTCCACACGCCTTCTTCCATCAAAATAGCCGAATACGTGTGGTATCGAGTGACAAATACAAGATCGTTTCAAAGTGTTAGCCATGATAGAAATTCAAAGTGCTGTAATTCAACCACTTTTTAAGATATAAACAAAAGAACAAATTTTCAGAAACAAAAACTGCTCCAGAATCTTTGTATCAAGGCCAAACACATAAAAAAAATCTTTTTCATTTTCCAATTTTTTAATACCTCATTTTAAATTTTAAATTACATTTTTTTTTAAAATGGCAACCCTTTTGAAACAAGATGGCGAATGAAGCTGGCCAACGAACTCGGTCGAGACATTGGTATGTACTATGTACAGACCAAGTTACATTCAAATCGGTTCATAAATACGCCTGTTATCGCGTGACAAAAATCAGGTCGTTTTAAAATGTCAGCCACAATAGAAATTCAAAATGTTATAACTCAGCCATTTTTTTAGATATAGACGAAACAAAACATGTTACGGAATCTTCGTATTAAGGTCAAGCACATACGAAAAAATTCTTTTCATTTTCCAATTTTTTGGTATCTCATTTTAAATTTAATTTTTTTTTAATTTTTTTAAATGGCCGCCATTTTGAAACAAGATGGTGGATGAAGCTGGCCAACGAACTTGGTTGAGTTATTTGTATGAACTATGTACACACCAAGGTACATCCAAATCGGTTCATAAATACGCCTTTTATCGCGTGACAAAATTCAGGACGTTTCAAAATGTCAGCTTCGCTAGAAATTCAAAATGCTATAACTCAGCCATTTTTTAAGATATAGACGAAACAAAAACTGCTACGGAGTCTTTGTATAAAGATCAAATACATAAGAAAAAATATTTTTCCATTTTCAATTTTTTGGTACCACATTTCAAATTTTAAATTTTTTTAAAATTTTAAATGGCCGCCATTTTGAAACAAAATGGCGGATGAAGCTGGCCAACGAACTCGGTCGAGACATTGGTATTTACTATGTACACACCGAATTACATCCGAATCGGTTCATAAATACGAGAGTTACAGTGTGACATAGGTCAGATATATATATATATATATATATCAATTTTGAACGGAGGGTGGTTTCGGGGTCTGGGGGTCATGGTCGATGAAAATATACCAAATTTTTTTTGAAATCGCTTTCCTTCGAACGGCTGCAATAGGTAGCTTTTTGTAAAGAAAGCTACCTAAAAACAAGGTTCAAAACATCTACTTTTCCGTACGATTTCTAACTGTGTCCAGGTGCAAAGAAAAATACGAGTTATCTCAAATATCTCCTGAACAAAAAAATCTATAATTGCAGAACAGATTGCTACCTATAGTAATGTGACTATACTCTATCATTTTAGAGTGATTGAAGCACCTCTTAGTTGCGCAATATTGAAGTTATCGACCCTATCTCAAAAAGTCTGAGAGATATTTAAAAAAAACCTTCCTTATCGAGGTGGTGAGAAACCTCTAATTATAATAAAAGGATGTTTTATATCTAAAAAGTCCTTCCGGCGCCAGTGCCGGGAGGAAGAGGTAGCTCTCATAAACCTTATTTTAAAAAAAGACAATTTATATCATTCAAACACACGAAGCTCAATTTAGTGGAAACCGAATATAGGAGATTCAATACTAATTTTTATCAATATAATGAATGAGAATTTCGCGAAATTAGTCAGCTTTATCCAAGCTGCTTTTCTTTAAAGTAACTTATATTTGGCTGTCAAATTCGGCAATTTCTTAAAGTGCCTGTCATTTTAAGACAACATGGTGGATGAGGCTAAGCAGTGAACTTGGTCGAGACCTTAGTAATTGCTGTGCACATGCTCACTCACATCGGAATCGGTTAATATATAGGAGTGCTGTCGCATACAAAAAATCAGATTTTTCAAAATGTCACCCACAATAGAAATTGAAACTGCTATATCCGAGCCATTTTTTAAGGTAAAGACAAACAAAAAATGCTCCTGAATCCTTATATCAAAGTCAAATACTTAAGAAAGAAACCTTTTTCAATTTCTAATTTTTTTGCACCTCACTTTAAATATATATATATTTTTTTTAATTTAATGGCCGCCATTTTGAAACAAGATGGCTGATGAATCTGGCCAGTGAACTTGGTCGAGGTGCTGATGTATACTATCCACATGCCTTCTTACATCGAAATAGGCGAATATGTGTGTTATCGCGTGACAAATACAAGATCGTTTCAAAATGTTAGTCATGCTAGAAATTCAAAGTGCTATAAATCAATCATTTTTTAAGATATAAACAAAAGAACAAATTTTCAGAAACAAAAACTGCTCCGGAATCTTTGTATCGAGGCCAAACACACTAAAAAAAAATCTTTTTCATTTTCCAATTTTTTAATACCTCATTTTGAATTTTAAATTTAATTTTTTTTAAATGGCAACCCTTTTGAAACAAGATGGCGAATGAAGCTGGCCAACGAACTCGGCCGAGACATTGGTATGTACTATGTACAGACCAAGTTACTTCCAAATCGGTTCATAAATACGCCTGTTATCGCGTGACAAAAATCAGGTCGTTTTAAAATGTCAGCCACAAGAGAAATTCAAAATGCTATTACTCAGCCATTTTTTTTAGATATAGACGAAAGAAAAACTGTTCCGGAATCTTTGTATTAAGGTCAAACACATACAAAAAAAAATGTTTTTCATTTTCCAATTTTTTGGTATCTCATTTAATTTTTTTTTTTAATTTTTTAAAAGGCCGCCATTTTGAAACAAGATAGCGGATGTAGCTGGCCAACGAACTCGGTCGAGATATTTGTATGTACTATGTACACACCAAGGTACATCCAAATCGGTTCATAAATACGCCTGTTATTACGTGAGAAAAATCAGGACGTTTCAAAAAGGCAGCCACGCTAGAAATTCAAAATGCTATAACTCAGCTATTTCTTAAGATATAGACGAAACAAAAACTGCTCCCGAATCTTTTTATAAGGGTCAAACACATAAGAAGAAAATATTTTTTCAATTTTCAATTTTTTGGTACCACATTTCAAATTTAAATTTTTCTTAAAAATTTAAATGGCCGCCATTTTTAAACAAGATGGCGGATGAAGCTGGCCAACGTACCCGGTCGAGACATTGGTATGTACTATGTATAAACGAAGTTACATCCAAATAGGTTCATAAATACGCCTTTTATCGCTTGACAAACTTCAGGACGTTTCAAAATGTCAGCCACGCTAGAAATTCAAAATGCTATATCTCGGCCATTTTTTAAGATACAGACGAAACAAAAACTGCTCCGAAATCTCTGTATAAAGGTCAAATACATAAGAAAAAAATATTTTTCCATTTTCAATTTTTTGGTACCACATTTCAAATTTTAAATTTTTTTAAAAATTTTAAATGGCCGCCATTTTGAAACAAAATGGCGGATGAAGCTGGCCAGCGAACTCGGTCGAGAGATTAGTATGTACTATGTACACACCGAATTACATCCAAATCGGTTCATAAATACGCCTTTTATCGCGTGACAAAATTCAGGACGTTTCAAAATATCAGCCACGCTAGAAATTCAAAATGCTATAACTCAGCCATTTTTTAAGATATAGACGAAACAAAAGCTGCTCCGGAATCTTTGTATAAAGGTCAAATACATAAGAAAAAAATATTTTTCCATTTTTAATTTTTTGGTACCACATTTCAAGTTTTATTATTTTTTTTAATTTTTAAATGGCCGCCATTTTGAAACAAAACGGCGGATGAAGCTGGCCAACGAACTCGGTCCAGACATTGGTATGTACTATGTACACACCGAATTACATCGAAATCGGTTCATAATTACGGGAGTTACAGTGTGACATAGGTCAGATATATATATATATATTGAACGGAGGGTGGTTTCGGGGTCTGGGGGTCATGATCGATGAAAATATACCAAAATTTTTTGAAATCGTTTTCCTCCGAACGGCTGCAATAGGTAGCTTTTTGTAAAGAAAGCTACCTAAAATAACTTTATTAGAAGAAATATTAATTCGTTGTTGAAAAATTAAAATTTCAGACGTTTTAATAAAGTTATTTATACGAGAAAGAGGTCATTTTCTCGTAATTTTCTCGTTTTCGTAAATATTCCGCTATTTCCCATATTTTTCAAGAAAGCGTCGACAACTTGAAAAAATACGAACTTGGGACTCTATAATCACTCTGATTTGAGAGCATATAGTCGTTTTACTATTGATGGACATTTTTTCCAAAATTTTACATTTATCAGTTTAAGAAATATTTTTGTGTTCCCAGATTAATCGCTTTTTCTGCTACATTAAAATAGTGAACTTTACTCAAAAATCTCTTGTGACCAAACTCTACTAATTATGACACTGTAATTTACATACTTCAATTTCAGACTTTATCTATACATGTAGCGATTGCATTAAATTTAAAGCGAGTTATATAGAGACAATATCCAAATTTAGGCCACTTTCCATGTAATGCCTTATTCGCAAAAATATTTCCAAAATTTACAATAATCTTTTAAAAAACAAATTGGCGTGACATTTTTCTTAATATTGCATTTAAAATATTTATTTAAGTGTGATATTTTTATAATTTACGGAGAGAAATAGCACTAAGAAATAGCTAAAAGTATTTAAAAAGTTAAATGTAAAGTATTTTTATATTTTTTTATTCGCAGCACATGAATATTAATTAAATTTCAAATTATGCATTGTCTTTTCTTTTTAAACATTCGTATTAAGACTTTTTAATTGTCTGTAAAAAACTTTTTTGAAATTTTTAACACTATCTTAATTTATTTTATGAAGTAATTAACATTCATTAGTATATTTAAATGATGTTATAAATTAAAAAAAAATTAAAGAGTTTTCTTAAAATGAATTTTATATTTTTAAGTTCCTTCGCATAGTTTATTAAGAAAAAAAGACAAGCGCACATATTCGAGACTCTGCTTTTAGAATTTTTCCATTATCCACAGGAAAGGTTTTGCAGTATTTTAAATGTGATATGTATAAATTTAATAGCTGCAAAACTATTTATTTTTTTTTTGGTAAAAATAGTTATTAACAATTAATGGCAATTTTATATTTTTTTTATTTGTTGTTAGTAATTATTCATCAAATATCTAGATATATGAACTTTACTTTTCTTTTACTTCTAGAATTATTTTTGTAGTTATTAGCTGACGAATATTTTATGAAACTTTTATTATTAATAATATATAAATTTTACTAAATACCATATTTAAATGTAACTTTAAATGTAATACAAGCAGAACATTTTAAAAGTGTTTTCAATAAGAACATTTTACATTTAAAACTTTACTGCAAGGAAAATTTTCTGTAATGTTCGATTATTTGCATTTAGAATTACTCAGTAATCCACAGGGAAAAGCTTTATTAGCTTAAATTCAGCATACATGAAATAAAATAAAAATATTTTTTTTCATATTTCCAAATAGATAAGTAAATAAAAAAACAAATAAATTAAATAAAATCCTTGATTAACAAAGCTTGTGTTGTGATATAGAGAGACATTTTTTTCGAAATGCTTGAAAATGTTAAACATTTAAATTAGTTCAATTATGCATTTTTCTCTTGTTAACAACAAATATTTTAATCTCTAATACTATATTAATGCATTCATTTATTTGTGTATCCATAGGACATCCTTATTTTTAATCCCCGGTAAATTAGTTTTGAAATAAGCATATCCTAATTTACGTTTTTAATACTCATGATAAATTTCAATAAACAAATTTTTAAACGATTTTAATTCAATTAAAAAAAAACATTTTATTGAAGAATCAGATAAAAGTAGTCTAAGCTCTGCAATTATTCGAAAAATGTTTCGATTCTTTTGGAGAAAAATACATACATAATGCATACTAAATACATACATAATGTTTTAGTGTAAAAAAAAAACTATCGCAAAAACCTGTATAATACAATATTTTGGAATTATCATTTGTGAGAAAGGTGTTACGAATTAATTAAAGCATATTTATATGGTAATTTATTAATTAAATTTAATGAATATTTTTATATCTTCTGTAAATAAATATTCACCGAATTACTAATAACATATAGCATTTCCTTTTTCACCGCAAAAATGTGAATTTTCCTGCATTTTATGTTGTACATTTTCAAGCACAGATTCTGTGAAATTAAGTTTAAACAGCAGGTGGAGTGAAAATAGTAATCTTTCTTTCACGTGCCTTACACAGCCAATAGCAACGTGCCATTCCCCAGACTTGAGAAATTTTACAGCACTCAAAACTCAGCTCAGCACTTTAAAGACAGCAGTCTGTAAATTTTACAGCAACTATGTTAAAAACCGGGGTGCGAGCATCTTTCATTGTAAAATACAGGCCTTTTTAGGGTTCCGTACTTAAAAAGTAAAAACAGAACCATTATAAGATCACTCCTGTGTCTGTCTGTCTGTCACAGCCATTTTATTCGTAAACTATGGAACGTGGAAAGTTCAAATTCGGGGAAGTAATAAAGACCATTAACCCACACATTTTCAGATTAATAAACATATATATTAAGTAAAAATGTAGAGGGGCTAATTATGGTACTTGAAAAAAAATATTTTTTTCTGTATATCGTGTGAAAGCTTTCGTAACGCTGAACTCAAAAATACATTCCTTTTAATTTTAGGTATTATATTTTCAAAGATATTGTAGAAAAAATAGCGCAAAAATATGTTGCCACCCATCTAATTCCTA
The DNA here is from genome assembly GCA_963932465.1 of Maratus speciosus. NCBI lineage: Eukaryota > Metazoa > Arthropoda > Arachnida > Araneae > Salticidae > Maratus > Maratus speciosus. The sequence goes on from OZ010799.1 coordinate 285,935,269, forward strand.
ATCTACTGAAACTATCATTATGAAAAAATTAGAGGTAGTAGACGTTAATTTAAACCTTGCCGGAAAATTATAGCGATCACCATAGGTCACATAGTTTTTGAGAAAATTGCATTTTTCTGTTACACACAAATTTCGATTTATGGGCATTCAGAAAAATTGTTGAGCATCGCTGGATGTATCTATCGTAGCAAAAGTATAAAAGCATTGTTGATAATGGATTTCGAAAAAAAAAAAAAAATCATCGGTAATTAGCTAAGATATTAACCCTTAAAGATACTGCCAGTTTGGACATACACTATGACAGGGGCAGCGTACTTTATGCCTAGTTAACAACTTTTAATGATATATATGTGTAATGTAATGTCCAGTAACAGTATAAAAACAATAAATGTCAAATTGTTAAAAACATGCTAATTTCAGGGGTCTCAGGACTCTAAAAATTGGGGGAAAAAAAGACCATTTTCAAAATTTAATGTCTTAAAATGTATATCATTTTCAAAACACAATTTTAATTGGGATGAAAGATATAAGTATGTTCTTTCATTTCATGTATTTAAAAAAGTGCAAGATGCAGAATTAGTATTTATAGGGGGTCGAAACTGTTAGACATTTGTCGAACAGAAAATTGGCATAAACAGTTTGCAGGGTTACAAAATAAATATTGCAACAAGAATGAAAATTTTAGTGCTTACTTATACTTCATACTATTATAATTACCCTGAACTTAAAATTGTATTTAAAGTATTTTTATATTTTTAATGCAAAGTTGCATTTAGCTAATACAAAATTTTGAAAATTTCAACAGTATAATCACCTAAAAAATATTTTTTTGAACAATAAGAAGAAAAATTTTCGATTCAGTTTATACAGACTAACATGAAATATATGTTTTGAAAATTTCATGAAAAAATATTGTTTCTGAGGTATCCTGGGTCATATGCACAAAAAACGACATTTGGAGAAAAATGGCTTCAAAGTTTCGGAAACGCCGCTTCAGCTATTGTGCGAGTATAATTCTAAAAGCCATAACTTCTGTTCTAATGGGAATTTCAAGGAAACAATTATATCAAAATGTTCAGAAAAGATAGGAGTTTGAAATCTAAAAAAATTAAAATTTCTAAAATTTTGAAGCTTTAAGAGTCCTGCGATCACTTAACCCTTTCCGGCGCGGGGTAATTCTGTTTATAAATTTGTGAAATAATGGACTGACACCAGAATTTATAAACGAATTTATTAGAAAATACAAACTTGCTTATTTTCACTTACATGATAAAAGAAAAATTTTAATTAAATATTCTTGGTGGCGTTTGTCTGTTTTGGAATTAAAACTAGATGTCTTTTTTTTAAGGTCACCTTCCTCGAAAGGTTTAATTAGAATTAATCACATAAATACTGTGGGATACGCGACTAGTTTGCATTGAGTGTATCTCTCAATACGCCTCGAGTAACTTTAAAGGTTAATTAGAAACTTATTTCGAAAAACGGTGCATTAACCAAGGCGGCGTTGCAATTTTGCGATATCCTTTCGAAGCCCGCTTAGCATAGTGCCAAATTTAAACTTTGAGCAAAGCTTTTGTTTTAGCTACACTTTAGAAATAAAGGTTATTTATAGGCTGAATTTAGTTTTATGAAATGCCAAATGAAGTTTAAATATGCACTTCTTTTATTGTCTGTACCGAATTAAGTTCATCATAAGCAAATAAGGATAATATTTAAAAAAATGAGTTATACAGAATAGCTATATTTGATATTATTTAGGACCCATATCCCACATTCATGATATATCCATTTGCACTTTTCTAATATATACTGTTATACCCATTCCTATGTTGTATAGTTTTTTACAAAGTCTTAGTATTATTTTAGCAACGGTTTTTTTTTTCATAAAACAATTACAAATTCATATATTTATTCTACGGAACCCTCTGTACGCGAGTAATACTCGCACTTGACCGTTTATTTATGATGTTTCCACACTCCTAAAAAAAACTTTATCACTACTTCATGAAGATTTAATAAAAAAAAATTTATAATATGTTAATATCTTTTCGAGATGAATTTCAGAAATTAGAAGATATTAATATTACATTATAAAAAATTCAGATTTTCAGATTTTTTTTTAAATTTATTAAAATAGAAATTAGTAGTAATATTCAATAGTTTGTTTTAATATTATTTATTGATTCATTAAAACGGTTTTGTATATTTTAATAAAAATAATATTAATCTAAAAATTATACTAATAAAAATTTTATAATATATTTTTGTAAACATAATTATTATTTTTTATTTTTCTTCAAAACCTATTCATTATAGAATATTATTATGTAAAGTTAATGTATATTGTCTCTGTCAGAAAACGCTCGAAATTATTTGAAATCTCAATCGTTCTAGCATATGGTACAGTAATTATTTATGCAGAGTATTTCACGTTAAACCTCGTCAATTCGTAAGTTAAGAAAGAAACAACAGAGAAATTTCATGAATCCAGCGTAGAATATGAAACAATTTTCAACACATTAAAAATACTATAATAATACTTTATTGTTTATTAAAGTGAAATATGATGTCTAAATAAACAACTTAGAAAATACGCATAGTATTTAAAAACTGAATTTCTGCAATTACCTTCAATAGTGGGAAAAGTATCTGAATTATTTGCGCAGCCTTGTATATGATAAACAGATTTGTATTATATACAACATAGTATGTTAAAATTAGTCACTTTTCAAACAGTTGCATTTTAAGATAATTTTTTATTCTATTTCAAACCTTAAACCATCTTCGTACATTCGGTATTTAAATAGGAGTTCATTTTGAAAAAAAAAAATGTTTAAAATAAATTTAATTCGAAGAAGCAATAGTCTCTAAGGGAAAATAAATTTTTGAGAAAAGGTCTTATTCGGCAAATTTTATAATATTTTGCAACCTTCCTCCCTCTTGATATGCATATTTGGAATTCGTTAGCGATTAAATACTCATAATAATAGACAAAATAAAGTACACTGTAAAACAAATAATGCCAGTTTTCCGGTAGGACTCGGAAAAATAGTTGCCCTTATCGTAGCGGAATAATTTCCAACTCAGCTCGGAATAAAATCCGTAAAATCGGAATAAAATCTGTACAATACCGTTTTACTGACCTTTTCCTTATTGTATGGATTTTATTCCGAGCTGGGGCGGAAATTATTCTGGTACGATAAGGGCAACTATTTTTCCGATTCCTAACGGTAAACTGGCAGTATTTTTTTACAGTGTCAGTGTAGTGGTAAATTAACAAAGTGAAACACTTGTTCAGTGTGACTTCACGAACGGTGAATTTTGCGGCACTGTGAAAATATACAGCACAGTTGAAAATTCTCATTCAACAATTTCGGTCAGTAAGCGGAAATGTACTTGGGATCTTTTGCGTAGCCTTCTGTGAGATCTATAGAATTGATACACACCAAGAAATATGCAAAAAAATTGTCAAATTTTAAAACAAGTATCCCAATTGAAAACGCAGTTCGTGCAATTATTCTTCATAGGCAGTACTATAACCAAATTATTTTGTGTGTCCCTATAAATGAACAATAAATTATATGTACATCTGATTCTACAGTAAGCTCCTGGTAGTAAACATCACAAGTAAATGTACTATAATCTGTGATGGCGAATTTTGTTTTTTGTAGCTCATTCGATTCGTCTCATGGAGCATAGTAATTTTATACCTCGCGTATCGGCTATTGCGTTTTTATAATGACAGGGGGGGTGGGTCAAAGTTCAAAATTTTGTTCATTGAAAAACAGATCCATTGAAAACATAAGTGCGATTTAAGTTTAATAATTGTTTTTACAGTGCCATAAATCGCCAATAACCACTATAAAGTTGTATTATTGCTGTTATTATAAGAATTTGTAACTGCAGATAAAATATTTGTATGTTACTTGTTAAGCAGGTTTTCGCAATTTATGATGTCCTCGTATAGTTTTCTTCATCCTGTCAATACTTTTCTTCGAATAACGATCAAAAATCTTTGTAACCACACATTGTCGGTTCCTTTGTCAGTTTTTCAGTCACTCCGTAACTTGCGGAACGTCTGCGTACGGTTGCATGTGAGGGCATTTTCTGCTAATGTTTTATTTTCGGCAGCTCACATTATGCAAATTTTTAAACTTTGACCAGGCCCCCTGTCATTATTAAAACTCAATAGGCGATATGCTAGGTAACAAATTACTTAGCTCGATGAGACGTATCAAATGGGCTATAAAGAACGAAATTCGCCGCCACAGTCTATAGTACCGTTACTTGTTTGTGATAAATATAAATTTTAATATGTTTATGATAGTTTAATATCATTAAAATACATCCCAAACCACTTTTCCTCACACAACGTAATGTAACGGAATTCTTTTGAATATCCCCGTAAATGAAACGTAAATGCTACACAGTCTATTTTCAATACCGGACATTCCATTGTACGCCCCAATAACATATGACTGTATTTGCCTGAGTTAGTGTAGATAGACAGATGGACAGACAGACCAACAGAGAGATTAACCGAATTAACAAACACTTTTAACCCCTTGACATATCATTAAACACAAAAGTAATGTGTATAGAAATACTATTTATTTATCGCTTGTTATGGCATTCAAATGTAGCTTTGTATCTTGTTCAAATTACTTTATTTTAATAACAAAACGTCAAACTTAGTGTTACAACAAAAAATAAATATATTTTATAGCTATTATATTAGATGCAAATTATTAATTAAAATTTTCTAATGTATGAAAAACAAAGAGTTTTTCAAAACAGTTTGTAATGTACAATGTTCAGTACATGGTATTATGTTTGGAATATTTTCTTTATCTTCCCATTTCCCCTTTTCTGTACTTTCTGATGAATCTGATTCGTCACTGCTGGATAATGGTCTTACTCGTTTACGAACATTTCGGTACAAACTACTTTCTTCAGAAATTTAGATCGAACTACTGACCGCATCTTCATCCTCACTTTCGGAAAACAAATTCGTTTCGGACATACCGTTCGATTATTATTAACGTTAAAAACTCTAAACGTGCGGAATTATTAATTTCTTGATATAGAAATGATCGTTGATTGCACTGTAAACAACAACTCGCAACGAAATGTTGAAGACGTCTGAGACACGTCAATTATTGTTTTTACATGAGAAACAAATGACGTCTCCCAGATGTCTTCGTATGTCAAGGGGTTAAACTATGTTAGAAAGTGTTAAAATTGAAAGCATTGTAGGTTTTAAAAGTAAATAATTATTACTGAATAAGCACAAGAATAGATAAAAATGAATTTTTAAAAAATTGCAATTCCAGATAACGCATCCTTAAACGCAAATGGCTTCATATTTATCAATTAAACGAAATGAACTTAACGTAGAAAATACATCGCTCAAAAATGCGAAATATTTAAAAGAAATAAAAAAAAATTGACGCTTTGTGGGATAAATATAATAGGTAAAAATTGAAATCCTTACCAGTAATCACTCTTTTCAATCAAAGATGTCTTCGACTTTTCCCTAAATACTAAATTCATTTTTATTTTTAATCAGACTGAATTAATCTTTTAAGTAACGTTTCAACTGAGAATATCCATGAGAGTAATTTGTGTTTTTCGATCTCAAAACTACAATACCTTCTGAAGAAATTAAAAATTGATCCGCTGCGGGAAGAATATAATGAGTTAAGATTCAAATTGTTCCATTTAATTTCTCTCTTCAATCAAAGTTGCCTACCACTTTCTTCCGTAATATTAAAAAAATATTCCTTTCTTTAGCCAGCCTGTATTAATTCTTTATTGGGACAGTTTACCTCAATATTGATTTTTTTAAATTAATTTTTTTAAAATAATAAATAAAAGCATGTTTAATTGGGAATATTTTGATATCTCATCTTTACCCATACGGAAATTATATCGCGAGATATTGTAAACTTTGTTAATACAACCAGCGCAATGACTCACACAAATTAAAACCTTAAATGACGTTTTCTCCATGTTCGCATTTCCTTCAGTTTCATGTTTTAAGGGCGTCCGGGATACCAATTAAAATCATTTTCATTTATTGAGTTAATTTTTGTTGGTGATGGTTAACCCTGTTATCTGTAAACATAATCACATGATAAAACTTCTCATATATATATATTTTTTAATTTAAATCTAAAGCTCATTAAAAATGTAGGATAATTTAAAATCGTTATAACTCGAAATATTATTTGTTGAATTTCAATTTTTATCATTTAAATAAACAGAATTATATTGGTTTTAATTTAGACTCAGCATTTTCAAAAATATTAATTTAAAAAAAAATTAAAAATATTTAAAGTAATAATTAAAAAGAAAATTGCGTAACTTAAAAAAAAAAATCATATTTTCAAAAGTAAATATTTTTTTCTAATTTGCTAAATCAAAATTAAAGTAAAACAATTGAAAAAAACATGTTCCAAGTTTGAAAAACTTATCTTTAACGGTTCTTGACTTATAATGATTTAAATACAAGAAATGTTGAAAAAACCTATCATGAAGGAAAACGCATTTTCATAAGAAGTCGTTGCTATGACAACCATTGCTTGAAAGCTAGATTTTGAAAACAAACCAAAACGAAAAATTTAATATTTCCTGTTCTAACTAAGATATAAACATGATTTAAACGTCACTGTAAGCAAAAAAAACACAGAGAAAGTTTTAGTGCAATAAAAGTTTTTTTTTTAGAAAATTTAGAGATTTTTGTGTTCCGGACCCCCTTAAAAATTCTAAGGGTTTTTTTTTTTTTTTTTTTTTTTTTTTTAGAGAGAGATTTAAAATTTTTTACACATGTTCTCATGTGAAAAATCTGCACATGGAATTAGCCTTGAATTTTTTAAAAAAAATATTGTTGGATTTCTTCCTTTTACACGTCATAGCGTCATACGTTATAGCGCAGTCTTGTGTAACACACATTTAAAAATCTGAAAGAAAAATTGGGCAAAAATATCAATATTTAAAAAGGAGTAGAAATGTAGAAAAAATCAAAACGTTTGAAATGTTTTAAAATTTTTAATTAAATATGCAGTTAAAAATATTTTATTTTTCAAAATGTACTTTTACTTGAACATTAAAATGCAGTGAGATCACCATTTTAGCCATAAAAAAAAAAAAAAAAAAAATGTTGAAAAGGTAAACTGTCATCTTAAGGTCTGGTCACTCAGTTTCCGATTTCCCCTCACTAATGTAAAGTCTATGGGCATTTGATGAATTCGTATATTTAAAATATCTCCACGGGAAATTAATATTTTTAAGTCCTATTTTTTTCCTAAAAATATGTTTTTCGGAATCTCCATTGTCTGAAACGTGTAAATCCGCCATAATTTTTTTTCGATTTTTAAAACGATTACAAGACTTACCCTATACTATGTATGGTGGGTAAGTAGCCAATGTATTCTATATTTTTTACAAATGCTTAAGATACATTCTACAATGACAGGCATAATCTACATTAACTATTCTATAAATCTATATTTTAAACAAAAAACATTTTCCGTGAGTAACACTGACGTCATACCAAAGATTCTAACGATGCGGCCGATATATATATTTTTTCTTTTAAACGTTGCATAATTTCAAATTTTAGACTGTTAAATCGAAAAATTCTATTTTCTTATGCAATTAGTTTGAAAACAGTATATAATTTTACAATTTTTTTTAGTTTTAAAGATAAGTTTTAAAAATGCCTTTATGCAAAAAACTCATGTATGTAGTCTGCAGCTCTAAGTTTAATGCGTTTGCACACAAAACAGCGGATTTCAGTAATTGTGTCCATATAGTTTAAGTATAATTTGGTAGTGATAGAAAATATTATTGTGACATAATCGACATGTAACAGTTATCATTTTTGACGCTCATATTGAAACATGATTCACTAGATATTTTCAAAATAAGACGTTCAAAAGTTCGTTTTTAAATCATTATTAAATTCTACAAATGTGAATGTTTACTTGTGAGTTGATTGCTTCTGAAAGAAATTATATTCTAGGGTTAAAAGCAGATTAATACCCTGTAAAAATATTCGAAGACGTTTCCTTAAATTACGGGCAACAAAAGAAACATTTTTCCTCATAAATGTTTCGTTGAATGCCTTTTGGTAGCTGATGTTTTTAAAGATAAAGAAACATTTTTTGGAATAGTGAGTAAGTCAGAAACAGTTATATTATAATTTCCTTCGTGGTTATATTGCATATTCTTAGATTAAGAAGCATTTTTCTTTTAGGTAGCTTTCATTACAAAAAGCTACCTAAAGTTGCTCAATACATATATCTGATACTTGTCACACTGTAATTCTAGTATTTATGAACCGATTTAAATGTAACTCCGTGTGTACATAGTACATACCAATGTCTGGGCCGAGGTCGTTGGCCAGCTTCATCCGCCATCTTGTTTCAAAATGGCGGCTATTAAAAAAATATTGAAAAAATTAAAATTTGAAATGTGGTACCAAAAAATAAAAAATTGAAAAATATTTTTCCCTTATGTGTTTGACCTTGATACAAAGATTCCGGAGCTTTTTTTTTGTTTTGTCTATATCTTTAAAAAATGGCTGAGTTATAGCACTTTGAATTTTTAGCGTGGCTGACATTTTGAAATGTCCTGATTTTTGTCACGCGATAACAGGCGTATTTATGAACCGATATGGATGTACTTTGGTGTGTACAAAGTGCATACGAATGTCTCGATCGAGTTCGTAGTCCAGCTTTATCCGCCATCTTGATTCAAATTAGCGGCCATTTAAAAAATTTTGAATTTGAAATATGGTACCAAAAAATAGAAAATTGAAAAATATTTTTTTCTTATGAGTTTGACCTTGATACAAAGATTCCGGAGCTTTTTTTGTTTTGTCTATATCTTAAAAAAAAATGGTTGAGTTATAGCACTTTGAATTTCTAGCGTGGCTGACATTTTGAAACGTCCTGATTTTTGTCACGCAATAACAGGCGCATTTGTGAACCGATATGGATGTACCTTGGTGTGTACAAAGTACAGATCAATGTCTCGACCGAGTTCGTTGGCCAGCTTCATCCACCATCTTGTTTCAAAATGGCGGCCATTTAAAAATTTAAAATGAGTTACCAAAAAATTGGAAAATAAAAAAGATTCTTTTCGTATGTGTTTGACATTAATACAAAGATTCCGGAACAGTTTTCGTTTCGGCTATGTCTAAAAAAAAAGAGCTGAGTTATAGCATTTTGAATTTCTATTGTGGCTGACATTTTGAAACGACCTGATTTTGTCACTCGATAACAGGCGTATTTATGAACCGATTGGGATGTAACTTGGTGTGTACATAGTACATACCAATGTCTCGATGATTTCATTGGCCAGCTTCATTCGATATCTTGTTTCAAAATGGAACATTTAAAAAAAAAATTAAATTTTTAAATTTAAAATGAGGGATCAAAAAATTCGAATTTTTTTTTTTTTTTTTTTTTTTTTTTTTTTTTTTTTTTTTGTGTGTGTGTGTGTTTGACTTTGATACAAAGATTCCGGAGCAGTTTTTGTTTCGTCTATATCTTAAAAAATGGTTGAGTTATAGCACTTTGAATTTCTAACATGACTGAGAGTTTGAAACGATCTGATATTTGTCACGCAATAACACACGTATTTATATTAACCTATTCGGATGTAAGAACGCATGTGGATAGTATACAGCAATGTCTCGACCAAGTTCGCTGGCCAGCTTCATCCGCCATCTTGTTTCAAAATGGCGGCCATTAAATAAAAAAAAAATTATATTTAAAGTCAGGTACAAGAAAATTAGAAATTGAAAAAGGTTTCTTTCTTAAGTGTTTGACCTTGAAATAAGGATTCCGGAGCATTTATTGTTTTGTCTTTATCTTAAAAAAATGTCTCAGATATAGCAGTTTGGATTTCTTTAACTAGGTGACGTTTTGAAAAATCTGATTTTTTGCCTGCGACAGCACTCGTATATATCGACCGATTCCGAAGTGAGTGAGCATGCGCACAGGAGTTACTAAGGTCTCGAGCAAGTTCACTGGTTAGCCTCATCCATCATGTTGTCTTAAAATCTAAAAAAGAAAATGGGTGTCAAATGGGGCTAATATCTGAACTGTTAATCATAGACATACAGTTTCAGTTATAAAAATGTTTTAAATGAGGTAAAAAATTACTCTATGAGTCGTTTTGAATAATAAAAATATTTCTTAACAAGTTACGAAATTTAAATTTTTATACGGTCCCCCGGTCCTATAAGTGGAATTTAATAAACATTTCCTATTGCGCTAACAAGTAAGACAAAAATGTCTTTGAATTGCATGACTTATACCAATTTTCTGCATCAGAACACATATCAGTTGGGTTATGCTTCGAGGGATAGCATTCAAATTGCTTAAAGTATTACAAGGATTCATTTTGCACGTACATTTTTGTATTGAAGCTAACTCACTTCGAGCAAGTTTTAAGATAACTTTAATTTTTCAATTCTTACTATTAGTTCACTCTCTTCCTATATTTATTTATATATCTTGTTCAAATTTACAATCGTTAATAAAATACTTATTATTCATCCTATCAAGTTGAAATAAATATTTTTTAAACTGGTACTGGATGACAATTGATGTTAATACAGATTTTCAAAATATTAATTCATTAATTAAATTTTAATTAATTAATTTTAGTTTTATATGGGAGACAAAATGGCGGTCATTGGTTATTGAACCGCATTAATGCATCTTCATATCTATAAGGGGGTTACCATACGGGGGACCCTGTTCTGTCGCCAAATACAGCCACGTTTGTCGCCAACTTGGCGATATCTCTAATGTTTCGCCAAATTCCCTTAGACTTCCATTGTAAACCTACTTGCTTATAGAAAATCAACAAATAGAGATATTTTAATGCAACAAAAACTAATATTAGCTTAAGGGATTATATTAAGTTTTTCATTGATGTCCTAAGTAGGAATTTACTTTAAAAACAAAATTTTCACATTACTTGTTATTAATTAAGTTGTAGATTAGATAGTCTAATACATTTTAAAATATGTATCATTTTGTAAAGAATTGCGACTGTTGCTTTTCATCATTTCATTTAATATATATTTTTTTAAACATATTTTTATTACAAATTGGACATTTTTCTTTATTATGTCAGAATGAAAACATATTTCAAATTTATATTGTAATGTTAATTTTGCTCTCAACTATTTTTTTAAATATTGCACGATTATTTATATTTCTAGTAAATTTGTGAATGATTCCTACATCGCAGCAAAAAACATGCCCCAACTTTAAACTGTTTTTACTCGACCAAATTTAATCGTAGAAAAATGGTACTTTATATATCTTACTGCTTAGTGTAATAGCATATTTTTAATAATTACAAATTATAAGACCTTGGAACCTAATAAAATCGAAAGTATATGCCTATGCCTAACGGTTTAGGAATTATTCATTGTACACCGCTGAGACTGGACACCCTGTATAAAAGCTATAACCAAATATTTTTTAATAGTTTAAAGAAAAGCGGCACATATGTGAAGTATTTCAGCGCCGGGTGCTTACATATTAACATACTTTTACACTTCCATTTTTAAATCGCATAATAATGGCAATGATAATAATGGAATAAAAATATTGGAAGTAATAACAATTTTGATGATTTCAATTTGCAAATGCTCTTCGGTATTAAACTACCCCAATTACATGCGTTTTTACTCATGCAAAAGTGAATAGTTTTTGTGTATTTCATTTTATATTTCGTTCGCCTGGAAATTTTCCAGTTAAAAAATTTTCCGTTTAAGAGGAAAAAAACTTGCAAAGTCTTAATCTTCACTTACTTTAAATTGTATCAAGAGAAAAAAAAAGAACTACATTTAAAAACATATTTTTTCCCGAACAAAAGTTGTATGTTTTCACAAAAAAATATATCCGTAAAATAAAGAAAAGTAAACTTATTCAAAACATTCCCTTATACACCAAATTCTTAAGTTAAAATATATGTTAGGGAAACAATGTGTAAGCAATATATATATATATATATATATATATATATATATATATATATATATATATATATAATAATGACGCTGAAATTTGATCCTTATAAAAACTAAGGAAAGTTGCATAAAATAAATTTTGGATTTTCTCCCTATATAAAGCGTTTTGAATTGTGAATTAATTTCTTTCAATAAGTGCCATGGATTTGAAGGAAAATTTAATGCGGTATTCGATAATGTTACTAGAGGCTATAAAAATCTTTGATTGGGTAAATTTAACGGACAGGTTTCTGTGGTAATGTTTGGGTAAAATATTTTTAACTCTCTTAAGGGGGTCCGGGACACATATTCAAAAAAATTTTATTTATTGAGTTAAAATTTTGAAATTTTTTGTGATGGTTAACCGTATCATTTGTAAACAAAATCTCATGATAAAACTTCTCATAATTTTTTTTAAAAAAATTTAATTTAAAATTTTGTTAAAAAAGTGGGGTAGTTTAAAATCGCTATAACTCGAAATATTATTTGAAGAATTTCAATTTTTTTTTTTCATTTAAATAAACAGAAATATATAACTTTTAATTTAGAGCCAGAATTTAAAAAAAATATTAATTTAAAAAAAAATTAAAAATATTTAACGAAAAAATTACAAAAAACGTGGTGCAACTTTAAAAAAAAAATTCATATTTTCAAAAGTAAATATTTTTTTCAAATATGCTGGCTCAAAATTAAATCAAACTAATTGAAAAAGATATGTTCCGAGTTTCAACCCTGTATCTTTAACGATTCTCGAGTTATAAGAATTTAAATATGAGAAATAGTGAAAAAACCTATCATGAAGAAAAACGCAATTTCACAAGAACTCGTTTCCTTGACATCCATAGCTTGAAAGGCAGATTTTGAAAAGAAACCAAAACGAAAAAATTAATATTTCATGTTCCAATTAAGATAGGAACATCATTTAAACATCATTTTAAGCAGAAAACGACAGAGAAATTTTTAATCTAAAATTTAAAAAAAATGAAAATTTGAAGATTTTTGTGTCCCGGACTCCCTTAAATTAAATTATTGTACAATATGCCATCAATTCATTTAACAGTTTTATAGACTGAAAAATAACTACTTTCCATAATTTTATTCGGATGTCAAAGAGGAAAGTTTTATAAACAGCTATGCAGACAATCAGTATATTTTCGCAACCATCGGTCTTCGCATTTTTTGTTTATTCCCTATTTAGCCTATTGGACACTGAGTTTAACAATTCTTTGATATGAGGGGTGGTCATTTTGAGACTCGTCTCTCGCAAATCCTTATGTGATAGATAATAAACTGAAATTCATATCCATATATCCAATACAACTTATTTTATGTTCACTGCGAGGCTAACGAGAAATACAGGCTACCGCGGTGGGTCCGAATCTTCTTTTTTTACAGACCGCTGGAGTCACGTGATGCTCTTATCGCGCACCTTCATTGGTGCATTCGAGCATCACGTGACTCCAGCGGTCTATAAAAAAAGAAGAATCGGACCCACCGCGGTAGCCTGTCTTTTACGTTAGCCTCGTGTTCACTGCATGTGACGTCAGACAGATGCAGTGAACCTTTTTTTTTCTTAAAAAAATATTGATTGTAGAAGAATGGGACTTTGCTCAATTTACTCTCTTGCAGGTATCATTATATTACGTTCACACGAGTAGATCATCAAAATTTTCTATCATCGTATTAGTACACTGTTGACATTTTTGCGATAGAATAAACACATTTTTGGTGATTCAGTATCTGCAACCATAAGATGGTGAAACTTTGATCCAACATTCACAGCTAAGTTTCAACAGGAGCTCGAAATCTTGAAATGATATTTCACCATCTTATGGTTGCAGGTACTGCATCACCGAATGTTGATTCAACTTACCCCAAAATTATTAACATAGAACATATAGTAGCATGCATCGTTTAAAATTTTTTCAGCATGAACACCTTACATTCGCGCCTTACCTCTACTTACATTCGCGCACGCTGCGATGCTGTATTTATTTGCCTATTCCTCATTGAGCTCAAGCATTCTTTGCAATGTGAAATAGCGAATTTGAGCTTACAAACGTTTGAACGTGGGACATGTAATATACATTAATTCATTTCTATAGTTTTAATGAAGCTTATTTTATGTACACCGGTATGTCAATAAAATATTTCCCTTTCGCATTTTCCTTAAAAGTTACTTTTTCATAGAGGAATGGTACTTTACTCAATTTATTCGACTCGTGTAAATATTACCGTACTAAGCTTACACATGTAGATGCTCAAAATATACTAAGTTTACACATGTAGTTTCTGCGCAGCGCATATTGATACAAACTAGCGTGCGTCTTTGAACATTTATTCAGCATAAACACGTCTACATAACTTTGTCGATGATGCAATAGTGTGTTTACTCGCATCATCAATCTTAAACATTCCTCGATATACGGGGTGGTCATTTTGAATCTCGTTTTGTGCAAACATGATGTGACATGTAATATGTTCATATCTTATTTCAATAAAGCCTGATTCAAGTTCACGTATGTGACTTCAAAGTTTTACTTTCGCATTTTTCCTGAAAACTAACAATTGTAGAAGTACGGCTATTAACTCAATTTTTATGTTCTTGGAGCAAAAATGCACTCCCTCTCTCGGCACAGTTTATGCAATTGTAACGACCTGTATATTTTTTCAGTTGCTATTAGATATAAATAAACATTAAGTTCATCCATTTTAAATATACATTATAACTAAAAAAGAAAACCAGTTTTTTTCTTAATAAAAAATATTTTTATTTGTTGTTATAACAAACATTTTTTGTCCAAGTTTTAATTTTACAAAAAAATTTCTTTTATATATTTTTTTTTATCTCTAGCCATATTTATGGGCTTTAATTATTTAAAAATCACACTTGTAAACACCATGTGATGTACATTATATTTATTTGTATTCCTTAAGCTATTTGTAGCTGCTTATGAATCGATTACATTAAAAAAAAAATAAAGTTGTTATTCAATGAAGTCATTATACAATCTTAAACTAATTTAGTAGCATCATAATACTTACATTTTTCAGATGTTAAAATGCGCTGCAGAAGCATGCTCATAAAAAAACGAAAACATTATTATTTTTTACTTTTTTGGTTATTTTTACTTCTAGTTCATATTTTATTTTAATTTTTAAAATATTTTAAACAAATTGTTAAATTCGTATTAATAATTTAATATTTTATTTATAGCCCTCTAAACGAATAGGGAGTTTTTACAGCGCATATAATGAAAAAAACAAAACGTTTCAACTAGTTTTATTCATGTGTTTCATCTACTCTAAAAAATGTTTTTTCTAAATATCTTATAAATGAAATCGTATAATAAAAATTTTTTATAGTTTTTCTAGCAATTATATAAAAAATAGTTTACTGTTGTTTTCAATTTCTAATTCTTTTTATCAGTCAGTGAACTCAAAGTGAAATATTAAATACTACATCTAACAAAATAATATTTACATATTCTATTCAGTCATTTGGTAATAAATACGAACATTTTCTCTTCTTATTTACCATGAAACACATCGATGTAGCCCCGAATGCAGACATTTGGAACCTATCCAGATGAGATATCGGTTATAAGCAGCATTTATTAAATTCATTTTCAATTTTATACGGTATAGTTTAAAGTCTTAAAACTTAGTCATACAGGCTTAATATATTCGAAGTCGAAATATAAAACAAGACCATTTTTTCTTACATCTCAGAAGAAAGATTTATATTGTATTTACAGTCATATGATTCTAGTTGATTATCTTATCGTATGAATATTTCTTATTTTGTATTGATATAGAATTTTATTCTATACATTTAAGATAATTACAGTGGTAGAACAATTATTTAGACACAGATTGCCTTATATTGGAGCAGTTATTCAGCAATTATTTATTATGAAGCGTGAAAAAGATGTTCGATATTTGTACATCGATAGTAAAAAGTTCAAAATAGCAATATTAAGTAAATCTTTAAAATGCAAACTTTATCTTAGCAAAGACTTTTATAGATTTTCTATTTCACCTTTGAAATAAATTTCATAATAGAAAATAAAATGTTAAAATTTTTGTAATGTTTTCCTTGTATGTATGATTTTTTTAAATTAAATACTTAATAAAAATCTGTATTATAGAAACTGACTTTATGGTGAGAAACCGCTATGAAAATTGTTTGCATTGTATTATTAGAAAAGCAATGCCATTTAGGATCACTTCACATGCGCGGAGAAGTCGGTTATTTAATGTTTATAATTTTTGTGAAAAGTACCTGTGATTATCGCACACTCCTGAGAATTGTTGTAAAAATGTCTTATTGGAAATATTTTTAAAGTACATTTTGATATATAACTAACTTCCTTTTTACCGTTAAAATAGTTTTGTAACATTTAGAAATTTTGTTTTTAGTTAAACAAAGATCTGTTTATCATGGAAAGTAAAAGATGTGTTTATTCTTTTCATGTTTTCCGGAAAAATAAATATGATGGATAAAACTTTTACTCAATTAATCAAAATATTGACATGCTTTAACCAAGAATAATATTGTGTAAAAATTATTGTGTAAAAATCTAGAAAATTAAATTAATTTGCATTTATTAATATTTTAACTTTCTATTTATTAGAAAAGGGAAATGATTTCAAATATTAAAGTTTCAAATATATTTTATAAATAACTGATATGGAAACAAATTCGGAATATTTTAAATTTATAATCTACTATTTAAATACAAATGCAAATTTTATCACAATCAACTTATATTTTCCGAAAATATATATGGACCGTATATATGGAGCCCATATCTGGATACCAACTGCATATATGGATACTAACTATAGTTGGTATGAATCCGAATTTGAATTTGGCATATTAGTAACGAGTATACACTATGACGCAAAAGTTTAGACAATGAAGAAATTCTTACATACTTTGAAAAATATTTATTCAATTTTCAAATCACTGCTTGAAATTAATGTGCTGTACATATAAACAATATTTATAACAAAGAAAAGTGGAATTGTGCATATTGCAATAAATTAAATGGTAACAAAAATAAACTGCTGTCTCAAAAGTTTAGACACAAATTAAATAAAATCGAAATAAACAATTTTTAAAACCTGGTTGCGCATCCATGCTTATGTATTACGTCATATACACGAGATTGCATGGAAGAAACTAAATCTTGCATAGTTTGTGGATCGATATCGTACCATGCATTCTCAATAGATGTCTTAAGTTCCTTTTCAGAAGAGTATTGTCTAGCGTTGCTATAAATTTTGCGACACATGATGCTCCAAAGGTTTTCTATAGGGTTAAGATCTGGGCTACATGCTGGCCAGTCGAGAACTCTTATATTATGGGAATTAAACCAAGATTTTGAATGTTTTGCAGTGTGAATTGAAGCATTGTCTTGCTGAAATTCCCACTGAGGACCCCCTAGAAGCTCAGCAAATGGCAGTAGGTTTTCTTCTAATGTCTGTGTATAATGCTGTGAAGTTTGACGACCACTGGTGAAGGTCAGAGATACTTGTCCATTATAGCAAAAGGCTGCCCAAACCATCACCGAGCCCCCTCCTTGTCTGCGACTAAAAAAACGTCGAGGTTCCTTCCGCAAGTCATGCCAATACGATAAACAACCATCTGGACCATCCAGATTCCACTTTTTTTCATCGCTAACTATGACTGACTGCCATTTCTCTCCATATGACATATGCTTTCGAGCCCACATAAGTCTTTGTAACTTATGATACGGTTTCAGAGCTGGTTTCTTCTGCATTTTGCTATAAACGATTGTTCCTTTTTCCAAAATTCGTCTACGAATCGTATCCTTTGATACAGAGAGTCCCTATGAGCTTTGAACTCCACGTATGCTCATTTGTTGAGTACTCGCTAGTCTTTGTATCAGGCGATCCTCTCGTACATTTGTCACACGTGGCCTCCCAGACCGACATTTTGCTTTATATTCGGAATCACTCGATAAAACTCGATAAATAGATTTTTTTGACCTATTAATAATAGAAGAAATTTCAGAAACGCTCTTCCCTTCACCTTTCAACTGCCAAATCCTTGAAACCTCATTCACTTGAATTTCTTTAGCTCTCGGCATGTCGACTATGAAGCGCAATCGTTTGCAGAACTTAAGTACTCCAAATTTGTGACATCATCGATTCTAAATTTGCATATGCCAGCGAATATTCAAAGAAATTTAGAATAGTGTCTAAACTTTTGCGACAAGCACATTTGAATTTTTATGAAAAAAATTAGTATTATAGCAAATAAAACGACTGTCTTTTGTACATAGCATTTTAAATCAGTTTTTGAATATATTTACAGGTTTTTGTAATTCTGACGTCATAATTCTACATTTTAAAGCTGAATGACGTCATTGTCTAAACTTTTGCGTCATAGTGTAGTTGTTACAAGTTATTACTATTTTTATTAAACTGTGTCAATAGCCATATTTTGCCTCTTTTTCTGTCCTACATAAAAAAAAGGAAATAAATAACAAGAAAACCGGAATTCTGCTCTTTCGGAATTTAGTGTAGCCCATGATGAAAAAAAATATATATAAATATAGATAATACAAAACATATTTCAGTTTTAAGACTTAAAATTCACGCTTTTATTTTATATAGATTGACGTCATCAGCTGAAGAATTCCTATTTACGATCCAGCCTTAAACAACATGTATAGAAAAAATGCCTATGACGTCACTAACGTGTAATAACACAGAACCCCAGCAAAAAGCGATGTCGTAATTCAAGAAACTCTACGGAAAAATGGGCTATCTAATGATTCATAAGCCTTCATTTGTTTATAACTTTAATATGAATAATGAAAATTAAATATAGTTTAAAACAGCTCAATGTTTTATCAGAAATTATTCTTTTTTTTTTTTTTTTTTTTTTTTCAAAATTCAAAAAATGTTATTACACACGGATTAATAAAATTGTATTTTTTCAGCTTTTTGATAGGAATTAAGTAAATTGTGGAAAACAAAAGTCACTGAAATACATTCTTATACCAGACGGTATTCTTGGCATTGCACGTATTTTAATTACATTTTTTTTTTCCAGTTTTTATGAGAAAATGGCAACATAAAGCTATAGTAATCTACTATTTTCCATTTTCTTTTTACAACAATAGGCAACTTCAGTTGCCACCATTACAGAAATGGCTATAAAAACTACAAAAAATTAATGCCTCAAAATTAAATTTAGATGCAGTTTTCAAACAAGTTGCATTTAAATGTACATTTTTTTCCTACACGACGGTATAAAAATTGAAAACGTGCGATATTTAGAAGTATGAAAGATTGCTGTACATATTATCAGTATTTAACTGTATAACGATACATATGCTTCGTTTTATGGCTGGGTTATGTAACGTAGCGCTATTTTTAACCAACGACACTTTAATTGTTACCCGAAAGACAAAGCATATCGGGGGCTAATGAATAAATTTTAAGTAGTTTTTTAATCGTAATTGTTTTATTAATTCGAAAAATAGTTAGACCATATGACTTAAACAATAGTTAGACTATGCTTTAGCAGAGAAAAAATTCGAAATAGTTTTTTATATCTTTCATAAATACGGTAACGCTTTCCTGACATTAGAGAAGTGAAAAAAGGTGTGATATCAGTAAAATGTTTTTTACTGAATATTAGTTTATTGCACATTATTTCTGCATGTCGCAGCATGAAAGTGCAGAAAAACAGTAAACGCGGCTTTTTTTTTTTTTGCAAAAGCAGCAGTTATTATATTTCATTAAAAAATGTATAAAATTAAATCTAATTTAATGCCTTGTGTAAATAAATATGCATATACCTATAAACTTTCAAATGAAATAGTTTTATTGCTTTTCTTTTTCTTTTCTTTTTTTTTTTTTTTTTTTTTTTGTATTACTTTCAACATTCTTCTTGTGTCAATGTAATACATGGTATCGAAAAAAAAACAACTGTGCATGATAGAAAGATATAAAACGAGGTCAGTTTTTGAAGGAGGACTGAAAAAGTATAGTTCATAACCAGAATAAAGAAAGTTTTTACAAAATTAAATTTTGTAGATCTGAGCTATTTATATGTGCATACTAATTTTAGAAATGTGTGGTAACTTATGTCCATTTCTTTCTCTTTTAGGTAAGTGAAGTTATTTACTTTCCTGTCTAAAATAAATGTGTAATAATGTAAGTAAATTTCATTTTACAAATTTTATTAGCTTTTATTTCCTGGCATGTTTGTAAGTTTTTTAGATAAGGCATTTTATATTCGTATGGACACTAAGCAACATATGTAATGAATTCATTTCAAGCACAGTTCAAAATAATCCTCACAACTGGAGTTTGTATGTTGTACAAGAAAAATTTATTTTCTAAGCACATTGAAGTATATCAAAAAAGAATTTTTATTATTCTAGATAATGAATTGCTGGCGAACCGCTGTAACTACAATCATATTAAACTTTATTTCGTTTTGGGTATACCTGTACCTGATACTGTGTATATAAAACTGTGTAAAAAGGCAAAACATTATCACCGTTGTCTTTGTATTTGTTCTTATAAATCAGTTTATAAAGTTTTTTGTTATGTCCTTTTTAAAATGGTAAAAATTTAAAAGAAAATTTAAAAGGAGACTAAATAGGGAAAAGTCGGATAAAATCGAAAACCTTGTTAATAATTGCTTCTTGAAGCTTGAAGTTCAACTGAAATTTCATAGAACTGCAGATAATAATCTGCATTTATAATTATACAATAATATCCTTATAATGATTCATTGTAACATTTTTTTAGTAAATGCTTTTATTAGAAATAGTCCGATTATTTGACATTATCCCTCCGATTGTGTCAGACCGTATGTATACGTTTATACTAAACAGAAGGACAGAATGAAATGAGGGTGCAAATCTACTGCTAGAAGCCTCCCATAGAAGTTAAATCCCTCAGAGAGTTTGCCCCCCCCCCCCCCCAATAGAAGTTAATGAAAAAAATAGAAATTATTTTTTTCATCTTGCAAAATTGCAATATAGAGTAAAACCTTCATAACGGAAACTCCTGAATAATAGCCACATCTATTTTTCTATTCTCAACATCTATATGATTGTACATTTTTAGCTCTCTAAAACAAACACCTTTGAACAGCGGACAAATTCCGCATTCCCGAGGTGTCCGTTATTCAGAAGTTTTACTGTACAGAATTTTTTGTTGTGAAAAATGCCCATTTTTTGCAAACATAGAATATGCACTTATTTTATTTAAAAATATGTTCACATATTTTGCAAACATCGAATATGCATTTATTTTATACAAAATATGTGCACAGTTTTTGAAAACATAAAATGTGCCCTTATTTGTATGCATAAAAAATGCAGATAATTTGCACAAAAGCTATATACTTTTCAAATATTCAAAAGTATTCACTTTTTATGCACACATTGTGTACAATCTATCATTTTTTGAAAAAAAAAAAGTGCAAACATTTTTACCTGGGTTAAAATGCGTTTCGTTTATTTGCAGTGTACGATTACGGAAGGGAAAGAATAGAGAAGGACGCGTGCGCAATAAGCATTCAGTTACAGCTATTTTCTTTGTAATATTACTAACATTGGTTACAGGTGATTTTCTAGTAACTGCTATAAATATTTTTTAGTAAAATCACATACTTTATTTTACAGTGTACAGTGTCCCATTTAGGAAAATATATTTATTATTTCCTATTTAATAAATAACAAGCGCATCTTTTGTATTAATTGTGATTCTTATGAAAAATTCTAAAACGGAAATAATATGTTAAAATATACGGACAAGTAAATTTAAAAATATCAACATTTTCAGCATTGTGCAGCATTTAATATTACAATCTCCGTTGCATAACATTAATGAGGACTCCACTTGACAATATTTTGTGCGCCATAAAACTAAAAACTGGTACCTGATGTTGTTTGTACTTTATTTTTTTCCTTTTTTTTAAATAACTGTTAAAACTAAACAGTAGATACGTTATCGCATTTGAAGTTATTGATGATTAGATATAGATATTTATTTCTCTTGAATAACACCATTTTATTTATACAAAATGCACTTATCAGAACTAAATCATTGAAAAATCAAATATCACTTCAAAGTAACGACTCTCAATTTACCTAGAAAAAAAAAGTAATTTGCACACTTTACGCTAACAAAAGTTTTAATCAAAATTCTTTTCAATTATATCCCTTGATATTCAAACTTTCAAACTTTTATAATAACTCTTATGTAAAGCATTAGAACGTGCTTGATAGTTTAATTAGTGGTTTCTCAAGGAAATTTTAAAGAAAGCAACATTTATTTGGCAGTTTATAGTTACAGTAAATGTATGAAGTATAAGGTAAAGCTAGGAAAGTCTGCGCGATTAATCAGAATAATAATAAGAAATCTAAATATTATTTTTTTTTTGCTAAACTATCTATGAATAATTTAACACTAGAATGACCGGAAAATTTACTCAAGTTTCATAAATATATTTTACACCAGAATTTTTATTTAAAATTATTTGAATGATTTATTTAACGTAAATCTGAGTTTTTAAGATTTTACTTATTTTGCTAAAGAATGTCTGGTTACAATAATTTAATCATACGGTCGGCGTCGAATCGGCTCCTTTCGGGCGTTCTAGTGTTAAACTTCATTTGTTTTTTATGTATTTCCATTTCTATTTTGCAGTTATGCTGTTATTTAACTGAACAGCTGTAATATTACGAAAAGAGTTATTTTGCGCAATTTGTCCCTACAGGGCTGGTATGATTGCACACATGGGTAGGATAAATTGCTATTAATAAAAACTACAATTAAATTGTTAACTGTAATAATTACACTTAACCCTCTGTCTACCAGAAGGGTCCAATGGACCCGACATGTACATTCAAAATATTTATTCAAACCAGAAATTTCTTCAAAACAAACTAAATGTATAAATCAGACAATAATAAGTTAAATAAACAAATTAAATAGTTTTAAGTAAAAATTCTGGTGTAGAATGTTTTTATAAAACTTGAGTAAAATTTCCGGTAGTTCTAGGGTTAAATACATTCCTTAAGGTTTGCGTGATCATATATTGTATAAGGATAGAATATTTCAACCTAAGAATTAAAGAATCAGAATAAGCAAAGAATTTTATGAACAATTAATAAATTTTAATTAAAGAAAAAAAAATTAAAGAATCCGAAAAAGCAAACCCAGATAAGCTTTAAAAAGTCCTTCCGGCCAGTGCCGGGAGGAAGAGGTAGCTTTCTTATTCCTTATTTTTTTAAAGCGAGCTTCTGTTATTCAAACACACGGAGCTCAAATTAATAGAACCCGATTATAGAAGATTAAATACTGATTTTTGTCAATATTGAATATGTATGACAATTTCGCGAAATTAGTCAGCGTTATCAAAGCTGGTTTTATTAAAGTGACTTATATTTGTCGCCAAATTCGGTGATATCCCGAATTATATTAATAATTATATTAACCCGAATTATCGGTGATAGCCCGCCATTTTAAAACAACATAATCGGTGCAACAAAGCTCGCCAATGAACTTGGTCGAGACCGTAGTAATTCCTGTGCACATGCCCACTCATATCTAAATCGGTTGATATATGCGAGTGTTGTTGCAGGCAAAAAATCAGATTTTTAAAAATGTCACATACATTCGAAATACAAACTGCTATATCTCGGCTTTTTTTTTAGATAAAGGCAAAACAAAAAATAATCCGGAATCTTTGTAACAAGCTGAAACACATAAGAAAAAAAATCTTTTCAATTTCTAATTTTTTTTTTTTTTTTTTGTACTTCATTAAATTATTATTATTTTTTTTAATTTTTAAATGACCGCCATTTCAAAACAAGATGGCCGATGAAGTTAGCAAACGAACTCGGCCGAGAGATTGCTATGTACTATGCACATGCCTTGTCACATCCTAATCGGTTCATAAATACGCGTGTTATCGCGTGACAAAAATCAGATCGTTTCAAAATGTCAGCCATGCTAGAAATTCAATGTGCTATA
This sequence comes from Maratus speciosus, assembly GCA_963932465.1. Taxonomy (NCBI): domain Eukaryota; kingdom Metazoa; phylum Arthropoda; class Arachnida; order Araneae; family Salticidae; genus Maratus; species Maratus speciosus. Next base: position 285,959,348 of record OZ010799.1, read on the forward strand.
ACTCAGCTATTTTTTAAGACTTAGACGAAACAAAAAATGCTCCGGAATCTTTGTATCAAGCTCAAACACATAAGAAAAAAAATCATTTTCAATTTCTAATTATTTTGTACCTCACTTTTAAATTTTAATTTTTAAAAATATTTAAATTTCCGCCATTTTTAAACAAGATAGTGGATGAGGCTGGCCAACGAACTCGGTCGAGACATTGCTATGTACTATGCACATTCCTTGTCACATCCAAATTGGTTCATAAATACGTGTATTATCGTGTGAGAAAATTCAGATCGTTTCAAAATGCCAGCTATTCTAGAAATTCAAAGTGCTATAACTCAGCCATTTTTTAAGATATAGACGAAACTAAAAATGTTACAGAATCTTTGTATCAATCCCAAACACATAAGAAAAAAATCTTTTTCAATGTCTAATTTTTTTGTGCCTCATTTTAAATTTTAAATTAAAAAAAAATTAAATGGCCGCCATTTTGAAACAAGATGGCGGATGAAGCTGGCCAACGAACTCGGTCGAGACATCGGTATGTACTATGTACACGCGAAATTTTATCCAAATCGTTTCATAAAGACGAGAGTTACAGTATGACAAAGATAAGATATATATGGGTGGTTTCTGGGGCTGAGGGTCATGATCGGTGAAAATATACCAAAATTTTACGGAATCGTTTTCCTCCGAACGGCTGCAATAGGTAGCTTTTTGTAATGAAAGCTACCTAAAATAACATTAAGTTACTTGATAAAACGTTTAACTTAAAATTAGTACATTTTCATTTCCACAGTTTCAACTTTTTTTTGTTTGCTGACCGAAGATGTCGTCGTCCACAATCTTGTTGCTGTAAATGGTGTAGTTTTCGTGCAATCATCTGCTACAATAATACATTGAATCTAGTCACTGGTCGAAGTTGCCTTCTGGTGCAGTTCCAGACATTCAGTTCACTTATTCTCAATGTTCTTCGTTTTCTTTCCTTTCTTTTTAGGTAGCTTTCTTTACAAAAAGCTACCTATTGCAGCCGTTCGGAGGAAAGCGATTTCAAAAAATTTTGGTATATTTTCATCGATCATGACCCCCAGACCCCGAAACCACCCTCCGTTCAAAATTGATATATATATATATATATATATATATATATATATATATATATATCTGACCTATGTCACACTGCAACTCTCGTATTTATGAACCGATTTGGATGTAATTCGGTGTGTACATAGTACAGACCAATGTCTCGAACGAGTTCGTTGACCAGCTTCATCCGCCATCTTGTTTAAAAATGGCAGCCATTTAAAATTTTAAGAAAAATTTAAATTTGAAATGTGGTAGCAAAAAATTGAAAATTGAAAAATATTTTTTTCTTATGTGTTTGACCTTGATAAAAAGATTCGGGAGCAGTTTTTGTTTCGTCTATATCTTAAAAAATGGCTGAGTTATAGCATTTTGAATTTCTAGCGAAGCTGACATTTTGAAACGTCCTGAATTTTGTCACGCGATAAAAGGCGTATTTATGAACCGATTTGGATGTAACTTCGTTTATACATAGTACAGACGAATGTCTCAAACGAGTTCGTTGACCAGCTTCATCCGCCATCTTGTTTTAAAATGGCGGCCATTTGAAATTTTAAGAAAAATTTAAATTTGAAATGTGGTAGCAAAAAATTGAAAATTGAAAAAATATTTTTTTCTTATGTGTTTGACCTTGATAAAAAGATCCGGGAGCAGTTTTTGTTTCGTCTATATCTTAAAAAATGGCTGAGTTATAGCATTTTGAATTTCTACCGTGGCTGACATTTTGAAACGTCCTGATTTTTGCCACGTGATAACAGACGTATTTATGAACCGATTTGGATGTACCTTGGTGTGTACATAGTACACACAAATATCTCAACCGAGTTCGTTGACCAGCTTCATTCGCCATCTTGTTTCAAAATGGTGGCCATTTAAAAAAATTTAAAAAAAATTAAATTTAAAATGAGATACCAAAAAATTGGAAAATGAAAAAGATTTTTTTTGTATGTGTTTGACCTTAATACAAAGATTCCGGAACAGGTTTTGTTTCGTCTACATCTAAAAAAATGGCTGAGTTATAACATTTTGAATTTCTATTGTGGCTGCCATTTTAAAACGACCTGATTTTTGTCACGCGATAACAGGCGTATTTATGAACCGATTTGAATGTAACTTGGTCTGTACATAGTACATACCAATGTCTCGACCGAGTTCGTTGGCCAGCTTCATTCGCTATCTTGTTTCGAAAGGGTTGCCATTTAAAAAAAAAATGTAATTTAAAATTTAAAATGATGTATTAAAAAATTGGAAAATGAAAAAGATTTTTTTTTATGTGTTTGGCCTTGATACAAAGATTCTGGAGCAGTTTTTGTTTCTGAAAATTTGTTCTTTTGTTTATATCTTAAAAAGTGGTTGAATTATAGCACTTTGAATTTCTATCATGGCTAACACTTTGAAACGATCTTGTATTTGTCACGCGATACAACACGTATTCGCCTATTTCGATGGAAGAAGGCATGTGGATAGTATACATCAATATCTCGACCAAGTTCGCTGGCCAGCTTCATCAGCCTTCTTGTTTTAAAATGGCGGCCATTAAATTAAAAAAAATTATATTTAAAGTGAGGTGCAAAAAAATTAGAAATTGAAAAAGGTTTCTTTCTTAAGCATTTGACCTTGATATAAGGATTCAGGAGCATTTTTTGTTTGTCTTTATCTTAAAAAATGGCTCAGATATAGCAGTTTCAATTTCTAAAGTGGGTGACATTTTGAAAAATCTGATTTTTTGCATGCGACAGCACTCGTATATATCAACCGATTCCGATATGAGTGAGCATGTGCACAGCAATTACTAAGGTCTCGACCAAGTTCACTGGTTAGCCTCATCTACCATGTTGTCTTAAAATGGCAGGCACTTTAAGAAATCGCCGAATTTGGCAGCCAAATATAAGTGACTTTAAATAAAAGCAGCTTGGATAAAGCTGACTAATTTCGCGAAATTCTCATTCATAATAATTTAGTATTGATAAAAATTAGTATTGAATCTCCTACATTCGGTTTCCGCTTAATTGAGCTTCGTGTGTTTGAATAATATAAGTTGGCTTTTTAAAAATAAGGAATATGAAAGCTACCTCTTCCTCCCGGCACTGGCCGGAAGGACTTTTTTTTATCCATCTGCTCTTTCTTTGCTAATACCTTGAATTTTCCTGACACATAACTCACGATGTCTTCGCATAAACGAAGAAAATAAAGTATTCATTCCTTAGTAGATTTATCTTTAGTTAACAAATATATTTTACTGGCAATTTAATTGTTCATGAATTATTAAATATATACATGTAATTAATTAATTCATTAGAAAATGCATTTTTAATTTTATAACAAAAATATTTATATGAAATTAATTTAATAACAAATGTATTATTAATTTATCAACTACATTTTTTAGCTGCGAACGTCATTTTTCAGCAAATTTTATTCCCAATTTAGTTTCTATAACTAGTAAATCTGCAGATCAGGAGCCTCAACGTCAGATCAGCAATTCATTGTTTTTAGACACACTCTAGTAATATTCAATTTCCTGCAAACCGCAATTTAAAGTTTTCAAATTACGTAATTATTTATAAGAATATAAAATACGAAGTTTTCAGACATTAGAAGCGTTAAATTAAAAACGTTGTTATGGAAGGATATTTTGAATTTTCATGAGCTGCTAATTCTGGTATTTTTTGTAAATAATACAGTATTCAGGGGGCTCCGCCCCCCTCAATCCCCCGTGGTCTCATTAATTTACATATGTAACTTTTTATTGATTGCGCTAATGATTATGGTAAATCTTTTTACACTTCCGAGCTTTATTCTTCAATACTGGTGGGCAGAAAAGGATTTACATTGACGCAATTATATTAAAAGTTTAGGTTTTACGAACGAAAATGTAATTTCCTTTTAAAGATAAAAAAAAATTCATTTATATTTTATTAAATGAGGCGGCATTAAGAACTAACACTCGTCAAAAAATATTTTTTCAGGCAATCTAGTTAATGTTTGTTTTTAAGAATGAAAATATTTATTTCCCGATACAATGACGTCCTTTTCGACAGCGATAATTTTGCCATGCATAATTTTGACATTTACTATCAATTTGCTTTTCAAAGGTTTTTTTTTTCTCATTGATATTTTCGATTAAAAATTAAATATTTCTGTTAGCTGCGTCCAGACGATAAACCGTGAGATATTAGTAACGTTTTTTTTAATAATAAGAATTAATATCATAACACAAGCCCCTTTTATTTCAACCTCAAAGCGTAATTGTTTTATTTTTGATATATGAGATCAAATTCACCTTTCCGTTGCTAGGAAACAGTTAAAATAAAATTAAGACAATGAAATATGTGATTGAAAAAAAAAAGTAAATTAAAAAAAAGAAAGTATTTTATATTATTGGAACACATATATAAAATCCCTCCATAAGATATACACCGAATTTAAAAACTGACAAATGTATACACAAAATTTCAAACTAATATGAATAATGTATGGTTCTAATTAGGAAATTCCATCATCCATAATTTATCATTTAAATCTTTCAATCATATGAGCCATTTCTTTTCAACAAATAAAAATGGAAAAATCCTCTGAATTGCTATAGGAAAGCATTAAGGCGGAAAATAAAATGTTCTATATATTCCGAACGAATGAACCAAATTTAACCAAAAACTATACAGCTAAATCCGGTGACCTCACCAACATGCCTCCTTAATTTCAAGCTAATCGGATGCTTTTTACGACAGTTATCGCGGGATAGACAGACTAACAGACAGAAACCAAAAACTTTTCGGGTCTCCACAGTAAGCCTTCACTGACGTTTCGGCAATTATGAGTGTTTTCAAAATTGTTTCAGAATTCATTTTTTCATATGTTTTACATGTAATTTGCAATCTATTCACATTTACCGATAAGCTGCGTAATCTCTCCTTGCACGGGAATTAATGGGAACAATGCTCCATCTCTCCTAAGTTGACCTAAGCGACCTTTTATGGGGACCATTAAACATGGTCGCTTCTAAATGAACCGTTGGTGTTCACACCGTTAGTCCAGGTTAATAGCTTATGAGAAATCGCTTAACTTTAAAATATGATGTACTATTGACATTCTACAGAAATTCTTACGAATAGTTATGAAAATTCAAGCAAGTACCTTGGGAAAACAAAACAATATAGCAAAGTTTTATCCCTGGCATTCAAAACAATGAACCTGCACATAAGAGTTGACACTCCACTACTGCTGTTGTACAACTACCTTGAATCGCTGCACATGACCTGTACTCCTTTCCTCCGACCCTCTTTGTGCACAACCTCTCCGGCCGCGCAATCTCTGCTGGCTTTACCTTAGTAATATCGATATCCGGAACACTTATATAATAACAATACCAATAATTAGTATATTATAGTTATAAATATATAATAATAATATCAATAATGAATATATTATTTATATAATATAAGAATGATTAATTATCGTTAGATACTTATCAAATAAATTATTAAATTATTAAATGATAATATTATAATGTAATTATTAATATATAATAATAATATATATTTATAGAGTCTATAAATAAAGCAATCTAAGTATGCTAAAGAAATTTCATTACTTTAATTATATTTACTGATCATTTTTTCGAAATACGCAAAAGCTTCTAAGCTTATTACATTAATTTCTAAATAAAGCTATTCTGAATCGATATATTTTCAAACAAATCAACGAATCTTTGCTCACTTCTAAAAATATCGGTGATACTTGTTAGTGTAGAATCTTTTTGTAAAATTAACGACTCGGCGTATTTATAATAGCAAATGATTGATCACGTTCATTTTACGGAATCATTCAAAAAGTTTCGTTAAAATAACTTGGTCGAAAATGAAAGTTATTTTTAGAAAGTAACGTTCTTTCATTCATTCAAGTTATCATGAAGTTCATACAGAACATTCTAACAAAATTTCAAAATTAAATTGATCTTTATTTGAACAGTTAGAAATATTTTGAACATTATAAATAAACATGTATGTAATTTTGATGTAAACATAAAATAATTATTTTAATGAATTAATTATGTTAATAAATAGGATTTTAAAACAACATCTAAGTATTGTAGAACAAAATACACAAAATTTCAAAGTTATTTTTATAATTTATTTTTTATTGTGCGAGAATAAAGGTTTCAATTACTTAATGAAATATTATTTCTTTCAAAAAAGAAATGACTTCAACATTTGTTACATCTAGAGTGAAAAAAAAAAAAAAAAAAAAAAAAGTTTTTTCCCGGGTTTTTGCCTCAAAACACAGTTTATACCCCGAAAACCCGGTTTATTCCCATCTTCAAACAGGGTTTCTTCAATCTTTGAAACTTTAGTTACATCGCAGAATCAGTAAATAGTATATACATTAATTTAATATTTCTTCCCTGTTAAGCATCATTACCTTTTCTGAAATGAAATCATTTAAAATTGATTAAAGACTTATAATTAAATGACTTTCATCTTATCACGATTAAATCGATATTTAGAAAGATAAACTAATGAATGGTGTTCATAAAACTTTTGAGGTAGTATATTAAGATATTGTTACGGCGTAAAATCGTTTATTTGTTCTATTCAAGTTTGAATGTGATGAAATCCATCTTTGAAATGCAATTAAAAGATTAGTATTTCAGTTTACCGAATCAAGTACAATAAGTACATTTTTTCTTATCTACTGGAAGAGAATTTCAAAATTTGTAAAGATTATATTCAACAAATAGCATGCTCTGTTGTACATTAACAAAGTGCATTACTTTCTTTACTTGCCTGAGATATTTTATAATAGTTATATTTCACATTCATGAACAAAACAGACAAACGTAAAACGCAAATACTTAACAATTACGTTAGAAAGTATTAAGACTAAATGTTTAGCTAGAAATTTAAAGATATATACCGATGCTTCACAGAGTTTAGCGAAAATTTTAGTTGAATAACTCTTCAATGGGTGGTGCTAGTGACGTGAAATTATGCACTCATGCTCAGGAAATCCAACGAAACTTTTTTACGGACTCTGGTTAGTGTCGAAGAATATTTTGTTTCCGTAAAAATTTACTTATTCTTAATCGAAGTGAGTGTTTTTCTAGCCAAAAGGTTTTAACTTTGGAACCAGAAACATGTCAAAATGCTCACAAAGTGGTCTACTACCTTACAAAATATTCTTCGCATACTTATTGATGACGTTCATCCTTCTGGTCTACCCTCCTCCACTTTACCTTTTTATGTAGATGTCGTATGAAATGCTACCGATTACATTCCCTCCTATGTTGGAATTTCTGAAACATTTTTGCAGATGTACACCTATCATGATCCCTAGAACCCAAAACCGCCACCAGTAAAAAACTTTATCTATCTATCTATCTGTATATATATATATATATATATATATATATATATGGGTCTTTTTTTATAGACACGACAACTTCATTAATTCGGCACAAATTTCGTCCAAACTTATACATAAAATCAAGGGGCATAAAATCTCAGTCAAGTTCGTTAATGGGCAAAATCGGACCAAGGAGATGGAAATAGGGAGGGGTTTTCTGAAAACCGAAAAAACCCCATAACTTCTTAATTTTTGTACATATCAAATAATATTAAATTATAAGTAGAAGTTCTCTTATACGTCCATTAAAAATATTTCAAAAATATATATTCTAAAAATACACTCAAAATATATATTAAACATTTAATTTCTAAAAAGGACGTCAAACGTTAATAAAATACATTAAAAGATCTTAATAATTTGACATGTTTCGATTGAATTTACTCAATCATAATCAGAAAAACAAATATAGCAGTAAAACATAATCCACTAAATAAAATATGTGCGAAAACGAAAGAAAAAATAGAGAAAGGTAAATGGCCAGATTTTATGAAAGTTAACCTCAAGTTAAATAAAGTTGCAGTTATTCCAAGATTAGTTGGCAGACTGAAGGACCATAAACAAGATTATCCTCTTCGCCCGATTGTCACTAAATGTCAAGGCCCAACATATTACTTAGAGCGTGCATTCGTTCCATTACTGAAACAGTTATTGCCTCCCTCTACTTTCACGGTTGATTCCAGCATTGACTTCATCGGAAGATTAGAGAAAATTGACATTACAGATGATTGCATTTTAGCAAGCTTAGACATTGTGTCATTATATCCATCCATAGATACTTCAGAAGTAGCTCAAACAATCGAACAGTTCATTGACAATAGAGAAGATTTTGACATACCAATGAAAAACACTTTAAAAAGTGGCCTAAACCTAATAATTAATAGTAATTATTTTATTTTTAACAATATAATTTATCAACAATCAGACGGTGCCTCAATGGGATCTCCAATTTCAGGCCTCCTAGCAGAATTCAAATTACGCCCCCTTGAATCAAAAATTTTCAGTACTTTTAAATTATTACCTTTAGTATGGCTACGTTATGTAGATGATATTTTTATTGTTAGGCAGGGAGAAGTTGATAAATTGTTAGTTTTTATTCAACAGTTAAATGATTTAGATAATAAGATTAAATTTACTTTTGAACTTGAAACCTATAAGAAATTACCTTTTTTAGATGTTGAATTAAAAAGTGAAAATAATAAACTAATTCGTTCAATATATCGTAAGCCAATAACTAACTTAAATGTTATACCTTTTGATGCTTGCACTCCATATTCTTATAAATTATCTACCTTTAGATTCCTTATTAACAGAGCTTTTAGAATTTGTTCCCCTGAATATTTAAATGATGAATTAGATAAAATTAAAACAATAGCTATTAACAACGGATATCATGTTAAAATAGTTAATAAATTAATTAAAAAGTTTATTAACAAAAGGAGCGATGCAGTTTTTGAGAATAAAACCGACAGAGAAAATAACACGGAAAGGGTGGTTATAAATTATTATCCAAATTTCTTCGAATCTGCTAAAACTCAACTTAAAAAGTTTGATGTAAATTTAATTGCTAGACCCCCTCCTAAATTAAAATCAATTTTAACCACTAGAATTGACCCTATTGATAAATTTGAACTTTCCGGTGTTTATATCATTCCTTTTCTTAAAGAAGGTGGTTATAAAAATTATTATATTGGCATGACTCAGAGAAAATTCCAAGTGAGATGTAAAGAGCACATTGCAGACATAAAATTTAATAGAGGTAAAACCGCATTATCTAGGCTAAATAAAATAGAAAACATAAATATTTTGTTTAATGAAAGTAGATTAAATTATAGGCCAGATTTTTATTTGCAACTTTTTATTAGAGAATCTATTGAAATTTACGTCAGAAACTCAATGGTCTGCAATCTGCAATGATTCCTTGTCATTTCAAATCCCAAATATTTGGATTGAATTGTTAGATAATTTGAAAATAAAATAGGGCAACGTGAAACATGTTAAAATATTACGCGCGTGATTTTTATTTATTTATTTTTAAATTTCATTTGTAATAGTTTATTGTCATTTTCCATCTTTGTGTTTATTTGTTTTTCTGATGATGGTTGAGTAAATTCAATCGAAACATGTCAAATTATTAAGATCTTTTAATGTATTTTATTAACGTTTGACGTCCTTTTTAGCAATTAAATGTTTAATATATATTTTGAGTGTATTTTTTGAATATATATTTTTGAAACATATCAAATAAGTTTAAAGTTTTTATTACTTCTAAAAATATTTCCAAAAATTATGTATCATATATTTTTGATAAAATTAAAAATAGGCTCAATGGTCGCAAAAATATGGTTTTAGGAAAAAAAATCATAACTTTGTCAATTCTCAAGATATCAAATCCAATTAAATTTACTATAAATCTTCTTAATATTGTCTACAACTTTTATATTGACAAGTTTTTGATAGGACCAATTCGTACCGCAAAAGAAAAATTAAAAACGAAAACAAAAAGGGGGGATGAAGAAAAATATCAATAACTTCGTCAATTCAGAAGATATAAAATACGCATTAATTTATTATATATTTTCATAATATTATCTACAACATTTATATTGACAGTTTTTGATAGGTACAATTCTTACAGCAAGAACAAATTAAAAATACATAGCGGATTGAAAAAAAATACATCGTATTAAGGGTTTATTCAAATCCAAACTGCTTATTTCCTGACTCATTTTTAATTTCATTTTTGCTCTCAAACGCATACAAATTGTAGATTCTCTTATTCAGAAACTATATAATGTATCGTAATGGTCGATGTTTTGATAGAAGCAGAATATATTTTTAAAAAATGATGCCATTTTGAACCTAATTTCCCGAAGCGATTGTGTTGGAAACAAAAAATATTATCCTACGGGGAAAATAATTGTTTATATATCAAGTTTTAATTAATTGAACGAAAAATAAAAACACAGGTCGCTTATAAATCTCTTCAAAAATCACGTCAGCGAGTTTCATAATTTTTTATTTTAAAAATGGATCTGAAAATGCGCCAGAAATTGAGAGTTGAGAGCGAGTTGTTGAGCATGGAAATGTATTTTTTTACATCAGTAAATAAATACATAGAAATGCTTAATTCATCTTTAAAAAGTTAAACTTAAACTTACACTATGTGCAAAACTAATTAAAAGATGACAGAATACTAAAAAGATGTTAAATTATTTTAATACCTTAGTACTTTCAACTATAAAAAACATAGTCTTCGTCTGAGGAATATAAGAAATACTTCTTTTCTTATATTCCTCAGACGAAGACTATGTTTTTTATAGTTGAAAGTACTAAGGTATTAAAATAATTTAACATCTTTTTAGTATTCTATCATCTTTTAAGTAGTTTTGCACATAGTGTAAGTTTAAGTATTTTTTTTTAATACCGTCTTAACATGATTCTGATAAAACCAGCTCTTATATAAAAATTAAATAAAAACTCGTCAAAAGTGGCCAGATAAAATTGTTAAAGTAGGTTTATCTCTAATCACGAATTAGTTTTTGTTGTTGAAATTAGCATTTAAAGTCGAAATATACCTAAGCCTGTAAGCCGTGCCGGCACGGATTTTTTTTTTTTTTTTTAAACTTGTGAGATTCATGAATACAAAATAGAAACAAAAATACCAAATCATGCATATAAGCAAATGTGCTTTAAGTTACATGTTTACCTGTAGCAAATCTTGTAATCTGAAAGTTGTATTAAATTGCGCTTGAATAATTTTTTGGAAATTTCGGTGTTCATTTTTTTGAGGCTTCTTTAACAACTAGTCTTAGTATTTTGTTACATTTTGCCTAGTCAATGGGTTGAAAAACCTTTTACCTATCTATATAGCTGCAGCATGTCACGTGTTGGTTCTTGACACAGACTCGTGACTTACAGCCGTTATAGTCTCTTAGCGTATACCAAAGAGTTACGGGTATCACATTTTTGGAAATGTGTTCAAGATGAAAATATATAACTAGAGAACAGGAATTCTGCTTTTTCAGAATTTAGTGTCGCCCCCACCATTTCCATTACTCCATTTTCTTCTGGTGGACTGGTGTCTTCTATTATTATGAAACAGCCATTATAAATGAAGCGTTAGGTGAAGATGAAAGAGCAGCCGTAAAAATTTAGACCTCTGATTTTCTGGTCAGAAGGGGAAAAAAATGGCCATATTTTTTTTTTTTTTTTTTTTTTTTTTTTTTTGAAAAAAAAAATTATGGCCATTTCTTTTCCATTTTTTCCCATTCTGACCAGAAAATCAGACCACCAGAAGATAATAACTCGGTTTAGCGGGAATCGGATAATCGGGACTCTATTGTAGCACAAAACATATTTTAATTTTAAAACTTAAAGCACGCGCGTTTATTTTATGTAAAATGACGTCATTTGCATTAATATAAATAGTACTTAAAATTAAATATAGTTTATAATAGCTGCATGTTTTATCATAAATCATTCATTTATATTTTTCGCAAAATAGCACGTATTTTAATTACATTTTTTCAGTATTTATGGGAAAATGGCAACAAGAAAATATAATTGCTAATTTTCAACAATTCTTTCTTTACTTTCTACAGAAATGGAGTACTTGAGTTGTCAAAATGAAACAAATGTCGCAAAAAACTACAAAAAAATTAATATTTCAAAAACAAATGGAGATGCAGTTTTCAAACAAATTGCATTAAAAAGTACTTTTATCCCCCAATACTACGGTATAAACATTAAAAATGTGCGATGCTTAGAAGATTTAAAAAATGCTGTAGCGTATTTAATCGCATAATGAAACATCGGCTTTTGTTTTACGGCAGGCGTATACAAGGTAACGTTATTTATTGGATACAAAATAAGCTGGGAGAAAGAAATACCATTCCGGGGGATAATAATTGGAAAAGTGAAATTATAACACGAATAAATCCACACGGAAAAAACTGTTTTGTTTAAACAACTAAATTTTAGTTAATATAGCTCCAACCAAATATTTTTGTTGGTATAATCAAATTTTGGTTTGATTAACCAAATGATTTTGTTAATTCAACAAATCATTTGGTTAATCCTACCAAAATTTGGTCATTTCAACCAAAATATTTGGTTGGAGCTATATTAACCAAAATTTAGTTGTTTCATCAAAATAGTTTTTTCCGTGCATGATAAATCTAAGCAATATAATCTAAGCAATATAAATAAGCAGCCTGTTTAAACTTTGTTAAACATGTCTTGAAAAATACACAAAATCTAATTAGCTTATTGTAAAGCATGTTTGACAATCACAAAATGTTTTAAATTAAAGAATAACTAAACAGAATAAATATGCAATATCTGTTTCCCCATTCAGTGAAACTTTAAAATGACTAGTAGTTTATAATTTAGTCTATATGTCGAGTGTCCCAAAAATGAGTGATGGATTTTAAAATTCAATAACTTGCAAACGGTGACAGATATTAACAAAAAATTCTTGCAGGAGTGTTATGTAAGATATCAGGAGTTTTTATGCTGCGATTCAAAGTTTTAGTTACAAATAGCATCGATAGATGGCGCTGCAAGCACTAACCGCTAAATGCAGGCTCGATTTTTCGGTCTCTCTCTTCTTCCATGCGAAAAAAAGTGATTAAAATGTGTTGAATGGATACCGAAGTACCAAAAACCGGGTCCGAACTGAGCACCTATTGCTCTCAGCGCCATCTATTGTTTGAAATTCGAACTAAAATCAAGAATCACAGTAAAAAACTCCTGACATCATACATAAACCTCCTGCAAGAATTTTTTAAATATCTGTTACCGTTTGCAAGTTATTGAATTTTAAAATACATCAGTCATTTTTGAGACACCCGGTATTTATTTATAAGCAATAAAAATTTTAAATGAAGATTAGTAGCAATCTACCACGAAGATTATTATTTTGAAATAGTGATAGAAGAAATACTAAAACAACTGTCGTCATTGGCAGCCCTGTAATACATATCCGTGAAATACAGTACGTTTCTGAACATGGATTGGCTATAAAACAGTGTATATATGTTTATAAAATACTGTGGAGCTTACTGAGGAGAATGTCATGACAGAACCAACCATACCTAAAATGAAATCATTTAAAAGTAGCTTTTAAAGAAATAAATCAGCATATAACTTTCACTTACTGCATTATTTCATAGCCTATAACAGGGTCGGCGAACCTATGGCACGCGTGCCACTTTTGGCACGAGAAAGATTAATTTTGGCACGGCCTGGCATTGATTATGTCTCTAAATCAGGATTCAGTGATTTTACACGAATTTAGACGACCTGATTTAATTCTAAATTCGATTTATTGGAAATAGAAGAATTTTAATCTCATTCAATATAGTTCGAAAATTTATCAAACAACCGACCTGATTTAATTCTAAATTCGATTTATTGGAAATAGAAGAATTTTAATCTCATTCAATATAGTTCGAAAATTTATCAAACAACCGACCTTATTTAATTCTAAATTCGATTTATTGGAAATAGAAGAATTTTAAGCTCATTCAATATAGTTCGAAAATTTATAAAACAACCGACCTGATTTAATTCTAAATTCGATTTATTGGAAATAGAAGAATTTTAATCTCATTCAATATAGTTCGAAAATTTATCAAACAACCGACCTTATTTAATTCTAAATTCGATTTATTGGAAATAGAAGAATTTTAAGCTCATTCAATATAGTTCGAAAATTTATAAAACAACCGACCTGATTTAATTCTAAATTCGATTTATTGGAAATAGAAGAATTTTAATCTCATTCAATATAGTTCGAAAATTTATCAAACAACCGACCTTATTTAATTGTAAATTCGATTTATTGGAAATAGAAGAATTTTAAGCTCATTCAATATAGTTCGAAAATTTATAAAACAACCGACCTGATTTAATTCTAAATTCGATTTATTGGAAATAGAAGAATTTTAAGCTCATTCAATATAGTTCGAAAATTTATAAAACAACCGACCTGATTTAATTCTAAATTCGATTTATTGGAAATAGAAGAATTTTAATCTCATTCAATATAGTTCGAAAATTTATCAAACAACCGACCTGATTTAATTCTAAATTCGATTTATTGTAAATAGAAGATTATTAATCTCATTCAATATAGTTCGAAAATTTACCAAACAACCGACCTGATTTAATTCTAAATTCGATTTATTGGAAATAGAAGAATTTTAATCTCATTCAATATAGTTCGAAATTTTACCAAACAACCGACCTGATTTAATTCTAAATTCGATTTATTGGAAATAGAAGAATTTTAATCTCATTCAATATAGTTCGAAAATTTGTCAAACAACGAAAATATTTGAAAAATACCAAAATGAAAGATTATTAAATGTATTAATAAAAATACCGATGATAAATTGTAGCAGAATTGAAAATTAATTTGAGAACTATTTAAATATAAACTGCCTTTTTTTTCATTTTAATAATTTATCCTACTATTTATACCTGTGAGGCATTATTTTCTCAAATGAATAATATAAAAAAATCAAATAGAGAGCAGTTGCAGATAAATCCATTTTAGTTTGCATTCTGTTATAATTAACTGAGCATTAAAATGATATAAATTATTTTTCATTCAGGATACAACACAATTAACCATATTTTTTTATATTAATTTCTAAAATATAAGTGTTTTTATAAATATTTCAGTGTAATACTTACATGTATGTTACCCATATTAGTAAAAATCTTAATAAGTAGTTTTGATTCATTATTTTTTAATCCACTAAATTTGTTTTCTAGTTTGCACGTCAAGGTCATGTAAAATATTTTTTGAAAAAAAAAATTGGCACGCGGCTATAAAAAGGTTCGCCAACCCTAGCCTATAAGAAGATATTGTAGTACGTTTACATTAGTAAACTTTTTTCTACTGAAGAATATTTACATTAAAAATGGATTTGAAATCTGTAAAAGCGCACTAAAGCATATAGATGGCTTTATATAAATTAGTTACTTTTCAAAAAAGAATAAATCAAAAGGCTACTTAAAAAGGTAAAAATCATATTATAAAAAAAGCTAAAATTTAATGGACCGAAAATAAAACTTTTCAGGATTTCAAGCTATGTTTTCTTCCAAATATTTGAAAGATTTCTTTTTTTTCTCAGCACCATTTCATTTTATTTCAAAGTTTAAAACTTCTGTAATTATAAACTTTTTCTCTTGACTTTTTTTATTGCATAATTAGGATGCTGACATAAAACGCTTTCTAGAAGTTTTGATGCACTAAAAACGTTAATGATTTAAGGCCTTCATAAAAATGGATGAACAAAAAAGTTCTTATACGTTTGAAGGAATATTTTTTAATGCAGATATGTTTTTTCTTCTTAGCAACGTTTCAGTTACAAAAAAGAAAAAAAAAAAAAGAGAGAGAAAATATTTATACAGCTGTGATTTTACTAATTTCAGATTTCATAAAGGAGAAAGACTATTCATTCCGAAAGTTACTTTTATTTTATCTTAAAAAACGAAGCTGTTCTCGCATACGGTAAATTTAACAAATTAAACATATAAAAGTAAAACCAATCAAAACATCTACTTTTAGTTTATCTTGTCATTTATTGCACATATATGTGGCGGATTTACATAGTTTAATCCAGAAGCTTTTTAAAGAAATTAAAAAAATTGAAAGTAGTGAAACAAACTGCTTAAAAACTTTTTTGCAAAGTTTTTTAATAAGTATTCTCACGAGATTTCTCGGATATTTACAGTGAACAGAGAAGGTTTTTAATATATATATATATATATATACATATATATATATATATATATATATATATATATATATATATATATATATATATATATATATTCTAACCTTTCTAAAAGTCATAAAGCATGCCATTTCATCCTCATTTTATTACCGTCACAAAATGAGAATATTTTACTCAAGCAAAAGTTTAAAAAAATTATGTTTAATCCCTTAATTCACGCTCGCGTGATACTCACGGGCTGTGTGATTTATTCAGATTGTTTGATTCCCACGGGTTTTATAAAATAGCGTAATTTGGCTTTTTATCATTTTTCCTGTCATTCAATAAAATGAATATTTCTTTTTCAAAAAAGTGGTGCCAGTAAGCTATTTGAATTTTTAAACCATAATTTAATGTGACCGTTAAGGGTTTACAAAACGAATCATTAGTTTATCTGTTGTTTACCAGCTAATATTCCAGAGTATTTGTTTGCTGATTACAGAGTTCCGTAATTTAATTTCTTTTAAATATTCAGGTACTATTTTTCTCAATAAATAAATATCTTTAAGATGAATCACTATAATTTTATTTCAATCAAAATGGAAACTGAAATGCAAGCGAAAAAGAGAGATGTTAAGCAATCATCTCTTTTCGGACCGCTTGAGATATGTACCTAGACTTGCATGTAACTAATTAAAAATTTGTTGAATAAATTTAGTTGGTTGTGAAGATTTTGGATAAAGCTGCGCTATGCGCAATTCACTTTTGAATAGTGGTCATTCCATGGTAATTTACGTTATATTTTGAACAATTTATTTCAATAATTTTTGTAATATAACAGCAAAAAAATATTCAAATTTTAAAGTTGGTATGATTTGCTAATTAAATTCAATTTGGTTGAAAATTACCTAAGTTTAGGGCTATTTCTTCAACGCTGGTAATTATATTTATTATGGTAACTTACATTTCTGAAAAAGGAACATAAGTTACCATAATAAATAAAATTGCAGAGTCCAAGAAACAGCACTAAATGTACGCACTATTCGTATCGATTTATTTTTTAATAGGTTTAATTAACAAATAATGCACAACTTTACATTTTGAATATTTTTTTGGTGTTATATTACTAAAATTACTGCAGTAAATTGTTCTATATGTAGCGTTAGGTTCCATGGAATGACCCTTAGACTAAATATTCCGAAGACATATCGGCTTGATATTATTTTACGTTTGTTTATAGTTCTGGTTCTTATTCTCTAGCTTGGAATTTAAAGACAAGTTTTACCCAGCTTCCTGTTATCATCGAATATTTTTACAGATGCCTGAGAATACATCTCGGCTTATTATTTATGGTTATAAACCCGGCGATTAGGATTGAGTTAAGTGTAGATCTAGACATAGATCTAAACAAAAATACAGATTAGTAAAATTTGTAATATTTTAACTTGTAATTTTTATCAGTTATAAAAAATACATTTACTTGAATATCTAATTATTTCAAACAGTTTTAGAAAGAGCAAAAGGAATATATTTTGTGATAAATCAAAAATCATAATTTTTATTTTTTTTTAATTATTTTCTAAAGAAATATTTTTTTCTGTATCCATACATTCCATGTATTTCAGTATAAATTTTACTCAATATTTACTCGAATTTTACTTGTTTAAAGGGAGACTTTTAAATAATGTTCTGTCATTAAATAAACCGAGGATTGCTATTCGGTAATAATAGTCCTCAAACTAAGAATTGTAGAAATGCTGTTCATATAACCTTCTAAAGAAACATGTTTTTTTTTTTTTTTTTTTTTTTTTTTTTTTTTTTTTTGTTCTTTTAAACATCCGTATACTTCGTACATATTTGATACTTTTAATTTAATTTTACAAGAAATATAAACTAAGTTTTCTTTTCTTTTTCCTATTTTTTTTCTCTTTATGTCATATTTCTTAACAAGTTTTGTTTTCTTTTTCTCCAGATTTTTTCCTAATCATCGTTTTTTATAATAGTTTGAAAATAAGGGCATTTCCTGAATCTGGGGTAATGCTTAAATACTAAACAGAGTTAGAATTCATCGATACACTGGTGAGAAAAAAAAATTAAAGCATCAACTTTAAAACGGTAATTTACGTTGATTATATTAATTGGAGTTCATTGAAAGGAAGTAGGTTGGTATAATTGGTCAATGTAATCACGTAGTCCAAATATATATTCATTTTAGTACTCGAATGTATGAAAATTTTATTACAAATTCGCGTACGGAAAATTGAATAAATCGTTCCAATGCTTTTGACGGATTTTGAGAAAAGACATTTAACTAAGAGAATGTAAGGGGGACAATAAGACTGTAAATATGTATAGCCATTTTTGGCAAAGAAGTTCTCACATCTTATAAATTTTCCTACTAATCTGTAAAGAGTTGTGAAAACAACACTATCTTTAACATAAACCACTTTCTATCGCGTTTCCTATATTCTTTTTTAAATTTATTTTTTTGCAGAAATAGGATATTCTGCATTTCGAAGAATTATCAGTTAAAACAAAATAAAGATCTTCCGCAAGTTGTCTCTGTTTAGCTGAAAAACCATCGTAGTTACTGGTACATGTAGTGGTATTTGTACGTGTTGCGCTGTTTATTTTCGACAGTGTATTTTCATATATTATTGATTAAATAATTCTCAAGCTTATTATTTTTCTGTTTTCAACATTGTTTATCAATCACTGAATTTTGAATAAAAAAATAACCACTTCTTTCAGCTTTTTTTCTATTGTGCTTTAGGAAACGCAGACATTCCCTCATTTATATTTGCCATAAAACCTGCTAATATAAAGATGTACTGTATGATAAAACCGTACAAAAATCTATAAACTAGGGGCACTGGGATCTGATTATTGAACCAAAATATTAATGTATGTATCATTTATTTATTTATTTTTTACCTGTTCATGGTACAGTTTTTGTTCTGAATTGTACTGAAAAGAAAAATAGTAAAACATAATACTTTCAAAAACGAAAGATAAAAGAAGACAACAAATTCTTATTTGCGTATTATGAAATCGTAATCATTTCAGATACAGTACATTCATACATTCTGTTCTACCACTGTTCAAAAAATACAGATATTCCGTGCTTTTAATTTGCAGTAAAATGTTTCAGCACGCTGTCATGCTTTACATTAAAGCGTATAAAAATCCATGAATAACAGATACTTGGTTATGATCCAATTCATATGTCGGTTATAAAAAATATTATATCTAGTTTTTTTTTTTTTCACTTTTACATGGTATGGTTTATTGTAAAGAAAATATTATGGTAATTGAATGTCAAATAATGCGATCTACTGCCACTTTGTTTTCTACAGTATCTTTTATTTTATTTTCCTGAAATAAACTCAGGCAATTTTTTGTGCTAAAGCGCATCAGATACTGTATAAAATGCCGTAAATTACAGATACTTGGTTTTGTTCTAAATGTGATGCCGGTTACATGTACGAATTATAAATGTTCTTTTTAGTTCTACATGGTACTATTTATGGTTTACAATTTTATTGATGTTGGCGAGCATTAAAAGTTTTGGTGTGTAAAGATTAATTAAGACAGTCTCATACATAAAAAACAAAAGAAAAAAAACTTTCATTTAAGTAAATATCCGAAATAGTGCTTTGACCAAAAAATAATCAAAATGGGAACTCGCCGCGACCCGATAGCGACACCTTATTCTCGTCACTTTACTTAGAAGATGAATTTTGTCCAAGTCACTGCAATGTGAATATATTCAATTCAGTAACAATCTACATATGATTAAAAGTCAAATATAGTTCATTTATAGTGTTAATACTTTGGCAACAAACTGTCCAGTCATTCCACCGTTTTTTTAGAAAACGGTTACATAACCGGAATTTACTCTGTCCGTAAAGTGGGCAGTAATATGCACAGAATAGAGTCAGTTTATGGTTATGGAACCGTTTTCTATAAAACCGGCGGAATGACTGGACAGTTTGCTGCAAACTTTTAACCGTGTACAGTGGCGAAAACAAATGTCGGTCATCTGAGACTAATAATGTGATAAAATAAACAAGTAATATTTTTGGAGTTCTGAGTTAGATTCTTCTGGTCGTCGTTTTATTTCTCTGCGATGCTTGCTTTCTTAAATATCTAAAATTTTAAAATGCCATGTTTGGCCGATTTAACATGGAGAATTTGTCGTCAGTATAATAAGCAGTTACGCGGTTCTAGATTTTGGTCCTTGGCGTTTGTTTGTTTGGCGGGGTTAGCATTTTTTTTATAGCTTGGCTTGGCAGAGCGACCGTCCTGCTTGAAGTTCAATTCAGCAACAATCTGCAAATCATTGAATATCAGTTATAGTTAAATTATATTGTTAAACTTTTGCAAGAAACTGTACAGTCATTCGACCGGAATTTTTAAAAAACTGTTACGTAACCACAATTTAACTTTATTCTGACCGTAAATTGGACACTAATATGGTCAAAATAGAGTTAAATTACGGTTATGGAACCGTTTTCTATAAAAACGGTGGAATGACTGGACATTATGCTGCAAAATTTTAACAGCCTACAGTGACGAAACCAAAGTCGGTCTTCTGAGACTAATAATGTGATGAAATAAACAAGTAAGATTTTGTGCACAGTTCTGAGTGTGACAATTTCTGACATAAAAAGGACGTCACAGTGATTTGCTATGCTGTAGGACATGTTTATCCGTGTTTGGTTATTATGCAGTGATCTTCTCAAATTAATTTGAAAAATATATTACTCATAGTTTTTAGAAAATATGTATTGAAATTTCTAAATAAATGTGGATGAAAAATGCTTTCACTGTTATCAATTTCAATCATTAGTAATTCTTAGTTGGACGGACGTGACAAATATACTCTATTATAATTTTTATTGGAAAGACAATTGAAAATTTGAAAATTAAATTTCTGTTATCATGGCAAACAACTTTAATGAGAATTCTATTTTTGGAAATTTCAGTTAAAAAAAAAAAAAAAAAAAAAAAAAAAAAAAAAAAAAAAAAAGATAGCGTCTCGAAAATAAAAACGCCTAAATATTTCCCGATCTCATACATATAAAAAGTCCTTCCGGCCAGTGCCGGGAGGAAGAGGTAGCTTTCATAATCCTTATTTAAAAAAAGCCAACTTATATCATGCAAACACACGAAGCTCAATTTAGTGGAAACCGAATATAGGAGATTCAATACTAATTTTTATCAATATAATGAATGAGAATTTCGCGAAATTAGTCAGCTTTATCCAAGCTGCTTTTCTTTAAAGTAACTTATATTTGGCTGCCAAATTCGGCAATTTTTTAAAGTGCCTGTCATTTTAAGACAACATGGTGGATGAGGCTAAGCAGTGAACTTGGTCGAGACCTTAGTAATTGCTGTGCACATGCTCACTCACATCGGAATCGGTTAATATATAGGAGTGCTGTCACATGCAAAAAATCAGATTTTTCAAAATGTCACCCACAATAGAAATTGAAACTGCTATATCTGAGCCATTTTTTAAGGTAAAGACAAACAAAAAATGCTCCTGAATCCTTATATCAATATCAAATACTTAAGAAAGAAACCTTTTTTAATTTCTAATTTTTTTGCACCTCACTTTAAATATATATATATATTTTAATTTAATGACCGCCATTTTGAAACAAGATGGCTGATGAATCTGGACAGCGAACTTGGTCGAGGTGTTCATGTATACTATCCACATGCCTTCTTACATCGAAATAGGCGAATACGTGTGTTATCGCGTGACAAATACAAGATCGTTTCAAAATGTTAGCCATGCTAGAAATTCAAAGTGCTATAAATCAACCATTTTTTAAGATATCAACAAAAGAACAAATTTTCAGAAACAAAAACTGCTCTGGAATCTTTGTATCAAGGCCAAACACATAAAAAAAATCTTTTTCATTTTCCAATTTTTTAATACCTCATTTTGAATTTTAAATTTAATTTTTTTTAAATGGCAACCCTTTTGAAACAAGATGGCGAATGAAGCTGGCCAACGAACTCGGTCGAGACATTGGTATGTACTATGTACAGACCAAGTTACATCAAAATAGGTTCATAAATACGCCTGTTATCGCGTGACAAAAATCAGGTCGTTTTAAAATGTCAGCCACAAGAGAAATTCAAATGCTATTACTCAGTCATTTTTTTTAGATATAGACGAAAGAAAAACTGTTCCGGAATCTTTGTATTAAGGTCAAGTACATACAAAAAAAATCTTTTTCATTTTCCAATTTTTTGGTATCTCATTAAAATTTTTTTTTAATTTTTTTAAATGGCCGCCATTTTGAAACAAGATGGCGGATGAAGCTGGCCAACGAACTCGGTCGAGATATTTGTATGTACTATGTACACACCAAGGTACACCCAAGTCGGTTCATAAATACGCCTGTTATTACGTGAGAAAAATCAGGACGTTTCAAAATGTCAGCCACGCTAGAAATTCAAAATGCTATAACTCAGCCATTTCTTAAGATCTACACGAAACAAAAACTGCTCCCGAAACTTTTTATCAAGGTCAAACACATAAGAAGAAAATACTTTTTCAATTTTCAATTTTTGGTACCACATTTCAATTTTAAATTTTTCTTAAAAATTTAAATGGCCGCCATTTTTAAACAAGATGGCGGGTGAAGCTGCCCAACGAACCCGGTCGAGACATTGGTATGTACTATGTACAAACGAAGTTACATCCAAATCGGTTCATAAATACGCCTTTTATCGCGTGACAAAATTCAGGACGTTTCAAAATGTCAGCCACGCTAGAAATTCAAAATGCTATAACTCAGCCATTTTTTAAGATATAGACGAAACAAAAACTGCTCCGAAATCTTTGTATAAAGGTCAAATACATAAAAAAAAAAATTTCCATTTTCAATTTTTTGGTACTACATTTCAAATTTTAAATTAAAAAAAAATTTAAATGGCCGCCATTTTGAAACAAAATGGCGGATTAAGCTGGCCAACGAACTCGGTCGAGAGATTGGTATATACTATGTACACACCGAATTACATCCAAATCGGTTCATAAATACGCCTTTTATCGCGTGACAAAATTCAGGACGTTTCAAAATGTCAGCCACGCTAGAAATTCAAAGTGCTATAACTCAGCCATTTTTTAAGATATAGACGAAACAAAAACTGCTCCGGAATCTTTGTATAAAGGTCAAATACATAAGAAAAAAATATTTTTCCATTTTTAATTTTTTGGTACTACATTTCAAGTTTTAAATTTTTTTTTTTAATTTTAAATGGCCGCCATTTTGAAACAAAACGGCGGATGAAGCTGGCCAACGAACTCGGTCGAGACATTGGTATGTACTATGTACACACCGAATTACATCGAAATCGGTTCATAATTACGGGAGTTACAGTGTGACATAGGTCAGATATATATATATATATATATATATATATATATATATATATATCAATTTTGAACGGAGGGTGGTTTCGGGGTCTGGGGGTCATGATCGATGAAAATATACCAACATTTTTTGAAATCGCTTTCCTCCGAACGGCTGCAATAGGTAGCTTTTTTGTAAAGAAAGCTACCTAAAAGTGCAAAATGGGGAAGTTGCACCCACCCTAAATTATGCCTTCTTTTATGTTTAATTGATGAAGACGATCTTACATTCCTCGAAACTCAACTCGGAATTCTAAAAATTATTTAAAATAACTAGTTATTGCACTTTAAAACCCCGTTAAAAGCAAAACAAAACCACGTGATCCGAAAACGAGACGGGATTGGTTTGACGTCACTACACATGAAACGCGGATTCTCCGTAGCGGCCTGCATTGTGCATGCAAGCTGTTTTTCATTGCTTTCTGTTTGTTATCTACTATAAACATCTTTTAAAGACTCATTTGCACAAAATCAAATTAGAGTCAAAAGATTATTTTAACACATCCAAATATAACGTACTATTAATTTATACATTTGTATTAATTTTCATTTAGAAAAGTGCTGCAGTTGGTTGGATTCGAAAAATATGAAATTATACCTTCTAGAAATAGTTTTTCCCCCCTCAAATTTATTTTAAGGACATAAAAATGCATTTCATGTGAGTAAAGATACAAGAAGCTAAAGCTAAAAGGCACATTTATTTTTAACTTACTCCTATTTACTTAAAAGAATAAAGAATGATAGTTTTATTAAAAAATAAATTGTAAGTAAAGTAAAATCGCCTTTAACTAGTTCTTGAAATGTAATGTTTCCTTAATTCATTGTAATGCTTTAATAATTCTTTTTGTTATGAATAAAATTTCGTGTTATGCAGGTTATATTACAGATAAAAAATGAACTCAAATTTACTATGAGAAAATGAAATTTTGAGCAATAACGCAGAAAACAAGAAAAAATTATTTGTTTAATACTGACTTATGGAATAAAAATTTTAAATTATCTACTGTCGGTAATAAGTGCGTATCCATACACCAGAAACAAATTACTACAACATACGTGAGTAAATTTATAAGTATTGCCTTTTATTTAATTTTTTTTTTAATGAGCTTACTTAAAAATAAGTATTAAAGCAAAAACTTTCCGGTTATGTAAAATTCACTGCTTTTTTTTTTTACATTTGGTAGAAAATGTAAGCTCGTCAATTTATTTCGAAAAAAATTATAATCTTTGCTCTATTTCTGTTTTAATATATGGAAAGAGGAAAGAAAAGAAAAGCATTATTTAAATTATCATTTAGAATTTCTAAATTTATTTTTCAACGTATAATCATTGTTCAATTAATATGAAAGTGTTAATTTATTCAAGCATATTTCTTAAATATATTACACTCTTTATTTTTTTACTTATATTTTCTACTTTTTACTGTGTAAAATAATTGCAGCTTCACAACCATTTGACCTTTTTTGGACGACCGTAGTTTAGAGCATAATAAATCCACTGTTGTTACAACTTGTAGCGACAAAGAATATTCCACGATTTATCAACTGTGATGGGCTAACGGGTAAACATGTTAAAATTAATGTATTAATTTATAATTAACTTATAAAAATATTAAAATGTTGTATTGTCACTGGAAGCATACCTTTGTGCATAATTTTTATATTTCTTAATTTATCTGAAAGTGAGTGAAAGATCAAATACAAAATCCTAACCTCACATGCAAAAACTAAGTTAAGTTAAATAAAAAAGTGTAAAAATAATTTAATTACCGTTTTAGGATTATTTGCTTACGAATAACTTTTGAATGCATGTAGTTTTTGTTTGGTGGTTTGTTTGAAATGTAGTTTCTCAGAATGTCCTACTTAATATTTATCAGGTTCTAAACATGTTATATCAGTATTTTAGTCAATGCTCTAACTTTCGTAAAAAAAAAAAAAAAAAAAAAAAAAAAAAAAAAAAAAAAAAACATAATAATAATGAAAATGATTTGAATATCTTGTTAAAGAAAGCAGTATTTTCATTTTGAATATGTTGTTCAGGCAAAGGACACTCTTTTCACTTTTGAAAGCAGACATCTATTATACATAAACTTTTTATAGCGACATATAAATAATTTAGGATATATTATCATTCAAGATTAATTCTTTGTTTGGATAATGCGTTAGTATCATAAGGGCAACGTTAAGAGATGGTAACAATTTGCTATAATATCACAATGATTTCTAAATTCAATTCACAAATAAGACATGAATTTGCATGATTATTATATTTTAAATTATTTGGAAGGTATGGATTGAGTATTAATTTAGCAATAAAAAATTAACATAAAGCGAAAGAATAAAGAAAGCGTTTATTGATCATGAATAAAAATTCAAACATATTATCATTCTTTCAATCTGAGGCATCCCCCGACTTACGCGTACTATGCGACATGTGTAGATTCGCAAGTATGTAATAAATCTCAAACATTACAATTGTGAACATACTAGCATGTTTTATAAACGTTTATAATTATTTTATAATATTTATTATTTTATTACTTATTCGTATATTAATTCTGTAATCCACAAAATATTTGTTATTTGAAAAGTGTCCTTTCAGTTTGCTTTTATATATTACTTTATATCCGAGTAAGCACTGCTGTATTATTCTTCATTTACAAAATATTACTCTGTAAATATTATATATATAATAAATATTGCACTTCCTTACAAAATTATGCTTAAGCAATTTACAAATTCGACTTATGTAAAATTCAAGTTACGTAAAAGTTTACAGAACGCATTGCTTACGTAAGTCGGGGGGGGGGGGGTGCCTGAATTCCTCTTTCGGCCCTTTTAACTTCCGTTGAAATACTGCTAATTTATAACAAAAATAAAAAATAGAATTCATAAACTAAACAGTGAGTTGTAATCTGCAGTTTTATAAAGCGTAAAATTTTCAATCCTAAGGTCTGATGAAGTTCACAAAACTGATAGTATTTAAAATAACTGCTTGTTATATTTTGCCCATTTGAAACATTTTTGAAGAATTGTTAAATTTTTTGGGGTATATTTATATAAAAATTCTGTAAGGCTATCTTAAAGCTACCTCAGCAAATTGCTCTCTTGCTGAGTTTATCTGTTCTTTATTCAAAAATAGCTTATTTAACAACTGAAGAGATAAAACGAAACGAAAGGAGGGCAAATTCTTATTTCAAATATAAAACACAAATACGAAAACCTTTTTATAAGTTGCCCCCCCCCCCCCCCCCACCGTCAGTAAAGAAATAAATACTATTTGAACCAGTTTATGAAATCAATTATTGTGGAATATTAATATGAAAAAGAAAAGTATATTTTTCTATAAAATACAATTGTAGTATAAGCTTGTACAGATATTTTATTTCTATATCAAGATCTCGAAATGAAAATCCTTAAAAAAACGAGGGGAAAAAAATCTCACTCGAATTCACAATATTATTTATTCATTTCAACAATTTATAATGCTTTTAGTTTGTTCTACTAATAATTTTTAAGAAAAGAAAGAAATCATTCAGCGTAACGCAAGCTATCCCCATAGAAAAATACGGGGGAAAATACAGCAAAAATTTGTTTACATGTGCAGTGACGTCAAAACCGCTTTCGTCACGTGACGCGGCTTTTTCCCGCCAAGACAAAAACTGCATTTTAAAAGTTAATTTAATGGATTTTCCGAGTTTCAAAAAAACGAAAAAATGGTATCAAATTGCTCGTACATTTGTACTCTATAAAATGCAAGTTAAATTGAAAAACGTGCAATTTCCCCATTGTTTAATACATATGTCGTGTACATCAAAATATTCTTATTAACCATTTTTTTATGTATATTTAGAGGATTCATTAAAATTTCAATAAAAATAACCGAACTCTTCAAAATCGAATTCTGAATGCAAATCCGCTTTATAATGAAGTAACTTATTTGATGATTTATAAAGGGAAACATAAATATGAATCATATTTGAAACACGAAGAATTATATATTTTTTTTATTTTAAACCACAAATCAAATAGCCCTTTAGGTTTTATTTACTTATTTTGTATTAAAAATGAAAGTACCGTAAAACGGGGTTAATCGTAACACTTTTCAACTTTAACGCCAAAAAGGAGCAAATACCATTTTTTTTTTTTAATTATTTTCCTTTTATCTAGAAACTTCCCTCTTGTTTTGTTCTTGAAATTTTAAGCGAAAACAAAACATTTTTTTACAGTTTTTATGTATATTTTTTATTTTTTTAATGGTGTCCCGATTCACCCCGCAGATAGGAGTGAATCGGAAAAAATATTATAATGTGTTCCGAATCTGACTTTAATAGGGTTAATAAAATTAGGTAATAATGATAAGGGGTGAATAGGAGCACGTAGTTACTATCAAACAAATCCATTATTTTCTATACAAGTAAAATTGTGACTTTTCAGAAATTAGAAAACAACCTTGAACTCAAGAAAGATTAAAATTTGTTCTAAGAAAATGTATTTGAATTGAGAAAGATGGGTATTTAATACAAATTCAATTCACTTATGTCGTTCACAAAAGTTATCATATCATTGAAACGAGAAGGTGTTTGAATGTTGTCCTTTAGCTGAAGTTTCTTTATGACATTTTCTGGAAGAAATGCTGCCTTCTCTTCCACCATTTCTTGAAATCCCCAGGTATGGGGTACCCTTTTGTAAAATTTTCCCACATAACCATCATCTTCTGGGTATAGGACTTTGGTCACATAGAGTCTGTAAGACTTTTTTTAGCACTTTAACGTCAAGGAAGTTTCCTGGAGCAAATTTTTCGAAAGTTTGGGATTTTATAAGATTCCAAAATCTGGGTCTTCTTCTAAAGTAGTAGGCATTATGAACTCTTTATCACTGTCTTGAACAGAATAATTGGAATTGGAATTTTCAGTGATGATCTTCTGGATAGTTTTTTCCGATTGTTTTTTTTTTTTTTTTTGTCCTTTTAAATCGCTGCATGTTTTAATACGATCTACTAGTACGGCCTCTTCTTCAGCACTTAGTAACTGTTTGACCTCCTCTCTTTTTTAATTGGTTTCGTATTTTGAGATGTCTGTGTAATGTTGTAATTGACAGAGAATATTTCTCTGCAACTTTTCTTAGGGATTTCAAGCTTTTTAATTCTTCTTTTGCCTGTTCCATAATTCTTGGATTGGGTGTTGACGTTTTTCGTTCAGCTAAGTAATTTCATGTCATCTTTAAATTCTTCAAGTAACTGGAACAAACAAAATATTTTTAAATACGATATGACATGAAAATATTACTGTATGGAAGAGTAAACCATGACAACAAAAGTGTGTTCCGAAAAGAAAGAAATGTTCCACTTTATCCCTATGTAGTTTTAGAAATACATAAAATTTAATACAGGATATCCTTTATAGGTCTATCCCTAATAAAAAAAAAACCCACTACTTTTAGGTTTGTAATACGAAAAAGTTTGTAGTTGCATACAAAATTTTGCAGATGTTGAAAATAAGAGGTTTTCGAGGATCCACTTGCAATTTTTTATGTAACACAGTAGTGGTGCCAACATGATAAAACTGAATTTCCCAACAATTCATGATATTACTTAAAAAAATGGCAACTAAAAGTATTCTCAAGTATATTTATTTTGAATTTTTTTGTATGACCGGAAAGTTTCGTTCCTGTTCACACCGCTGTTCCTATTCACCCCGTTTTACGGTATATTTGGCATTTCAAAAGAAAACAAAGCACGAACCTTTGAGGCACTAACGAACTTTGAAAAATATTTCGATATCAATTACGTACATGAATGATTTTCATTTGAATCTTTCAACTCTGAAATTTTTTGTTTATGCTAGACAAAGAAATATTTTATAGAAAATGGGATTTATATGTAATTGAATGGGGTTTAACATTTCTTTTGTAAAGGCAATATTTATTTCAGAAAATAGTCCCAAGGATGGCGTTTTGAAACAAATTTCCTGACTCAAAAGCACGATAAAGATGAAAATATCTTGCCACATCAGAAAAATCTCTTATAATTATACAAGTAATTTATGAAAAAATGGAAAGAACAATCGATTCCAAATCGTTTAATTTGTCATGCCTGCTAATGTCATGCCTTTACGTTTTAAAATGAATCAGAAAATGTGCCAGAAATTTCAAGTTTGTTAAGCTGACAATTTGAGGATCACGTTATACCCGCGACGCAAATGAACGTTATTCGTCCTCAATTTCTTTCGCAGTTTATCACGCATAGATTACAGAAATTACGATTGTTCTAACTCCGTAACCCTCTGACATAATGATTGCTACCAGTTTATACCTGTTCAAGTTATTTATACCTTGTATCTGAAAAAAAAAGATCAATGTTAAATCATAACCTTGCAAGTAAAACTTTGCAGCAAATTGTTCAGTCATTAAACCGTTTTTATACATAATGGTTACGTTACAATATGATGAATTATTCTCATTGGTCAGAATATAGATGTATTAAGTGTATGTAATCGTTGTCTACAAAAACGGTTGAATGATTGGACAAAAAATCTGTTCAATGTCTGCAAATTTTGTATTGTGTAGAGACATAGTACTTGGAATTTAAGAAATTACATAACATACGGATCTGCAAAATCATTTTCAATTAATATCACACGCAATGTATAATATAGTTCATTGAAGTAAAAAAAAATAAACATAAAAAAATACATAAATAAATAAATAAAAATTAAACATAAGAAAAAAAAAACCTATAAATAAATAAATACAAATTAAACATAAGAAAAAAAAACATATAAATAAATAAATAAAAATATATGAAGTAAAATTTGGTAATTTCATTTGAAACACACTTTTTACATTCTAAGAAATTTTAAAGAAAATAACTATTAAATCAACAAACTGCTATTAAATATATGAATTTGTGATGGCATATGGAGTCTTTTCTATTGCTCTTATGTAATCCTTATACAACCTTTTTATTTAAGTTTATTTGATTAGGAGAACTAAAATATATCGTGTCTGTAATAAATAAGCAAACAAATAGTTTCGTTAAATAAATTCCATTATATAAAAATATTCGCTGTTAAAAAATTTTCAAACAGACTTTTATATTTTATGTTTTTAAACAAATAGCTGAAGAATGCTAAATAAGTAATGCACATAAATACATGTGATCGTCAAATGAAATTAGTTTAACACTAGAACAAACAAGAATATACATAAAATAAATTTTTAAACAAAGAGAATCGTATTTGATTTTTTTTTAAACGTGGAAATAATGATAAATCGAATGACGCCTTTTAAATTGATTTATTTATTTATTTTACTCTTTTGCAATAGAAATAAATGCGTGGTTGTCGCTTCAGAGAATAAAAAAGATGTCACCTATAAATAAATGTATATACGGATACACATTTCAATTTTAAATTTGTCAGTGTTTTATAATGTTTTATGTCAATTACATACAAGGGTGACTTTCTTTTCAATTTCAATTTCTTTTTTTTCTTTTGTATGAAATATAATTCTTGAATTTAAGCAAACAAATATTTTATTAGAGATTCTGTTTGTGCCAGCTCATTGTATACCATTAGTAATTTGAGCAAAAATAAAAGATCAAATTTATGTACATGAAAATTCTTAACAAAAATATAATAATATACACTATACTTAAAAGAAAATAAATGTTTTCTTTATTTTTTGAAGGAAATTATATATCATTTGATAAACATTTTTGTGTCAAGTAATTCATTTTGCAGAAGAGTATATAAAAATACATTGCATAACTTTGAGTTGTTAATTCTGTCAATAAATGTATAAGTATTTTTTTTTTCGCAAATGAAAAACGATGTGATAATCTTAACGTTAACATAACAAAAAACTTTTTATGAAAGAACAAAATACATTATTGTTAAATTAAAATGATAATACTTTTAACTGATAAAGCAGTTTATGACACTGGCTCCGTATAGTAGAATTATCTGTCTTGCTGCATATTATCAACACTGAAAGTTTATTCAATTAATTGAAAACATTCTGAAACATAGGTTTGAGTAAAAACATTTATTTCAATTAGAAATTATTGCCTTTTACATTTTATATTTTTTAAACATTATTTTAAAATTTAATCACACGCCATCCTTTTCCTAACCAAGAAGCAAGAAAATAATAAATTTCGATAAAAAAGAGTATAAAAATAGGGAAAAAATAAAGTTAGAAGTTTGTCAACTGACAGCTGTTTCGTAGGTACGAAAACTCCATAGTCAGTGCGAAATCAAAGAAAAAAGAAACATATGCTTAGAAACATTAAAATAAAGGAAATGAAGCAAAGAAGCTCATAAGCCAATGATAGTATGAAGTTCTTTAATCGTTTTCCTATATTTAAAAATTTTTATGTATATGTTTTTAGTTGCCTTAGTTTTACGCTGATTATGGAGCTTTAAGTCTCCGGAAAGTTACCCGCTGACAACATTTTAACGTAGCATTTTTTTAAATGCACTAAGAGACTGATTTTAAATAACAAACACAGAAGTA
This sequence comes from Maratus speciosus, assembly GCA_963932465.1. Taxonomy (NCBI): domain Eukaryota; kingdom Metazoa; phylum Arthropoda; class Arachnida; order Araneae; family Salticidae; genus Maratus; species Maratus speciosus. Next base: position 285,991,510 of record OZ010799.1, read on the forward strand.
TTTTTTTAATAAGTAAATTGTGTTCTTTGTGTTCATGTTTGACATTTTACTGTGTTTCATCCCGTCTGATTAGTTCTTTATCTTGTCTGTGTGTAGGCAGCACTTCTCCTTGATGATAATGAATTATATATATGGAAATGAAATCTGTTAAAAATGTCGTTAAAGGATCTTTAGTATTATTGAAGTTGGGTGAGAACATGCGGATTTTTTATTTAAATAAGTTAAACTGCATTAAAAAAAAAACAACAATTTAATTACGAAAGTGGATAATTGTGCGATTATCGTTAGATTGGTGCTCCTGATTTGCCATTTCATATATTCCAGTTATTTAAAAATAACTCTGTATAGTTCTCCACATACTATTCGTAGGGAAAAAAATCATGAAAGATACATTCCTTTGTTCTATCTCAAACTCCTTTCTATAAAAATAAATGATAAAAAAAAACACAATAAATGATGTTTTCATTCGTCAACTAAAACGGATTGCGAAGTTTGAAAGCAATGCATTCGGATGATATAGATAAATATATAAATGTATATTTGTTTTCTCTGTTTATAGCTTTTTGTCTGAAAAATTCAAAACCAATAATCGAAATCGGAGAACCGTCTATTTATTTTATGATATTTCATTAGAAAGCTAAAACAAAAGCCACTGACCAAAATATATAACTGATATAAAGAATGCAGTTACGTACTTATTATGTCAAATAAATCTCTTTCAAACGAAAAATATTAATTACTGCCAGGAATTTTTGTAAACAATTTAATGCAAATGCATATCTTATGTATATGAGATATAGTATGTTTTTCATTGAATGAAATCTGAAGTGATTAAAAATATTTATAATACAAAAAATACATTTCAACTATTTACAAGATTCAACTTCGAATCATATGGACTGTTTTTTTATATAATTTTTCATTTCATTGTATCAAGATTTTTCGATAGAACATACATTATTCTTGAAATGCTATAACGAAAAATATAATCTAAAATATATTTCTTTTTTATATCATATGATAAATATTCATAAAATTGTATTAAAATATATTTCTTACATAATCTAAATTAAATTATAAAGATTCATTATCATGTACATTATTAATGGAGAACAATATAAGGTGTGTCCCACCGAAATAAAGCCACTATGATTATGTGCTGTAAATGGGCACGAAACAAACCAATAAAAATGAAACAAATATTTTAAGAAAGTCTATTTCCAAATACATATTTACAAGGAGTAGCTCACTCCCTGCCCCACTTGGGCAGGGAAAAAAAAAGAATATGTAAAAAAAAGAGGGGGGGGGGGGAAAGTGTCCCGCCGAAATAAAGCTACTACAGTTAATAGCCAATGTATCCGCGATGTTCATATATGACTTGGTATATACGATGTGGCATACCATTTACCAATTCCTGGAGCACAATAGTATCAGTATTATCCCAGGCGGCCTTTAATTCTGCCACAGACTGAAACTGTCTGCCATTGGTATATACCGCCCTACTGTGGATATCGCGCACATTTTCTTGAGGATTGAGATAAAGGGGAAAGCGCAAGCCGTTCCATGACATGCACTCCATTATTCAAAAACAATTTCCAGGCAGATTTTGCGACGTGAATGGCGACATTGTCCTGCTGGAAACCCAACTTAGAGCACCAATTCTCTCTGCAAATGGCAGTAAATGAGTTTCTAGCATTTCCTGTATTTGGTAGCCTTGATGCGGTCTGAAGGATGAGCCAGGTTAAGTTTACCGCCATAGCCACATCCTTCCCTCACCATTAATGAGCGTCCATCTTACTGTCTTTCGGAGAAAATTTCCTCTTCTTTCCTCATGTTATGCCAATATAAAGCAAGGCCGTCTAAGCCATCCAAAATAATTTTTTTCTCATCTGAGACAATAACACCATGCCTCTGGTCCTTCCAGGTTTGATTATATTGGGCTCAATCGATTCTCGTTAACGTATTTATAGCTTTCAACATGGGCTGCTGTTTCCTTTTCTTATATCGTAAATTGCTTTTACGTTTTTCAATTCATGGCAGGGTTGATCTTCTCACTGGGATGTTATCCTCATCGGCCAACAATTTTAGGGAAATATCACTTCGTGAAAGACGACGCAAAACATCACTTTCCTGACTGGAAGTCATTTTTCTGCACGTGCACCTCATTTTTTTATACCCGTACGTATTGCCCTGATTAAAAAAAATTATCTATTACGGTTTTAGATCGTTTGATTTGCTTACATATTAGTCTATATGAAAGACCTTGTTCCTTAAAAGCTGTTTTCTGAACTTTCTCGAACTTTGATAGCTGGGTTTTCTTTACCGATTCAATGCTGAAGGAGAAATAGAAAATACAACCTTCTAAAGTCTACACAAAGTTCCAGAGGCACAGAGCAAGTATTTGTCAACATCCTGATGTCATAAACATGTTGAACTGCAGCAGCTGGAATGTCGATAGTTGCCAATAAAAACTAATATTGGCAGTGGCTTTATTTTGGCGGGACACTGTTTCCCCTCTTTTTTTACGTATTCATCTTTTTCTCCTGCCCAGGTGGGGCAGGGAGTGAGTTACTACTTGTAAATATGTATTTGTATATGGACTTTCTTAATATATTTGTTTCGTTCTTATTTGTTCGTTTCGTGTCCAGTTACAGCACAAAATTACGGTGGCTTTATTTCGTTGGGACACACCTTATGAATGTGATCTATATTGGTAGCGTTTTGCATGCAGAATTCAAAACTAATTCCCGAAATCACACCACCGTAAATTTCTTGCAGGAACTAAACCAAATTGGAAAGTTTGAAAAACATGCGCTTTCATGACGATAAACAATTTATCTGCTAACAGCATTTATAACATTTATTGAACAGCTACTTCCTGACAACATTTTAACTTAAATTTTTTAATGCACGAAAATAGAGATTTTTCTCTCAATAAGTAAATTGAATCCTTTGTGTGTTCATGTTCGACTTTACTGTGTTTAATCGACTCTGATTTGCTATTTGTTTTGTCTTTGTGCTGAAAGCACTTCCAGATTATGCCATTGAAATTTACATATGGAAAGGAAATCTCTTTAAATGCTGTTATCTCTTTAGTAGTGTTGACGTTCTGTTTGAACATGTGAACTTTTCATTAAAATAATATAAGCCGCACTTTTAAAGAAAATAATTTATATACTATCGTAAATTACTATAGAATTGTTCTTTTTACCTGTACTCTTCATTTGTGTTTTCACATTTTATGATTATTTTAAAGTTTCTCTCCATACGTCTTCTTACACTATTTGTAGGAAAAAACATGTACAATATATTCCTTTTGTTACATTTCAAACCCTTAAGTACAAAAAAAAGTATTATAAAAATTCAGTAAATGATGTTTGCATTCGTCAATATTCCAATGTTCCAAAGATTTTTAAACCTTTTAAACATTATTTAAAAATTAAATTATGCGCGATGCTTTTCATAACGTAGCAGCAAGAAAATACTAAATTGCGTTTAAGAAAAAAGGGGTAAAAAATAAGGACAAAAACTTCGTTAGAAGGTTGTCAACAGACTAAAACTCCATCATGAATGCGAAATAACAAAAAAAAAATAAAAACATAGGCATTCAAATATTAAAATGAAGAGAAAGAAATTGATGTTGAAAATCCAACTGGTGATGAAGTTCTTTCATTGTTTCTCTTTATGTCCATACTTATATATATGTGTTTACGCTTATTATGGAGTTTTTAAAACTCCAAAAAATACCTGCTGACAACATTTTAACATAACAGTTTTTTAATGCATGGAAAGACGGATTTTAAAAAAGAAACCCATAAAAATTTGTCTCAATAAGTGAATTGTGCCATATGTGTGTTGCTCAGGTTTGACTTTTCAGTGTTTCATCGCGTCTGATTTGCTTTTTATTTTGTCTGTGTGTGGACAGCATCCTTGATGATATTTAATTATACGTATAAAATCTGTTTAAAAAGTCGTTAAAGTTTTTAGTATTATTGAAGTTCGGTGTGAAAATTAGAATTGTCTATTTAAATATTTTAAGCTGAATAAAAAATATATATATTTATTTACGAAAGTAGATTACTATGCAATTCATCGTTACATCGGTGTTAACATTTTTTTTTTAGTTTCAAGTTATTTTAAAACTACTCTGTATGCTTCTTCATATGCTATATGTAGGAAAAAACATGAAAAATACATTCCTTCATTCTATCTCAAACCCTCTCCTATGAAAAAAATATTTGAAAAACAAACATAATAAACGAAGTTTTCATTCGTCAACTAAAACGAATTGAGAAGTTCGAAAGCAATGTATTTTGATGACAGAGATAAATATATAAATGCATATTTGTTTTCTCGGTTCATAGCTTTCTTTATGAAAAATTCCAAACCAATAATCGAAATCGGAGAAACGTCTATTTATTTTAAGGATATTTTGAGCTAGCTGAAATGGAAGGAATATAAATCAAACAACAGTCTATTTTGATTTCCCTTATCGACACAAATGATATTTCATGTAGCTAACCTAAAATAATGCGGTTGCATCCCCATTACGTCAAATAAATCTTTTTCCAACCAAAAAATAATTGTTGCCCGTGATTATTTTAAACAATTTAATGAAAATGCACATGCTTTGAAATGAGATATATCTTTTTAATTCAATGAAATATGAAGTTATTAAAAATATTTCTATTACAAAAAAATTCTATAGTATATTAGCTCAACTATATATCAGATTCCAGTTCGAATCTTATGAACTGATTTTTATATAAATTTCTCATTTCAGTGTATTAAGATTTTTCTATTGAACATACTTTATTTTTCAAATACTATAACGAGAAAGAAAATCTAAAATCTATCTCTTTTCTGTATCACGTGATAAATATTCACAAAACAGAACAAACTATGTTTCAGGCATCAACTAAAATAAGTTAGAAAGTTTCATTATCATGTAGGTATTTGTTGGAGAACAATATACGGAAGTGATATATGTTCATAGTGTTTTGCATGAAAAATTCAAAACCAATTCCTGAAATCACGGAACCGTAAATTTTAATGCAGGAACCAAAACAAATTGGAAAGATTGATATCCATATACTTTCATGACGAAGAGAAATCTAAAGTTAAGCGAATCTAATGATCCATATCTGCCGTTAGTGAAGTGGTGCACAAGCTAAAAATTAATACCACTAGTGGTTGACTCGTAGATTTATCATTGGGTTTGTCCTACAAACAAAGGTATGAAAACATGGAGAATAGTTGTAGGACAAACACGATGTTAAATCTACGAGTCAACCATTGGTGGTATTAATTTTTGGATTATGCACCTCTTCACTAACGGCAGACATGGATAATTAGATTCGCTTAACTTTTTTGGTAATGCAGATATTTTAATTCTGTTTTTTTATTAAATTCCACATGAAATGTCCTTGAATTTGATATATATACATTCGTATTTCAGTGAAAATTAATATATTCTATAAGCACACAAAGTTATAAAAACAAAAATTTCAAAAAATGTCCACAATTTTGGCCACCACTGTATTTTAGCGATCCGATGTTTGGCACTTAATTAACTCCACTCTTTTTCTAACTCATATTTTTTTCTAACCGTAAAGAATATCTGTCGTTTCATCACATGCGACCGGCTAACAGAAAAATAGCTTACAATTAATTTTTTAATTTAAAATATATTTTTAAAAATATAAAAATATTGCATTATTATGTCATTGTTATTGGAACAGCACCTGAATAAGTTTTATAATCCTAGCATATCAGGAAGTGAGTAAAAAATCAATTTCGATATCCCATCTGTATATATATGAACCATGTTAAGTTAAAATAAGTGTGAATAAACACAATAAATTATATTTTATGCATGTACAAAACCAGATTACGAAGTTCTGAACAATGTATTTTGATGTCAAAGATCAATAATATGAATGTACTATGTATGTTTTCTATCTACAATACTTTTTTTACGAAAAATATAAAACAAGTAACCGAAATTGAAGAAACAACCATATAATTGGTAAATATTTTACATTATATATATATATATTGGTAAAACAATGTAAATGATAATGTAGTATATTTTTTTTTACATTATCTATAAAACGGAATTTTACTGGAAAATTAATAAAGAGGCCATCGAAAAATATGTTAGTAACAAAAGCAATTTAATAAATATTATGTCAAACAATAATTGTTTAAAAGAAAATATTTCGTTTCGCATTATAATTGTTAATGAACTTGTTAATAAAACTGTATAATATTTCTAGTTCCGAATTTTAATTGTTAATGAACTTGTTAATAAAACTGTATAATATTTCTAGTTTCGAATTACATATAAACATATTTTTTCAATACTCAAACTGTACAGTTCGCTTTAAAAATTTATAGTGATGAGGTATTTTTAGGTATCTATATGTATTTTAAGTTTCCAAATGTCTTCAGGTATAATCACAAAAATTCGTAAAAAAAGCATTATGAAAAAATGCATTCTGAAAAATTGTTTTTTGCTCTGAAATGCAAATCTCAAAATTAAAAGTATGTATCTTTAAGGGTTTAATTTAGATCGTGATACATAATTGTTCAGTTAATATTAACAAAAACGAAGTAAAACTTTTAATACAATCTAAAACCAATTTTCTAAATTGGAAAGTCGTGTACTTATTTGATAGATATTTCAAGATATACAAAGAAAAGGAATATAAAGCAAACAAGATACTATTCATTTTATTTTACTGAAAAAAATGAGATTTCTTTTTTTTTAAATCTTTAAAAAATGTACTTTTCCAGTATACGGTCCTTGTCGAGATAGAGAAAGTTGTCTTAACGAGAGAAGAAAAAGTATTACGCACATTTTCTGTGAACTGTTCACTTCTTTATATACACGAGCAGTTATTTTGGATATTTATACAGTATAATTAATATAAAGAAGCCATTTGTGAACTTTTATATAAAAACAGCTGTAAATTGCATACTAAAAATAATAATATAGATAAAAATAAACATTTCAGATATATATGAATACGCGTATAAACAAGGATAAAATTCACCAGATTTTCGCAGCTTTTTATGTCATTTGACAATAAATCTCACATTCTGAAGCCCAAATTTCACCAAGGTTTTCAGATAAACGCTAAAGCTCTTACAATGAAAAAGTATCTGAAAATCAGACATAAAAAAAAAAAAAAAAAAAAAAAAAAAAAAAAAAAAAAAAAAAGTCACTAACAAAAACAGTTTATTTCAATACCCAAAGTGTCAAATAAAACCTTTTCAAAAGAAAATATAAATCGTTTTCTGTGATTTCTCTGAGCATCTTGCTGCAAGTGCATATGTTACGGAAGTCATTTTTGAGTATACGTGGCATGCAACTTAATATCATATATGTGTTCTTTTTGCAATGATAGATATAAATATTGAATTCGTTGGTTTTACTGGAAACTATTTCAATATATTAGCAAAACATTCTACCAGTTTTACGAGCATATAACTAAATATGAACTTAATATATACTTCATTCGCTTAATATAATACTTTTCCGTATATAATTTAATATTTATTTTTATACTTCGTTTATTTTTCCGACTTTATACTTCAATTATTTTTTTTATTTAATTTTATACTATAATACAAATATAGCAATTAATATTTCAGTATCAACTTGTTATATAATAATTAATTCACTTTTTAGAATTATTATTACTCATATTTTAATTATTATATTATGTGTTTCTGTTAGAAGAAATAATTTTTATGTAAATGTGTATGAAGATACTTTGAAAATCGTCAATAATTTTCCAGATAATATTATGAAACATAAAATCCTTTTCCCTATCATAATTATATGAGTTTACAAAATATTAATAAAAAAAACCCAGTACAGTGTATTTCAAATATCGACAAAAACAAATTCCAGAGTTTGATAACCATGTACTTTTATAGTGGACAACAATGTATGGATGTACGTTTGTTTTCCGTCTTCTTAGCTTTTTTTGTATGAAAAATTCAAAACCAATATTCAAAATCGAGAAACAGTCTATTTTTTAAAGAAAATTTGAAGATTTCCAAAGGAAAATAAATGTAAATCAGGTAACAGTTTATATCAATCATCAGTTTATTTATTTCCCTGAATGATAAAAATGAAAATTTGTCGAAAAGCTGAAAAAGAAAAGAAAACAATATCACGAAAGATATAACAAACATAAACAATTCATTGTCACACCTTGGAATAATTTTTTTACAAAAGAAAGACGATATGTTTAAAGAGATATTTTAAAACAAGATGTTACTAGAAATGAGCACTATAACAAATTTAACAAATTCTCTCGTTTCATAAACTGTAAACAAAATTGTTCCTTAATTTACGAAAACATACCATAACATTGAAATATACAATAACTTCTCCCGAGTTACACACGATTTAGAAAAATATTCTTTATCTTTAGATACTTTAGACACCAATATATTTTCAAAATTTACAAAGCATTTATAAAAAGAAAAATTTCTTTTGCTGCCATCGATCTTTGGAAACTTTTCCGAGTAGTTTATATAGTGTATTAATCAGCTTTATTAACCTGTAAAATGTTTTTTGGTAACGTTATCATTTTTCAAGTAAGTATTTTCATGTTCAACAAACATGGTATGTTAACAGCATTAATATTAACACTATAATGGACATTATTTTGTTCCTCTTGTATGTATAAATTCAGTTACGCAGACAAAAATGTTTAACACTAGAACGGGCAAGGTGTTCATTTTGACCGTAAACGCATTTTAATCTCGCATATCCCTGTTTTGCTTTCACCTATTGCTGCGATAATTTTTGATTTTTTCTGTATATTCATTGGAAATATACAAAAAAAAAAAAAAAAAAAAAAAAAAAAAAAAAAAATCATTCAAATATTGTTGTTAGTTTTCGAAAAAAAAAAAAAAAAAAAAAAACCTTATATACCTAGAACGGCCAAAAACGGTCAAAATGACCATCTCCTTATACAGTGTTTAATTCAAACATTTTTTTTTTTTTTTTCCGGGAGAGAGTTTTGTGACTCCGAGGGGGATATTATAGAGTTCCGGGAGGGTAAATGACACTTTTTGACCATTGAAAGCACAAAATCTCAAATCTTCCATGGGAACATCTCACATCTCCGGGGAGAAATGTCCCCCCCCCCCCCCGGGAGCAATCATTATTTTCATCCCCTGAATTCAACACTTTTCAGACAAAATCATTATTACTTACCCATCATACGTAGTATAGGATAAGTCTTGTAATCGTTTTGAAAATCGAAAAAATTTTTTGACGGATTTACACGTTTCAGACACTGAAGATTCCAAAAACATATTTTTAGAAAAAAAAATTTGTCCGTTCGTCTGTATGCCTGTGTGACTGTAATCCCTCTATCTCCCGAACAAATTGAGATAGAGACTTGAAATCGTAACCCTCGGGAACTCAAGGCCGAGACAGTAAATAAACATGGCGGACGTTCCCGTCCTATGAATGCTTCAAAAAAGACATGAATACTTCTCTCCAAAACAAAACAAAAAGTACTTTTATACTAAATAGCTTATAATCGCCATATAATAATAAATATAGACCTTTAAATACATTCCAGTATAATCATTTATGTATACTTTAATTAATATATATTTAATTATTTAGTTTTAATAATGGTTTATTATTGATACTTTTTACACACGGCTGTAATTCCTTATGTTTTGCATTTATGTTTGAATATATATATATATATATATATATAAATTTTAGTTTTAAGAAAATAACTGTGAAATTTTTTTAGAATATTTATCAGGCATTAGTACAGTCCATAAAACAATAATAGTATATTCATATTTACATATATGCTTTTATCATTTATTTATTTTCATTTTTCCAAAACATTTTCATATCAATAGTTTAAATTTTATATTAATAAATAAATAAATAAATAAAACGATTTATTTTCCAAATATTAGTTGAGCACGTAAAATTGTAATAATTAAATAATTCCATGTATGTTTTTAAAATTCATTTATAAATACTTTCTCCAAATTTTAAAGAAATAATTTCTTGTGATTATTGCGATAATGAAGATTTTTAAATAGAGATACTACAGATTTTTGAGCAATTTTAAAATATTTTATACTATTACTTTGAAATTTAAGCAAGCAAAATATAAATTGAGAATTTTTTTTTCGGTTAGTAATAGAGCTAGTGTAATTATAAGAATTAAAAATTTTCAGGCATGTTTTTAACATCCGTTTATATATTTTTTTTTCTTAAAATTTTAAAGAAATAAATTCTAGTATTTATTCCTATAATGATGTTTTTATGTGCAAATAATATATTTTTATATACAAAATGATAAAAAAAAAGTATTTTCATGCATGCTTTTTACATTAATTTCCAGAAAAATAATTCCTAATGTTATTTCTAAATAATTTGTTTTCTATATACAAATATAACTATATGAAATATTTTTTAGGCATATTTTTTAGAAATTGATTATTTTTTTTTCAGTATATTAATGAAGGAAGTTAAATGATAATAATAAAATAATAATTCCCCGTGCTCTTTTTACTTTCACTCAGAGACTTTCTCGAAATTTAAAAATAAAATAATATTAAATATATACAGTTTTTTAAAGCGATCATTTTTTGTGTTTTATATCATTGTATTGGATCTGATGCAAACAAAATAAAAATTAAAGTTTTCTTTTTGCAAACATTAACATTAATAAAGTAAGTAAAATGATAATATAATAATAAATAATTCCATGTATGCTCTTTGCATTGATATATCAAATTTTTTTTTTTTTTTCAAAATTTCAAAGAAATAAATTCTAGTGAGTATTTTTATAATATTTTTATGTATAAATGTAACTATATAACAGATTTTTTAGGCATTATTTTAATGTTTTATATCATTCCTTTGAGTCTTAAACAAGCAAAGTAGAATTTGAAGAATTTTTTTACATAGTAATGAATCAAGTAAATTGATAATAATAATGAAATAATAATTCCATGTATACTTTATACACTGATATACATTTCAAAAATTTCAGTGAAATAAATTTGAATGATTACTTCTATAATGACGATTTTTAATTAGAGATTTTTTAAACATTTTTTAGAGTTTTGTTAGTTATAAATATTTTTAAATTTTATTTTATTATTAATAAAGTATAATTATAAATATTAATAAAATGGACTTATATAAAATAATGATGATAATATTTGTATATATATTGTTCGAAATTCACATGTTTATTTCCAATATTTCCAATAAAATTATGCAGATAGTTATATGTAGTATATTAAACATTCATGTTTATACACTTTTCAAAATAAGACACAATAAAAAATATTCTGAAAATCTAGCAAAAACTTCACTTATCCTTTCTAAATATCCTGATAACATGTTTATAAATATTTTCTAAAAATACATTTTAATAATTTACTTTTTGAACTTTTTAATTTTGCGTTCATTAATATCGTTTAATTTTTTATCACCTAACATTTTTGTGTAATTTTTTAAACAGGTGTTTGAAAATGAATTTATAATTTTAAAAATGTTATCAAATTCATTTTTGCTACATGATATGCAGGTGCCATCTGTGCTTAAAAAGTCACAATATCAAGTTCACTAAAATACCATGTTGGCTTATGGATTTTTGAAAGTACAGTTCATACTCTTCAGAAATTATTTTTCGAAATATGCAGAAACTGTGAATTAAAACATTGATAACTAGAGATGATGGTTTCTTCAAACCTCCTCTGTTTATCATATTTATAAATTCCATAATATCATTAGCATTCATACCAGCAGGTAGAGGTAAATTCTGTTCATCCCCAGTCTCAATCAATAAACTTTCTCTAGCTGAAAAAAATGGCTCACACTCCGTGCAATTTAATTTTAAAGTATGTACACAATATCCTCCTATGTATGTCAATATCTGAATTTCATCACTTGTAACTTGTACTTCCAAATCATGTAATATGTTTTCGAATTTTGTAATATCAATATCAAGTGTTGATGGCTGTACAAATTTCATAAATAACTGCCTAATGGATAATTTTCCCAAACAATTTGAATCCAAACTCAAAATAATTTTTCACTCTTAATTTTCTTTCACTCTCCAGAATCTCTTGTACTGATACATAGTAATTTGATCCTGACATTTGACGGTAAAATCCAAAGCGAGATTCCAAGGCATCTGTTTGAAATTTTCCTGTTAAAACATATTCAGTGCCATTTGAAAGTAAATATTCAATTACGGATTTCATGCAAGTTGTTGTGTGAATCAACGCTAAAAACGTTTCCTCGCTTAAGCAACCACATTTTGGTTTTTGTTTTAGATTCTGCCAAGCTTTTAACCAATTTGTAAAATGTTCTAAAAATGTTAAACGTTCATCAGACAAAGAGGTGAAAGGATAACTGTTTATGTTTCTTAAGCGCTTTCCTTTTTCGGTATTATTGATGTTCATTATGTCCCACCACTTATTAATAATCTTAAGAAAATGGGATGTATCTTCCCAGTCAGAAATTAAAATATTTTTTGGTCCATATTTTTCTTGGCTGCGCTGCTACTTTCATCGAATACTTTAAGCGCCAAATTGACATTTTGTCGTTCGATGCTTTGAGGGTACATAGCTTTATAGGTCAGTTTATGCCCATATTTTAGAATTTTGTTCTTTTCAAAGTTAAACACTTTCCTTAAGTTCGAAAAACTGACGCTCATAGTCTCATCATAATTATCAAATCGGGGGCAAATAAAGGTTTTTTCAACATTTAGATGGTTCAACCAATTATTTCTGATCGATTTTATTAGATGAACGGAATCGAACATAAGAAATAACTTCTTTGTTTCGTCAACAGGATTTCTTACACATGTTTGGCTAGAGTTATTTGAAGGAAAAAGGTGAAACATATTCCGGTTAATTCTATTATTATCCGAAATTAAGCAAAAAACTTCGAAATCAGCTTCATTTAAGATTGCTAGCTCTTGTTTTGATAATTCATACCAGTCATTTGCAGTTAAATTACATACAGGAACAAGTCCAATTATTTCTTAATATTGTGAAAATAAAGACGAAATCATAAATGCTTGCATAGTACCGGCTTCAGTCAATGAATCTTTATTTGTTGCAATGCCTGATAATTGCTTACCTTTATAACCTATTTCTTTCCTTATGTGGATTTCATCTATTAACATTAACTATTTTTTCTTTTGGGGATAATTCTTTTGATTTGTTCTTGATGTAATTAGCATTCGACGGATCTGCTGTAGATTGGTGCAGTGTCAGGAATCTAGTCAGTCTTTTTAAATGTCGAATTGAAGGCATAATTATTAACTGACTTTCAATTAGTGTTCCATAACTTGATGCAGATTTCATAAATAAAGAAAAAGCAAATGCAGTTAAAAAACAACTGTATCTTCTACCCTTTTCATTTTTTCCGTATAATTTCATCTGTTCATATATGAATTGCGCCCAATCGTATACATCGCTATTTTTTTCATCTACGAAATTTTTTCAACAACGCAGAGCTATTTCAAAATCATTCTCTCTAGGCAAAATATCTTCATTCATATTTTTTATGAAAGTCACAACATTTTCCAGCTCGCTCCAAAGAGAAATTTTGAAGTTGTTTACTATATAAGAAACATGACTTAAGTCGACTTGTTTATCTCCAAGATAAATATTTATGTCCATATTAGAATCAACTTCTAAGCTTTTACCTATGGTAGGAGCAGGCAAAAATTTTATAAATAAAACAAACAATTTTTCATTACGTTTATAAATAATGACGTCAGTACTGCAAATTAAATCACTTAATTTTTTATTGTCATTCATAAGCAAATCTTTAAAATCTATTATTTTATCATTCTCCATGAATTTATCAAATATTTCTTTTTCCTTCGATTGTAATTTTTTCTCTCTGCTTTGTCGAAATTTAGGCGCCGTTTCCGTTAAATAAGATGGGCTTCCTTCGAATATGCATGGATATGCATCATCCTTCAATATAGGCCGTTTCCTCGGAATAAGTATGATATTACCATCACTATCCGTGAATTTATCTTCTTTTAATGCCATATTACTTCTGAAATTCTTCTCGCAAACTACTACACGTTTACCAGGCGTAAAATTTTCTCGACGTATTTTTTTGCACCATAATTTGCTTCTCTCTTCATTTTTAGGGAATTGATACACGCTGACATATTCACCAGTTCCAGTGTAATTGGAACGACAATTTGGCACAACGCAGCGATCCGGAATAATAACATTAAAACAATATATTTAAATCCAACGCGACAAAATTAGCTCGTGCTTTCAGTCTCACTTTCTTATCAACACTGACCTGAGATACTTACTAGAAATACTGAAAAGGAGAAAAGAGAGAAATAGAATCTTCTTACTGGACACTGGACGGAAACATTGTCTCCCCCCTCTGTCTTTTAGGGAGTGTCATGTCCTTGAGTTCCCGAGGGTTACGCTTGGAATTCGGTGTGTACTTAGGGAGTAATAATGGGAAGAAGCCTATTGAATATCAGTAACCTCGATTAAACGGAACAATTTTTTCGGACTCTTGAAACATTCGTTCTGATAAAAGGTATGCAAAAATTTTCGAAATTGTTTATTTGAAGGAGTGAATATAAAAGACAATAAAAAACCATAAATTTTGCATCATGAATGAACTCGATCGGATAATTAGTTTTATTTGTAATTCTATTTTATGTATTTGTAATTCTATTCTATTATATTTGTAATTGTAATTCTTCCGAGATATTTGTAATTCTATTTTTCACACTCGTTGAAGTAGATGAAAAGTGGGGCTCCGACCTCAGGAGGAGGTGTTGAGGTGCACGAGAGGAGGTGCAGGTGCAGGTGCAGGTGCAGGTGCAGGTGCAGCACCTCCCGTGCTCCTCCTCTCGTGCTACACCTCCCGTGCTCCTCCTCCTCTCGCGACTCTACTCTTGGAGGAGGGGTTAATGCGATAAGGATTTTTTTTAGATAAAAGCGGGAATTTTCGGGAGATTGATTTTTTGCTGTGTTATAGTACGAGGGTTATTTTTTTCGGTTACATAATTTTCGGGCGTTATTATTTTGAGTGTAGTATAGTATGAGGTTTAAATGAATAATTAATTAAAAAGTAATTAAAAATAATGAATGAAAAATATTAATTTAGAAATTTTAATGAGGGGACTTAGAATTTTTGAGTTTGAAATTTATTTTTATTCAGTTATAGTACGAGGGGGTATTTTTTTTACTGTCGGTTTACTAATTAGTAATTAAAAATAGCAATTAAAAATTTAATGAGAAAATATTTAATGAAGCGACTTAGAATTTTTCGAGCAATTTCATTTGTTAATTTAAGTATAGTATGATGTATAGTATAGTATGAATTAGTAAAAATGGAAATTAATTGAAAATATCAATTCATTAAAAAAGTAATTAAAAATAATTAATGAGAAAAATTAATTTAAAAATTTTAATGAGGAGACATAGAATTTTTAGGGGAGCAATTTTTAAGTGTGTTAGAGTTGTGGTGCTGCCATCTAGTAACGATTGATAGAATTTAGTTTCGGAATTGGTATTTTTACGAAAAGTTGTGAGGAGGATTGAACCTGCAAAATGTAATCGTGGTTGAATAATAGACCGTTACCTTATCGATTCAGCCACGATTACATAGCTTTGAAAGAAAATTTAAAGAAGTGCTACTTCCTTTTTTTTTTTCGAAAAATTAGACTGATGACGAAGGGGTTATTACGTAATGGGAAAACCCTGTCACGTGGTATGTGATAACAATAATGACGTGGTAGACTAGATTGGGGAAACCCAATTGATAAGGACTTGTGAGATTTTTCATTTCTAGTCAAGTAACTGAGGCTATAACAAGTGTTTCAGGTAAGCTTGTTTTAATTTATTTCTTTTTCAATTGATTAAATAAAATTTGGCGAAGGATTTTCTTCTGTTAAATGACATGTTTTTCAAGACATTTTTTCGAAACGCAGTCATGTTTTCACAAATATTTCTCGGTTATATATAAATGAATTGACTAAACTTTACTTATTTAATGAAAAAATATATATGTAACTAGAAAATTTGATGAATATTTGTAGAAAAAAATTAAATTTTCAGTGATATTTTAATCTAGTCAATGTATGAAGCGAAAATAAAATTTTAATTATACTTAACAAACATTTCAAAACACATCATTCATTTATAATAAATATTGAGAGACTTAATATCGTTACAAAATTTTTTTAAAGAGGGATATATATTATCTGATTTCGTTTCATGTAACATCGAATTTTAGCATGTGCACGTATTTCCCGGGTGGAAAAACCCTTTGGTAGATAAGCGGCTCAACAGTTCGCATGATTAGTATATGACTCACTTTACTTGAAGGTTTATTTATTTACGGAGTGAGGAATAGGGATTAGATAATTGTTTGTAGTTTAATATTAATTTAAAGGGAATTAGAAATTTGATTATGGATTTTAAAAAGTAAATTGATATTTTAAAAAGATATTATTTATGTGGAATGCTCTATTCTAAATGTATTTATATCATGTGAAAAATATTTTATTCATTTCATGCGTATTTTTGGTAGAAATTCTCTTTTCATACTAATGATGAGTCATTCTAAATATATCTTTTTAATTGAAGCGAATGAAATTTTAGTTTAACACATAATTTAACTTAAAACAAAATTTTAACAAAGTTATTATTCTATGTGTAAATTTTTAGAACTTGTTATTCATGAAATATAAATTAACCCGGAGTTAAAACCACACGTGGCACTGTAGTATTAAAATGTAGCCAGCAGCAGTTAACCTAAATAATCTACTTCAAGTTCAGGCAAAAAATCAGGACATGACACGAAAAAAAACACAAACTAAAATAAAATCAACATATATAAATTTATTCATTAGACGAAATTACATTATTAAACACAGTTTCTTCATTTTCAATATACATTTTTTTAATGTCTTCAAGTACACATGAAACATCTAAAGTTGAAAAAAAATTATCTACAGGCACTATTGAAAAGTCATTGGCATTTTCGAGATAAAAGTCTTTTGCTAGTTGACGAAAGTCCAGTTTATAAAATGCCAATTCAAAATATCCTTCAAATTTTTCAGTTGGAGAAAAGGTAATACAGGAATGAAGATCCGACTTTGGATAGTCTGCTTTGCATGCAAAACAATAAAAAAGTTCACAAATTTTTACACTAACCGATTTTGTCAAACACTTTTTTAATGAAAAGGTCAAATTGGCATAATCGTGAAAATCACAAAAGATGTTAGCATTGCTGCTATCCGGTATTGTTTCAGCATGAGTATGTTCAAAAGATACGAAGTATCCGAGAGTCTGTTGAATTAGGCACTCTTTAACTTTCGCACTAATGGTAGAAAAAAGATCCTGCAGATTAGCCATGTGTGATCCAGCAAGAATTACATTCTCAGGTAAAAACTGAAAACTCAGATTTTTTCGCTGAAACATTCTCTGAAAAAGATAAAGGTTTCCTTCATCTTTAATTTCTCGTGTAACACATAAGTCTTTGTCTATAATAATAACTTGTTCCGCAAAGTTATACGATTTTCGTTGAAAAGAATGCCACACTGAAGGAGAAAGCGAAACACCATTTTTAGATGGGTGAAGAAATCCTTCTTCATCAGTTAAAAATCTTCTAATATGCACACGTATGTGGGTTAGGAAAAAAACAATGGATACATAATTGTCGTCACCAAGATGAAACATATGGCTCGGTAAGGATTCTCTAGTAAAAAATGTTTCGCCGGCATCATCCACTTTTATTCTTTTCGCAATTCTGTTTTTATTTTCGTTCTGAAGACGAAGTTTTTGATGCAACTCGTTTGCAGCTTCTTTCCGCATTCTGGATTCCAAATTGCAGATATCCGAATTAAGACGTTTCATTTTTAATTTGGTTAAGATCTATACAAACACCAAAAAAATTCGCAATTCCACAAACGATGCTACACTCACAAGAAAAATACAATCAACTGACAAACACAACTGTTGCCAATTGCTGAATAATAAACTTTTATCACGATTGGTTACAGTTAAACGTCACCGAAAGCATAAAAAAACAACTCAACTTCACAATCGATTCCGGTTAATCTATATTTTTTATGTTTAAGAATGCACGTATGACGTCATAGCACACGTGGGCAGTTTTCCAGTCCTAACATGAAAGATGATGTTCCAAAAGGAATGTGTGACGTCATGGAGCAGAAGATCCGTCACGTTGCCACAACGAAACTTCAAGTAGACACCACGTGATCGTACAAAAGTCCAATTAAAATAAAAATTGAATAAGAGTCATTAATTAAATTCATTAAAAGTGAATACACAATAAGGCTATTGTCATTCAAAACCCATGCATATTCCAACATGGAGATTATGTCATCGTTAATTAATAAACCTTTGTTATCCTATACAAACCATCACGTGACATTTCCCCCACTTCCTCCCCCCTTAAATATCCTGCAAAATACAACTCAACATTCAGTAAAAAAACAACTCAACCTAAAACCCTCGTTATCCTATACGATCCAGTCATGTGAAATCTTATCAGCGATCGATTACGTCACTAGTTACCATAGCGCATGCGCGGTGATATCACGTGATCTTGCTTAAGTAGAAAAGCGGGGATGTTATCAGTCAGTGCGCTCCAGGTAAGAGTAGTAGCAGGTTGCATTTTATTTCGCGCAAGTCGAGTATAGCAATAGGGTGAATAGTTCACTTGTATTTAAAATGACTTTGTTAATTTTGTATATTTTGTTAAGAATGAATAAAACTAAAAAAAACTAAATTTTTAAAAGATTAATTGAATTATTAATTTAATTATTCTAAATATCAATTAAAGGATATGTGTTAATTGCAATTCTAACTTAAATAATATAAATCTAGTGTCGAAAATTAAATGCATTCCTAATCCGTGAGGTTATCTACGTAGGAAAAACCCACGAATGACTCATAACTTGTTAGTCATTTCAATTGGATAAGGACTTGTCTTCTCCATTTTTTCGAGAAAGTGTGTGAAACAGATGTGTTCGTAAAAGGTAAGTATAATTTTTATGTAAATACTTATTTCTCTTATGCAAAATATTTGTTGTTGAAGCATCTGCATTTCTAAAACTAAATCAACAACTTAAGAATTAGTTTAAATTTAAATATGTGAGATAAATATATCTTAAAAAGCCGTACAAAATCAGGGTTGTAATAAGTGATACAAGTTAGTTACTAAAAAAAATTATGTATGTGAGTTAATATGTAAATTATTTTGACGAAATTTTTCAAATTCTGGTCGTTCTATAACATTATACATTTCCTTAAAAAAAATGATACTTACAAAAACCTTAAAAAATTAAACTTTCATATGTTCTAAATTCTTAGAAAAATATTTCCAAAAGGTTCCTTATTGAGCATATATGAATGAAATCATTAATAACATTGACTAAACCAAAACTTATAATCGATAAATGTCAAAAACATTTCTTTAAATTCAAAAACATAACTAAAAAATGGTTTAAAATACTGCAATTTCTAAAAATTACCTTTAGAAAACAGCTCATTTAAAAGAATAAAATCCATAATCAAATTTCTAATTCCCTTTAAATTAATATTAAACTACAAACAATTATCTAATCCCTATTCCTCACTCCGTAAATAAATAAACCTTCAAGTAAAGTGAGTCATATACTAATCATGCGAACTGTTGAGCCGCTTATCTACCAAAGGGTTTTTCCACCCGGGAAATACGTGCACATGCTAAAATTCGATGTTACATGAAACGAAATCAGATAATATATATCCCTCTTTAAAAAAATTTTGTAACGATATTAAGTCTCTCAATATTTATTATAAATGAATGATGTGTTTTGAAATGTTTGTTAAGTATAATTAAAATTTTATTTTCGCTTCATACATTGACTAGATTAAAATATCACTGAAAATTTAATTTTTTTCTACAAATATTCATCAAATTTTCTAGTTACATATATATTTTTTCATTAAATAAGTAAAGTTTAGTCAATTCATTTATATATAACCGAGAAATATTTGTGAAAACATGACTGCGTTTCGAAAAAATGTCTTGAAAAACATGTCATTTAACAGAAGAAAATCCTTCGCCAAATTTTATTTAATCAATTGAAAAAGAAATAAATTAAAACAAGCTTACCTGAAACACTTGTTATAGCCTCAGTTACTTGACTAGAAATGAAAAATCTCACAAGTCCTTATCAATTGGGTTTCCCCAATCTAGTCTACCACGTCATTATTGTTATCACATACCACGTGACAGGGTTTTCCCATTACGTAATAACCCCTTCGTCATCAGTCTAATTTTTCGAAAAAAAAAGGAAGTAGCACTTCTTTAAATTTTCTTTCAAAGCTATGTAATCGTGGCTGAATCGATAAGGTAACGGTCTATTATTCAACCACGATTACATTTTGCAGGTTCAATCCTCCTCACAACTTTTCGTAAAAATACCAATTCCGAAACTAAATTCTATCAATCGTTACTAGATGGCAGCACCACAACTCTAACACACTTAAAAATTGCTCCCCTAAAAATTCTATGTCTCCTCATTAAAATTTTTAAATTAATTTTTCTCATTAATTATTTTTAATTACTTTTTTAATGAATTGATATTTTCAATTAATTTCCATTTTTACTAATTCATACTATACTATACATCATACTATACTTAAATTAACAAATGAAATTGCTCGAAAAATTCTAAGTCGCTTCATTAAATATTTTCTCATTAAATTTTTAATTGCTATTTTTAATTACTAATTAGTAAACCGACAGTAAAAAAAATACCCCCTCGTACTATAACTGAATAAAAATAAATTTCAAACTCAAAAATTCTAAGTCCCCTCATTAAAATTTCTAAATTAATATTTTTCATTCATTATTTTTAATTACTTTTTAATTAATTATTCATTTAAACCTCATACTATACTACACTCAAAATAATAACGCCCGAAAATTATGTAACCGAAAAAAATAACCCTCGTACTATAACACAGCAAAAAATCAATCTCCCGAAAATTCCCGCTTTTATCTAAAAAAAATCCTTATCGCATTAACCCCTCCTCCAAGAGTAGAGTCGCGAGAGGAGGAGGAGCACGGGAGGTGTAGCACGAGAGGAGGAGCACGGGAGGTGCTGCACCTGCACCTGCACCTGCACCTGCACCTGCACCTCCTCTCGTGCACCTCAACGAGGTGCAGGTGCAGGTGCAGCACCTCCCGTGCTCCTCCTCTCGTGCTACACCTCCCGTGCTCCTCCTCCTCTCGCGACTCTACTCTTGGAGGAGGGGTTAATGCGATAAGGATTTTTTTTAGATAAAAGCGGGAATTTTCGGGAGATTGATTTTTTGCTGTGTTATAGTACGAGGGTTATTTTTTTCGGTTACATAATTTTCGGGCGTTATTATTTTGAGTGTAGTATAGTATGAGGTTTAAATGAATAATTAATTAAAAAGTAATTAAAAATAATGAATGAAAAATATTAATTTAGAAATTTTAATGAGGGGACTTAGAATTTTTGAGTTTGAAATTTATTTTTATTCAGTTATAGTACGAGGGGGTATTTTTTTTACTGTCGGTTTACTAAGTAATTAAAAATAGCAATTAAAAATTTAATGAGAAAATATTTAATGAAGCGACTTAGAATTTTTCGAGCAATTTCATTTGTTAATTTAAGTATAGTATGATGTATAGTATAGTATGAATTAGTAAAAATGGAAATTAATTGAAAATATCAATTCATTAAAAAAGTAATTAAAAATAATTAATGAGAAAAATTAATTTAAAAATTTTAATGAGGAGACATAGAATTTTTAGGGGAGCAATTTTTAAGTGTGTTAGAGTTGTGGTGCTGCCATCTAGTAACGATTGATAGAATTTAGTTTCGGAATTGGTATTTTTTCGAAAAGTTGTGAGGAGGATTGAACCTGCAAAATGTAATCGTGGTTGAATAATAGACCGTTACCTTATCGATTCAGCCACGATTACATAGCTTTGAAAGAAAATTTAAAGAAGTGCTACTTCCTTTTTTTTTTTCGAAAAATTAGACTGATGACGAAGGGGTTATTACGTAATGGGAAAACCCTGTCACGTGGTATGTGATAACAATAATGACGTGGTAGACTAGATTGGGGAAACCCAATTGATAAGGACTTGTGAGATTTTTCATTTCTAGTCAAGTAACTGAGGCTATAACAAGTGTTTCAGGTAAGCTTGTTTTAATTTATTTCTTTTTCAATTGATTAAATAAAATTTGGCGAAGGATTTTCTTCTGTTAAATGACATGTTTTTCAAGACATTTTTTCGAAACGCAGTCATGTTTTCACAAATATTTCTCGGTTATATATAAATGAATTGACTAAACTTTACTTATTTAATGAAAAAATATATATGTAACTAGAAAATTTGATGAATATTTGTAGAAAAAAATTAAATTTTCAGTGATATTTTAATCTAGTCAATGTATGAAGCGAAAATAAAATTTTAATTATACTTAACAAACATTTCAAAACACATCATTCATTTATAATAAATATTGAGAGACTTAATATCGTTACAAAATTTTTTTAAAGAGGGATATATATTATCTGATTTCGTTTCATGTAACATCGAATTTTAGCATGTGCACGTATTTCCCGGGTGGAAAAACCCTTTGGTAGATAAGCGGCTCAACAGTTCGCATGATTAGTATATGACTCACTTTACTTGAAGGTTTATTTATTTACGGAGTGAGGAATAGGGATTAGATAATTGTTTGTAGTTTAATATTAATTTAAAGGGAATTAGAAATTTGATTATGGATTTTATTCTTTTAAATGAGCTGTTTTCTAAAGGTAATTTTTAGAAATTGCAGTATTTTAAACCATTTTTTAGTTATGTTTTTGAATTTAAAGAAATGTTTTTGACATTTATCGATTATAAGTTTTGGTTTAGTCAATGTTATTAATGATTTCATTCATATATGCTCAATAAGGAACCTTTTGGAAATATTTTTCTAAGAATTTAGAACATATGAAAGTTTAATTTTTTAAGGTTTTTGTAAGTATCATTTTTTTTAAGGAAATGTATAATGTTATAGAACGACCAGAATTTGAAAAATTTCGTCAAAATAATTTACATATTAACTCACATACATAATTTTTTTTAGTAACTAACTTGTATCACTTATTACAACCCTGATTTTGTACGGCTTTTTAAGATATATTTATCTCACATATTTAAATTTAAACTAATTCTTAAGTTGTTGATTTAGTTTTAGAAATGCAGATGCTTCAACAACAAATATTTTGCATAAGAGAAATAAGTATTTACATAAAAATTATACTTACCTTTTACGAACACATCTGTTTCACACACTTTCTCGAAAAAATGGAGAAGACAAGTCCTTATCCAATTGAAATGACTAACAAGTTATGAGTCATTCGTGGGTTTTTCCTACGTAGATAACCTCACGGATTAGGAATGCATTTAATTTTCGACACTAGATTTATATTATTTAAGTTAGAATTGCAATTAACACATATCCTTTAATTGATATTTAGAATAATTAAATTAATAATTCAATTAATCTTTTAAAAATTTAGTTTTTTTTAGTTTTATTCATTCTTAACAAAATATACAAAATTAACAAAGTCATTTTAAATACAAGTGAACTATTCACCCTATTGCTATACTCGACTTGCGCGAAATAAAATGCAACCTGCTACTACTCTTACCTGGAGCGCACTGACTGATAACATCCCCGCTTTTCTACTTAAGCAAGATCACGTGATATCACCGCGCATGCGCTATGGTAACTAGTGACGTAATCGATCGCTGATAAGATTTCACATGACTGGATCGTATAGGATAACGAGGGTTTTAGGTTGAGTTGTTTTTTTACTGAATGTTGAGTTGTATTTTGCAGGATATTTAAGGGGGGAGGAAGTGGGGGAAATGTCACGTGATGGTTTGTATAGGATAACAAAGGTTTATTAATTAACGATGACATAATCTCCATGTTGGAATATGCATGGGTTTTGAATGACAATAGCCTTATTGTGTATTCACTTTTAATGAATTTAATTAATGACTCTTATTCAATTTTTATTTTAATTGGACTTTTGTACGATCACGTGGTGTCTACTTGAAGTTTCGTTGTGGCAACGTGACGGATCTTCTGCTCCATGACGTCACACATTCCTTTTGGAACATCATCTTTCATGTTAGGACTGGAAAACTGCCCACGTGTGCTATGACGTCATACGTGCATTCTTAAACATAAAAAATATAGATTAACCGGAATCGATTGTGAAGTTGAGTTGTTTTTTTATGCTTTCGGTGACGTTTAACTGTAACCAATCGTGATAAAAGTTTATTATTCAGCAATTGGCAACAGTTGTGTTTGTCAGTTGATTGTATTTTTCTTGTGAGTGTAGCATCGTTTGTGGAATTGCGAATTTTTTTGGTGTTTGTATAGATCTTAACCAAATTAAAAATGAAACGTCTTAATTCGGATATCTGCAATTTGGAATCCAGAATGCGGAAAGAAGCTGCAAACGAGTTGCATCAAAAACTTCGTCTTCAGAACGAAAATAAAAACAGAATTGCGAAAAGAATAAAAGTGGATGATGCCGGCGACACATTTTTTACTAGAGAATCCTTACCGAGCCATATGTTTCATCTTGGTGACGACAATTATGTATCCATTGTTTTTTTCCTAACCCACATACGTGTGCATATTAGAAGATTTTTAACTGATGAAGAAGGATTTCTTCACCCATCTAAAAATGGTGTTTCGCTTTCTCCTTCAGTGTGGCATTCTTTTCAACGAAAATCGTATAACTTTGCGGAACAAGTTATTATTATAGACAAAGACTTATGTGTTACACGAGAAATTAAAGATGAAGGAAACCTTTATCTTTTTCAGAGAATGTTTCAGCGAAAAAATCTGAGTTTTCAGTTTTTACCTGAGAATGTAATTCTTGCTGGATCACACATGGCTAATCTGCAGGATCTTTTTTCTACCATTAGTGCGAAAGTTAAAGAGTGCCTAATTCAACAGACTCTCGGATACTTCGTATCTTTTGAACATACTCATGCTGAAACAATACCGGATAGCAGCAATGCTAACATCTTTTGTGATTTTCACGATTATGCCAATTTGACCTTTTCATTAAAAAAGTGTTTGACAAAATCGGTTAGTGTAAAAATTTGTGAACTTTTTTATTGTTTTGCATGCAAAGCAGACTATCCAAAGTCGGATCTTCATTCCTGTATTACCTTTTCTCCAACTGAAAAATTTGAAGGATATTTTGAATTGGCATTTTATAAACTGGACTTTCGTCAACTAGCAAAAGACTTTTATCTCGAAAATGCCAATGACTTTTCAATAGTGCCTGTAGATAATTTTTTTTCAACTTTAGATGTTTCATGTGTACTTGAAGACATTAAAAAAATGTATATTGAAAATGAAGAAACTGTGTTTAATAATGTAATTTCGTCTAATGAATAAATTTATATATGTTGATTTTATTTTAGTTTGTGTTTTTTTTCGTGTCATGTCCTGATTTTTTGCCTGAAATTGAAGTAGATTATTTAGGTTAACTGCTGCTGGCTACATTTTAATACTACAGTGCCACGTGTGGTTTTAACTCCGGGTTAATTTATATTTCATGAATAACAAGTTCTAAAAATTTACACATAGAATAATAACTTTGTTAAAATTTTGTTTTAAGTTAAATTATGTGTTAAACTAAAATTTCATTCGCTTCAATTAAAAAGATATATTTAGAATGACTCATCATTAGTATGAAAAGAGAATTTCTACCAAAAATACGCATGAAATGAATAGAATATTTTTCACATGATATAAATACATTTAGAATAGAGCATTCCACATAAATAATATCTTTTTAAAATATCAATTTACTTTTTAAAATCCATAATCAAATTTCTAATTCCCTTTAAATTAATATTAAACTACAAACAATTATCTAATCCCTATTCCTCACTCCGTAAATAAATAAACCTTCAAGTAAAGTGAGTCATATACTAATCATGCGAACTGTTGAGCCGCTTATCTACCAAAGGGTTTTTCCACCCGGGAAATACGTGCACATGCTAAAATTCGATGTTACATGAAACGAAATCAGATAATATATATCCCTCTTTAAAAAAATTTTGTAACGATATTAAGTCTCTCAATATTTATTATAAATGAATGATGTGTTTTGAAATGTTTGTTAAGTATAATTAAAATTTTATTTTCGCTTCATACATTGACTAGATTAAAATATCACTGAAAATTTAATTTTTTTCTACAAATATTCATCAAATTTTCTAGTTACATATATATTTTTTCATTAAATAAGTAAAGTTTAGTCAATTCATTTATATATAACCGAGAAATATTTGTGAAAACATGACTGCGTTTCGAAAAAATGTCTTGAAAAACATGTCATTTAACAGAAGAAAATCCTTCGCCAAATTTTATTTAATCAATTGAAAAAGAAATAAATTAAAACAAGCTTACCTGAAACACTTGTTATAGCCTCAGTTACTTGACTAGAAATGAAAAATCTCACAAGTCCTTATCAATTGGGTTTCCCCAATCTAGTCTACCACGTCATTATTGTTATCACATACCACGTGACAGGGTTTTCCCATTACGTAATAACCCCTTCGTCATCAGTCTAATTTTTCGAAAAAAAAAAAGGAAGTAGCACTTCTTTAAATTTTCTTTCAAAGCTATGTAATCGTGGCTGAATCGATAAGGTAACGGTCTATTATTCAACCACGATTACATTTTGCAGGTTCAATCCTCCTCACAACTTTTCGTAAAAATACCAATTCCGAAACTAAATTCTATCAATCGTTACTAGATGGCAGCACCACAACTCTAACACACTTAAAAATTGCTCCCCTAAAAATTCTATGTCTCCTCATTAAAATTTTTAAATTAATTTTTCTCATTAATTATTTTTAATTACTTTTTTAATGAATTGATATTTTCAATTAATTTCCATTTTTACTAATTCATACTATACTATACATCATACTATACTTAAATTAACAAATGAAATTGCTCGAAAAATTCTAAGTCGCTTCATTAAATATTTTCTCATTAAATTTTTAATTGCTATTTTTAATTACTAATTAGTAAACCGACAGTAAAAAAAATACCCCCTCGTACTATAACTGAATAAAAATAAATTTCAAACTCAAAAATTCTAAGTCCCCTCATTAAAATTTCTAAATTAATATTTTTCATTCATTATTTTTAATTACTTTTTAATTAATTATTCATTTAAACCTCATACTATACTACACTCAAAATAATAACGCCCGAAAATTATGTAACCGAAAAAAATAACCCTCGTACTATAACACAGCAAAAAATCAATCTCCCGAAAATTCCCGCTTTTATCTAAAAAAAATCCTTATCGCATTAACCCCTCCTCCAAGAGTAGAGTCGCGAGAGGAGGAGGAGCACGGGAGGTGTAGCACGAGAGGAGGAGCACGGGAGGTGCTGCACCTGCACCTGCACCTGCACCTGCACCTGCACCTCCTCTCGTGCACCTCAACACCTCCTCCTGAGGTCGGAGCCCCACTTTTCATCTACTCGTTGATTTTTTTATGACCTTGTATTTCATTCAGATTCCAATTCAAAGATATATTTTAATTGGAAATGTGACGTTTAATCCGACGAGCTAAACTGCTAGTTAATAGGATTCTAATTTTTTGAGTTATAATCAGAAAAAAAATGTCCTTCCGGCCAGTGCCGGGAGGAAGAGGTAGCTTTCATATTCCTTATTTTAAAAAAGCCAACTTATATTATTCAAACACACGAAGCTCAATTTAGTGGAAACCGAATATAGGAGATTCAATACTAATTTTTATCAATACTAAATCATTATGAATGAGAATTTCACGAAATTAGTCAGCTTTATCCAAACTGCTTTTATTTAAAGTAACTTATATTTGGCTGCCAAATTCGGCGATTTATAAAGTGCCTGCCATTTTAAGACAACATGGTGAATGAGGCTAACCAGTGAACTTGGTCGACATCAGAGTAATTCCTGTGCACATGCTCATTCCCATCGGAATCGGTTGATATATAAGAGTGCTGTCGCATGCAAAAATTCAGATTTTTCAAAATGTCACCACAATAGAAATTGAAACTGCTATATCTGAGCCATATTTTAAGATAAAGGCAAACAAAAAATGCTCCCGAATCCTTATATCAAGGTCAAATACTTAAGAAAGAAACCTTTTTCAATTTCTAATTTTATTGCACCTCACTTTAAATATAATTTTTTTTTTAATTTAATGGCCGCCATTTTGAAACAAGATGGCTGATGAAGCTGGCCAGCGAACTTGGTCGAGATATTGATGTATACTATCCACATGCCTTCTTACATCGAAACAGGCAAATACGTGTGTTATCGCGTGGCAAATACAAGATCGTTTCAAAATGTTAGCCATGCTAGACATTCAAAGTGCTATAAATCAACCATTTTTTATGATATAAACAAAAGAACAAATTTTCAGAAACAAAAACTGCTCCGGAATCTTTGTATCAAGGCCAAATGCATAAAAATTTTTTTTTTCATTTTCCAATTTTTTAATACCTCATTTTAAATTTAATTTTTTTTTTAATGGCAACCGTTTTGAAACAAAATGGCGAATGAAGCTGGCCAACGAACTCGGTCGAAACATTGGTATGTACTATGTGCAGACCAAGTTACATCCAAATCGGTTCATAAATACGCCTGATATCGCGTGACAAAAATCAGGTCATTTTAAAATGTCAGCCACAATAGAAATTCAAAATGCTATAACTCAGCCATTTTTTTTTAGATATAGACGAAACAAAAACTGTTCCGGAATCTTTGTATTAAGTTCAAACACATACGGAAAAAATCTTTTTCATTTTCCAATTTTTTGGTATCTCATTTTAAATTAAAATTTTTTTTTAATTTTTTTAAATGGCCGCCATTTTGAAACAAGATGGCGGATAAAGCTGGACAACGAACTCGGTCGAGATATTTGTATGTACTATGTACACACCAAGGTACATCTAAATCGGTTCATAAATACGCCCGTTATCACGTGACAAAGATCAGGACGTTTCAAAATGTCAGCCACGCTAGAAATTCAAAATGCTATAACGCAGCCATTTTTTAAGATATAGACGAAAGAAAAACTGCTCCCGAATCTTTTTATCAAGATCAAACACATAAGAAAAAATATTTTTTTAATTTTCAATTTTTTGGTACCACATTTAGAATTTAAATTTTTCTTAAAACTTTAAATGGCCGCCATTTTTAAACAAGATGGCGGATGAAGCTGGCCAACGAACTCGGTCGAGACATTGGTATGTACTATGTATAAACGAAGTTACATCCAAATTGGTTCATAAATACGCCTTTTATAGCGTGACAAAATTCAGGACGTTTCAAAATGTCAGTCACACTAGAAATTCAAAATGCTTATAACTCAGCCATTCTTTAAGATATAGACGAAACAAAAACTGCTCCGGAATCTTTGTATAAAGGTCAAATACATAAGGAAAAAATATTTTTCCATTTTGAATTTTTTGGTACCACATTTTAAATTAAAAAAAAAATTAAATGGCCGCCATTTCGAAACAAAATGGCGGAAGAAGCTGGCCAATGAACTCGGTCGAGACATTGGTATGTACTATGTACACACCGAATTACATCCAAATCGGCTCATAAATACGAGAGTTACAGTTTGACAAAGGTCAGATATATATATATATATATAACATTAATTAAACATTACCGACCATCATCAAAAACCGCAATATTGTGAATGATTGACAACAAAGTGCCACAAACCAACAATATAGAACAGTATGTATAAAATAAAGTACCTTTTACCTAACTAGGGGGCTCGGCCCCCTACGAGCTACGCTCGCCAACCCCCGTCCAGACACCGCAGACTCTAAATGCACGCTAATTTGATCGGCTTTAAAAATATTTCGAAAGATTGAATTATAATTTAAAAAACAATGGCGATCTCCCTATAAACGAATTTCTATTCATTTCTCTTTGATTGGGGAATTTTAACGCAAAATCCGCTGCGTTACTACTTAATTATCCCGTCGACCCATTTCGCCAAATTATATAAATCGCCAAACCACTCGCCAAATTATACAAATTGACATAATTTTTATTTTAAATAACGAAAGAACAAATAAATTAGTACAACATTAATAAAAATACAAATAAAACGTCGAAATAAAAATAACTTGATGACGTAGACACGTGTAACAACATTTCAAAATAAGCTAATATAAAAGGAATTAAGTAAACAGAGTCTTTGTAGCCTGGTATTTTTTAACAAAGCGAAAAGAAAGTTCTTTTAAATGAGACATTTTAAATTAATCGTTTTTAATCTGACGTAATTTTTACCAAGCTATTCTTTCTCTGTTAAATATTCACGTGAAAATACCAGTTGAAAAGTATCCTCTCAAAATATCAAATAAATGTCTAGCGCAATTTTTAAATTTAAACCGTTTTGCAATATTATTTTGCATTCATTTTATGTAATAACTGTAATGTGACGTAAATATGACGTAATTTCTCCTATTTAATACTTCTAACGCATGTTAACAAATTTATTATTTTACAAATTCCTTTCTCTCTTAAAATTCACGTGTAATTATAGTTTTTATGACGTAATTTTTAATAAGTTTCTGCTTTTTGCACATAATTATTTAATTCTAATTCCAAATGTTTTTTTTTCTGTTTATAATAGTCACGTGTAAACAATTTTTTAATTTATTTACACGTATAAATATTTTTTTTTTTTGAAGCAAACATTATTGCATCCTCTGTTTATACAGTTGGCAACAGTTTAAATTAATATCACTTTCTAAAATCTGTAAAAAATATCTCTAGAAATGCTGAAAATTTGAATTTAAAATAGAAATAAAACCTCAAAAAATGAGTCAAAATAAAAAAAATAATGCAATCTGCACTCCGGCAAATTCTAACGCATAAAATGATCTAAAAATGATTACACTGCCCTGTATAGTTTTTGCTGCTATAAAACTTTTTTAGTGGAACGATTTTGTCCAACTTTAGCATTAAATATCTCTTAAAATAATTCTTCGATTTGAAAACTGTCTGCTTCAGCGTGTTTATCAAACATTTCTGTATAAAACCACCGATTTTTATATTTTTGTATGCATTATTTTTCTTAATATTAACGAAGAAAGACCTCCAGTCACAGAAAATTCAAAACCGGCGGCGGCGGCGGCGGTGACAGCGGTAGTTACTTTTTTTTAGAATAGAGAGATTACAAGAATTATCATGGAAGAAAAAAAAAGAAGAATATGGATTCCGAAAAATTGAAAAACTTATATATTGAATTACGTTTCAATAGTACAGAATTCAATGATATAAGCAAATCGGTTGTTTTCTGTGAGAGAAAAGCTATAATCTGAAATTTTTTTTTCCCCTGTACTCAAACAACCAATATATAACCAAAAAAATAGCCCCAATATTGAAACAGAACATATCAAATGACATGAAATGGAAAAAAACTACAACCCATTAAATATTCAATCTATAGCAATAGAAATCTTACAAAACATACCGAATTATTCCCAGTAGATTTTTAAATATATTCCCGCACATGGAATCCAAAAAGCATGATAGATTAAGGTGAATAAAACAGTTAAGTTAACACAGAAATTGAAACCCATGGAGTCAGTTAATCAATGTTGAAACACCGCGATAAATATAATTAATAAAATATAAATAAAAAAATAATTACATTATTTATAACACCTAAAAACAATTTTGAATTGTTTAATAACAGTTTTACAACACTGCCAGTATCCAGCGTTAATTACCACCTGGTGTAAAAAATTAAAATTATTACTTTATTAGAAGCTTTAAAAATTAAAAAAATATGGTGATATATATATGGATATATATATATATATATGTATGTCAATTTTGAACAGAGGGTGGTTTCGGGGTCTGGGGGTCATGATCGATGAAAATATACCAAAATTTTTTGAAATCGCTTTCCTCCGAACGGCTGCAATAGGTAGCTTTTTTTAATGAAAGCTACCTAATTGTCCGTCCTTCTGTATGTCTGTGTGTCTGTAATCGCCCATCTCGAACAAATTGAGATAGAGACTTGAAATTCGGTGTGTACTTAGGGAGTAATAATCGGAAGAAGCCTATTGAATATCAGTAATCTCGATTAACCGAAACTATTTTTTCGGACTCTTGAAATATTCGTTCTGATAAAAGGTATACAAAAATTTTCGAAATTGTTTATTTGAAGGAGTGAATATAAAAGACAACAAAAAAACATAAATTTTACATCATGAATGAACTCGATCGGATAATTAGTTGCCGAGATATTTGTAATTCTGTTTTTCACATTCTTCGATTTCTCATGACCTGTATTTCATTCAAATTTCAATTCAAAGATATATTTTAATTGGAAATGAGACGCTTAATCTGACGTAGTAAACTGTTAGTAGTTAATAGGATTATAATTTTTCGAGTTATAAGGATGTTTCTTTTACGCAATTCGGTACTACTCGATTATCCCGCAGACCAAAAAGCTATCGCCAAACTATAAGATTAAATGCCAATAATGGCTTATCGTAAATGTCAAGTATTAATGCATCTTCATACCTATAAGGGCTGTTACCATAGGAGGGGCACTATTCTGTCGCCAAACACCGCCAAGTTTGTCGCCAACTTGGCGTATATCGATAAATTTGGCAGCCAAAATGAGTCGCCAAAAATGACGCCAAATTGGCCGTATCTCTAATATTTCGCCAAATTCCCATAGACTTCCATTGTAAACGAATAGCGTTTACTTGCTTACAGAAAATCAACAAATTGAGATATTTTAATGCAACAAAAAGTAATGTTAGCTTAAGGGGTTATATTAATTATATTTAAGGAAGTCCAAATAAATTAAATTATGAATAAAAGTAACATGGTACGATGCTTGGCAAATATCACATGTTTTATTTTCATATTTTATATTATCTATATCCATGATGGGTAAGTATTATGGTGGCCCCCAACGACTAGTTTTCATCTTGTAAAAGAGGTTTTCATGCAAAGAACGTATAGATGTGGAGTAGAAGAATGCTAAACAGCTGGTTTATTCCGCTTTCTTCGAAAGACACCTGTCTGTGTTGATTGCTCGCATGCTCCGACGTCAGAGATACCTAGCAAAATGTTTAAATAAATGATCGCTTTTTTAGTGAAGCAATACTTGATTTGTTACTTCCGCTTGAAAATGATATGAACAGATATTTTCAGTTAAATAATAATAATAATTATTATTTTAAGAACGTCTCGTAAAACTGTCGGGAAGAACTTTCTGACTGCGGAAGCAATTGTGCAGTCAATGCAAGATTTATCATCCGAAAATTCTGCTTCTGAAAATGAGGATAAAAACGATATCGAAAGTGATATCGAGTGCGACGATATCGAGTCTGATTCCAGTTTTGATTTCAAAATACATCAAATAGAAAACCCGCATAATATTTCGTCCTCTAGTTCTGATAATGAAACAGATGTCGAAAATATTCAAGGATGTAGTCGTGGAAGAAGAAAAAATCAACAAACTAATAGCGATGAAAATAAACATCATACCAGTGGAAAAAAAATGTGCTTTTGCTAAGTTCATTGCATAAAAATTTGAATGTATTAGACAACGAAAAGAAGACTCGGGAGGTTATCTAAGTCCACAATTCTACTAAGTATGGTGTTGATGTTTTGGATCAAATGTCCCGAAAATACTCTACGAAATCTTCTTCCAGAAAATGGCCAGTGCATGTTTTTTTTTTTTTTTTTTTTTTTTTTTTTTTTTTTTTTTTTTTAACATACTTGATCTAGTTGCAATAAATTCATAGGTGATATACGAAAAAAGCTGACTCAAACATCAGTCGTCGGGATTATATTTTGAAAATATCTGATGAACTCCGTAAAAACTATATTGATCGAAACAGGTTGTATGTTGACAATCAAATCAAAATGCTTCCCGGAATTCAAAACAGAAAACGAAAGCAGTGTCAAATACTCAAGAACTGTAAAGGAAATAAAACTTCCAAACAATGTTCAAGATGCCAGAAACACGTTTGTTAGCATGTTAGAAGAAAGGATAGTATCCGTCTGCTTTGCTTGTGAAATAAACTGAGG
Source organism: Maratus speciosus (assembly GCA_963932465.1). Taxonomy (NCBI): domain Eukaryota; kingdom Metazoa; phylum Arthropoda; class Arachnida; order Araneae; family Salticidae; genus Maratus; species Maratus speciosus. The sequence continues at coordinate 286,025,770 of OZ010799.1, forward strand.
TATGTTACATTTTTCAGTATAATATTTTTTCTAATCTATTAATAAAATTGCTGACTTTGAAAAAAATAATGAAAACATATATTATGTTTATAAGTATAAAAAAATATCACACTTGCATTATCTAATTTCACGATTCTATATCATTAAGATTGCCTAGGAAGAGTAAAATAATGTAAAATGTTTTATTTTCTTGAAAATTATTTTTAAAATGTAAGTCTATTTTGTAGTTTGTCATTAAACTTATTTCCCGGAAAGGAGTTTCTAATATTATTTTAGTTATAATTACTTTTTTTTTCGAAAGAGCGGTCAAAATGACCGTTCACGTCCGTTCTAGGTATATTGAAAACGCGGCCATCGTAGTGTTAATTGGAAATGCACAGCATCCAGAAAATAGATGTTTCGGTTTGAGAAAGCAGATTAATACCGTTATAAACAATATTTGGAAATGTTTCACAAAATCAGTGACAGCAAACAAACATTGCTTTTAGAAATGTTTCTTTAAATGTCGAAAGTGTATTTGTTTCTGAATTTTATAAATATAAAGAATGCTTTTCGGAATGATTGGTAATTCTGAAAAGGTTATTGTATGTTTTCGTACGTGGTTATTTTGCATTTCCGAAAAATAAGAATCATTTGTTTTTTTCTCGAATGCAAGTGGCGTGTATCTTACTATTATATATGTGTGTGTGTTTTCCACGCAATAAGACTTAAAATATAGAACATTATTGTTTTGACGAAAAAATACTTTAAAATGTAAGCTAAAATGTTTATTACTTTCAAATACGTATGATGTGAACTAATTTTCATATAAATGTACAACATGAATCAAGATACTTCGACAACCTGCATGAATATTCATTTACGAAAAGTAAAATCTAAAACGTATTCTTCTTTTCTATCATATTTATAAACATATAATATATATTCACGTAAAAACACAATGCAGTATATTTCAAGCATCAAATAAAATAAATTTCAAAGTTTAATAAACACGTACTTTCATGACAAACAGAATGCATGCATGTTTTTTTTTTTTTTTTTTTTTTGTATGAAAAATACAAAACCAATAACCGAAATCGAAAAACCGTCTATTTATATGAAGGATAGTTGAAGTTATTTAAAGGCAATGAAAATCATACATCAGTCTATTTATTTTTCCTTATCGATAAAAATGAGATTTCATTGGAAATCTACAAAAAGAAAACGAAAAAAAAAAAAAAAAAAGGTATTTCAGCAAAGCTGTATCTAACATAAACAATTCAATTAAATGTCAATTATGTGAAATAAATATCTGGAGATGATATGTTTAGAGTTATAGCTATATATTAACCGCCCTTGGCGACCAGTTTGGTCTCCCTTAAACATATGCTAAGCATTGTATCACGTTACTTTTATACATAATTTAATTTACTTGCTCAATCCTTCGCCAAATCCGAAGATTATGATACAGAAATCCTGAACTCGACATTTTTATGTTAGCTGGGCGCAGGTGATAAATCGCCAAACAATGTTCCCATCGTATTTTTTCATATTTCATTTAAAAAGAAAAGTAATAAATAATACCATAAACAATGACATTTAATTTCAACATCAAAGCTTTTTTTTTAATTTACCACGTGAAAAATTGTTTATGACAGTTGCATGAAATGGACTATTATAATACTGATGACATGATATTTACAATATTTGGCGATTTATCGCCTGCTCCCGGCTAACATTAAATTCCCCAATTGGCCGCTTGGCATACAAAAAGTGAAGCGGTCAACCCGGAACTGTTGATGACAGCCACGTGACTTTGGCTTTTATATCTATATATTTTAAAGTTTTTAATAAATGTTCATACAGTCAATTTATATGAGGATGTAAATTTCAAAACTTGCCTTATCCAAAATTTTAAAAAATGTGTTTGCTCAATCAATGTATTGTATTGCTAAACCTGCACCGACAAAACACACAAGTTTTATCTTTATGCCATTGTAAAATTTGTGACATTGTAAAATCTTTGTTTACAAAGAATATCAATGGACGCAGTTAGAGACATTTCGCGATTTCCCGAAATTTTATTTTTTACATAATACGAGTTTTGAAACTCACGTCTTCATATATATCCTCTCAATTCATAAACTACGCAAATTAATAATATAAATTTGTATGTTATTAAATCTATATTATAAAGCAGAAACATATCCGCGAGTAATGCTAACTTCATATTCAGGATGGCAACACCTGAACAATAAATTTCAATTTTATTGCAACTATTTAAAAAACTTCTAAATATCGTACAATTTCAATTTTCTCAAAACCGAATAAAGAAAAAATGTACCTTCAAATTAAATTAGATTTAAAACTGTATTTTTTACTGATTTTTTATATTTATTAGATTTTAATTATGCCACGCAGCTCCATTGCGAAAGATTAGTTCATTTGCACTTAAAATAAGATAAATATTTCAGCATTTCTTTTCAGACAATAATCCGTAATGAAATAATAACTTCATCAATATATAAGTAAAACAATTTAAAACACAAATTTAACATACATGCAATTGAACTATACGCTGAAACCAATGAAATTACCAGAATCAAAAAAGCTGCTGTAAGTTGCGAAATTTTGGCAATTTCTTCCCCTTTTATTAATACATGGCATACGGCTCATACAAAAGGGTCGCTATTAATATGTTTAAGAGTTATATTAGAATATTTTATTAATATTTTCATATAAAAATGCTTTTAGTTGTTGTTAGTAGGCAGTGTAAAAAATTACATTAAATGTAAAAATTCTATTAAAGTTTTCAATAAAAATATAGTGTTCACCTTTGTTTTGTAACTCGGGAATCCAATTTAGGGTCCGGTAGTATTTAAAACTCACTAGGTAAGGGGCTCACTAATGTTTCTGTAAAGACCAAACTATGGTACCGAAATAAGCTCGATGTCCTCTTTTTTTTTTTTTTTTTTTTTCAGTTATACTTTTATTAAATGGAATTATTATTACAGTAAATACTGATATTTATAAATAATATATATTTTTATTTCAACAATTTAAAAGTAACTGTATGAAGGAAACTGTCTTTCAGATGATATATGAGGATCCTGAAGATGAGTTAAAATGCTATAGATCACAGTGCAATATTCTACTCCAGTATCCAGTTATTAATTGAAACAAAAACTAGTTGGATTTGCCAATCCCAAAACTGTCTTCTATCTTATACATCTTAATATTTCAAAAAGTCCTTCCGGCCAGTGCCGGGAGGAAGAGGTAGCTTTCATAATCCTTATTTAAAAAAAGCCAAATTATATCATTCAAACACACGAAGCTCAATTTAGTGGAAACCGAATATAGGAGATTCAATACTAATTTTTATCAATATAATGAATGAGAATTTCGCGAAATTAGTCAGCTTTATCCAAGCTGCTTTTCTTTAAAGTAACATATATTTGGCTGCCAAATTCGGCAATTTCTTAAAGTGCCTGTCATTTTAAGACAACATGGTGGATGAGACTAAGCAGTGAACTTGGTCGAGACCTTAGTAATTGCTGTGCACATGCTCACTCACATCGGAATCGGTTAATATATAGGAGTGCTGTCGCATGCAAAAAATCAGATTTTTCAAAATGTCACCCACAATAGAAATTGAAACTGCTATATCTGAGCCATTTTGTAAGGTAAAGACAAACAAAAAATGCTCCTGAATCCTTATATCAAGGTCAAATACTTAAGAAAGAAACCTTTTTCAATTTCTAATTTTTTTGCACCTCACTTTAAATATATATATATTTTTTAATTTAATGGTCGCCATTTTGAAACAAGATGGCTGATGTATCTGGCCAGCGAACTTGGTCGAGGTGTTGATGTATAATATCCACATGCCTTCTTACATCGAAATAGGCGAATACGTGTGTTATCGCGTGACAAATACAAGATCGTTTCAAAATGTTAGCCATGCTAGAAATTCAAAGTGCTATAAATCAACGATTTTTTAAGATATAAACAAAAGAACAAATTTTCAGAAACAAAAACAGCTCCGAAATCTTTGTATCAAGGCCAATCACATAAAAAAATCTTTTTCATTTTCCAATTGTTTAATACCTCATTTTGAATTTTAAATTTAATTTTTTTAAATGGCAACCCTTTTGAAACAAGATGGCGAATGAAGCTGGCCAACGAACTCGGTCGAGACATTGGTATGTACTATGTACATACCAAGTTACATCCAAATAGGTTCATAATTGCGCCTGTTATCGCGTGACAAATATCAAGTCGTTTTAAAATGTCAGCCACAAGAGAAATTCAAAATGCTATTACTCAGCCATTTTTTTTAGATATAGACGAAAGAAAAACTGTTCCGGAATCTTTGTATTAAGGTCAAACACATACAAAAAAAAATCTTTTTCACTTTCCAATTTTTTGGTATCTCATTTAATTTTTTTTATTTTTTAATTTTTTTAAATGGCCGCCATTTTGAAACAAGATGGCGGATGAAGCCGGCCAACGAACTCGGTCGAGATATTTGAATGTACTATGTATACACCAAGGTACATCCAAGTCGGTTCTTAAATACGCCTGTTATTACGTGAGAAAAATCAGGATGTTTCAAAATGTCAGCCACGCTAGCAATTCAAAATGCTATAACTCAGCCATTTCTTAAGATATAGACAAAACAAAAACTGCTCCCGAATCTTTTTATCAAGGTCAAACACATAAGAAGAAAATATGTTTTCAATTTTTAATTTTTTGGTACCACATTTCAAGTTTTAATATTTTAAAAAAATTTTAAATGGCCGCCATTTTGAAACAAAACGGCGGATGAAGCTGGCCAACGAACTCGGTCGAGAGATTGGTATGTACTATGTACACACTGAATTACATCCAAATCGGTTCATAAATACGCCTTTTATCGCGTGACAAAATTCAGGACGTTTCAAAATATCAGCCACGCTAGAAATTCAAAATGCTATAACTCAGCCATTTTTTAAGATATAGACGAAACAAAAACTGCTCCGAAATCTTTGTATAAAGGTCAAATACATAAGAAAAAATATTTTTCCATTTTCAATTTTTTGGTACCACATTTAAAATTTTAAATTTTTAAAAAATTTTTAAATGGCCGCCATTTTGAAACAAAATGGCGGATGAAGCTGGCCAACGAACTCGGTCAAGAGATTGGTATGTACTATGTACACACTGAATTACATCCAAATCGGTTCATAAATACGCCTTTTATCGCGTGACAAAATTCAGGACGTTTCAAAATGTCAGCCACGCTAGAAATTCAAAATGCTATAACTCAGCCATTTTTTAAGATATAGACGAAACAAAAACTGCTCCGGAATCTTTGTATAAAGGTCAAATACATAAGAAAAAAACATTTTTCCATTTTTAATTTTTTGGTACCACATTTCAAGTTTTAATATTTTTTAAAAATTTTAAATGGCCGCCATTTTGAAACAAAACGGCGGATGAAGCTGGCCAACGAACTCGGTTGAGAGATTGGTATATACTATGTACACACTGAATTACATCCAAATCGGTTCATAAATACGCCTTTTATCGCGTGACAAAATTCAGGACGTTTCAAAATGTCAGCCACGCTAGAAATTCAAAATGCTATAACTCAGCCATTTTTTAAGATATAGACGAAACAAAAACTGCTCCGGAATCTTTGTATAAAGGTCAAATACATAAGAAAAAAATATTTTTCCATTTTTAATTTTTTGGTACCACATTTCAAGTTTTAAATTTTTTTTAAAATTTTAAATGGCCGCCATTTTGAAACAAAACGGCGGATGAAGCTGGCCAACGAACTCGGTCGAGACATTGGTATGTACTATGTACACACCGAATTACATCGAAATCGGTTCATAATTACGGGAGTTACAGTGTGACATAGGTCAGATATATATATATATATATATATATATATATATATATATCAATTTTGAACGGAGGGTGGTTTCGGGGTCTGGGGGTCATGATCGATGAAAATATACCAAAATTTTTTGAAATCGCTTTCCTCCGAACGGCTGCAATAGGTAGCTTTTTTGTAAAGAAAGCTACCTAAAACTAGTTACACATGTTAATACTTCAATATTATTAGTTCATTACTATACCAACTTTGATTTTCATCTTAAATTTCTTCTTCAGTCAATTAAATGAACTAAAAACGAGTTAATCCATATCATGGTATTTGTTAAAATTAATAGTTTTTTCCTTATTCTGTTGTTATCAGATGTTTGCGAATAGCCGGCTTAGCAGGAAGAGAGTTCCCGCCTTTGCACGAGCCACCGATGGACAATAGAGCTACGAAAAATCAAGAAAAGTATAAAAAATCGCTATCACAGAGCCACGCGATATTTCCAAATTCAAGAAGGACCTGTTGGCCAAAGCCAAAAACATGCACAAAAAATTTGGTTCAATTGTATGCATAATTTTATACACTTTTCGATTGTACAATAAAGAAAATGGTACAGACATTGTAATTATAGCGCCCCCTTCCAGCGGAATTTTTCCAAATTCAGGGAGGACCTTCGTGCCATGACCAAAAAGAAACACACAAAATTTGGCTCAATTCTATGCATAACTTCATACACTTTTCGATGGTACAATTCAAGATGGCACAAAAATCGCTATTACAGCGCCCCCTACTGGCGAATTTTTTCCAAATTAAGAAAGGACCTGCTTGCCATAGCCAAGAACTTAAAATAAAAATTTGGTTCAATTCTATGCATAACTTCATACACTTTTGGATGGTACAATATTCAAAATCGCACAAAAATCGCTGTTACAGCGCCCCCTGCCGGCGAATGTTATCCAAATTCAGGAAGGATCTGCTTTCCATAGCCAAAAACTTAAAATAAAAATTTGGTTCAATTCTATGCATAACTTCATACACTTTTGGATGGTACAATATTCAAAATCGCACAAAACTCGCTGTTACAGTGCCCCTACCGGCCAATTTTTTCCACATTCAGAGAGGACCTACTTGCTATATCCAAAAACTTAAAATAAAAATTTGGTTCAATTCTATGCATAACGTCATATACATTTGGATGGTACAATATTCAAAATCGCACAAAAAATCGCTATTAGAGTGCCCCCTGCCGGCTAATTTTTTCCAAATTCAGGGAGGATCTGCTTGCCATAGTCAAAAACTTAAAATAAAAATTTGGTTGAATTCTATGCATAACTTCATACACTTTTGGATGGTACAATATTTAAAATCGCACAAAAATCGCTATTACAGTGCGCCCTACCGGCGAATGTTTTCCAAATTCAGGGAGGACCTACCTGCCATATCCAGAAACTTAAAATAAAAATTTTGTTCAATTCTATGGATAACTTCGTATACTTTTGGATGGTACAGTATTCAGAATCGCACAAAAATCGCTATTATAGCGCCCCCTACCGGCGATTTTTTTCCAAATTCAGGGAGGATCTGCTTGCCATAGTCAAAAACTTAAAATAAAAATTTGGTTCAATTCTATGCATAACTTCATACACTTTTTGATGGTACAATGGCGACGGACACACGGACAGACAGACATTTTCTATAAATATGTTTTTGGGGATCTCTGACCCCTAAAACATGTAAATCCGTCGAAAACCGGAAGTCGGAAAAAATTTCGATTACAATACTTTCGTCTATTGAAGATAGAAGAAAGTAATATATAGAATCGTATGCTCATTTTTGTTGAATTAGATATTAAAAACAATAATCAGATATTTTAAAATACATTTATGTTTTATAATTCATAGCCCAACAGGCGTACTCTAAGGAATGTATGAGATTGAGTAACATTTATCTATGCTGGCCGCGTTTTCAGTATTATTTTAAATAAAAAGTCATTTAATACTAATTTATTCCTTTAGTGCAAAGTCCGATTGTTACGAAAAACAATGAGTGGCGCAAATGATGATGATGATAATAATAATAATAATAATATAATAATAATAATAATAATAATAATAATAATAATAATAATAATATAGGCTGTTTTTTTTTTCGTCATCTACTTGAGTTTCTAATAGACAAATTAGGATATGTTATTTTTTAAACGGAAAGTTATTTATATGTATATATATATTTTTTATATTTAACTTTCAAAAGAGTTAATGAAATTTCTTTAATATGTTTGCAGTTGGGTAAATTTTTCGTTACAGAGGAAAGGGAAATAAAAATAAATAAATATATTTTTACTGATGCTAAATTCTCATATAAATAAAAATAATTTTAAATAACTGAAGAGTAAAAACATCATGTTAAAAATAACAAACAAAAATAAACAGGCAATTTGAATCATAAACATGTAACATTCCAATACAGTTGCAACGAAATGATTTTCATTAATTTTAAATTGCTTTTTCACTGAATTGCTAAGAAGCAAAGAAAGAAGCAAAATGGTTCAGAGAGTGATGTCCACGGTTGCCAGTTTGACATAATTTTGTATTCTGAAATTCCGATTTCATACCGGAAATCATCACCTCTCTGAAATTACAGAACAGGAGTAACCTCATTAGAAAATGCAAGAATACACCTTTCCATATACAACTTATTTACACACGCCTTTCTGTAAATAACAAGTTGAAAACTGTTCGCCAAACGTGGCAAATGAGGTGCGTTCGTACTATAACTAGTTTTATAAATATTTTTTTGCACCGCATTTTGTACTAAATGTATATTTTTTTGCCCTTCATAAGTGCATAGTCTGTAACATTATTCAAATGCACTTGCAATAATCTTTTTCCCATTCTCTGTAATGTAACGGAAAACTTTTGATTGTCCCTGTAATTAAACTATGGATCCCATTTTCATAAAATTTGAAATGGCTCAACAAAATTTTGCAACAATTATATACTTAAAATTTCAGACCATTCGGAAGGCTGTAACATCATTAAAATGCACTTGCAATAATTTTTCCCATTGCCCGTAATGTAAAGAAAAAATTTTGATTGTCCCTGTAATTAAACTATACATCCAATTTTCATAAAATTTGAAATGGCTAGACAAAATTTTGCAACAATCATACATTTAAAATTTCAAACCATTCGGTTGGGTAGTTTTTGCTCTGTTATATGCGGACGGACAGACGAATGGATAGACAGACGGACAGACGGACTGGCAGACAGACGGACTGAACGACGACTATAGGTGCCACGTATTTATATAATTATGAACGCACCTAAAAATGAACTTTAACGTTTGAAACGATAAATAACAATCAAATTATCGATGCCACAGCGGAGACAAAATCATGAAACAGATGATTACATTTTATACTTCATTGAAATAATTGAAAAAATGTTCGAAAAACCACTGTAGTACATCATCTTTAAAAAATTAAGATGTTACTGAAACAGAAAATATCAATACTTTATTTTTTTTCACTTAATTTTATTTATCGATAAACTAACGATTTTGTGAATAGAAATTCTGGTACAATTTGAATTGTTTTTACATCAAACAAAAATGCATTACTATTTTAGACATTATATGGAGGCCTATATTTCAGCATGCAACTGTAATTTTCATATTTCTTTCATTTTAACTACACGGAAAAAACTGTTTTGTTGAAAATACTAAATTTTGTTTTATATAGCTCCATCCAAATATTTTGGTTCGAATGACCAAATTTTGGATGTACTAACCAAACGATTTGTTGACTTAACAAAATAATTTGGTTAATCTAACCAAAATTTAATTATTCCAACCAAAATATTTGGATGGAGCTATATGAACCAAAATTTAGTAATTTCAACAAAACAGTTTTTCGCAGTAAATCAGTAAAACAGTAAATCGCAACTTAAATTTCAAACATAAAGAAATTAGAAAACTTACTGAAAAAACGTTTTTGAAATATATTTTTTATTTTTTATTAGTTTTTATGTTTCCACTGCCTCACGTAATGATCTGGAATTTTATTTTAACATACAATAACATTCAAATAATTTAAAGATAATTTGCTGTAACACATTTTACGCCAAGGTAAAAAAAATAATAAAAGTAATTTTTTACATGTCTTTAAGAGTACGTTTAAGATATTATAGTCAATATTGTTAAAAATATGGCATGGGTCATATGCGCCCCTCTGGCGCGTTTCAATTACTTGAGTTATACGTTTTAAAACCATCTGAATGCACAGCTCCCTACATTTTCCACACAAATCCCAAGTAGCATAATTCGCTGGCGAATCGTTAGCAGTTTGTGTATAATTTTAGGAAATAATAGGTTTAGGAACTTGTCAACAGCTATCCAACGTTGGCCCAAACCTTTTCTGCAGCTTGGGACATAATGTTTTGTTTTTGCTTACTTTACATCGATTTCGTTTATCAGAATCAGAGTTGCCACATTTGGCTGTACTTAGACATTCCACATTCTCAGCAGAAATTTTTAATTGTTATATTTGCATTGTAAGATGATAGATATTCTACGAATAATAATAATAAAAAAACTATTCGAAATTTTGTGTCACGAATTCAGAATTTCTAAAAAAAGCCACCAGATGTGGAAACATCTGATCAGATACGTGTCCAAGAATTAAGTGGCCGATGTTTTCAAGCTCTGTTTAAATTTGAAAACCTTTATTTTTTGCATTAATATATATTGAGAACTGTAGTAAAGTTTAATATAAAATTTTCTTCTTTTTATAAACATGGCTTTAAAAGACAGTCATCATCATACAACCCACATAAAACAATGCAAGGAAGAAAGAAATATTCAATGTCATGGGCCGTATATGATCCCCCGGCTTAAAATGGATTAATGGAAATATTTAAATTTCTTATAAATTAGAATACAGTATTCGTAAAACAAATTAAGATACTTGAGTAGATCCTAAATCCAAAATTGAAGAATTGGAGAGTAAAACATACATTAAATTTTCCTGAAATGTTTTTACAGAATGTCAGCTTTTGTAATTTTTATTCCGTTTGAAAAATAGCTTCTATTAACTGAACAAAAAACGTTTCTGGAAATTTCTCTTTTTGCTTGAGGTGCTTACTAAAAGCAATGAGCTTCAATGAATTGTTTTTATTTTTTGTGACGTGGTAAACTTGTTTTAGGGTTGTTGTTTTTATCTGTTTTGTTCTACTGCTAGAAAATGTCATAATGCCAAAATCCATGTAATATGTTTAAGGAAACTTAGAAGATTGCTTTAACCTAAAGGAAATTTTCAGTATTAGGCATTTAGAATAGAAACTAGTCAAAAGAAATCGAGCTCCTGTCAAACGGAAGCTATTTTTATTTTTATTTTGCAAGCCTTTTTTGAGAAATGAATACTTTATCAGGGTTTTTTTGAAAAATATATTATAAATTTTTCAGCGATATATTACTGATTATTTTTAAATATATGTTATTAAATTTCAATACAATCAGCATACTATATAAATTTATTACTGATTTTTAATAATGAAACAAGTAATGTTAATATTTTAGGTACTTTTCGGTGAGCCGGGCGCCAGTGTTATATATACATATTTATATTCATACATATATGTAAATATATATGTATATATACATACATTTATATATACATATATATGTATATATAAGACTGGCGCCCGTCTAACCGAAAAGTACCATATTTTAATATCGTAATGTACGTCATAGCAGAATATTGTTAAGTCATTCCATGTTTAGAATGTTTACTTTCACAGTTATAGTACTAGCATATGACTTTAAGCGTTTACTCAGTTATTCACTTTTATTGTGTTGCTGTTTGTTTGTTTGTTTTGCTCCATGGATTATTATAGCAAAAATATTGGGATTTTCCATAAAACCATAATTCTAGATTCAATGAAATATTTTAAAGATAATGGTATTTTAAAGAAACAATTTTTATGTATTTAATAATTTAATAAGAAATTCACGAAAAATGTAATACATGTGAATAGGTAAAAAGCATATAATTAGAAAATTAAATAGTCATACTTTTCATGAAACCTTTTTTTAATATTTCACTTCACGAATTCCAAATTTTATATAATTTTTGTAAGAAAGTAAATTGCTATAACCAAAAGGGAAATTTCAGTGATATGCTTTTAGTACCAAAAACTGTGAATTGAAAGTTAAAAAAAAAATCTTCACGCTTTCTTTTACGTTAGTTTCGCTTGATTATATGATAATCATTTTTCTCATAAAAATGTAAATATAAACGTATAATTTTTTTCATGCAATGATTTATGCCAACGTGTTTTTCTTTTAAATGAATCAGTCAATGCTACTTTTCTTCCTCAAAAGTGTTATTGTATATTTTCAGTTTAACTGACAGAGTTTTGATAGATGCTTTTCATTTAATATCAAATATTGAGTTAGAGAGTTTTCATAAATAGAACTTTGAATTGTAAAACTAAGGATCAGAAAATAGATTTTTTTTTTAGTATGTCAAATTTCGTTATTATTTTTGTATGCCTCCTTGGAGTTTTTAGCCGGACTGAAGAATAACTTCTATAACCTCAGCGAAAATTTTTCTATTCTTGTTAATTATTTAGCCTGAAGTAATTACTAAATGTAACTTGGTAAAAGAAACAAACATTAAAAGTCATCAGTTACATTATAAATGAATTTATTCCTAATAGTTGTATTATAAGCAAATTTACCCACCTTTTGTTATCCTTTTTTATATAATCTTTTCTTTTTCTAGATGGATTAAAGAATCATTCCTTTAATTCACGGGAAGCTTTTCTATACTTGTCAATGATTTAGACCGATGTAATTACTAAAGTAATCTGATTAAAGAAATAAGCGTTAAAAGTCACCAATTAAATTATAAACAAATATATCCTCAATAGTTAAATTATATATAAATTCAGATCACCTTTTGATATCCTTTTTTATGTCACCTTCTGTTATTTTTACATGTCTGTAGAATAATTCCTTATTATTCATCGCAAACTTTTCTATACTTGTCAATCTTTCAGACTGACATAATTACTAAAAGGAATCATAATAAAGACATAAACGTTAAAATAAAAGTTATCAATTAAATTATAAAGAAATTCATCTGAAAATTTATGATATATTATTGCATATTATACGAATAGGATAAATATGTCTAATTAGTTTTCATTTTACATAAGAAAAACCACATGGGGAAATTTTCTTATAACAACAAACATAGATATTGTAAACCTACCTTTACATATAAATTAACATAAAATACTTTACATTTACACTATATTAATTTCTGAAATATGATTGATAAGTACTTTCTCACGAAATGTAAGTAGCAGCGTAATTAAACACGTTTAATAGTTTTGCAATATAGTAAAAAAAATTTCTAATATTTTATTCGATTAATTAGTTCTTTTATTCAAAATTCCCTTTTTAATGCATTAATAGTTAAAAGATTATTTCACTCAACTTAATGTGGTTTTGCTACGTAAAAATAGAATTGTATAATTGATTTTTCACTCACTTCCTAATATAGTAGAATTTGCACACAGTTTCCTATGACAAAACAATATTTTAATATTTTTACAACTTAATTAAATACAATAAATTATTTTTAAGGTATTTTTCAGTTAGCCAACCACATGTGATAAATTGTCAAATAATCTTTATGGTTACAACTGTTTATGAATTATAGAAAGAACGGAATTAATTATGGGCCGGTACCGTAACGAACATACGAGGGTGTATCAATAAGATTTTGTCCTCACATAGGAATAATTGAGTGAAAGTTATGAAATTTCTGCAGTGTATTACGCCTTTTCTATATAACCATGATGCACAGTAACACTTTTTGCAAATGATATTTCAAAGAGAAGTGGGAGGATGTATTCCATGAGGCGCGACAGTAGACCCAAAGAGGGGTCACTTTTCTAACTTTTGTTGAACCCCACATGTGACATACTGTTGGAAAGGCCTGTAACCACTTATTCATGCTATGCACCTCCCGAGCCGGTCCCCACAAATTTGTTCTTCCCGGGGGCATAAATGATGTCCGCAAAATTTAGAAAAGTGCCCCCGGAGGGCAATTTGGGGGAGGGGCTCGTGAGTTACATGAATAAGTTTTTACAGGCTTTTCCAACAGTCTGTAACATGTGGGGGTCAGCAAAAGTTAGAAAAGTGACCCCCTTTGGGTCTACTATCGCGCCTCCTGGAATATATCCTCCTCCTTCTCTTTGAAATACCATTTGCAGAAATGTGTTACTGTGCACGGTGATTACATAGAAAATGACTAATACAATATAGCAAATTCATAAGTTTCACTCAATTATTTCTATGCGAGGGCAAGAATTTATTGATACATCCTTGTACGTATATTCGCTACAGACTTGGTTTAGTCTTCTGAGCAGTCTTACTTGGGAAGTCAAAGCCACTCTACCCAAAATATTCCAACTCACTGTGAAACTGTAACAACAACACGCCAATAAGTACAAAAAATGTATATACCAGGTGTGGCGGTTAACAATTCTTAATTATTTCAAGAGACGGCATGGGAAAAAGGTTTGGTTCACAGTCTAATTTCTCATGTCGTTTTGTAGCTAGGACAGTACCTTTCAAAATACCATTGATAAGCGTTTTCGAGTTAGCGTCATATTTTTTTCATGTGGTAAACATGTCAAGTTTCCAGCCAAATAAAGAGCATATGCGACACGTACGTTTTTTCTTGTTCAATCAAAAGAAAAATGTGAGTGGAAGTAATCGTATACTTTTGGAAACTTACGGTAACAATGTCCTATGTCTTAACGCAAGTTCAAGGGTTGACCCAGGACAACCATCAACATTGACAGTAAAACTCAATCGCTTTGGAAAGGAGATAATTCTGTTCATTTCGTGGTGTCAGAAAGATGTCATGTAACTTGAGCTTCTAAAATTAGGTGAAACAGTTAACACCGTTTCTTGGCGTCAATCATACATTGATCTAAAAGCGACCAGAATGTGCTACAAGACACAAAAATGTAATTTAGACTCACACCTCCCCTCACACACAGGGAACACGGCTATAGCTATCATGTGTATAATTCTTTGGAAAGACTTGCGTACCCGCCGTACTCACCAAACTTGACGCCATACGACTACCTCATCTTTCCATCAACGTCTCACGCGCTCTCCATGAAATACTTCAACAATTACGGATATATCGAAAAATGGCTTGATGACTGCTGGATCACCTCAAAATATGCACGGTTTTTCTGGGAGGGCATCCACAACTTGCTAGAGAAATGGAAAATATGTGTAGCCAGAGACGTCACATACTTTGAATAAATTCCCTTTCACTTTAATCCTAAATTATAAGCGTTTTGGTAATGAACAAATTAAGAATTATTTACCGTCACGCCTACGTCACAAAAATAATGCAATATATTTTTAAATACTCTTTTACTATTTAACAGCCTAAAATTAATTAAATTATGATTAAAAGTTGAGAAATTAATTTAGAAATCCTGAATCCCTGAGACAGGTTAATGTTTCTTTTTCCTGCCTTATGCCAAAGAAGTTTATATATATATATATATATATATATATATATATATTAAAAAAAGGAGAAAAAATATATTTAATAAAAAAATTGATTTACTTTGTTGTAAAAAATAAAAATAAAAAAATCTGTACGTCTAAAGATGTAAAATTAGAAAAATCTGTATGCTTACTAAATTTTATCTGCATACTGTAAAAAAAAATGTAAATCTATAAAACAAGTTTTTGTAAAGCTATAGAAATCTGCACCTTTAAAAAATAATCTGCTAAAATTACAGTAATTTTACTAAAATTTTATCTGTAACCTGGGTTGCAGTTGCATAAAAATTTCTACGCATTCCAGTTTCCTAAAAAATTCTTAGTAACTTTACAGATATTTTGATTTACGGTGCAAAATTGTGTCTGTTACATGAATTTTTGTTGTTGCCGTTGCATAAAATGTTTTAGGAATCCCAGTTTTGGAGAAAAATTTTAGTAACTTTACAGATTTTTTTTTTTTTTTTTTTTTTTTTTTTTTTTTACAGCGTAGTTTATCCTTTCTAGCAAGTATGATGTGTTTCCCAAAATATTGAACAACGTCAAATTAGTGAATTGTAAAGGGCATTATTTTGGGGAATGCAGTCATAATATTTGGTATTAGTTTTCAGATAAATATTGAAACTTTATTTGAACTTTTTTTAAAAAACTTTTATTAAATTATTCTTAATCTTCACATGTATTAACGTATCAACTTATTTTGGAATTTATTGGATTAGTCTAAGCAAAAATTATTTTTTGCTCAAAGAATCCACACTATAAAGCCTCCCTCCTTTTTGGGTACCTTTCATTTAGTAGGTGTTTTACTACTTCCTCCTGCATTGCAATTGTGTAATTTATCTTTGAAAAAAAGAAGAACCTTCAGATGTGGAACAATGGGCGGAAAAGAGTGTAATACATATTCACTTTTTATGAAGATTATTCATCATATTAGTATACATCTAGATCTTACATTTTAGTTAATATATTTTTTTGTCTTTCAATAATTCATTTTTGCATACAAATAAAAGCAATACAATTATATGTACACTTAGAAATTTTAAAAGAGCTGCGATCATTAGTTTACTGTACATTATAATAACCTAACTTGTTGTAATAACGTAAACATGTTTCTACCATATAAATTAACGTAAAATAGTTTACGTTTATATTATATGAGTTTTAAGATATGGCATCAGAGAATTTATAGATTTGTTTTCAAAATTCTTTTGTGTGCAATTTTAATATAAAGTTGAAGGCGTGTATTAATTTCATTAAACATTTGTCCCTATTTTCATTTAAATTAAACTTTATATATTCCGGAAGAAAACTTCTGTTTTCAGCTATTATACATGTATGTATGCCTGTATTTTGTTACAAGAATGAAATTTTTTTTGTTACAAGTCAGATGCACCAGAGAAATGTTTAACCTGGAAAAGCCACAATACCAGTTTCTTTTTCACAGGACGCGCCAAAGATTTTAATGCACAATTGTCTACTAAATATCATACGTAAGCGATGGTCGAATGGATTTTGTAGAAATTTTCGCCGAGATTGGCTTTATCTTGCACTAGGCAATCATACCAATTATGTTATGCTAATGATCCTTGACTTTCTCATTCTTCAATCTATCCCGGTGTGTACTTTCATGTTCTGGAAAGCCGATTTCCGTAGTCAAGAGAAAAAATTACAAACAGAGTATGCGCTCTGTGTGTAAGTCACCACTGGGCATTGTATTGACAACATTCATCTAGATTAAATTTAATATTGAGAAGAAGAATAGGTTGTTACAAATAACACTTTCGCCAAACCACTGTTGCTCAACTACACCAACTGGTGCTCGCTATGTAAATAAATAATATACGTTAATAACGTGATTGTTTATTAACGATTAAAAACCAAGATTAAGAGCCTACGATAATGACGCGACGACACTCACAAGCTAATATTAATTCAATAGCAGCATTCTTTTCAAATTTCGAGTTTGCATTTCCCAATTTTTATTTATTTATAGGATTTGAGCTCATTGTCAAACCATGTATCTTTTTACTTTTGATTTCAGCTTTTTTATTTGGATACTTTCACATTTAGAAGCACTTCCAAAATGTCCTTAGGAAAAAGCATCATGTAATCAAAATAAAAAATAAAGTACGAAGTTACACAGTTAGACATTGACTTCAGGTATCCTATACAAAAAAATGTTTAAATATATTGTAATGCAAACGAGAAATTAGAAAAGAAAGGTGCATTTTGTTTAACATTAGCTTATCGGTGTCTTTACTTAGCTATCGTGGGCTATAACAAATATCCATATAAATCCACTTTCGTTTTTTTGTTTTTTTTTTTTGTATATAAAATCCTTCTTGGTTTTTCTTTTTTAATTGTTTATTTTTAAGCATTGCGCAGTGCAGACACATGTTTTTTTTTTTTCTTTAACAATGACATTGTGCCTAATTGTGATACAATTTCAGCTAAGTTTATCAAATTTAGGATAAACTTAGCATTTTACTAAATTAAAAATCTAAACATAAGTAGAATAAAAACTGATATTATGCTTTTAATTCTAAGCTAATTTGTTTAGAAGGAATTGTATGATTATCTGTAAGGTAAACAAAAATGCTGCATTGTCACATTTAGGTCGATTTTGTCGCATTTGCGGTAATTAAAGCATGAATGAGATGACCAAAATACCTAAGTGTGATAGTGAATTCATGTATGTCAGTTCCTCTTATCAACCCGACAGGACGGTTAATATTCATCTGCAGTCTCTCCCTATAAACCGTCCATCAGTTGAGTCCATCAGTACCTACTTCCAAGGTCACCTTCCGTGTGTAGCGCATGGTAACTTCGAATTCAGACTCTTTTTTAGTCTTATAGAATTTTAAAAAGACTCTTATTAAATTTTAAGCTATATCTAAAAACTGCAAAAAATCTAAAATTTCTTATCCATGTACAGCCTAATTATTATCAAATTGATAAATCTCACTATTTGTATCCACAATAATGTATAATTTTATTATAGTAAAAAATGTAAAGAAAATTTTCGAATAAGTTCGAAAAAATTTTTCGAATAAGGAAAATAAAGGTGAGTGCTTTTATTTTATTTTTTTATTAATTTTTAAAATTAACGATAATTTAACATTTCAGCTTTCATTTTTCACAGGAAAGAGTGTAATTTTCATAAATTTCATTAACAGATACAATTCTAAAGGTTTTTTTCATATATATAAGGTAGAGCAAGGAGAGATCGCGCACGAAGAGATTCGATGCTAAGGAGTGGAGTGCGCGCAGCAGCACCAGGTAGTTGTACAACAGCATTAGTGTAGTGTCTACATGAATGTACACATTGATTGTTCGGAGCGTCTTGGATAAAGCATTGATATTTTGTTTTGTTTTTCCAAAGTAAGTGCTTGAATTTTCGTAACTGTTTTTTAAAAAATTTATAGAATGCCAGTAGCACAAAATATTTTAAACTCAAACGATTTCTTATAAGATACTAACCTAGGCTAAATATTTGAACACCAAAAATTTCATTTTAGAAGCGGCCATGTTTAAATAAGAAGGCCGCGCAATCTCTCCTATCAAAATAGGAGAGTTTGCGCATCTGCTACTTAGGAGATATTGCCCATAAGTTTCAGTGCTAGGTGAGTTTACGCAGCTTATTGGTAAATTTGTATGAATTGAAATTACGGGTAAAACATATTAATGAATCAATTTTGAAATAATTTTGGGAAAACACATAATTATCGAGACTAAATTGGGAAAATAATTAATTTGCAAAAAAAATACTTTTGGTGAAAAAAATTTTGTTAATAAATTAATAATACAGTTGTTATTAAATTAATTTTATGTAATTATTTTAATTAATAAATAAATAATATATTTCTTAATAAATTAATTAAATATTTAAATATTTGTTTTAATTTATGAACAATTAATTTGCTAACATATTAAATTAGTTAACTAAAATAAATTTTCTAATAACACATACAATGTTTTGGAAAAGCTTTCACCTATTCCAAGTAGTTTAATGCCATCGAAATCAAAAAGGAAACAGAGTGCAAATAATGTTGCTGATCCACAAAATATACAAGAAAAAAGACTTAAGAAAAATAATACTATATATATATATATATATATATATAAAGCTGAAGATAGGATGCTTCCGGAAAAAGTGGGATAAGAAAACTGACGGAAAAAAAGTAGGTCAATGAGGATGAGTGCATTGGATGTCTGGAACTGTACAAGGAAACAACTTCAACCAGTGACTGGATTCAATGTATTGCTTGTTGCAGGTTATTGCATGAAAGAAGTACGATTTACAAAATAAGTGAATCGATTGTGGATGACGACAACTTCGGTTAGCAAACAAAATACAATGAAACTCTCAAGTTAAATATCTCATAAAGTAGATTAATGTTATTTTGTAATCTTAGTAGGTCTTGATTTTTCTGATATTTTAATCTTCTTCTTAATTTAAATTTTTTAACTGTTGTTTAAATTATCTTTTTAAATTAATATTTAAACATTAGGTTGAAGTATTCACTCGAATTACAATAATATTTACTCACAAAAACCTTAGAACGATATCGATTAAGTGTAATTAATATTGCTAACAATTTAATTGTAGTTATTATTAATAACAATCTCTTCTACCTATGTGCGCATTCTCTCTTACCCATGTTCGCAAACTCTGCTACCCTGTAAGGAGAGATTGCGCAAAATAGTTTTCTTGGTTTTATTACGGTTGTTCTATTAAAGTACAGCATAACAACAAAATAACAATGGAAATGCTTAAAAAATAAATGAAGTCAAAACTATTCTTGCATAGTTTAACGAAAAATTAATATTTAGATATTTTATTAATATTCTTTTGAAATGTGCGCAGACTCTCCTAGCTTTACGTTATGCCATTTAATATGTTTGGGGAGTGCGGACACCCCATACCCGTTCCCGTGTTACGTTTTACGGCGCCCGTCCGGCCGGGTTAAATTTTATTTCATTCTTATATACTTAATACCGTACTCCGATTAAACTAGTGTACATCTAGCGATGCTTTTGCACTGCAGTTTTTGAAGATGTTGAAATCAGAAGTAATAGATGTGTTAATGAATGTCATTTCACATGTATACTTTAATCATTCAATCCTTTAATACACAAATAAATGACCAATACATCATTATCTTTTATAAAACAATGCTTGTTACTGTATGTTTTACACGAATATATAAAACAATGTTTTTTATGCTTAGCAGCATCGCGAACGCTGCAATTATTTTTGGAAGGCATTAATTGTGGCACTGTAATAATTTTATTATTTTTGTTTAGTTTATAAAATTTATGTTCACGCCTCATTCTACTTTTGGGACTTACCACAATTGTTGTTCTGTTTTCCATTTTTTTCTATTTTACTAGTAATAATATCTTGGAAAAATTCACTCTCATACTCAGCTATTACATTAATGCTAACCTTAATATAATCATTAAGAGGTCTCAGGACTCTTAAAATTGGAAAAAAATGAAAAAAAAAGGATCATTTTCAACATTTAATATCTTAAAATGTATTTGATTTTAAGACACAATTATTTTAATTGGAATAAAATATATGTTCTTTCATTTCATGAATTAAAAAAATTATAAGATGCAGAATTAGCAATTACAGGGGGCTGCAAACTGTTAGACATTTGACGAGCAAAAAATCGGCATAACAGCTTACGCGCACGATTACAAAATAAGTATTGCAACTAGAATGAAAATTTTGGTGCCTACTTATACTTCGGATTGTAATAATTACCCTGAACCTAAATAAATTTGTATTTAAAGCTTTTTTATATTTTTAATACAAAGTTGTATTTAGCTAATGCAAAATTAAGAAAATTTCAACAGTATAATCACCTAAAAAATATTGTTTTGAGCAATAGAAAGAAAATTTTAGGTTCAGTTTATACAGACTAACATGAAACATATGTTTTGAAATTTTCATTAAAAAATATTCATAAGTTTGTGAGATATCGTGCGCGTTATGCCCAAAAACGTCATTTGGAGAAAAATGGCTTCAAAGTTTCCGAAAGGACGCTTCAGCTATTTAAAGTGTATAAATGTAAAAGCCATAACTTCAGTTCTAATAGGAATTTCAAGGAAACAATTATATCAAAATGTTCAGAAAAGATAGGAGTTTAACATCTAAAAGAATTAAAATTTTGAAAATTGAAAGCTTTGAGAGTCCTGAGACCCTTTAAACTCTTCAATTAGAATTTTATAATCGAGGGTGTCTGCAAATTAGTTGAGCAAAAAGAATAATTTATTGAATGGAATTGACAGGGAAAAAAATAAAGTACATATTGTGTAAAATAGAAAAATAGTTCAAGTTTACCATTATCACATATGTTCGATGTGACTTCCTTTCTTGTCTCTGCAAATGTCCCATCGATAAATCATTTCTTGCCACTGATTTGTTACCATGTTTCCATCGATCAAAATAACTGCAGTGCAGATTCTTGATTTCAGTTCAGAAATGGATGCCGGAAGTAGCAGCTTGTACACTGGGTCCTTTACAAAACCCCATTCACCTAATTCAAGTGGTGAAAGATCTTGTAATCGTGGTGGAGATTAAATAATACCTCCACTCACTAAGCGATAGTGCACTGTAAAAAAACCACTGTAGATTTGCCGGAACAAACTCGATCACAGTGAATGTGCTGTATCTTTCTTTGGTTTCCTGACTATATTAACATGGAAAATACAGTAGTTGCGTAAAATTAACAGAACAATGTGCTCGCAATTTGGACGCAAAAACAGGACAGCACAAACTGCTGGCGTCCAAACTGCCAGCACATTGTGCTGTTAATTTTACGCAACTACTGTATTTTCTATGTTAATATAGTTAGGAAACCAAAGAAAGATACAGCACATTCACTGTGATCGAGTTTGTGCGCGATTTTAACAGTACTTTGTACTGTAAAAATGTCTTTTTTTTTTTACAGTGCGTCAGTTGTGACATCTAACGCTGGCTATAAATAAACTTCGGCAATATTACTACTAGTCTGACTTAAAACTATTTAATTTCATTTAACATTTCGGAAGTTCATAACTTACGAAATTGCACAACTAATTTGCAGACACCTTGTGTAAGCTAGAGTCACTGCTCCTAAAGAAAAAAAAAATTGCGTAACTTAGAAACACTGATGTAAAGTAAAAAACCCATCAATATTACTTGCTTTTTAGTTAAAAAATTACGATCACAGGTGTGTTTCGGATGACAATAGAAAATTTTAATATGTATAAATCTTAATTAAAAATTAACACATTAATTTTAAGGCATTTTACACTAGCCCGCCAAAGGTGATAAATCGTCAAATATTCTCTGAAATTTGTACCATTATACACGTGAAACAACAGTGGATGTAAATAAGCGCCAATAAACGTACGCCAAAATATGGAAAATAGTTATGAATGTGGAATTTATGAAACATTTTAAAGGGTAAAATGTAGGAAATAAATTAAAAATAAACAAAAACGAAAAGATCAAGCGTCAACCATAGATTATGGAACACATGCAACATATTAAAAATAATACAATAAAACTTCATAGTTGAATAAGTAGAAATATGGTGTCTAATTTAAACGTTTTGAAGCACATCACATATTTGAAACACAATATCAGCATTTCTCATCTACTAGGAGATTTGTTCGTGAGTTATTTTGTGCAGCCCTGAATACGATGTTAAGAATACAGCATGCAAAAAAATTGTATAATTTAAAAGCGCATACAGAAATTGAAAACGCACTTCCAGCAATTATTGCTCAAAGAATTATTTTGTATGTTCCTGTTAATGAAAGATAAATGCAATGAAAGATAAATGCAATGAATACCCTGTTCTAAAGTAATCATCTTTTAGTGAATGTTGGTGATTTATATCATTTGAAATAGCATAATTTCATGAAAATACACTGCAAATTGTTTTTCACCAGTGACCATAATGGAATAAAAAATTTTTAATAACGGACATTTATGGTGAAAAACTGAATTGCAGTCAAGAAATTATGCGTGATTTTTAAGAGGAGCATTCAATTCTTATAAAAGAGAGTTTATTTTTTTTAACTTATTCTTTTTAGCTATTATTCAACGTTTTCTTTTTTTTTTGGAAAAAGTAGTTTTTTTACGTTTTGTAGTACTACTGTTTCTCATTTCTCTCTTCACATTAGTGTTTCTTCACCTGAGATGAGGTTGAGACATCTGAGCTGATATTAATTTCACAAATTCTCGATTATTCACGATATTTGCTTTTAAAAATAACTTAAGTTTAATATGTGAAAATACCACATAAACTTACATTAGTACATCGACCGAATACCTGCGGACCGAATAAACTGCGTAGAATCTACGCAGTTTAATTATCCAATCCGTCTATGATAGATCTAAAAAAGTATCAGACACCAACATTTGTCGTATATTTTCTAACAGTTCTAGTGCAAAGTGTATCACGTTTAATGCGTTCGCTTCGTGTAAACTAAACAAACATCTAAGGCCATGACTTCAATGATATTATTTCACATTCAGAGATAGAAAACACGGTAATCTCGATATCATAATTATTAGACGCATTCAGGCAGTGTTGCCGGAGTTTGATATGTAAAGATGTTCACTACAATAAGAAATTCACCTAGAAGAAACACTTTTAATGTAGTAAAACGTGTCGCATTTTGTTCCTGAAAATTGGATGTTTGATTATGTCCATTGTGTCCAAGATTCTGGCGTTAAAATTTTAGATAAAAGAAGCTTGTCTCATTTATAGGTTATCATGTTTAAATACATTGGATTAGTTTCTTTCTATTTAAAAACATAATTCATTATACAACTGAAATCTCAGCTAAACAAGGGTAGTTTTAAAAAGACATGCATAGGATAAATGTAAACCACTTCAACGTTTGCCCAAAGATAAGTCGAGGGTAACAGCACTGTTTCCCTATATAGTCAGTGGAGTTAGCGTAAAAACATTTCACTTCCGGATACCAGTATGAGCTGTGGAGCATTGCTTATATATATGTTAAGAAATAGAAAACTGCCGGGAGGCAATCAATCAGAGGTCAAAACCCTCCATAATGACGTCATCAAAATGGCCGCCGCGACGATGGACATAAGTTCATTAAAATGCTCACATCTTCATTCACAATTATAATATTTTGATATTGTAATATATCATTGGAAAGTTCTTGAACTAAGCTACAAAAAGGTTCTTACAAATTTGTTCTGCGACAAATGGTTTAGACGTGTTTGCGGCGACAACGTAACACTCAGCCAACTTTTACATTGTTGCGATGTTTTCCGGTACTCATTTTGCACTGCGTGCCACTTGTGTAATTGTTTTTCACTTCTAAACTCTCCTCCCTACCCCCTCCTAGATGTATCTTAGAGAGCATGTTTATATAATTGTTCGTATGAATATGTTCCCTGTAAATCTAATTCCCATAAGAAGTAGTAAAATTAAAAAAAGCAAAGGCATAACCGTGACTCTAAGCTTAAACAAGCCTCATATTTAAAGCAAATTCATTGTTATAATTTAAAAAGTTTACAAATTTGCAAAATAAAACCATTTTATTCACTGCATTGTCCCTCACAGCTACAAAGTAAAGTGCAACTTACACCTGATTTTACACATCGACAACGTGTGCACATCTCTTTGCACTTGCATGCAATCAGTTCTTGTAGCTTCTCCATGGTGATTTCTGTGTTTGAAGACCAGAGGGGCTCGTAGCCGTCGTCCACCTTTTTTCCATCCCCATTGACACGGATTCAAACGTGAAAAACTGCGTTGAAGGCAGTTTGTCCACAAAGAACACTGCAGGATAGCCCTCTTCAGGTGATGTAGGAGAACATTGCTAGTTGGTGGAATATTTTCAATGGGTCTGTTCTGCTGTATAAATAGTACTCGCCTGGCTTCATTTACGGTATCCACTGAACTTGATGCATTGTATGAAAGGACGACGAATCGCTGAATAAGTAAAAAATATTTGCGATCCTCTGTTATGTTGTCAGGAACTTTGGAATAGACCAAAACAGCCTTGTCCACGTCTCGAAATGTCATCCATATTTTCCAGAAAGTAGACTTACCGATACCTGCAAAACTAGACACCGTGTCAGCTCCTGTAAAGGCATGGAAGAAAGGTAAAAGTTCTGGAATTTCTTGTGGAACTTTCCTGTGCAACTCGTGGATGTGAAGGTATTGGATAAGCTTTACACTTCCATACTCCAACCACAATTCTTTTAGATTCGGTTGTCTAGAGAAAGCATTCATGGCAATCACTACAACATCACTGTCAACAGTTTTTACTGTGATCTTTGAATGACCCGAGTATTCAAAAGCATGTCGAACATGAAGTAAAATACGGGCATCCGCTTCTTCATGGGAGACGGGAGAAATGGCTGCAAAAGTGCCCTTATGCGAACCAAATACCGTGTCTTTGTAGGTGCAAATGACTTATTTCCCAAGGGGTAGATCCATCTTGACAAGGTTTTCTGCAAAAAATCCGAAGATATCTTCTTTATTTTTGCTATGAACAAGAAACTTACTGAAGGATTTAGGTATGACAACGTTGGATTTGACATTAACCCTTGGACCAGATCCTCTCATCTTTCTTGTGTCATTTCTAAGGCTTCCATCTAGATAGCGGTCGAAAACCAAATCGACTCTATCTACAGTTTTTAGCCTCTATAAAACGCATGGTCCAACAATCTGATCATAGTACTGCTGAAAGGTTCGACTGGATTGAGGGATAAGCATATGGACCAAAGCAGCTCCATCGATAATGACGCAAGAAACATTAGGTTCAATGACAGTCGTTTCAGAAACTCCACTTGACTTTAATATACAATTAACTACATCGGATTTATTGCTGGGTTTTCGAAGTTTGCCAAGGTCAGATATAGAAGATGGACAAGAGCTGTTTTCATGTGCGAAAAAGTGTTTGACATCCATTTGTCTTGCTTGGCTAGCAACATATAGCTTGACGAAAAGCGTACTGTCTTTTCTCAGGTCAAGAATCTTTTGCTTGTCTTTGGACTTAATAGAAACTTTCTTTCCACTCATCAGGGGTAAGTTTTTTTTATGACGTTATGGATTGATACCTTTCTTAGTGATAAGCGATCTTCGCCAAATTCTTCAAACTGTCTTTTCTCTATTATATTCGATAACATAACAGACTTCACACATTCTTCCGGGAGAACAATCCTACTACTGTTGACGGTAGTCAACTCTCGGTCTTCGAAAGGATTGCCGTGTTCTTGAAATACATCAACAAGAGAAGAAACATGGGTCTGAAATCTGTTACAAAAACTTGCAGTGTCTTCATGATGCTCTTCAGAAGTGATGTCTGAATTCAGGTTTTGATTTTCTTCGAACTCTTCAATCATTCGTGCAACCTCGGGTCCCGCAACCATCCATTGTATTAGTCCCTTCTCTTCACTTAGACGTGATAAATTATATGAAGTGTTTTTCAATAATTTGTTGTTTTGTTCATGCAACTGGTCATGTGCCATCCTGGAGAATTTCCTGTTAGTTTTGAATCCAGACATAGTTCCCTTTTTAAACTCACAGAAAACAGCGGGATGCATCTCTGGTAGTTGCTTCTAGTTGTATAAAAATACTGGCAGCCATCGAGCATAGTTGGTTCGATCAAGAGCAAACATTCATGGACATATTTCCTCCAAAGTGGAAATAAAGCTTGTCAAATTGCCCTGACGGATACTCCGCACCAGATCTAAAAGCAAAGATTCTAACGCTTTAGTGGTATGCCAGTACTTAAACTGAGCCGACTTTTCTGATCTTCGCTGAATCCAATCTTCAAATGTTTCATCTACTTCTTCTTCTGTTCGATTTTGATAGGCTCTCTCCAACAGGACTTGTAGAGTCATAATCGAAACCTCGTGAGCGTATCGACATCTCTTTACGTGCGATACTTTCAATATTCCTTCCGCTCTTCCTAATGTTGTTACATTAGCTTCTACAAGGTTATCAGCAAATATACTTCCTTCAAGCCATATACCTATCGCAGATGCAACGGCCATTTCTATATGGAGGCCACCTAACATAACTATGATTTTGTCTTCCCCATATTTATACGGCATAGCCCACTGAAGAGATTTCAGCAAGGCATAGACAGGTTGGTCAACTGTGATGACAGGGATTTGGTTGGGATTAACTTTGCGAACAATAGCACACACAATATTTGTTGCATATCAGACAACCGATGACGAGTTGATGTCTTCATTGATAACTGGGAACAAGATTGTCCTGCATTTGTTTATCTTTGAATTCATTAGTTCTTTTTTGGAAAAGTAGGAAGCACACGGTGTTACAGCTTCACATCCCACAAATTTCCTATCCTCGTTCAACCACTCGGCGAGTTTAGGTGAAAGTTCAACACTTACATTCTGCAGCTCAATGTTCATTGTACTCATTGGAACCTCGCTTCTGAATTTTGAAGTTGGTGGCAATGTCGTATAGTTTTCTGGGAGTCGTGCTGCCTTGGAATTGTTCTTCAAGTCTAGTTTCACGGACTCTGAAATTTCTGTGTTCTCGGATACATATTGAATCAAAGAAATGGAAGTACCGTGAAAAGCGCTTAGTGAAGTGTTCGATGAAGTGTCATGATCTATATTATCTATTGCTGCACATGTGGAGACATCACATGCAATATTTGGGGGACAAATACAATCCTGTTGTACAAAATGCTCGCAAATTGAGCTTGTTACTGAGTTCATCACAGTTTTCCCTCTATGGTACGAAACGCTCAATCCTAGGTGAAAAAACTTGTCAATTACATCGGCGCCACCAGTTTGATTATGCAGTATGAGGCCAACGTAGAGAGGTAAAGGTGTTTCTCTCTGGAGAGGATGACGATTTGAAGTAGTAGAGCTCTTTCGTTCTCTTTGTTCTTCTGTTCTGTTTTCTTTTTGGTTCAGACAGTTACGGTCGCGATTAAAGAGTGCGAATTCGCAACACTTGCGAAATCGGATAATCTTTTTTAAATCTGTGGAAATTAAGACTGCTTAGAGCCTGCATGATCTAGATAAGGGTTAGTGAGCGTAGCTCGTAGTGAACAGAGTCCCTCTGAGTATTAAATGAAATAATTTGTAAGCAGGTGTAAATTTGTCAAAAGCGGAAATATTCAACTGATCACTTTATACTATAGAAATCATTGTAAATACACCAAAATTTAACACTGCGAATATGAGAAGGATTTACTTTAAAAAAGCTTTAATATATACTTTCAAGTTATTGGGGGGGGGGGGGGGGAGATTTTTGAAAAATACAAAAAAAGTTTTCAGATTTTTTCTTTTCAAATAGGCCAGTTATACCGTAAATATCAATATTTCTGCAATAAAATCTTACATGGTCATTGGATACATATTTTACATAATATACAAACTTTTTAAAGCTTTATTATAGAGATAAGTATTTAAAAAAAATAAAATGTGCTCAATATCTGTCATACGACATTCAACCGCGCCCCTCTCCCGGAGGGAGGGGGTCTTGACACCTGATCGATTGCCTCCCGGTGATTTTTTGTTTCTTAGTATGTATATAAGCGCTGTGCGAAATCTCATATTGGTATCCGGAAGTGAAATGTTTTGGTGAAATTTGTCGCTAACTCCACTGACTAATACCAGCTGCCGCTGAAGTGAAAAAATTTCCCTGTATTTCAAACAAGGAGACCGAGTGCTATAACAACAAAACGTCAAATGTAGTTCAAAAACATGAAAAGCGTAGTTTACGTAGTAAAAAAAATTTAAAGCACGAGAAAACGATTTCTTTTAAGCATTTACTAGCAATACATTAATCTCAATCTTTTAGAATTTATTTTTTAGTAGTTCACAGTCAGTGCCAAATTCTTTAGTTATAAGCTTTATTTATAATTCTTTATTTTTTAAAACTTACAATTATCATCTTTCTCTTCTTCCGAAAAATTTAAATTGTAAAGAAAATACACACAAATGATTTCTATGATGATTAATTTCTGTTCAGTTCTAAAAAATTCTAAAAACTTTTATTAAATAAAATTTAAAATATACTCATAACGCAAGATATATATACACACACACATTAATATTTATTTATATATATAATATGTTAATCATTTATACGTATGCTAAGAAGATTGAGTGTTTATTAAAAATACATATATTTTTATTTCTGAGCAATTAATCATTCGAAAACAGAAATTCACCTTTTAAACTTTTAATATTAAAAAAATATGTTTGTTGCACATGTTAGACAGCAATGTCAGGAATTTTTAAAGAATGTCATTTTTCAAAGCCAAATTAAAAATATATTGAATAGTTATTGCTATCATTAAAAAAAGTTAAATGTGAAGGAAAAATTCATGAAAGTATTACTAGGAAATTTGAATTATTTAAAAAGCAAATAAAAATAAATTCTGTACATTTAATGGCCATAGATGTACTAGTTCTAATTCATTTTTTTAATAAAAAAAGTTTCATAATATACTAATGGTACAGGAGTATTAATGACATAAAAAAAAAAGAATTTAAAGTTTTTATCAATATATTTTTTTTATATCAGATTTATTTTACTTCTTTTATTCAATAAGTATTTATTCCTTTTTCAATTTTATCTAAAACATTTTCCATAAACATACAGATATTCACATTTGTCAAATGGTCCTTTAAATTATTTTAAAAATTGAGACACTATACACATTTATCTCAGAAATTGATGTTCAATTATTAAAAAATCTTAACAACGAAATCGCAATTCTTAATTACAAAATAATTTCTTCTTAAAAAAGTAAGAAAAAAAAGATATGTTTGAAAGATCTCCAGTTTGTTTTGCGCGAATACTTATACTTAGATATCCTTCAATTTTCTTTGAGCGGAATGGCGCAATTGCTTCAGACACTACTCGTTATTCATATCAGCAATTCCTGCTCATTAATATTGCCTATATGACATCTAAATACCTCGTGGTTCTGTTTGTGTTGTTAGTTACCGCAAAATGCTGCATTGACGCAAATAAGATCTAAATATTATATATATTTTTATATTGTTGATTAATGCAGAAATGTCATTTTAAGACATATCATTTTAGATTGCGATCTACCTGAAATTTATTTTTTTCAAACGTCGCACAGATTTAAACAGCAAACACAGACTTCAAGCAACAACGGACTTAATTTTTAATTTAATGAATAGCAGATTTTAACAATTAAATAACGCAAAATTTACTACTATTCAATTTTACTGCTAAGAAAAAGGCAAAAGAAATAGCAGCTAATAATTTTAAAAATGAAGAAATGAAAATCAACACTCAGTAAACTAAATCATTTGTCTGAGAACTGATAGATAAAGAATATATTTTTAAAAAAGTGTCAATTATTATCTTTTAATAAAAGATTGCATATAAAATATGAATTTATACAATATAACACTACAAAAATTACATTCAATAAATACATTTCAGCCTTTTATGTTAAAATCGACAACATATTCAAAGCCGTATAAATTCTTTTTAATCTCAGAGGAACACGGATTTAAAAAAGTTTGACATATTTGACAGAAACTTTTGTAGGATAAGTATTTTCCTTTATAATGTTGTACGTATTTCGAGGATGAAGCATATATTCCGGATGATTTTCAATAAAAATTTTAAAACAGATTTTAGAAAGCCCATCAAACTTGTAAAAATGAAATTTCAAATACAACTCACGTTTGTCTACAAATGTATGATGTTTAATTCAAGTATTCATTTTTATTTCAAATTTTGTAGGTGATAACAACAATGTTTTCGGGTGTTAAAGAAATTTATGAAATATGCAATAAAATATTTTGTCACTTTTGGAAAATACTTTTAAGGGGTCAGGTAACCTTTGAAGCTTCCAAAAATCGATTTTTTTTAATAGCTTATAATTAAATATAATTCTTTGGGAACATTGAAAAGCAAACCCCATACAAAAAATCGCATTAGAAGAGAAGTTATGTCTAAAAAATTTGAGCTTTTGCTATATGATCAACGGGTTTTTCAATCTTTAAAGCCAATTTTCTCAAAACAACGATTTTGATCATTGCGCACACGATTTCTGAAAAACGGTTGCCTAGAATTTGACGAAATTTTTGGTGGATGTATTAAACATACAGAAGCACAAAATGACCTATTATTATGTTTCTCAAGTTAGAAGTTTAAAATTCACGGCTAATTTTGTATAAAAAAAATCTCGATATTTCGAATTAGTCTAAAAAAATTTTTTTCTCGTGATCTACAAGTTTTATTTTTTTCATTGTAGGTCATTTTGAAAACACTTTATATTTGTACTCATTAAAACAATTTTGGCTTGTTTCAGCCATTCAAATGGGAAAAATCATGCGCGCAATGAATGCAAGAATAATTCTTTCGTAAAGATTGTATTATCTTTAAAAATAAATAAAAAAAAAACTATATATGTGTATACCTTTTCTAACAACTTTGATTGATAAAATAAATCTTTCCTAATATGTGTTTTCAATTTTATAATTAAAAGTTAATTAGTTAAAGAATGACTGCAATTCATACAGAGGTCACTTTTCCATGTACTTTATTGGTTCAAATGTTACCTGACCCCTTAATCACATTTTACTAAATTAAATAAAAAAAAGTGAAATTGGTGAATAAAAGTTTCTTCTATTTTCTTCTTTTTCCAAGTAATACAGCTTTAACAGGGTAAAAAAAAAAAATAAAATAAAATAAAATAAAATAAAATAAATGAATACGCATTTAATCTTAAAAAGCGCTATTTATTCCCAAATCATATTATTTTTTATTATTTTAAATATATTTTTTCAACATTTAATACCTTGAAAAGTATCGTATTTTTTGCTTTATCTTTTTATCTCCCTTGTTTAAATGTTTGTGAAAACAATCAATAGATCAAACTATTCTCTTTATAATTATTGTTTATTTTATATTTTGTTTTTATTATACTACTTTATATATTTTCAATCGAGAAATATGATGAAGAATTTACAACATTAAATATTTCTTAAAAGACAGTTAAAAGAACTATATATTGTAATATATAATAAATATACATGACCTACCTAACTATCTCTATCACTGACAAATTTTCAGACATTTTTTTTTATACCGAAGATATATCTTCTGAAGCACTTACAGCAATATAATCACAACTTTGTTATTAAAGTCATATATATCTTCAAATTGCCTAAAAAATGGCTTTTTATGTTCCTCCATATAGTCATTCTGGAAAAAAAGAGTGTTCTTTCGCATAAATGATGACTACCTGTAAATGACTTTGACACTCAAAAGGCTTCTTATTAGGGGAAAGAAATGTATCTATTTTATTTTTTTCGTTCTAAGTTTGTCTAGAAGACTTACTTGGACATCTTTTGCGGTATGAATACAGTCGGACTCCTATTTAACGAACCTCTATTTTGTGAATTTCTCTATTTTGCGAGCTTTTCCTCGGAGCCAACAACATTTTGTGAATTTCTTCGTAAAATAACCTCCAAATAGCGAAGCTTATTCTCTATTTAACGAACTTTTACTTCTGATATATTTTTTTTCTCCCTATTTCTCAAAATATTTCAGGACACTTCAAACTTATTCTTTCTTTTACACATTTTATAATGCTCAGTAACCTTGAATTAGTTTTACCGGGTGCCTAACTCAACGAGAGCAGTATAATCCCTGTCATTCTTTGCATTTTATCCAGGAAATGCAAACTTTCAATATCCCCCTTTTCACACTCAAAAGGGCTGTTTTGTAGTAAATAAGTTTCAGTAATTAAATTTAAGGACGCATGCAGTAATACAATGCTTAAAATTACTTGTTATAATAAGTACGATAATGTCATTAAAATTCATTAATTTTAATGTAAATATTTTCTTAAAACTGAAAATACAGTGTATTTCCGGACAATATATTTTTTTAATTCTTTTTGTCCTTACAGATTTCTTTTTGATGGGTAAAATGAATAACATTACGAAAATAAATATGATTTACAAAAGAAAAGTGTGATTAGTTAAGTTTTTTAATAATGTTTAGTGTTTATGAATTAAAAATATGTTTTGTGTAGTTTAAAGTATTTAAAAGAGTTCATCTCTATTTAACGAATTTTCCAAATAACGAACTTTTTTCGGGATTTAGAGACTTCGTTAAATAGAGGTCCAACTGTATATTTTTATCAAAATCAATAGAACATAAAATGTTTTTTTTTTTTTTTTTTTTTTTTTTTTTTTTTTCCCAACCAGAATTTTCGGTATGCGATTTTATGCATGGCATTTTTATAGCGCAAAAAACACTCATAGCGTTTGTAAAACCATTTAAGTTTATTTCCTTTTCTTAAAAAAAAATTAGCTACCACATGGATAACATTTCAGATTATTAAAGGATAGAAAAGCAAATCAAACCTAAAACGTGTAAAGTGTGGAAAAAAATATAAAACATCTATTTTGGTATTTGAATATTGAGGATATAGCGTTATATTAGAAGTTATGAAGAAAAAAAAATTAAGTTTAAACCGGACAAATTTAAAAGGAAAATTTATTAAATTAAATACATCGGGAAGCAGTACGGGCAAAGCGATATAAGTAAGCGTGCTATCTTAAATTGGAGAAGTAACCGCAAGATTAAAAGCTAGGTCACAACAATCAAGGTCATGCGCCACGCAGCGGATGGAGTGTGAACTACAGGTAGATACCTAACCATTTTCATACTCACGCCACTAAAATTGCAAAGTGTTCTTCACCTTGATTAATAACTGAAGTGCTTTTACAAGGAGAAGAAAACTTCATGGTGTCAAGTGCATCTGGATGCCTCTCTCGCTACGCCGTTATATTGAAATAAATGTGGCAAACAAATTCATTTCTATGAGTGGGTAAAGATTTAAAAAATACGCGCCACACTAAAAGCCGGCGTATGTGAATAATCACTCCGTCCACAAGGTGGCGCAACTATGTTAATTTACGACTGATTCCAGCAAGTTTGTTCGCTTACTTATAACGCTTTGCGGTACGGGTAGGGCTCAGGGCTCTGAAGCTATCATACGACCGCAGTGGCTTCAAACTTATTATTAGAACACTATATTAGACTACACGCGATTAGTTTTCTCTTTTAAGAACTCGTTTATTTCTTCTTTTAGGTAAAAACATGAATCGGAAAATTAAAAATAAATAAAAAAACTGTCTCATGCTGCGCACATAAACATTTTGTAAAAAGATGAAAATATGTTACAGTGTATTTAAAGAAGAAACTGGTAGCATACTAGCACCATTCGAGTAGTTGCACATCCCATTTCTGTGATGCTCTGACGTGGGGTATTTTTAGAGTAAATTGATTTTAAAACTAATCTTTAAAAACTTGACCGGTTTTTTGCAACATAATACTCGGACGGCGTGATGGTTTGACGTGGAGTATTTTTGAGTAAATTGATATTAAAACCAATCTTTAAAAACTTGACCTTTTTTTGCAACATAATACCCGGACGGCGTGATGGTTTGACGCGGAGTATTTTTGAGTAAATTGATTTTAAAACTAATCTTTAAAAACTTGACCTTTTTTTGCAACATAATGCTCGGACAGCGTACTGTATGCGCGCCAAACTGAAAAAAAAATGGTGATTTAATAACAATGAATATCGCACAGACATTTGCAAGAAAATGAAAACATGGGCGGCGCACTGAATACGCCAACGCCATTTAAAGCCTAAATATTAAGTGTTGCCAAGCCACCGCTATTCTTCCGTAATATGTAGATTAATTTGACACAGTTTAACATTTTTCTAACCAGAAATAATATTTTTTGAACCTTTATTTATTGAATTTCATGTTCCTATGTGGAACATTTTTAATTACATTTCTGAAAAAAATAATAAAAAAATCTGGAGTAAACGTGTTAAACTAACCCACATAAAACGTAAGTTTAGTGGTAGTTTGGAACCTCTGTTTGTGCAATGTCGATTAATAGTATAAGCATGAAATATATAAAAACATATATAATTTAAATGAGAAAAAATAAAAAAAAATTACACGAATCAGGGCTCTTACGCCTCAAGTGAATTGAATACCAGATTCTTTGTAAATTTATATTTACTTCATTTAATGAAGAATTCTGCGTTTAAACATAGCTACCATTTCAGTACGAAAAATCTCGTAATGAAATCCATTAAATCTCATGGGACGCACAAACCCTGCAAATATACTGGCAGCGTACTGACATATCAATAAAAATAATGAAAGAGAGATTTGGAATTCGTCTACATGTAGTTCAATTAAAAATACTTCATTTTTAGTGAATTTTAACTACACCATAATCCGACATCAATATAATATAAATATTTAAATATCTAAATAGAAAACCATGATGAGAAATGTAATCCAAGCTGAAACTGTTTTACGAACTTTTATTTACAAGATGATTTCCAAAATCTGGGTACAGATGAATATATATGTTTGACTGAATTAATGTGTAAATATTTGACAAAGGAAAGACATTTCGAAGATGGATTCACATTTATCGGACTACTGAAGCTAGTATTTAAAAATATCCATCAGATAATGAATTCCTACAAAGTATGTTAACCCTTAAATGCGCAATTTTTTATTTTGTTTCTAAAAAAAATTATATATGATTCTCTGACAGTTTTAATACACGGGAAAAATAAAGAAAAAAATCTGAGATACTTTTTTCATATGATACGTCAATCTTTTCTTTTGTTGCACATCTGCAATACAAGTAAAAACTACTGTCGTGCGGCCGTTTTACGCTAAAATAATGCAAATTAGTAAATACTTTATTAAGTATGTCTCCAAATATCTGTTTATATATATATATATATTACCTTTAAACCTTTATTTCCCAAAATAGAATACGTTCTAGAAATTACGCAGTTCAGATAATCTGACTTTACACCAGAAAGTTTTAATGGCTAATTTCGCTTTATTTAAATACGGACTGTCTGTTTTTTAATTAAAACAAATATTACTATTTTAATTTTCTGGTGTGAATTAGGTATATGCGAATAAAAATAATCTATTAAATTCAAAACAATTGTTGTCCGCATATATGCAAAACTGCTCACTGAAGTGTTAATAACTGCCACTGAAGGAACATCAAATATTTAAGTATATGGGCAAACAACTCGTGAAAATCCATCTCAGTGATTAAATCTTGAGAAATGTGTTTTGTAATAAAAGGAAGGTGTTGCTGAAAATACCTAACAAGTATTTGTAAATAATAATTCTTTGGTGGCCATTTTTTCTTAATGTCCTCAAAGCGAAATTACACATGACTTTAATGCTGAAGTTTTAAACTTCGAAAATACGATATTTAAAAAGGTAAGCTTCCATTTTTATTCGATGAAAAATCTTTATTTGTATACTTAAACATATAGTAACTAGCAAAATTAACAATTAAAATATAAGTTAAAACAGGACTAACCCAAGTATCCAAGTGTTTCGTGACCCGCCTTTGTCTAATTTTGGAAAGATTTGTGAAATGATAGGATTAGAAATGGTATAGTTAGCAAATGGTTGGGAAATATTAGGTGGAGTGATCCATCTATTCGGAGAGCAGGATGAAATGTTTGGACCACTATAGGAGATTTCTTGGCAATTGTTTCGTTGCCTAATGGTACCGCAGGGTTGTGTTTCCTTTCAAAACGCCAGTAGGGGACGACAATCAACGGACAAATAGCCAATGTTGCCCT
The DNA here is from genome assembly GCA_963932465.1 of Maratus speciosus. Classification (NCBI taxonomy): domain Eukaryota; kingdom Metazoa; phylum Arthropoda; class Arachnida; order Araneae; family Salticidae; genus Maratus; species Maratus speciosus. Next base: position 286,062,920 of record OZ010799.1, read on the forward strand.
AACAATTTTAAGCAACTTGTGAAGCACGAAGTGCGAATTAAAGATTTTTTTAAGTTAGGTGACTAATTTCTATATTACTTTAATAAGATTAAACTCATTTTTATTATAAAAAAAATAAATAATGCCGTACGGATATCATCTTTTAAATTTATGTTTCAAGAGCCTATTCAAATGTGGAATGTAGTAGTTTATTTGACCAATAAAAAAAATAATTGGAAATACGTTTTTGTGAAAAATACGCTTTCGATAAGACACAGAAAGTAAGACAGTTTCTCATTTCTAGATTTATTCATTTAAATTCATAATTAGAAATACGTGATCAAAAAATAGCTTGACACTTGTCTGTATTAAAATTTTAAAACACACTAAAGCAGATAAAGCACGAAATGCACTTATTAACTTTAGTTTCAGCTTCACATTGTATAAGGAAATGTTGCTGATTTAGGTTTGAGTACATTTCTAATTACAGGACTAAATTGATTTTAATAAAAAACTTATAATTATTTACATAACTAAATCTTTATTTATATATGACCTTTTATATCAACAACATTTTTTCGTACTAAATTATAATTGGACAAGGAAAACTTGGAAACAGACATTTAGTGTCAATCGTTTAACAATATAGAGGCCGCAAACTGTGTTGCCCAAATTGGCTGTTTTTTATTATGAAATTCAAGTAAATGCCAAAAAAGTTTTAATACTAATTTTCTTTGTTTTATTCACGAAATATCTATAATTGGAATAATCAAAAATAACTACTCAATCTTTAAGGAAGAATTTAGAATCCCGTAACGACAGTTTTATAAATGACGCATAAATATCCCATATATTTTTAATGGGGAATCATAAAAAAAGAGAATGCTTTATCTGCAGATACACCACTTTTACTCATAATATTATCGATAGATATACTACCGATGAACAGCTAGATATCTATGTTTCATATAGTAAAGATCAGGTCACGACAAATACAGTCGCCAGGTCGCCATAGACGATCAAAATATTTTAACTGAAGACCGGAAGCATCAAAATTAAATTATTTATACAGGGTTCCTACATTTTCAGAACAAATACGAGTATTTTTATGTAGGAAAACTCGACTTATGTAATCGCGAAAACACGATTTCGAAAGGCGAGATTTTGTCTAAAAAATAATGGTGTTTAACTGACCTAAAGTCTGGTAAATTTCCTGGTGGGTAGGAACTTTGTTTAACAATGATTGTGTTAAATATCCACACTGCAAATAAGGGCGTCTTAAATTCAGACACATGTGTGACTGAAAGAGTAATTCAGACACTTAAGTGTCTGAATATGGAATTTCAGACATCATAGGTGTCTGAAATTAAGACACTTAAGTGTCTTACTATATGATCATGGTATAAACACTGTAAACTGAAATGTCTGAAATTCAGACACATAAGTGTCTGAAACTGGAGTGTTCAATTTTCAGACATTTTAAAGTGTCTTAATTTTTAAGACACGTGTATATGTCTGAATTTAAGACATTTAAAACATCTGAATAGCATCCATTTTTGATCACCCAGCAAGTTTTGCTATAGGCAATCAATTGTTCACTGTTTTTTGTAAGCTTTATTCACTGTAAAAAATAACCGTTACAATATGGAAATTATATTGCCAATTGGGACGCCAATTTACGTATTTTAATAGAAATTTACTGCCGTAAATTCCAGAAAATTTTCCATTTTTTGTTAAAAAATCGGAATTTTTAAAAAGATATTAATTTTGTCGCACATTTTTTTTTTCTCTTTTTTAAATTTTATTATGAAATTCGAAATTATAGCATGTTTAAAATTTACTTAATTATAAACCTTAATTACTTAATTATACTTAAGTAAACTAATTAATTGATGTTTTTAAAAATTACTTTAGAAAAAAAAACTATTTACTTAATTATAAATTTAAGATCCAGTGCAACTTTTTGCACACTTTAACCTTTATAATATTTTGATAATTTAATAATAAAACTTTAAATTGTTTGATTGCAAACGCACTTTAAAATTATCCAAATACGGAAACACACCAAAAAAATCGCAAAAACAAAGGTATATATTAGTACAGTACAGTATTTCATTATTTAACATTTTAAAAGCATTCAGAATTACACCAACCAAAACTTTCTAGCTTGTTACGACGCTTGTATTTTTTTTTACAGCTATAACACTGCCTCTAAAATATGCTAGTCCCCTCCAAATCGCAATTCTGGATGCACCACTGAATCTGTGTGGTATCCAAAGTGTATGCTGATTCTACTTCCCTCTGAAATTTGAAGAAAATGTCAAGTTTAATTACGAAATTTTCGCAAAAGAAAAATAACTGGAATATATCTCAAAACTGTGGCGCCATCTATATTGCATAAGAAATATCGAACTTATTATTAATTTGCGCATTTAAGTGTTCGATGGTGGTTATTTTAGTTCGTTATAACTATTATTTTGGAATTATATGGAATATTTCTGAAATTTTTTACTACATAACGTTTTAACTAATGATTGAGTATTGATTTAATTCAGGAATGATCTCATTTCACCGTAAGAAAATTAGTCTCATCGAAAACTTTTAACATGTATTTCGATCGAAAAAAAGGAAGATAAAAATTATTTGTGCAACTATAAAACACTGGTTTTTATTATTTTTGAAGAAAAATTATATACAATATTTATAACTGAGAAATTTTGTTCAGAATATATGGCATATGGAATATATAGGAATTAATGAGTCCAATTTAAAAAAAAAATTGCCATATATTCAACCGATCTGAAAAAAAAAGAAAGAAAGAAAAATCAAAAAATAGAACACTATATTTCTTCACACACTTTTATATACACATACCTTCGCATTAACATTAAACACAGGCTTTGGGCAAAAATATATGCATTTTTTTAATGAAAAATTGATTTTATTTTTAATGGGCGTTGAATTACGCCCCTCCCCCAAACACACAACTGAAACGGGACAAGCCCGAATTAAATATATATAGATATGAATTAAATATATATGTAATATATATACATATGCACTGTTAAAACATTTTAAATATTTTAATATTTCAAAAATAACGTCTGTTATCTGTATTAACAATAATATTTCTGTTCTGAAAATTTCTTCGGTAGAAGTAGAAAACCTTCTGCTAATCTTACATTGCAGGAAAAGCAAAATATTCAAAATTCTAGAGAGAAGATGTGTGAAATCTGTTAAAATTATTAGCAGATAGACAAAATATTTACCATTTCCGTAAAATAAATTGCGAGTCACAAGTAACTAACAATATTTGAACATCCTAGGTGTGAAATCGTGGCCGAGAGGGATTATCGCACAGTCTACGGACCATAAGGTCGCGAGTTCGTATCCCGCGACGGGTAGGTGCAATGTTGTTAAGGTATATGTTAAATTCACTGGTGTTGTAAAAGTAGTTAATCATGTAAAATGTGCAAGACTTTGTATTGAAATACATGTGTACCCTTCTCTTTTTTTTTTTTTTTTTAAATACAGAAATTTTCCAATAAATAAATAAATAAATAAATAAATTTTTCCAGAAATTGAAGAAAATTTTCAATAAAATACGTAAATTGTACTGGCGTCTTGATTGACGGTACAATTTTTATATTTTGAAGGATTTTTTATTCTGTGTATAAGGCTTTCCGAAAAATGGCTGCTTTTGCAGAGAAATTAAAGGTGGTCAAACATGGATGCATTTCAGACATTTGAAGTGTCTTAAATTTAGACACATACAAGCGTCTTAAAAATTTAGACACTTTAAAATGTCTGAAAATTGAACACTCCGTTTCAGACACTTATGTGTCTGAATTTCAGACATTTCAATTTACAGTGCATTCGCTTAATGATTATAAAACATAGAAAGCTACAGATATGTAGTGCTTTGAATTAAAAGAAAATTCAAACATACATAAGAGCATTCACCAGAAACTAAAAAGCAAAAATTATAAAAGTATACAGAATTTGAAGATCCATTTCAGAAAAACAGTTTGTAATATTCTTATGTAAGATATAGTGCGTAAATTTGTTACTTGATGGACAGCGATCAGTGTATTGTTTAAATAATTTAATTAAAAATTGATATTAGTAAAGAATAACTAGTTTCCATGCTATAGCACGCTTCATTTATCAAGCTATATAATGTAGGGTAGGGGAGTACACAGTGAGACATGGTACACAGTGAGACAGCAGCCACTTTGACATATAGTTGTAACTTTTTCTTCAAGCTGGCACACACACATAACGATCTCATCTTATGCAACACGTGGATGTAGTTTCGGCACTTCAGTTACTCGTCCGAAAAAATAGTAAATAATTCCTTATTTTATAATGGTTAAAGTTACATAAACGTCTATTTTAGAATTTATTTCCGTCAATATAACATATATTTACTTAACCGAAACTAGCTATATCTAATAATAGACTATTTCGGCAAAACAACATAAAGTTTTTAAAGCGATGAAATTGATGTAACATATGAGGCATCCATTTTGTTACAACGTAACGGAAGTACACAGTGAGACACACAGTTATGGTACACAGTGAAACGTGTCGTATTGTGTATCTAATATGTGGTTCTAATGTCAAAAAAGTTATTTATTAATAAAAGAAGGTTTCTCTTTCTTTCTCTCTCTGTGTGTGAGCGTGCGATGGCTAGGGAAATTTACTATATGTAAGAGGCTGAAAATTTGCATGAAGTTAGCCCAAGGCCTGCCATTTTCTACCCGAGGCTCATATTTTTATCATTTTGACAATCTAGAAATATTAATTAGAAATAATAAACTGGAGAAAATTTTATTGATAGAGTGTAAAAATGTATGATTTATGAAAATATATTCATTGTCTCACTGTGTACTACTTGTGGTACACAGTGAGACAGTTTTCGATACCCCGTTACGCTGCTTCTGTGCTTTTATAAATAACTTTTTTAAAGCCATTTATACATTAATGTGTTGCGCATTTGTATAACTTAAAGATGTAGCAAAAAATTTTCGAAAGAATAAAAATCGTCGCCATTTGTTTGGTAACAATAATTTTCGTCTCACTGTGTACTACCCTCCCCTATACTTAAATTTTTAGAGTTATATAGTTTTGATATGTTTCGTTGAGAAATTTCTATTTATATTACTTTTCTAAATTAATGCATTGACCTGCATTAAAGATTTAAGGCATCGTGATATGCCATAGCTATGACCATGATTATTATTTATCCATCAATTCATAAACAATTGCATGCTTTTTCATAATAGATTATTATTTTATTTCTAATGGAATAAAAAGTTATAACAGTGGGGGAGGGAGGCGTAATTCATTTTACTAGCGTCTAAATTTTTTTGCTGGCTTCAGGATTTTTTCTAATTTGTAGAGCCCTTGTCTATACAGAAGAAAAATATACACTACTTCTCAGAATATGCACTAAATAAATATATTGTGAACTAACTTGCCGATTTTTTCTCAAATATAATAAAGAATATAGAAATCTATTTAAAGCTACTTTAATGAGACTGCTTTTTCTGATGCACACAAATAAATATTTAACAGATAATAAACATCCAAAATCACATTTCTATATCGCATGTCGAGAGAAAAAAAATACCTCGTATTCGTAAAGTAAAAATAATCGGAAATGAATTTTTAAAACAATTCTTTTCGTTATTCATTGTAATAAAGAGAATTTCTCATTAATAGATCCATTAATACTATGCTTAAGTAAAGATCTGCCGAATAAATCGTATTCAATTAAAAATGGAAATGTATTTTTAGAAGGAATCTTTTGCAATAAGTTACCGATATGAAAATAATGCAAATGTATGGATCCTTTAACATTATGCATAGGTAAAGATATATTATCAACAAACAGCTAAATGTAACAATAGAAAATGTACGTGCTTTATCAAAGAAACAGAAAACGTTACTTACAGTAAAAAAAAAAGTTAAATATAGAATTGAATCTTTAAATATTTTATTTAAATATTTTTTTACCAAAAAAAATTTCCTCAACAATAGCATTTTCGTTGGATTCCAAAGAATTGTTTAATATTAGAAACAAAAATTATTTATCCTGAATATCTAAATGTGTATTTTACATGGCTTGTGAAATATATACAGTGTTTCATATTGATGTATTGATGTACATAAATATTGTAAATGAATTTTCATAACTAATCTATTAGTAAGTTATTGTTTTAATGCAAATTGCTTTTTCAAAGATTCATTAATACTATGCATAAGTACAGATAAAAAAAATCATATTCACGAAGGGAAGATAAATAATCGTAAAAGAATTTTTAGAAGTTAGTGAATCAAATTACTTTATTATTGGCAGTTTATTTGATAGTATATACAACATGTATTATGAACAACTTTAATAATAACTAATCGATGTGATAATAATCCTATTTAAAGACTTTTAATATTATTATGAAATATAGATATATTAACTACAAACAGCTTAATGCAAAAAAAAAAAAGAAAAAAAGAAAAAATATGTGCCATTTTAATTTAAAAGAAGTAAAGAATCGCACTTATAATAAATTAAATATACACTGCTCAAAACAATTAGGGGAGCAAATGGTTTTAACAAAGTTACGCAAATATTTACACCGATAAGTAACGTAAAATAAAACATCCATAATTTCAAGAGTAGTAGAAAACAGATTAAAAAAAAACTTCACATGCAAATTAATGTTTATGACGTCAGAAAGTAGAAGAAGGAGATAAGTGTAGAAATCGGGATTTTGCTGAAACGTCTGTTTCAATGTCTCAGTTGTAAAATTCAACTGCTCAGCTTGTGTTTTGAGAAAAGGTGACTTGAAAATGTCACAACAATTTGATTTAACGAAATCCATGGCTTGGCGTATTATCGAGACAGTTGAATCTGGTGAAACACAACGAAGTGTAGCGGACGCTGTTGGGGTCGCAAAAAAAGTCAATGCAAGGCTGACTAATCGATTCCACGACTCATGGAATGGTAGATATCGACAAGGGCAAGGTCGGCCATGTGCTACCACGGAAACTGGTGGCCAATATATCCTGTTAACAGCTCGTCGAGACGGAACGAGCAATGCTAATGTGCTGCAAACACAGTTGTTCTTGGCCACAGGACGAAGGGTGTCCAGCCAAACAGTCTGAAATAGGCTTCATCAGATTGTCTCTATGCACGTAAGCCAATGGTCTGTATTCCGTTGATTTCAAGCAACTGTGCGGACCAAAGAAGGTGGGCAACTGAACATCGAGTTTGAAGGTAACGCTGTTGGAGTCAAATTCTATTTACAGACGAGTCCCTATTCAGTCTGGATGTGACATCTGATGTGTTTTGGCATGGGGGGAAAGATGCACACAAAATAATTTCACATTCGTTCGTGAAAGGTTACATTACAGACGAGGTGGGTTGATGCTATGGGCTGTAATCAGCATAGGTGGACGTACGGGTCTGTATATCATTTAGAATGACACTTTGATTGTCCGAAGTTGTACGGACAAGATACCGAGACCTCATGTCGTATTTTATGTAGCAGCAATTAGTGATTTCTTTTTTTCCATGCATGATAATGCCAGACCTCCTACAATTCGTCTTGTGGAAAACATGCTTGAAGCTAAAACAATACAGCGTATGTAATGAACAGTATGCTCTCCTGACCTAAATCCGATCGAGCATGTTTGGGACATACTCAGACGACGCATTGCTGCGAGACCAAGGTCTCCTGTTACTGTTCGGGACTTGGAGATTGCAACTCTTGAGCAGTGGAAAAGTATTCCCCAAAGTCTTATCGATAACCTCATCGCATCCATGAAAAACAGGTGTGCAGCAGTCTTAGCTATTCGAGGAGACCAAACACCATATTGTAAATCTTGCATCATTTACAAACAATACTTTTTTTATCATTTACATGAAACCATATTGTTGACCTAAACCATCTTTTCAAAGAATAAAAACTCCCTTACAAATTGTTTTGCGTCTTTTTTCTATATTGTGCATTGATATACGTGCACTATCCATTTTATGCCCATACATGGCTGTCTTGCACTGTTCTCTTCACTTTTTTGCTTGCTCCCCTAATTTTTTTGAGCAGTGTAAAATGGAATATAGCTTTTAAACATGATAATTTAAATATTTCTGAAACTAAAAACATATAATAATAGAATTTTTGTTAGATTCCAATGCATCATTAATTAATAGAAACTCAAATAATGACACCATAGATATGAGTATTTAAAATTCTATTTCTATATGGCCTTACAAATCTAGAGAGTTTTTCCGTTTCACCTATTCAAAACCATTGGAAATGTATTTTTAGAGCTAATCCATCCGTAAGTCATTGTATTAATGACAATTGCTTTTTCAAAGATTCAAAAATACTACACCAAAGTACAGATATAACACAAAAACCTTACATTCACGTATAAAAAAAATAATCTTAAAAGTATTTCAAGAAGTCATTGAATTTAAAACATATGATTAATTTTAGATCCATTAGTATTATGCACAAGTAAAGATATATTATCAACAAACAACTATATGTTAAAATAGAAAATGTACGTGCTGTGTGAAAGGAATAGAAATAACTAATCGCAAATACCGAAAACTAAAAATAGAATGATTATTAAAGATAAAGATGCTAGTTTCTCTTTTTCCCGACATCTGCCTGGGGAAAGAACGTGAAAAAAGGAACAGCACAAAGAATAAAAACGCTTTGTCACTTGTCTTTTTCATCTGTAATTCTTTGAAATAAGGCAATTGCTAACGTATAGATCTATTACTTTAATCTATTACATTATTTATAGATTCATTATTTTATTTTCATTGAAATTCATTTCTAATAACGTAAACGAAGTACTAACGAAGTAATGGTAGTAAACGAAGTGATGGCTATAAGAATTACAAATACTATATAATATATTAAAATACTATATAAAAATATCCCAATAGGAACTTTCAATTGTTCAAATATTTCGTATTCACTCATAAAATATTAATAGAAATATATTTTTAGAACTAATCTTTCAAAAAGTGAAGAAAATGAAGGCAATCTTTTTATTTATAGATTCATTAATACTACATGATATAACAAAATACATCACTTTCATCAATAAAAAAGAGGGATAGAAAATGTTTTTTTTTTCCTTAACTGTAGGTAAATTATTGAAATAAAAAAGAACAGATTATTTATAAATCCATTCATATTACGTAGAATTAAATATATATATTATCAACAAATAACTAAATGTAAAAATTGAAAAGTAAATGCTTTGTGAAAGAGAACAGAAATAACTAATCGGAAATACCGAAAACTCAAAATAGAATGATTATTAAAGATGTAGATGCAGGTTCTGCGACTGCTGCCTGGGGGAAGAATGTAAAAAAAGTAAAAGCATAAAGAAGCAAAACTCGCCGTCACTTGTCTCTTTTATCCGTAATCTTTTCCTACCCAACCTTTGAGGACTGAAGTTATTACTTCATTCCTCATAACTTGGGTGCATTGAGTTATTTTGTATGACAGTCAGCAACTTATTATGATGAATAGATGAAGGGTAAAGTAGAATTCTGAACAGAGTTTGACTAGTTTCGTCTATTGTGATAGATGCTTATGTAAAAAAAAAAAAAAAATGCATGATTTTTTTTGTGTTATTTTGATTATTCTTCATATAAAGAAAGGTTGACATTTAGTGAACAATTGAAACGTTGCGAAATAATAATATTAAAAAATTGTAACGTTTAAACGATTTCATTTTAAGGGACCGATTTTAATGGTACCATTTTAATTTTAGTATACTATTTAAACTCATAGTTGTCACCGAGTTGAGCGACAAGCTGCTTACTGCAGATTATGGTGTGCACAGTATTTATCGTTCATTTGTAGGAGCACAAAAAATAATTCGGTTACTGCACTGTCTAAGAACAATAATTGCTGGAAGTACGTTTTAAGTTGTGCCACGTGATTTTATTTTAAACTAAATTTTTGCCGGTTAATGTGCATAAAATCTATAGATGATATACAAGGTAGCACAAAAGATCTGGAGTACATTTTCGTTTGTTGACAGAAATTGATGAAGGGGAATTTACAAGGGTGCTATGCGTTTCACAACTGAATTAAATTTTAGCATGCTATAGTGATTAAAATAAGCATATTTAAGTTTGGAACGATGTTGAACTGTTTTCTAAGTGTGCCGTACTATTTTTTAAACACGCCGTGCAATTTTTTAAGTGCGTCGTGCTAATTTTTAAATTTCTTGACGATATTGCAACAAAGATGTGAGATTCTTAAATAAAAATGCATGATTTTTTTGGTTTTTCGATTATTCATATAAAGAAAGGTTGACACTTAAGTAATCAATTGAAATGTCGCTAAATAAAAAAAAATATATATACATTTATAAATTGTAAAATTTAAGCAATTATTTTAATGGTAAGGATTTGTTTTTTCTATTTTAATTAAAATTTATTTTATTAATTTAATAGTAATTTTATATAAAAAAATAATTAGAATCAGATTTAGATTTTGTAAAAATAAAAAAATTTAAACAAATTCAGGGCAAATACAAAAACTTTCAGGTATAGCTATAGTCATTACCTAACACTGGTATATTTTGTATATGTTTTTAACCAAGAGCATACAGTTATAAAAATAATAAGTAAAACATTCGTAACGAATTAACATAAAGTCCCCGATTCCCCCCATTTAAACAAAAGAAAAAATTGTCTTTGTTTCTACCAATAAGGTTATCTGAGCGAAATATGCTGGCTGGTTGTCGGCCCAGTTAGCTTAAACGGAAAAGCATTGGCCTTGTAAACCAAGGATCTGGGTTCGATTCCCAGCCTGGGCATTTTTTCGCTCAGTTGGAAATATTCAATTCGCAAATTGTCTTTAATCTGGAAATCAAATCAAAACAGTTTTTTACTGTTCATAATGTGTTTAAAATATTGAACTTTGCATACATTTTTTCATACAGCATTATTCAAATCTATTTCGCAAAATACAAGGGGAAAAAAAAGAAAGAAAATAAGCAAAAATCACCTCCATAAAAAAAGCCATAATTATAAATTGCACGGTTCCTAGCCGAACCCTATTTATTTATTAATTAACACTAAAAATATATATTTTAACTAGTCTTTCAATGGACTTTATCATCTTCGGTGATAAATTACTTAGAATTGATTTCTATCTGTGTCCAAGCAAAATTGAGGTAGACATACCATATATCGGAATATAACTGAAACTTTGGGTAGGAACACTTAATGGATTTTGGCACACTTCCACCGCTTTTCGTGATATCATCTTAACCTCTTCGGGCCCTGGGTCCTCAAACGGGGACCTCTGTTGTTTTCCTTATAAAAACTAAAATGTCCGATTTTTTTTTCTTTTTCACATCACTTCTTAATAGCTGAATGTTCTTTGAGATCAAAGCAAACGAATAAATGGCAACATCTAAGCTGATTTCCACATAAAATAAAAGTTATTTTCATCTGAGTTTGCAAAATGCCTAAAAATGCCCAAAAGACAGTATGATCAAGAAAGTGGGAATTTTTCATAAGTATTTAATTTAAATCTTTTTCAATAAAATATTTTGAGGATTTGTAAGTTATTTACTTGTGTAAAGCTCTTATTTTGTGATTGAGTTAATTTAGGTTAATGGTTATTAAACTGATATTTTAAGGGGATTTGTAATTTTAGATCCATATTTTTGAACCTAAATTACTAAACGCCTAAAGGGTCAATTTCAGAAAAGATATTTTTTCTCTCATTTATGATGTCATTTTGTTTGGAAAAATCAATGAATAAGACTTTGTATTATTATTTTTGCTTCGGAACAGAAGAGGATAATTTAAAAAAGCGATGAAAATCTGTTGAAAAAATACTTACGTTTTTATCATTTTCTAACATAGTTGAAAAGGTCGTATTTTTCGGTTTGTTTGACTGCATCTCTGTCTATTCTCTACCTCTCGTAAATATACTCGGATTGCTGTGAAAATGATGTATATTAGCCATTTCCAGCGCGGTGTAATTATGTTTGTAAAATGATGAAGTGATTGACAGACAGTAGAATTTATAAACGATTTTATTAGAAAATAAAAAAAAAACTTGCTTATTTTCGCGTACACTAAAACCTCCTTAAACGACCACGTTCGGTTCCAATAAAAATTGGTCGCTCCGAGAGGTAGTCTCTTAATGGAGGTTATGTTTAAATCTAGATTTTAATTGTTGAAAAAAGGTGACAAATAATGTTACTAAAATTTATTTTTCACATTAGGCAAAAATATAAGAATTTAAGAATCAAAACAAAAGTTAATTACATAAGTTAATTACTGCAGATTTTAAAAAAAATGAATGCATTGACGTTTGCTTTGATTTTACGGTTTTATCTTTTATAACTAATATTTCCAAGACCTTTCAATGTTCAGTAAATAAATGCAATTTTTTTTAGACGGGAACAAATAATGACAATTTCATTAATTTATCTATTTCTTTGAGAGTTTCCTGACAGAATAGAGCAGGGGAGTTTATTGACCGTCATTCTTAATTTGTCATCAGAGTTAAAGACCCTGTCTAAAAAGGCACAAAGGGGTTAACACTTAAAAGTTACCGGAATTTTAAAAAATCTAAACTTAATTTAGAAGTTTGAGGAATAATGCGCTCTCCGGAATTATTTTTCCAATAAAACCTTTTTCAAGCGACCATGAAAAAATGGAATTTATTTCATTTTATTCAATGAAATGGGTCGCTCATGGAGGAAGTTAAACTGGGATGGTCTCTGAATGGAGGTAAAATTAGTATTGAGCCTATGGGAATAAATTTCGTTCCATGAAAAAATGGCCGTTCAGGGAGGTGGTCGCTTAATGGAGGTAGTCACACAGGGAGGTTTCACTGTACTTTATAAAAGGAAAATTTTAATCAAATACATTGGCTGGCAGTAAACTTGAAATTAGGTGGTATTTTTGTGGACAGCGCCCACTAAAGGGTTAATGAAGTTTTCTGTGGCATGTTCGAAACTGAAAATAAAGTATGTAGCATTTACAGTTCATCTCCAGGGATATTCAAAAGCATTCCGTTACATCACAGTATATGTGGAAAAAGAGGTGTACTACGCTGGGGTGTATTACAAGGCTCTAGAATTTGGTTTGAATATAATTTATCGTTCATTTACAGGAACACACAAAAGAAAATTTTGTTACTGTACAGTCTATAATCAATAATTGCTGGAAGTGCGCTTTTAGTTTGGGTTAACGTTGCAAAATTTAACTGTCTGTTTACATATTACTTGATGTGTACATATTCTATAGATCATATAAAGGGCTGCAAATAAAAATTGGGTATGTTTAAGACTATTGATTGTAATTGCAGAAGTCGGGATTTCAAATATGTTATACGTTTTCAAATTGTTTATTTAGACATCATTCTTCACCTTAATAAACAGTAAAGTTTTTTCAGGATTCTGAAAATGTTGGACAGTTTTTCAAAGTCTGTGCTGTGTGCATGATTTCTTGTCCCTGTTTATTTATAGTTGAAGTTCTGAACAAAAAATCGAATTCAGATTTCAAAGGCACAGATTGCATTATAAACCAATTAATTAAACGCAAGACGACGATCCTATGGGGTTAATATTTCTTATTATTTTGAACATACTGCGGTTGACATTACACTTCCTTATCAATAGTTTGAGGCCAAAAAGTACACTGATGTCCAAAATTAAGGACCAGTCACAAAAAGCTAATTTTTAAGTAAGCGAATACTCAAAAGGAAATAATATAATTCAAATAATTACTATCCCTACAGCACCGCTAGTTCATATAGCATCTCATTCATGTCACACATAGTCACAAGTCTCACAGTCACAACGGTGAAACAAAAAATAGGAAATTCCACACGTCTCATTATGAGTCTCAAATGATCACTATATGTGACTCCACTGAGAAGTCAATGTGACTGCTACTTTGTCACGAGTCACCAGGTAACTTTACAATGTAGTTACATTCTGACTCTCATGTGATTGTCATTTTTAGACTCAATTTCAAAGTTATCATGAACGTTGCATTAGGATAAGTCACCAAACAATATAACATTACAGTCACATGGTGACTTTTCACGAAAGGGCACAATGATGACTTGACAGTAGTCACTCTGTCACCTGAAAGTCATCATGTGACTTTAATGTGACATTATTTCATAACTTATCACAATGCAGCGTTCACGATGACTTTGAAATTGAGTCTACAGATGAGAGTCACATGTAACTACATTGTAAAGTCACATGGTGACTCGTCACAAAGCAGCAGTCACAGTGACGACTCAGTGGAGTCATATATAGTGATAATTTGAGACTCATAATGAGATGTATGGAATTTCCTATTTTTTAGCTTCACCATAGTGACTCTGACACTTGTGACCATGTGTGACATGAATGAGATGTTATATAGACTAGCTGTGCTGTAGAGATAGTAATTATTCGAATTATATAATTTCCTTTTGAGTATTCGCTTACTTGAAAATTAGCATTTTGTGATTTGTCCTTAATTTTGGACACCAGTGTATTTAATAAACATTTCAAATGACAGCATGTGCACTAAAAAATTTAAGACAGTAATAACAGTAGCGAAGTTTTATTTAAAGAAGTTGTAGTTTTTTTTATATATATAGGAACTACTAAAACGATTTTAATACTTTTTTATTAATAGCTTTGACAATAGCTAGATAAATTCGTTGTTCGGAAAGAAGGATAATAATTATTATTATTATTATTAGCCAGTTTATAACCGAAAGTAAAATCATATGTAAAGCAACCAATGTCGACGTGCCTTTTTCGGGAAAATTACGGAAGCGATTTTTAGTATTTTTACCCGACTGCCAAGAAGGTTTATGTGTTTCACGTGTATCTGGGTATGGGATTTATTTATACCCTCGGAACACCCCAACGGCTGGGTGGATTTTAATGAATGAGGTCTCTATCAATTCATCCTAACCGTCTGATGGTTATAGGCTAGGTTTTGTTTTTATAAATTTAAAACTGCGCCCGTAAAGTACAAAATGTCTGTAGAGACGAAAGAATTTTCTTACGCACGATCTTGAGTGGCATATCATTGGATAGGTCTTTAAAAATTAAGACGATGTTTCATTGACTATTTTACAGTCAGAAGCTCCGTTTAAATATTACACAACCTGGAAGTTGTGTAGGTAGTATGTCTAGCTTTATTTTAACTCTAACCATCATAGACATCTATAGGTCTCATCAAAACTGTGCTTATAGATAGGAACTAACTATTAAACACAACTTAAAAGTCATCAATACAAGTAAGTAAAAAATAGGTAAGTAATATAAAAAATAGATTCACATTGGTGAGAAATAATAATTAGTTCGCTTTTTACGCAGTTGGGTTTTTTGATTTTTTTAATTTAATTTTCGCTTATTTAAAATAGTTTTTGCAGAACTATAAATTGATTTTTCAGGAAAAAATAAATAAATAAATTGAAATAAAAAAAAAACATGAGTTTCGTTTCCTGGAAAAAACTTTTTATTTATTTGCTGACGAAATTGCACAAATATTTTATTTTCCATTTCTTGCTGAACGATCAAGTTATAGGTACAAATGGTACAGTCGTGGAAAAAAAAGTAAACATCCCTTACTAACTCTGCAAAAAATGGTTGCAGATGAACGTTACTGGTAGAAAACGATTGGCTATAAAGTGTACTTTTAAATAATGTATATAAAATTTGCTTAGGGAGTCATCTACCTAACAAAACGAACCCAAACTTTGTTGTTGTTTTTTTCCAATAGCAATACCCAAGTTTGTCACTATGAATAAATTCCACACCCTTCAATTACCCTAAAAATAATTTTTCATGAAATTCGTACCATTAGTTTCAGAGAAATTAATTATTTAAAAATGAGCCTATTTTATGGGCTGCATCCAAATTGAAGTTTGGTACTCGATTGTGGAAATGCTACAGATTGACTATGTCATTTCTATTAATATATTATTTCTTGTCCATATGACCATTTCACTCGCTTAACTATTAGACTATGGCCAGCCAAAATCTTCCAATGAAATGAGCAATATATATATATATATATATTTCAAATTATACTTTTTACACACCATAGACCCTACCCCCATTTTGACGTTTTAAAATCATAATTCGAAATCTACTTGCCAGAAACATTTGAAATTGAGAATTTGCATAAAGCAGGAAATAATAAATATAAATCTACCTTAAAATTGTAGATATCAATTCATATTTGTTTCGAATATTAATTTCATATTTCATATTTTAAAATTATTTACATTACGAATTCAATGTATTTATGCTTAGGATTTTTATTACGATAACCAAAACAAAAAATTATCGCAATAGGATAATAATTTTAGGAGATATTAATAAAAATATGAAAATGCAGTTTAAAATTAGAAGCTCTAAATTTTTAACGATTGAAATTCAAAAACTTATCATCCAAATGACTTGAAATTTGTTCCTATGAATAGTTTGAACCAAAAATTAAAAATGTATTGTCAAAATTGAGTGCTGACATTGAAAAAAGCAAAGTTTTGTCTGGTTTTGATTTTTAGATGGCCCCCTAAGAAAATTTTATACACATCAATTAAAAGTAGACTTAATTTCCAATCATTTGCTATTAGTAACGTTCATCTACAACATTTTGTTGCAGAGTTAGCAGGGAGGGGGGGGGGGTAATTTTTATTCCAAGACTGTACAATAGGTACAAATGCTACAATAGCTACAAAATGATATCTCAAATAGTTTACATTTTCGAAACGTCTTTCACCATTTTAATTTAATTAAAGAAATAAAAAAAATATTTTTGTATAGTGTTTGTTAATAATATAGAAAAAGAGCTGATATTTGAAAATCTCTCTGGAAAAAAAATTCACTCTTATACAAAAACTCTACTTTTCTTAATTGAGAAATATCATCAACATTTCGTTCGACTGTAACTCTAATCAAGAGAAATGAAACACTAAAAGAATTGTTGCCAAAACTTAGAACAAAGAATAAAAAACGATGTAATGCAGAAACAGTAATGGGAGTTATGTTTTAGGAGAAATGATATCGATTAAAGTATATTGCGTAAGCTGAAAAAACAAATGACTGTTTCAAAGCATCATTACTTAGAGCTTATTTGTATTTTATTTTGAGTGAAAAAAAAGTGCACAATATTCTACAGAAGTTATTTTCTTGATAGCATGAATTATATTAAATTGAATAAACAATTACAAGCTATTAAATACTTAAACTAAATATATATAAAAATATTTTACCTGTTTTCCCAAATTCTCTTTCAAATTACAAGAGTAGGTTTTATTTTAAGTAAAAATGGGATCCATGATACTTTAAATGTTTATAAAAAAGGAAAGTTCTTAAATAATACATAAGTATCTCATAAAAAAGTTAACTTTAAACATTTGACAATTTCATTCAGCTTTATATATTCTACGTAATTGTCCAATAAGAGCAAGTTATAACTAAATAAAAACCAATTTTAATTGCGTTAAAAAATCAAGTTCATTTTCTCAATGTTATTTAATAAGTACCAGATCAACCTTACAGTAACGAACTGCTGGCTGATTTATGGTGCAAACGTCTTTCAAGCCAATTTTTATTAGCATGCATATAAACAAGTCCAAGATAGTCAATTCACAGCATCAAATAGCCTTGTATACTTATGCTGTTTAAATAATTAGCTAATGTAGATTTTACAGAGCTAAATCTATAAATAACTTGTATGTGAAAAAAACAAAACAAAACGTTATTTCTCTAAAAATTATGTTTTTAAAAGAAAGAACGAAATGATAATAATAAAAAAAACGTTAATCTGATGCCTACAATAAATATAATAAATAAAATAAATAAAAAATATAAAGTAACGAAAACTTGACATTAATCTAAAAAACCGTCTGCGATATGGAAGAGTTGGATGAGTTTTCCAGAAACATATACAATTACATTAAAAAGTCTTCATAAAATAAATAATTTTGTTGACAAGAAAAGTTATGCTAATTATGTATGAAGTCCAAGTACCATTTAATATATAAAAATGAAAATTTGTCTGCATGGCGCGGAGAAAGCCCACAATAACATTCATTCTATGTCAATTAACTCTCAAATGAAAGATTTATATGTGGAAAATGAATGGAAAAAAAATAAGGACTAAGAGAAGATAAATATGATGTCATATTGGAAGTATAATGGGGAATTTTCAAACATTTGATAATAATAAAAGCGAATATAAATACGACTAAGTACAGAAAGCAGGTGAATAATACATCATCAAGGAATAAAAACGGATATTTCCGCATGCTTGAGATTCATACAAGCAGAGTCCCTATAAGTAAGTAAAGAAAGAAGGTGGATATGACGTCATTAAAATAACTAAAAAAACTGATTATGTCGTCATTAAAATAACTAAAGAAAACTGATTATGTCGTCATATTTGAAATGTAACGGACATTTTTAAATATTTGACAATAATACAAGGATTATGAATATGAGTAAGTACAGGAAGCATGTGAATATGACGTCATTAAAAATTTTTCAAAGAAATTAATTTGAATCATACAGGAAGTTTAATAGACATTTTCGAATATTTGACAATAATACAAGGAGCATGAATATGAGTAATTATAGTAAAGCAGGTGAATATGACGTTATATTTGACATAGAATAAACATTTTCAAATAATTGTAAACAACATAAGGAACATCAATATAAGTAATTGCAGAAAGTAGCAAAATATGGCTTCTTATTTATTTAGTCTTAAGAAACTTTTTTTTAAAATACTAGTATAAAAGATTCGTGTACTGAAAGAAAAAAATACGTTGACAAGTATTAGTCCGTACGAAGTTTAATTTTGAAATTGATTTTTCTAAAAATACATTCTTAAAATCCCATGCTAAGAAAACAAGATGCAATATAATGAATGTTTTTCGCTAGAGGAGACGCAGAGAGCAGAACCAATTTTATTTGTTTTGAATAGATATGTTTGGAATGGGCTATGAATTATAATTAAGGCGACACAGTACCTTTTAAACTACTTTTTCGATTTTAAATAATACTGTGATATACTTAAATATAATGTCACTACAGATATTAGGTACTATAAAGCAAATATAATTTCATATAATTTCAAGAAAAAAATCTTGTAGAGCAGCCTATTTAACTAAAATTTAAATTTAAAAAAAATAAAAAATAATAATTCAAATCCCTACTACTTTTTTAAATATGAATATTTTTGCTTCAAATTTTTTTTGCATATTCCTTATATTATACTACATAAAACTGTGTATGGATTTTTAGATGTATGGAATATTACATTTAATATCAATTTTTTTCCGTTTTGTATAGTAAAAAATCAAGAAAAAAAAATTGAAATTCTTAAAAAAAAAACTATAACCTTGAATATTAAATCCATACACAATTTTATGTAGTATGTTTTTAGGATTATAGAAAAAAATTTTGAAGCAAAAATATTCATATTTAAAAAAGTAGTAGGGATTAAAAAAAAAATATTTTTTTCTTAATTTAAATTTTAGTTAAATAGGCTGTTCTACAAGATTTTTTTTTTTTGGAAATTATATGAAATTATATTTGCTTTATAGTACCTAATATCTGTAGTGACATTATATTTAAATTTATTATAGTATTATTCAAAATTGAAAAAGTAGTTTAAAAGGTACCGTGTCCCCTTAAAAAAAGAATTTGGAATAAACTTTAATTAGCTTTAATCCTAATACAGACTCTTCCATTCATAAGAAGGGTGGCATAAGTCGCGTTGATGTTTAAAATGTACTTTTTATAATACATTTACTAATAAATGAATGTTATTTACATAGAAAAAGAATGGTTTGTTTTATAATTACTTCTCTTTCACACTAGGAATATTTATTATAATCTTGGAATATACCATTTATTGTTTTTGTTTACATGCTTTTAAACTTCGTCTCTTCCATAGAATAGATATAAGAGACTCTGCATACCAAATTTAAGAGGGTTAAGAAAACAAAATAAAAAAATTGCAATTTAACAAATTACAACGTCCATTTAGAAAATGATTTTTTCAAAGACTAAATTTTAAGACATAAAAAATCGCACGGAGTTGATCATACATTACGTACGCCATGAATTAAACATTAATAGTGTTATTAAACGTAAAAATTGCAAACGACAAAAATCTCCTTCGAATCGTCAGATTTCCTGAAAGTGACGTATTATCCACCTAAAACTTACGTGTTATCCAAGCATCTCATTGGCTGTTCGGGAAAAGGCTTTTCTATCGTCAGATTTCCAAGAAATCTGACGGCCAATTTTAAATGAAATTTCATTCTTAAACTTCTAAACATCCGACAATATTACTTTTTACACCGTTGGATAGAGATAAAAATGTACTTTTAAATGCAATTTGTTTGAAAGCTGTATCTCAATTTGTTTTTGAGTTATTATTATTATTTTTTTTAGTTTTTTTTTTTTTCTTGGTCATAGTGACAACAGAAGGTATCCATCTCTGCTGAAAGTAAAGGGAAATACAAATTACTGTATAGACCAATCAGAAAACGAATAAAATGCGGATTAAACCAATAAAAACCTTCAGATATGCTTTTGATTTCCTACCCTGACGAGAACAATAACTATTTTTCCAAATGGTTAAAAAAAAACTAAACTAAACCTGTGGTTGTACTATCCATGAAGGATCCCAGCCTTCAGTACTAAACTCTGTTTACTTCACTCTGGGCCCCGAGGTGCTATGCAGCATGTGCCCCTGCCAGGTGGTCAGCCTGACGCGAGACCCTCGGTGTCTAGTTCCCAAGCAAGCTTGGTACTCATTTTATCGCCCTCGAAGGGATGAAATATTCAGTGAACCTTGCTCATCCGGGAGCCCATCTTGCGACCTGTAGCATGGCAGACAAGTGTGGCAGACAGGCGTGCTGACCACCACGTTACTGGGCTTCAAGAAAACAAAGTTAAACTTTGAAATGAGGCGCGTAATAACAAAGTATAGGAACCACTGCTATAATAGACTAATCCATTTGAAATAAAACGAAAAAAAAATTAATTCCTTGATATCTCCAAGAAATTGAGCTCTTCATTCCATACCATATACTATTTTTGTTTATATGCTATAGAAGTTCGCTTCTTCCATAGAATATATACTATAGGCAATATAATAGGCAAATAACACACAAACACACAAAAAAACACTTTAAAATAAATGCGCGTAATAACACACTTTGATAACCACTGCTATAATATGCAGTGGAACCCCGCTAATTCGGACCCCGTTAATTCGTATCTCCGGATAATCCGGATCGATCTGGTCGATTTTTTTTTTCAAGTTTGAGACGCGATCGTCAAATTTCCATACCATTCATTTATTTCATCCACGTATTCTGAATAAAAAAGTGTTTTCTGAAATCTTTAGAAGAATACCTTAAGCATTCTTATTTAAACTCTTTGATGTTATCCTCCAAAGAAACAGCAATGTATCACTTTAAGTTTGGCAATTTTATGGTTCCGGGTGTTACAAAACATTTAAAATCGCGGAACTTACTCATCAAAGCTGTGCTCCTAATTGATAATACCCCGACACACCCGGAAGAAAGTCAACTGGCAAAAGGAAACATAACGGTAAAGTTTTTGCCAAATGTGCCAGCGCTGGTACAGCCAATGGATCAAGGGGTTCTTCAGAACATTAAGAAAGTTTATAAACGACAAATGCTGAATGAACTTTTAGAAGATAATGGAGAACATGGAGTGGTAGAGATTCTCAATCAATCAATATCAAGAAAGTAATCTATATGATTGCTGAATCTTGGAATCAGGGTGCTGAGAGTACTCTCCGAAAGTTGTGGAAGAATTTATGGCCTGCAAATTGTGATTTCTGGGATAAGAAGCTTAAAACAGAAGGAGGAATAAGCGAGAACGAAAGAGAAATTACACTTGAAGATTTTGTGAGCATGTTAAAAAAAAAAAAAATGATGGTTGCTCAGATGCTAATATTAGCAACATTAGCAACTGGTTAGAAGCAGAAAATTCGCCTGACTTATAGATGACGAGATTATCGCTTTGTGCACAACAGATGAAAATGAAGATGATACAGACAAAAGCACCATTATTAATAATGATCAACCAAAAGTTATTAGCCATAATGAAGCAACGTCTCATTTAGAACAATTAATGGTTTCTTTTGAACGTCAGGTGGAGGCTACACCCAACGAACTACTTATGCTCAAGCGGATGCGTGACCGTACGTCCCGCAAAAGGTATACAAAACTGGCACATCAGAAGGTTACAAACTTTATAATTGCAGAGTAAACATTTTTTACTGTCTGTAAATATTCAACATGTTTAACATAAAGGTGATTTTCTGTAAGTATGTTTTATTTTATCTCATTTTTTCTCATTCTCCGGATAATCCGGATTTCCGATAGTCCGGATCGGGCTTGGTCCCAATTAATCCGAATTATCGGGGTTTTACTGTATAAAATCCTCTTCAAATATAACAGTAAAAAAAAAAAAAAAAAAAAAAAAAAAAAAAATTCTTTAATCCTTTGATATCTATGTCGACACATATTTAACACTTCTTTCTATACCATTTACTGTTTTTGTTTATATTATTTGGAAGTTCGCCTCTTCCGTAGAATAGATATAAAAGACTCTGCATAGTTAAATATTAGCTGGGTAACGAAACAAAATTATATTTGAAAATGAGGCACATAACTACAAAGTTTGGGAACCACTTCTATTATAGATAAAATCCACTTCAAACATAATAGGAAATAAAACGAAAAAAAAAATTCTTTAAGCCTTCAATATCTATGTCGAATAAATTTAACACTTCATTCTAAGTCAACGTCATTTGACCTCTAAAAATTTAGAGGCTAGTCTTGAATACGTTGCAAAGAACTGGGGTGGAAGTCAAAGTCCTCCTCGCACCTATTTTTAAGAAGGTATGCTCGGTGAAAAATAACAAACAGATCTTGGCCAGTCGCCCCGGCACCCTTCCGAAGATTTGTACAACACATTATGGCAACGGTCCAGAATTCGCTTTACTACGAGTTTGGCGCCCAGGAGCTTGCCCTACAACTCACTGAAGAGCAGTGATTTTCAGAGAGCACTCACTTATACGAGTTTGAAAAATAATAAAAGAAAATAATAAAATTCAAACGCATAAAATTTAATTTGTAAAGGTATATTAATCAATGCAATTATTTTATGAAATGTTTTACTGATGGTGTTTAATAAAAAATAAAAAATAAATATATAATAAATATTTTGGAATAGTAATATTTCCGTAGCACTTTTCAAGACGTTTTGAAAGATACATGAAAATTTATTTATTGAAAATCGTATGATGTTTACTTAAAATAAAAATAAATATAAAAAAAGATCAAAATTGGGATTGTGCACATTTGAATTAGTTTCATTTAGAGAAAAACGTTATTTTATCAACGCATATGCACACAGACACACCCACAAAGATTTAAGGAATACAGCGTAATAGTTAAAAATAGTAATATCTTCTTCGGATAATAATATTTTTTTATAAAATTATATTATTTAAATCTGTTGAATTTAATTTCCAGAATCGTTAAAATGGTCTTAAGAAAAATTTCAAACAGGACACAGTTATAAAAATTCTCAAAATATTTTAATATTTTTATTGTATTTTTATTGTTACATATTATTGTAGAATGATACGTAAATTAAATATATATATATATATATATATTTTTTTTTTTTTTTTTTTTTTTTTTTTTGTACTGAAAGACCTCATAGTGTTTAAACTTTGTAATATTTCTGATAAAAAATTATTTGTATTTTAATGGAAAAAATATATTTTAATTACTAAATATTTTTGATTGTATATTTCGTCAAAAGTTTTAAAAATTTATTTAATTTTACTTATTTCTTAAATAAGATTTATCCATCGCTGAACTTTGCGATAAGGGATTTATTCATTGTTAATTAAGATAATCTTTATTTGTACAACCTGTTTTTGGCTCGGTGTAATATTGGGCAAATTAAGTACGGTGTTTTACAGATATTTCATGTGTTAATGTTTGGAAATATATATAATAATGCGAATAAATAAGAATGAAACTATAAAATACATGTTTATGTAATATCATATACATTTTCAATGAAATCGTAAAATGCTTAGGTTTTTAGATATACAATATAGGTAAGATGTTACCCAATATTCGTTTACTTTTGTGTTTGATTCAACTAATTTATCATATTTTGCTATTCCATTTCTGTTAACATTCATGCAAGATATTTTAGAAAGAAAACGCAAAATTAATAAACGCAGAAATGTATAAGCAGCCTTCTAAAAATCAATTAAATAGACATCCTGCCCAAAAACGTAGTAACAAAATTACGAAATAAGCGTGATTTGTTTAATAAATATTATGAATGAATTTATCTTCTTTCACTTGCAAGTTCTTTTATCTGTAATTACTTTTGACGGGAAAACTATTGAATGCTATGTGTTCTGTGAACAGACTCCAAGTCATTTTTTTTTCATACACAGATCTATCAACTTTTTATATTTCTTATTAATTTTCTCTATGCCTCTTTTCTTGAAACGCATATAACACGAGCGCTTGTGTAAATCGTCACAAACATTTTCCTTTTCTTTTTAGGTATATATCAATATCTATATAGGATACAAAATAAAATAAGGAAGAAAAGATGAAATCTGATAAATTTGAGAATATATTTTTTTTAAATACATAAGGCATAGAATTTGACATAAACAGAACATACAGAAAAGTGTGTTTATCAGTCGATCTTTTTCTGTACATTGCAGATAATTGTTGTACAACCGTTTGAAAAAGTATGTCTCATACTAACTATGCCGACAACCATTATTTTAAAAAAATTGGACTGGTACTAATCGATTCGTAATAATGTCTACTAACTTATTCTATACTAGAATTTCACTTAGGACGTTATTTACATAAAGACATTGCAAAAAACTTTAGAAATTTCAATATTAAGACATAATTTTGACATCATATGTGGATCTTTTGGTAAAGCTTATCGTCAGAAATCAAACGGGAGAATATTGAATCAAATAGTTCAGAATTTCTGACGGTTTAAAATTTCGAACTACTAATGTTAATTTCCTTTCTGATCACTGAAAAGCATATTGCAATTTAGGTAGTTTTTTTTTTTTTGCATAACTTAAACATTACTTGGCAAATTAAGTTCTAATTGTGGATAGGCATATTCAAAACGTCTAGAAATTACTGTTAGAAAATTTATAGGATATAGGTTTAAAAATATCAAAAACCCCTTAATGATAATTTTGAACAAAATATATTTTAAATAAAGACATAATCTTGCTTAATGGTACACAAAACACAAACTTTAATAAGCTAAAAATTAAGTTCTACTTTTCTTGCTGTTTTTACAGCCATCTTCAGGAAAATATGATGGTAAAATGGCTCAAAGTTCAGAGACGAAAGCTTCCTGCTCAAGAAATAATTAGTCGGAACTTGACCAAATTGGTCAAAATTGTATCTTTGTTTATTATATTTTATGGTGAAAATGTACAGTATGTTATTAAAATATATATATATATATTAATTCATATTCGAAAAATATTTTAACCTATGAATTTTTTTAACAAAAATCGATTTTCAGAAGCTTAAAAAATGCAAATCCAAAATTACAGCTTATTGTGCTTTGGAGGGTATTTGCATGAAGAAATTGTAAAAAACTTTAAAAATTTTAATATTAACACATAATTTTGACATCTTATTTGGCTTTTTCGGTAAATTTTATCTTTGGAAAACAAAGGGGTGTTTTACAATTCAGAAAAAGCCTGTCAGCCATTAAGTTTTATACATAGTTCTATTAAAGCGGCTATTCGTAGACTCATCTCGATTCACTTCTCTGTTTTAAATATATATAAATGCAATATTCCCCTGCATTTCACTTTGATGTCTCTATTTTATTTCTTCTTTTATCTTTTATTTATATTTTTAAAGAATACTTAAACAAATGAGGAGTAAAAAAATAAAATTCAGATGAATTTATAATTTTTTCTTTTGCAGGAAAATGGTTTATCATAATATTTCTTCAATATCCCCTATGTGAAAAACACTATTTTAGCATAATATTATTTTTTATATAAATTATCTTCTCTGTACGGGGGTAATTAATGACTAGGGCTTCATAATTCATAATATCTTATTTATAGCAAAAGAATGAAACCCTTTTCTCTAATAATTATTAATACTGAATTCAACTACTTCCGTTGAACAGTTTTTTTTCCTTCGACGGTTATATTACTGAATCGTGCGTATTAGATACAGTGTTTCCAAGCGATTAATTTTTCATACTGATTCAAGCAACTCATCCTTCCATATTTGAGATCAACCCCACTTGCTCCTGCAACTAACACGACTGTTAATACAATCTTCATCTTAAATTCAAAGTCCTAATTCTATTTTATTTGTACTTCTATCTCTTTGTCTCTACAAAAAATATGTAGGAAAAAATTCCCATCAGATATATTTGGGGAATGTTTATTCAGAAATATATTCCTCCTACTTTAATGATTATTATTTTTTTAAATATAAGGTGTATTTGTATATGAACATCATTTAAAAATTTATTTAGATACTCTAGTCACTTTATTTTAATGCATGTATTATTTAAAAATGCAGAAAATATATACTGATAAATAATTATTCATCCTATAAGTATACAGCGATTATTTTCTAAAGCTAATTAAAAATAACATTTCTCCAGAATTCGTAGTACTGTAATCATGAAAAGCACGTCAAACTTCTTCTTTAAATAAATATTATTACCGAATTCAAATGCTTCCACTAGGCAGTTTTTTTTTTAAATATTGTTAGAAGGTTTTATTATTGAGATTCACGAATTAGATACTATGCCTCTCAGCTATAACTTTTTATGAGATGTAACTTTTCAACTGGGGGGAAGATGTCAGGGCCAGGATTCGAACCAGGGATCTCTTAGCTGAAGCCACAAATGCTCTAACATCTGAGCTATCTCGAAGAAATCTGGTGTATCTATTTCACCCAGCTAACCTTATTAATTATAAGACTACATGTAAATCACCAGATTCTTCCGGAAAGCTCAGATTGTTTAGTATTAGCGGTTTCATCCAAGACATCCCTGGTTCGAATCCTGGTCCGGATATTTTTCGCTCACAAGGAGACGGCAAGGGGGTGGGGTATTCAAATCAAAGTGAGTTTATGTGTGTAATCAGTACTGAGTAAGAGAACTCATATGACCAAGCCGTAGCGCGCATTACTTTGTAGTTATTGGAAAAAAAATTAACTTCATTTTTTTGTGTGTGTTCACACACAAAACACACCCTTTCAGAGGCAGGAGAACTCTGTTCGTAAAATAATGAAATAATTGACTGACACGAGAATTTTCAAACGAATTTCTTAAACAATAAAAATTCGCTATTTTGCACTTTCATTACAAAAGTTTTATTAAAATATTCTTGGTACCATTTGTCAGTTTTGGAATTAATGTTAGATGGCTAGTCTCCGCCCTTTAAAGGATTAAGGGGATACATGAGTGACATTTTTTTGAAGAAAATTGATTTTTTTTTTCATAACTGGCTTAAAAAATTCTTTGAACCTTCCTGAATCCATTCGTATGTCCAGTTTTTTTTCTGACCATTAGAAATAATTGTAAAAGTTCAAGGGAAGACCAGAATAGGACGCCACGCCCACTGACATGAATTTTATTCTAGTATTTTATACTCATTTATTATATGTAACAAAATTTTATCCAAGAATTTATACATACTATTATTCAAGTGTCTAACTAACTGTAAGAGAATTAATCATAACAAATTATCATATAGTAATAAAAGAAAAAAATTCCAAATTAACTTTTTTTCTTAATAACTACTGAGTGGTGGGCGCTGCGATTTGGTCATCTGAGTTCTCTTACTGAGTACTATTTACACACACAAAACTTGCTTTTATTCCAAGAGCTGTTAAACATTTTAGGGAAGGTATTTGAGGCACCCTGAAAATTTGTGCAACACTTCTTTTGTAATTCCTGAATACAAAATCGAATGTCTGGCTGAAGGATCGTGGCCCAAAACCTGTGCCAGACAAAAAATGGCACTTGACACATGTCTGGCAATGTTTTTGTGCCGACTAAAGTGTCTGTCATTTTCAAAATATTTTTTTCTAAGCATAAATATTATTGTACCTCAATCTCAGCGTGCCTCAAATACCTTTTTGGGGTAGTCAAAAAATGGCACTTGACACTTGTCTGGCACAGTTTTTGGGCCGGCTAAAGTGTCTGTCATTTTCAAAATATTTTTTTCTAAGTACAAATATTATTCTGTTTCAATCTCAGCGTGCCTCAAAAACCTTTTTTGGGTAGTGTCAAAAATGGCACTTGACACGTGTCTGGCACAGTTTTTGGGCCACGATCCTTCAGCCAGACGTTCGATTTTGTATTCAGGCATTACAAAAGAAGTGTTGCACAAATTTTCAGGGTGCCTCAAATACCTACTCAAAAATGTTCAACAGCTCTCCTACTATTTGATTTGTATACCCCACACCCTTGTTGCCTCCTTGTCAGTTGGAAAATTACATCTCATATGATTTATTTGCCAATTAGAATAATTGTGTTAAATTTAATCTAGTATAGCATTTTAATAATCATTCCTTCAACCCATTCTTTCGTATTCCCGATCTTTATTCCAGGCCTCCTCACTTCAAACACATGTAAGTCACAAGAAATCCTGAACTTTACCATCATATATATTTTATATTTTTTCTATGATTTCATAAGATGGAAAAGATCTGCAGGGGGGGGGGGATGACAAGTGAAATGAATTTATCTATTTTTAATTAGAAATACAAAGGGTTACAATATTCTTTTACATAATTTTTCTACTCTAATTTTAACATGATTTTTTTTTCCTCCGTAAATCAACATTTACAGTAGAGCGCCGATTATCCGAACTCCAATTAACCGAACTTCCAATCATCCGGACAGCCTATTTCTCTTTAAAAAAATTTCTTAACCAAACTTTCAGTTATCCGTACAGTCTATTTCTTCCAAAAAAATTTTTAACCGAACTCCCAATTATCCATTGGCTTCGAATAAAATTTTAGATAAAGAAAAAGCTGGTAGTGGATCTGAAAATGAGGAATGTAAGAAGAGATGGGAAGAATCTTAAGCTATGAGGAAAATGAAATTAACGAGCGGTTAAATAGTGACGTACATGACCCTGGATATCAGATTTTAAATGATGATGCGATTGTGGATGAGATTCAAGATGAAAAAGAATTTGAAGAAAATGAAAATGAATGCTCTTAAATTGACCCTGGTCCATCACATAACGAAGCTTTTGAATGGATGGAAACAGCTATGAAATGGCTCGAACGGCAGAAGGGCGCTGATCCTATTCAACTAACGTATTTAACAAGAATTTGAGATATGGCAACATTGAAAGAATGTCTTCGTTGAAGCAAGCAACAATCAAAAGCTTTTTTGCTTAAATTATAATCTCTGGTATTGAGAAAATGATAAATAGAGAAAAAAAAAGTTTTTTTTTTAATGATAAAAATGTAAAAAAATAAATAAATAAATAATTTTTAAACAAGCCAGCACTAACTGGCGCTGCCAGTCCTAAACTTAGATAACGTGTGAAGGTTTTAGTATAGTCAGAAACATCCCTTAAATTATCTTTCCATTGATCCGAACTTTTGCTTATACGAACTAGGTTCTATCCCGATCTGTTCGGATAATCGGCGCTCTACTGTACTTGAAATTTTGTTAATTTTTATAACTAGCTTTTCTTAAAACTTTTGGAAGAATTTGTGAAAAGAAATTGCATCTAAATTCCAGAAGGAAAAACATTACTAAACATTAATCAATATTTTGTCTCGTGTGAAAATACTATACTTAGATATATTTTTTTATTACACATTCATATTCATAGTATGGATTCTACAAAATAAGCGTCGAATGTTTCCTCATAAATAAATAGTAACCAAATAAATATAAATAATATAATGTATATATATAATTAATTTCTATTTTTTTTTTCTAGAAATAAGGAGGGGAAAATGAAATAGAATAAATTTCTATGAGAAACACAAAGGGTTACAGTATTTCTTTTTACATTCATACCGTAGAAATTGTCATTTGCGTACAAAGGAATTGTTTTGTAAATTAATATTAATTTGAAATTTTGTTAGTTTCTCCATTTTTCTTCACATATGTGAAAATTATGTAACAAAGAAAATGTATCTTGAAACGTTGTAATAAACGTAGAATTAAAATTCAATATTTTTTCTTACTTAATTACAATTTAAAATGATTCCTACACATTCATATTCATGAATACGATTTTATAACATACATGGTGAAACTTTTTCCCAGTGTAATAAATATCAATGCAAAATTTATCGTTTTTAAATTTAACAGTAAAAATGTATTATTATTTTTTTTTCGTAAAGCAACATTTATTTGAAATTTTGTTAATTTGTCTAACTAGATTACATTAATAAATTTGAAAGAATTACTGTAGAGAAAGCGTATCAAAATTTGTAAAGGGGAGGGGGTATAATACAAAGGGCTTATATAACAAGGGGGGGGGGTGATAATAATCATTAAATTTATATATTTTCTGCTGTGAACATAATTGTAGTATTATTTCTTACGTATTCATATTCATTACAAGAATTTTGTAAAAGACGCTTAAAACTTTTCCCCATAAAAAAAAAAAAAAAAAAAAAAAATAATAATAATAATAATAATAATACAAAATGTATCTACTGCCTCTAGCGAGTTTTTTTCCTTTAATTTTATTTGACATCTCGCGTGTTAGGTACAGTGCTTTCCAGCGATGAGTTTTTCATGCCGATTCTATCATCCCACCTTTGTGTATTCCTGATATTTCATTATCTACTTCACTTCAAACGCATGTGAATCCAAAGATGTTTTCAAATTTACCAACAAAAATATAACTGTTTTATAAGATTTTACAAGATGAAAAAAAATTCGGAGGAAAAAATCAAATTTAATAAATTTCTGAAATGTTTCTGATTAATACAAAGGGTTACAGTACCTATTTTTAAATTCATACAGTAGGAATTTTTATTTACGATGGAAAGAGATTTTTTCGTAAAGCAGTATGAAATTGAATTTTTTTTACTTTCTCAAGTGATTTTTTTCTTGACATATGTGAAAATTATATATTACAAAGAATATATAACCAGACTCTTTGAAATAAAATTACTTAATTTTACATATTTTTCTTATGTAATCACAATTAAATTATATTTCCTACATATTCTCAGTAAGGCTGTTGTAAACTAAATGGTAAAACAATTTTCCATTTAATAAATACCAATACAGAATTTAGCTATTTTAATTTTAAAAAGGATTTTTTTTAAGCAACGTTTATTTGCAATTTAATCCATTTATCCAATCACATTTTCCTAAAACGGTTGAAAGACTTACTGAAAAAAAAAAGCTTATCAGTATTACGAAAAAGGAAATAGTTAATATATTTTTTTCCCACATTCATATGTAGAGTAAGTATTCTACAAAAAAGCGAAAAACTTTTCCTCCTTAAATAAATATTAATACAAAACTTATCTACTTCCGCCTGCCAGTTTTTCCCTTTAATTTTACTTGACATCTCGCGTGTAAGATTCAGTGCCTCCGAGCTATTAAACTTTTATACTGATTCTATCATCCCATCCTTCCGTATTACTGATTTTTTCTACTCTCCTTTACTTCAAACGCATGTAAATCCAGCCATCGTCGTCTGAATTTCACCGTCATAATTCAATCAGCAAGTGCTCCGGGGCGTAGCGTCGCTTCTCTGGAAAATGGGGAATGAGTCCAGAAATTTTGAAATGTTTTGTTTGGCATCCTCGTTACATTTCTTTTTTGATATTACCGAGTTTCAAAATTAGAGCAAGATGAAGAGCAGAATAACTCGTCAGAGATTAAATATTAATATTCTGATTAACTGAGATGATGTATTGTGATATTGGAAACAGAAAGGCGAATGAATTATTCCGCCTTTAATATTTCTAATGTAATTTGTTTAATCCAAGGAAAATACCATGATGGGTACAGAAAAGATACATATGTGTGTCTGTTTATTATGTAAGCATTGGATTCGTTTTTAAGAAAATATAAGTTAGTTGATGTTGGATATTAGATTGCGTACAGTTTTATCTGAATTTTTTGAAATAATTAATTTTTTTTGTTTTATTTAATCGCAAAACCCTTTATAAATTTTACGATTAAATGATCTGAGTAAAAATTCTTCAACTGATATTGTACAAAACGTTTCTGGTCTTTATTATTATTCGTCAGATTTCTTGAAAATTACAAGGCATGTAGGCTGTTTGAAAGGTTAAAAACTGTAGTTTTCAATGTCCTGGCTTTAGTTGCACTATTAGAAAAAATATTAAAAACACTTGTCCGTTTTTGTTGTTTTTGTTATTAGTGAATTTTATAATTAAAACGAGATCAAGAGTACGCTGTACTTCAGTGGTTAATTATTAATATTTATTATTATAAAGATTGGATTTCGTGAATTTAAGAGCATAAAATTATGCGAATTTAATCGCACATTGTAACTTTAATATTTATTTTGTCATTTATGTTATTAAGGGAAATTACTATGATGCACTCGAAAACCCAAAACATATAAACTTATACCCATTAAATAAGGAATGGGTGTAAATTTATATCCCACATTTGAAAGAAGGGAAAATTATTTGATGTTAAAAAAGATAAACCCACTAATATAATATGGTTTTTAACGTTGTGTCAAAAATCTGTAAGGTTAGTTGGGGCAACTGGGCCATGATTTTACAATGTGACTCTAGAGCTTCTGACAATTCAGCCTCAAAAAGGTAATGTTCATTTGAATTAAAGTCTGAAATTCTGTAAATGTGTTCAGTTAGGTTCCCTCTATCAGACAGAAATGCTCAAAATTACATTTTAATATTTAAAAATATAAAAATATACATATTTTATCTTTCTTTCCTCATGGGGTCCAGTTGCCCCCCAAAAATGGGGTACCTAGACTAGGGTGGTCTATATTCCAAACGCATTTACATTTTTTCATATCGGATATCAGGTCCTGTTTGAAAATGTGTAAACAACTTAAAAAAATTTAAACCAGGCAGATCATGTAAATTATATGTCAATAAATAGCGTTGTAAGGGAAACCTAAAAGTGAAAATATTAGATAAAGTGACTAATTAGATAAAGTGAAATATTGGATAAAGTGACTTTAATTAGACTAAAAGTGAAAATATTAGATTTATTTATACCAAAAACATAAAACTTAAGTAAGTACTTATGTACTTTAGTATAGATAATAAGTATAAAAGTCACATGGGTATTTTAAGAAAATAAATAGCAAGGTACATCTATGAACAAACGGCTACGTAAGTACTTAAGTACTTTATCTTTATCCAGGGGTCGCATTATATAAGGAAAATTTTATTGTTCCTACCAGAACCCTTAAAGATAAATGCGATGAAGATATTATTTTCAAAATAGTGGTAGGAACGATAAAAGTTTTCCTATAGAATGCGACCCCTGTGTATAGTACAGTTTTAAGGTCTGACTATCTCGCTTTCAGGGGCAAGGTACTTGCATTCGTAAAATGTTGAAATAATTTAATGACACCAATATTTAAAAGACAATCTATCTGAAAACAAGTATAAGTATATTTTCGCGTACCTAATAAAGGTGAAATTTTCATTATAAAATTCAGGTGTCAATGTGGCAATTAGGAATTAAAATTAAATGATGCCATAACGGCATCACCTCCTCTCAAGGGGTCAATAAATTTGGTTTTATACCACTCAATATGCTTTTTTAAAATTTCATTACGTAATTTTAATAAGGTACTCTAACATTTTCTTTATTGTGAGCAAAAAAAAAAAACAATGGAGAAATTTACTTCCCGTAGTAAGAGGAACACAAAAAATTATTTATAAGTATGGGGGTAACTGGATCCAGCATGGCCCAGTTACCCCGGATAGATGTCCCGTTACCGCATTCTTGAAACATTTATGGGGTAACTGGGACACCGGGCTTACCTTTGAAACATGAAGTAAATATGTATAGATACCTAATAATATTAATGTAGTTATATGTCTAATCTTTAAAAAAAAAGATTGTTTAATAAAAGTATTTACAGTATTTTAATAAAAACCCGAGGAAGTTCAACCATATAGACGTTGTTTTTAAAAAAAGAAACGTAAATATTTGACAACCTATCACAGCAAAGTGAGAGTTATGATTGAGTTGATACACGTTGTTTTAGGAAGTAGAGGTTAAGGGGCATTGTTCACAAAAGCTAAAACTTAAAAAACACCAACAGTTTTTTTATAAAATAGCCTATAACCCAGTTACCTCGTGGGTCCTGTTACCCCAACTAATCTTATAGGATAAATAATCTAAATATCAAACATTGTTACGAGACATCCTACGGATTTTCTTCTTTGGTATTACTGACCAGTATACTAGAGTACAATATTACCTTAGAAATTACATATTAATATACATAACACTAGAGATGATGCATTGCGAAAATTTTAATGAGAATTACGGATGAATTACATAGTCTGTGATTTCTTAGCATCCGAACTTCTAATGTAATTTAAAAGAATTTACGTGTTATTATCATGCACGCTAATTAAGAAAACAGAACAGCTTTCGCTCATTCTGTCAGCAATACGCATGTTTATAAGTATACAGGGTATTTCAGCATCAAGTTTTAAAGTTTTAAGATTTGGTAGGACGTACTGCAACAAATATTTTTTTGTATAGGGCACAGGGGCGCAGTCTACTTTGTCACTTAAAAATAAATAGTTCTTCAATTTAATCAGAACAATGATTTTTTATCACAACATTCATAATAATAAAGATATTGCAATGATATTTGCTTCTTATGTTCAAAATTCGACGAAATCACGAACATGTGTAGAAGAGCATAGAATTTCTGCCGGTTCATTGTTAATTAATGTCTACTGAATTCCTAAAAATGTAGCATTTAATTTATGTTCATTAGATGTAGATAGCAATCACCGCCTTAAAAGAGACAATATTACGATATACGGCGGAAGGAGCCACCATCTGTGTCAGTTTCTGATGAACATGTACTATTAGAACTATGGTTATATATTATTTTCTTGCTTGCATAGTGTCTGTGTAATGGGAATTTTAAAGTAACACTCTTTTCTTATCTGAAATTTAATCCGAGCTACTAAGTTATACAGATTGGGTGAAGGAATGTAGTTTATGAATGGAGTGGGGTCCCTGCTGTTCAAATGCATACCTGAGATAAGACAGACAAAAGGATTTCACCAGAAAACAAAATAACGGAAGTCACGGAAGGTGATAGTGGGAGGTTCAATGGATTGGAAGAAGGAAAGGGGACCCTGATGGCAGAAGGGAAAACCCGTTTATGTTTTGGGGAGAGGAGTGATATAGCTGAGGGAGATCACTTAAAGCGTATAGCTGAAAGTGGGTGATCGCTTTCTCGCAGAGTACAGTGGATGTCTGGAACTCAAGGTGTGAATAGTTCCAGAGTAGCTCGTAGCTAGAGCGTGATTATACGGTGAAGCTCTTAGAGTATAGAGCTAATGTGTTGTGAGATAAATAGTGATCTCCGATAAAACTAATTTAACTAGCGTAAGGTGAGAGGAATATGAAGTAGTTTAACAGTACACAACAAGTATTTGCTGTATTTAATTTAATGTTGGACCGGATCACCTATATCCGAGTTCTTAATTGTAAATAGTGTCTTGTTATCTGTAAATAATGTGTAAATAAATTGACTGTTCAGTTTAATTGAAAGAGTTGGTTTTCCTTTCAACAATCCACCCGTAGCCTGACCGATATCACGTAATCATATCGGTGGTGGCAGCATATAAAAAGTAAAGGATTTCTTCAAAATTGTGTGGACTTAGAGGAAACCCGACAAATATAATAGCGACGATAGTAATCACCACCTTAAAAGAGACAATATTACGAGATATGGCGGAAGGAGCCACCATCTGCATCGAATTTCGATTAAATAATGTGATTAATTTTCGTGATTGCAATTGACAGTACATGTGATGCTTCGTCTAAATTACTATGAACTTTTAGCAGATTTCGTTATTCCATTGCATTTTGTACTTAAAAACTAACTCTTTCGTAAGTAATGTTAAAATATCTATCTACATAATTACTAAAGCCATGTTGAAAACTCCATTTGTCGCATATCTATTTAAAGCAGTTGCTTTCTTTTGATAGGGCTTTGACAAATTACTTTGACATATTTTCGCTATTTTTGTACTTTTTAACTTTGAAATTTACGATTTGCGAAAACCCTTAACAGGATGATTAAAAATGAATCTCATTTTAGGATTCTGCAATAAGAAATACATAAAAATCAACTATCAAAAATTAAAAATTAAAAAACGCAACCATCAAATCTATTTTATAGTATATGATTTACTTTGTTTTTTTTACATTTATTTTTAAAATGTACGATATGAAAAAACATCCTGACGTGATGGTAAAAAATGAAGGTCATTTCTGGATTCAGTGATTAAAAATATATAATAATCAGTTATCAAATGTTTAAAACACAACCATCGCAGGCTTGTGCGAGTTTTAGTAAACTTCTTCCATTCTTGCATATATTTCATGTTATTGAGTTGCATATTTAGAGTAGAATAATATGAAGGGGACTAAATAGTCATATTCAAAGTTACTGGGGCGATACATTGTAACTTTAGAAACAGAAAGGCGGGGGAATGTTAATGCTTGACTAATATAATTAATCCAATTTCACGGAATATTACGATGTATACTAAATGGGAAAACAAATAAATGAATCGCTGATTTCAGTAACCAGTAAGTAAAACAAGTAGGTAAGTGTGATCACAGATCGCACAGACGGTTTCGTTTAATATTCCTTTCAAAACGCTTTATCCTTTTCCGAAATCTGTTAGTTCCAAATTTCGCAACCAGGGGGCATATTCTATTCTACACAAACCTCTATCCGAACAAACCTCTATCCAAACCTATATCCCATTTACAACCTATCCGTAGTTATATTAATTGAGGGGATCGGGTCTATAGCACCCGAGATAGGTAGGCGTCCCTGGCGGTAAAAAGTGGAACTGAAATATGTAAGGCTATGTGCATAATATGAAAGAGTGGTTGAAGGGGTTTCGGCAAAAGTTAGAAAAGTACCCACCACCTGCAATGGGGGGAGGTAGAAAAATTGCTTAAAATACACAATTTAGACCCCGGTGGGTAAATAATATAAGACTTTTTGAAAAATTTATGATTTTTCGTGTGATCGCAAGTGTTCTGCGATAAGTATGCAAAATTTCAAGTCTTCAACTTAAATAAGGGCTGAATTAGGAAAAAAAGCTTAAAATACACAAGTTAGAGCACAGAGGGTTAAATATAAGGCTTTTTCAAAATTTTGTGATTTTTCGTTTGATGTGAGGTGTTCAGCTATAAGTATGCAAAATTTTAAGTCTTAAACTTAATTAGGGGCTCAGTTAGAACAAAAATTAAAATACACAAGTTAGAGTCCAGAGGGTTAAACATAAGACTTTTTCAAAATTTTATGATTTGTCGTTTGATGTGGGGTGTTCAGCTGTAAGTATGCAAAATTTCAAGTTTCCAACATATAGAGGAAAAGGTTCAAATACCGGCTAGGGTCCAAATACCGGCTACTAGGTTTTCTGAGAACTGAGTGCAGCGCAGCCTAGCCGTGATAGGCAGAGTTTGTAGCTTTAACTGAAAGAAGAATGTTACGAAAAGTACGTGACTGAAGTCTGCTTCATTTACAAATAGTAAATACAAAAGTGTCGAATCGACGTGTTCTGGCCCGTCAAAAGTTTTTCACATGTGTGTTTCTCATTTTTTAAAAATATACTGATCGTATATTGGCTTGAATTTTTGATGAAGTTATTTTCTGGACATATTTAACTCTCAATTGCCACGCGCACATTATTGGTATTTTATTATATGAATGAGTAATATCGGTTTTGACTTAAACACAGCAGTGGTCCGAATACCGGCTACCTAGAGTGGTCTAAATACCGGCTAGCCAGTATTTGGACCTCTCTCGGATGCTCTGATTGAAGGGGAGGAAAATAAATTAACTTAAACAGTCCCATAATTTATAAATTATTTAAATGGTTCAAAAATAGTTCCAGTGCCATTTCGCAATATGAAAAAAGTAACTGTGGCCATAATTCTTCAGGACCAACACTGGTTACCGGATCACTTCCCAAAAAAGATCTGTTGGATACTAAAAAATTGCCTGTAATAACTGTGAAGAGAAAGAAAAGAAAATAACGGAGTAACCAGGCGAAAGAGACAAAAATTGGATTTTAACCCTCTCGCGGTGCAAGACGAGATGTCCTCGAGCAAAGTAAAAGTAGCAAAATTTGCACAACCCGAGATTTCCTCGGGGATGCAATTTTTTCCGTCTAATTAACTATTCCCACCAGTTATTTTTTATTGTAATTTTTGCCTTATTTAATCGGTGCATTTTCCCGATTAAAATAGACAAAAATTTTTGTTTTGAAAAACAGGTGACAAAAGAATAAAAATTCTTAAAAGACGCTCGTCGCGAAGTGGTTAAATACGCAATTTATGAAGCTATTTTGATAAAACAATTACGCAGCGAGAGGGTTAAAAAAGTGAAAAGGGAAAATATCCAGCAGAGGAAGATGATGCAATTTGTGTCTTCTGCATGGTTGCTTTCTCTGTGGACAAGAATGGGGGAGGGAATTCTGGGTTCAGTGTTAAGAATGCTATATATGGGCTGATAGGGACTGCGCCGACGCAGAGAGCGATATTACGTTTGTGATTTTTTTCGGATAAAATAATTCTCATTTCAATGAGCAAGCTTTTTCTTGTTTTTGTTTTTCACGTTAAAAAACAAAACTAGAAACATAATGGGAAGAAGAATGTGAGAGATAGTCGTAAAGAATTTTATAATTTTGACAAAAATGCTTGTTTATTAAAAAATACGTATTTTTTCTGGGCATAAGAAATGTTATTGATCAATAAAATTTATTAAAATAATATTCTTATTGCTTAATAATTGTTATTAGCTCTATTTGTGTGAACTTTTGGAAAAAAAACTTAGGTAGCCGGTATTTAGACCCCATTTTAAAAATTCAAAATTTGAAGACTTTCTGAATTTTGCTTTTTATAAACAGAAAACGCCTTTTAAACTGATTTTTTTTCTCTAAACATGTGTAAAACATGTCAAGGTACCCTGCTGTGACTTTTTATTTTATTAATTTTCAAAATTGTATGATCTAAATTGAAAACAAATGGGGTAGCTGGTATTTGGACCTTTTCCTCTATAGTTTCTGAGAACGGGCTCTGTGACGGACAGACAGACAGAGGAGCGAGACGAATAGTGTTTCATCAGATGAACGAAACCCTAAAAACTGTTCATAAATCACACCCGCTTTTGTTAAGTATAATAATAGCCGCTTCCATTGATTCAAAAATACATTAAAATAAAAGTTCTGTATATCGATCTATGTGTAGCGTGCTTCATATATTCATTTATTGTCGAAACCACACAGGGTACATTACTTAAAGGCGTAAATTATTATTTCAGAAGCTTTTAAATTTATATTTTTGCGAATATTTACCTGTTTATAATAATTTACGCTGAAACAATTTACACTGAGACAAGTGTCTACATTTGAAAAGTGCTTAATTCTGTTTTGTTTAGTTTACCTGGCATCTTCGAAGTTCGCAGGTATCCGGAATTTTTCGCAATATTTGCATTTATTTAAAATTACTTAACTCGCTAAGTGGCTAAATTAACTGGCTTAATTAACTGGCTAAGTTAAAACTAATTATCTGGCTAAATTTTAAGTTTACTAACAAGTCAAAATCGTTTAGTTTTTAGTTAGTGTTACTCAGTAAAAAAAAAAAAAAAAAAAAAAAAAACTAAAACAAGCGAAGAAAATCAATTATTGCCTCGCTGAATCGTAATAAATAAGTTACATTGTCCTTTGAATAAAAGAGCAATTCTTTACGTACTTTTTTTTTATTTTTTCAAAAAGTAAGAATTTTCAACTTGGTTAGGCTTTTTTTCTTAAATATGTGAAAATTTGAAATGTTTTACGTAATGAGTATTAGAAATAAAAATCGAAATTATTTGTTCAACTTATAATCTGTGCTTACCTTATAAAAACAAATAAATTTTTGCATATAAAAGAAAAAAAAAAATATTGCCTATATAATCTATTTTTAAGACTTTAACTAAAGGTTTCGTAGGAAAAAAATGTACTACAGGAAATTCTTTAATGTTGTTTCTTCTATTATTCTAAAATTCAAAATTATAGCAGGATTAAGAGTAACATAATACAACAAGAGTTTAAATATTAATATTCAAAATAATGAGCGATTTATTTTAAATACGTCAAATGCAATTTATATCTTTTGAAGAAATATTGTGGGGTACATTAAATGAGACATCGCTATTTGCTGATTCTGAAATCTATGCTTTCGCTTCTTTTGACTATATATATGTACAGTAAAACCTGCCTAAAGCAACCACGACCCGTTCCAATTAAAATTGGTCGCTCCGAGAGGTGGTCTCTTAATGGAGGTCATGTTTAAATCTTGATTTTAATTTTGAAACAAGTGGGTAAAGTGTGATCACAGATCGCACAGAGGGTTTCGTTTAATATTCTTTTCAAAACACTTTATCCTTTTGAAAAATCTGTTAGTTCCACATTTCGCAACCAGGGGCGCACTCTATTCTAAACAAACCTCTATCCGAACGAAACTCCGTTTTACATACTATCCGTATATATATTCGTCGAAGGGATTGGGCCCATAGCACCAGAGATAAGAAGGCGGTAAAAAGTGGAACTAAAATATGTAAAGCTATGGTGCATAATATGAAAGAATGATCAAAGGGGTGTCGGCAAAAGTTGGAAAAATGCTCCCCGGGTGAAAAGGGCGGAGGTTAGAAAAATTGCTTAAAATGTACAAGTTAGATCCCGGAGGAGTAAATAATATAAGACTTTTTGAAAATTTTATGATTTATCGTGTGGTCTGAGGTATTCAGCTATACGTATGCAAAAATTCATGTCTCCAACTTAATTACAGGCTCTCTTAGAAAGAATTGCTTAAAATACATATCTGGTAGCTGAAAGCGTTAAACGTAAAACTTTTTCAAGATTTTATGATTTGTCGCCTGGCTTCAGGTTTTCTGCTATAAGTAAGCAAAATTTCAAATCTCCAATTTAATAAGGGGCTCAGTTAGAAAGAATTGCTTAAAATACGCATGTGGGAGCCCAAAGGGTTAAATGTACGACTTTTCAAATTTTTATGATTCGTCGAATGATGGTGTTGAGCTATAAGTATGCAAAATTTCACGCCTCCAACCTAATTAGGGGCTCACTTAGAAAGAATTGTTTAAAATACGCATGTGGGAGCCCGAAGGGTTAAATGTACGACATTTTCAAAATTTTATGGTTTGTCGTTTGATGTGAGGTATTCAGCTATAAGTATGCAAAATTTCACTCCTCCAACCTAATTAGGATTCACTTAGAAAGAATTGTTTAAAATACACATGCGGGAGCTCAAAGGGTTAAATATACGACTTTTTCAAAATTTTATCATTTGTCGTATAATGTGAGGTGTTCAGCTATAAGTACCCAAAATTTCATGTCTCCAACATAATTAGGAGCTCACTTAGAAAGAATTGTTTAAAATACACGTGCGGGAGCCCAAAGGGTTAAATGTACGACTTTTTCAAAATTTTATGATTTGTCGTATGTTGTGAGGTGTTCAGCTATAAGTACCCAAAATTTCATGTCTCCAATATGTATAGTTTCTGAGAACGGGCTCTGTGACAGACAGACAGTAAGACAGACAGAGGAGCGAGACGAATAGGGTTTCGTGAGATGAACGAAACCCTAAAAAAAAGTAACAATTAATGATACTAAAATTTATTTTTCACATTAGGAAAAAATATAAAAATTTAAGTATCAAAACAAAAGCTAATTACGTAAGTTAATTACTGCAGAGTTTAAAAAATGAATACATTGACGTTTGCTTTGATTTTATGGTTTTATCTTTTATAACTTTTATTTCCAAGTCCTTTCGAAGTTCAGTAAATAAATGCCTTTTTTTTTTTGACGGGAACAAATAATGACGATTTTATTAATTTATCTATTTCTTTGAGAGTTTCCTGACAGAATAGGGCAGGGGAGTTTATTAACTGTCATTCTTAATTTCTCATCAGAGTTAAATTCATTGCCTAAAAAGGCACAAAGGGTTTAAACACTTAAAAGTTAACGGAATAATAATTTTAAAAAATCTAAACTTAGTTTAGAAGTTTCATGAATAATGCGCTCTCCGGAATTGTTTTTCTAATAAAATCTTCTTCAAGAAACCAGGAAAAAACGGAATTTGTTTCATTTTCTTCAAAGAAATGGGTCGCTCATGGAGGGAGTTCAACTGAGACGGTCTCTGATTGGAGGTAAAATTAGTATTGAGCCTATGGGAATAAATTTCGTTCCATGAAAAAATGGTCCATGAAAATATATATATATATATATATGATATTAGTTAACGTTAAAAAAGGTTAGTAGCCAGTATAATCTAGTTTCAATTTTTTAATGATATTCATGTAAGCTTTGTCTTTTCTTTCTTTGATATTATTGAGTTTCATTTTTACACCAAAATGAAAATTATAAACATTCGCCAGGGATTAAAATTATATAAACTATAAACTTTCCCGACACTTCTATAATTTATTTCATTGGATTGAACACAGAATATTTTTTTCATAAAGTAAGTTATTTAAAATACACATAAACGTAAGTTAAATAAATATAATATATAAATTTAAATCAAAATTCTGCTGTGAAATTTTTCCAAATCAAGGTTGAGTAAAATTTCAACAGTATATGAATATTGAATCCCCGAAATAAGCTTAATGGTTCATTGTAAAACTGAAAGCGGATGAACTTTATTGTGACTTTTATTGGCAAATGTTATGATGTGATTTATAATTTGACCTTCATTTATAACAGCCTTAATAATATTCGTTTTTTCTCTTTTTAGGTAAGTAAACTCTGTTTTTGCATTGTTTTTCGGGGAAAATTATGAAAATCATTTCAGGTAAAATCTTTTGGTTCTCATTATATTTTCTAATAAGCACTGTTTAATAAGTACTAGATGCTTCCATTAAATGTACCATTCATCGAGTTGGAAATCGTATGTAACTTTAAATTCCTATTATCTTTAAAATATTTCTTGTAGCACTTTTGAATTACTAAAAGTAATATATTTGTAATTTTTATTTTGAACTTCAATCTATCTCATACTTAGGACGTAATCTTGTTATTTTTATTTTAAACGAACTACATTTATGAAAAAAAAATAACTAGAAATAAAGCGTATTTAGCAAATTCATTTATTTATCTAGACCTTCAGATTCAAAGCGTTAAATTGGCGATGTTTAGATTATTATGCATTTATTTTATCTTGAATAAATTTGGAATAAGATAACATGTTATAATACATAGATCCGTTTAGGTAGAATTGTAGTAGAAGATATATTTTTGATAGTAATATAATCAGTCAAAGCTAAGGTTTCTGGTATAGTAGGTAAACGGATATTGATATTTCTGTCATACTTCGTATAATTCAATCAAAAACATCGGAACAAATAACTTTCCTTCTGAAAATTTAGAAAAGATATCAGATAATTCTAAAGGTTATATTTGTAACTTATTTTGCGTTTTTTATATTTATTATCAAGGAAAACCTCCTAAAACATATTTAAATAAATATGAACCAAATATAGAAGTATCCATTTGTGTGTATAGTAAAATATATCCGTTTAGGTAGAATTGTAGTAGAAGATATATTTTTGATAGTAATATAA
This sequence comes from Maratus speciosus, assembly GCA_963932465.1. Classification (NCBI taxonomy): domain Eukaryota; kingdom Metazoa; phylum Arthropoda; class Arachnida; order Araneae; family Salticidae; genus Maratus; species Maratus speciosus. The sequence continues at coordinate 286,106,904 of OZ010799.1, forward strand.
TCAGTCAAAGCTAAGGTTTCTGGTATAGTATGCAAACGGATATTGATATTTCTGTCAGACTTCGTACAATTCAATCAGAAACATCGGAACAAATAACTTTCCTTAGAAAATATATTAGAAAATTCTAAAGGTTATATTTGTAACTTATTTTGCGTTTTTTATATTTATTATCAAGGAAAACCTCCTAAAACATATTTAAATGAATATGAACCAAATATAGAAGTATCCATTTGTGTGTATAGTAAAATATCAATGATATTTAGTGGTGACGTCTTCATAGAGAGAAAGGTGAAATAAAATAAGTTAACTGTTTTTTGCGTTAGTTGAATTGTTAATATATTGAACTATACTTTTGAACAAAATACTAAGAGGGATATCAAGATAGTAAGTTCCGTTAATCAATTAAACGAAAGGAAAAGATTATTAGAAAAAAAAAACATTATTGCATAATTAAGTAGAATTCTTAGATTATTTTGCATAGTTGCCATAACTGTTGATGCAGTAATCATAGCGGTGTACGATCTTTTGTACGCCCTCGGTGTAGAAAGATGTCTCCTCCCATGCAGTTTGCTGCATACAATTTCATGGAGAAATGAACGGGAAATTTCAGAAAAATGCATGAACAGTATAGTAATGGTGAATCTTCTGTTCTCCTAAATCTTCTATTCAACTTCTGTAAGCAAATTGTCATCAGTCAGAGACGGCGGCCCACATCGTTCTTCATCGTGAACGTTTTAACGTCTCTCATTGAAACATAGCACCAATCTCTTTACCTATGAATCACTCATCGCGTTTTGCCCATAAAAATCACAAATTTGACTGTGAATTCCAAATCGTTTAGTGTTCCTAGCATTAAAAAGTAGATGACAGACCGTAACTTGCATGCGGCGGATTGTTAAATTTTTAAAACATTTTAAACGCTCAAGAAACAGCCTTCCCAATACTCAGCGATCTACAAGTGACTTCAGTTGTTTTCCAATAAGTCAGCAAAGTGGATGTGCATGCGTGAAATCACGAACGCAGCGCTTCCGGGGCAAACATTGAAAACAGAACTTACTGGATTACCTTTGTACATTGCAAAAATATAAACAGCTACAATGTATTAGCAGTTTTGAAAGTCTGATCTGTAACTTACTGAGTCAGATACTTCTTTAAAAAAATGTAAAACTTCCTAAAATTACTTAAAGATTTGGAATATACACTTTAATCAGGGTTCGTATTGGTACCGTTATTTTCAAGGCAAAATATCAGTATTTTTCAAATGAAAATCAAATTTCAAATTAATTACTTTGTCGCGCATGCGTGAAATCACGAACGCAGCGCTTCCGGGGCAAAAATTGAAAACAGAACTTACTTACTGGATTACCTTCGTACATTTCAAATATATAAACAGCTCCAATATATTAGCAGTTTTGAAAGTTTGATCTGTAACTTACTGAGTCAGTTACTTCTTAAAAAATGTAAAACTTCCTAAAATTACTTAAAAATTTGGAATGTACACTTTTATCAGGGTTCGTATTGGTACCGTTATTTTCAAGGCAAAATATCAGTATTTTTCAAAGGAAAATCAAATTTCAAATTAATTACTTAAAAGGCACAAAGGCCAATCTAGTGAAAAAGATTCCATGCCGGGACTCGAAACCGGTCAGTCAGTATAGCGCACTGACGTTCTACCAACAAAACCACATGGAACGATACCCAGCCTGGAACTTCTCAATATTACAGTTTGGCAAGGCTACAAGCGCAGCACAAGATGGCGAGTTTAGAAGGCAAATGTTTTCTCTCTGGAAAAATTTCCAAATGTTAATATCAGTATTTTTTTTTAGAAAAATACATCTAGTTTAAACGCGCGAAATTTCGCCTTATTTAAGGAGAGATTTTCTATAAGAAAATACTGGTTCCGAATAATTTCTTAGTCTGGACATTCAAGGACCCGTACGAACCCTGTTAATATTTTTCAAATAAGAGAGAGCACAGCTCTTTGCGTCCACTCCCCTAGTAGTCTTTAAAATGCTTCTTCTACTAAACCTTCCGAAAAATCGCAACTATTTCAACACAGTGATCAGAATCGAACCTGAAACAAAATAATTATAGTTTGTAAATGTTATAAACTTAATGTTAAAAGGCGAGCAAGAGAGCAAAAAAAGTTTGCTTAAGGAGACCGGGAAAGACCTATCTCCGCCATGTTAAATTCACCAACTTTATGTACCTTTTTCTCAGAAATGGTGAAATATAGAGATCTAGATTTTTTAGAGTTGTTAGAATAATATACTTTACGTATTTTAACAGACCATTTTCTTTCGAAGTGAAACTCAAAATTAATTATTAATTATTTATTGGAAGTCATTTTTAAATTAGCATTTTTGGTAAGATTTCACTGCCTAAAATAAATAATTCTCAACAAACAATTAAATACCTGTATTAAAGTATACAATATAACATAATATAAGTATTAGAAAAATCTGAGTTCTTAAGTTTAATAATTATTGAAAAAAAGGGAACACAAACATTAAAAATTCAAGTTTTGAGAAAAAGTCAATTAAAGATTTAAATGGCCATTAAGCTGTGGAGTACTCTTAGAAAGAATGAATAATTTCAACATTTATTTTTTTTTATATACAAACATGTGTGACACATCTTTGGAAAGATAAAAGTTTAAACTATTTAATGATATAAAAAAGTAAAAATCTATTTTTTTGTTGAATTTTGCTTTCCCGGTCCCCTTAAGGTAGATCTATCGAGGAAAACGCGATAAATGCAAAATAGAAGCAGCACATGAATGGCGATATACAACAAAATCTAATCAGCGTCTATATATCTAAAGGTCTAACAGAATATAAAGTTCGATGAAAACCTGTGCATTAGTTTTTGAGATATAGCTAGTGCAGAAAATGGCAAAAATGCAGCATATCAGCTCCACCTGTTGTGCCATTTACATCAAAACATATTGTGCATCAATTTATGTCAAGGTCTAATACAATCTGATGTTTGATGAAATTCAGTGAATTTGTTTTGGAGACAGCACATCCACAAAATTTGTGTAACAAACACACGGACACACATACAGGTAAACACGAAGACTCAAAATAAATATTTTCCAAAAAACAGTCAAATCTTGTTTGGGACCTTCTAAAACGTATAAATGCATCAAAAATTAGAAGTCAAAAATTTTCACAAAGCTAATACTTTCGTCTTGTTCTGATATATGAAAGTAAAATTTGAAGCAGTTCGAAAATATTTGTAGAAGTTTCAGAATTTCCCCTTAAAAGGCGGTGGCCATGAACGATTCCGATTCTCCTGATGATGCGGCAGTCTTGGAGAACCGAGAACTTTATCAAAGGAGATATGCTGTTGCTGCACCGTAGAAAGAATCAGCTTTCTTTACGACAACTCTGCTATTTCATAGTAATTGGCTTTTGAGAAGTTTAGCGTAAACGGGTTGATATATTTATTCTGGTTTATTCTGGATACATGATTTTGTTGTGAATGCGCTAAAACTAAAATTGGTTGGTGCCAACGTCAGCAGCAACTATCACATAGAAGTCGAATTTTGAGATGTAGGTAGGAAAAGCATTAACGACCACTTTCAGATGAGAGTTTGGAGCACTTCAAAGTCTTATAGCCGCAGTGGAGCTATGAAAAGTCAAGTTTTTAGAGTGTTTGACAAAAACATCATTTCGTATGTGACGTATTTTTAATCTTCATTTCAAAATTGTAAATTATCAATGCTTTCTTGACGACATCAATTGAATGAATGTAAGTTAAATCTTTCAGCTCAATTTTGTCAAGTCACTACGTGTGTTTTCGTAGTGGTAAAAAATGTATTGACAATGTGACAGGATTTCTATTTGAAAAGTACACTGCTGGCCATTAAAATTGCAACACCAGGAAGGAATGATCTGACGAACGTTAAAATCGAATGAAAGGAAGAAGAGGTTGGAATATGCAAATGATTAGAATTTCAGCGCATTTAGACGAGGCAGGCGGGAGAAACGACATCTGAAGCACTGCATAAAAGAAAAGTTACGTAGTGGATTTCTCATTTGGAACGCTCTTTGTAAGGTCGGTCATTGCTCAGAATATCGTTTTATGCCTCGAATAATAAGAAGAAATGCTTACCACCAAATGTCGGCATTCGATAGAGGCATTATCGTTGCCTATCGAGAGTGTGGATTATCTTTCCGGGATATCGACCGTTGCATTCGTCGAAATCCAACCACTGTCATGCAAATATGGAATCAATGGATTGCTGAGGGTCATACTGAACGGCATGCAGGATCTCGACGCCCTCCCATGACTAACGCCGGAGAGGACAGACATATTGTGAGGTCGGCCCTGCAAAACCGTACAACCACATCACGAACCATTAGTCAGGAAATGGGCATGTTTGAAGCTCACCCAGTATCCGCTCGTACGGTGCGATGACTTTTGCAGCAGTGTGGAGTGTCAGAACGGCGACCCGGACTGCGTCTTCTCTTGACAATGCAGCATAGAGAGAGTCGGCGACTCTGGTGCACCGAAGGACAAAGCTGGATGCATGACTGGCAAAATGTCATCTTTTCAGTCGAGTCCCTGTTGTACGTGCTGTATTCTGATGGCCGTATACTTGTCTGGAGGCTCCGAGGAAAACTCCCGTCGCCTGCTTGCATTCGATATCGGCATAGGGGCCCTGCACCTGGTGTGATGGTTTGAGCAGCCATTGGGTACACGACATGCACATCTCTAGTTCCGATCGACGGTAATTTGAACACAGATAGATACACTTTTGACATCTTATGTCCAGTGGTAGTGTCCTGCCAAACGTCATCTTCCAGCAAGATAACGCAATACCACATGTTGCACGCCGTGTTCTGACCTTCCTCGATACACAGGTTATTCGATTGCTGCCCTGGCCTGCACGGTCACCAGATCTGTCACCCATTGAAAATATCTGGTCATGAATTGCTTAGAGACAGGCCCGCCACCGTTCTCCAGCTAATACGGTTGATGAAGTGTGGCATAGGCTTGAAGTAGCATGGGAATAGTAGCCCGTTTCTGTCCTCCAAGCCCAGTTCCGCTCCACGCCTAACCGGTTAAGGGCCGTTTTAGATGCCAGGGAGAGCAGCTGTTTCTACCAATTTCGTACCCTTGTAAACCCCCAAACTGTTTACAAATTTAATCATTTTGTTTTCATGCCATACTGTTTACGTACAATAAATATCTTTTTTATATTTTCCATCTTTTATGGTGTTGCAATTTTAATGGCCAGCAGCGTATAAAAACAGTATATAGTTAAAGAAACTTAAAATATTTATTACCTTAAGAAAAAGGATAGAACATGATCTTCTTCATTCAAAAAAGAAAAAAATAATAAGAAGAAATAGCCCAGTGGTACGGGAGCAAAAAAAGGCCCAATTCGGAAATAATTAGGGGAAAGCTGGAAATTGTTTTAATCTCTTCAGTTTATGCCTAGAATGAATGTGCTACGTTTTCCCCTCGTACTAGGTGAGCGTTAGGAATTATACTTTAATTTATAGTCAAAAAGCACGTTTTTTCTTTTAAATACCATAACACTATCACAAAATCACCAACTTTTTTAAAAACATTGTCAATATGCTGAATAAAATGAGTACCTACACTTAATACTTTTGTTGAATATTAAGGTCACAATTCTACTTTCAAGTTTTAGCCCCGTGGTCAAAGGGTTGAACTCAGAATTAATTAGGGGAAAACTGGAAATCGTTTTAATCCCTTCAAATTAGGTCTAAAATGAATATTCTACATTTTCCCCTTCGTACTAAGTGAGCGTTAGGAAATATGTACACATTTACATTCGAAAAAACACGTTTTTCTTTAATATTTTTAACAATATCTGAAATTGCGACCTTATTTTTGAACAAAAAAATTAATGTGAGTATTCATTTTATTCAGAATTTTAAGCTCTACAACATCTATATTGGCAATTTTTTTATATAGTTAGCTGTTTTGAGATATTGTTAAGGTAATCTGGTCTCTCCTATCTTGAAGCTCTTGATTAGTGATTAAGGCCCATTTTTGAAATGGTATTGCGACCTTAATTTTGAACAAAAATATTAATGTGGGTACTCATATTATTCAGAATGTTATGCTTTACAACATTTGTACTGACAATGTTTTTGATAGACTTAGCTGTTTTGAGATATTCTTAGGTAACTTGGTCTCTCCGGACTTCAAGCTCTTGATTAGCGATTAAGGCAAAATTTTGAAATTAGAATTGCGACCTTAATTTTGAACAAAAATACAAATGTGGATGCTCATTTTATTCAGAATTTTGAGCTCCATAACATTTGCATTGACAATGTTTTTCATAGAATTAACTATTTTGAGATATTGTTAAAAATATTAAGTAAAAAGATGTTTTTTGAACGTAAATACGTACATATTTCCTAACGCTCACTTGGTACGAGGGGGAAAACATAGAATATTCATTTTAGACCTAATCTGAAGGGATTAAAACGATTTCGAGTTTTCCCCTAATTAATTCTGAGTTCAACACTCTGACCACGGTGCTAAAACTTTAAAGTAGAATTGTGACCTTAATATCCAACAAATGTATTAAGTGTAGGTACTCATTTTATTCAAAATTTTAAGCTCTACAACATTTGTTGTTTTGACAATGTTTTTGAATAAGTTAGTGATTTCGAGATAATGTTATGGTATTTAAAAAAACAAAAAAAAAACATGCTTTTTGACTATAAATCAATGTATAATTCCTAACGCTCACCTAGTACGAGGGGGAAGATAGCATATTCATTCTAGACCTAAACTGAAGGGGTTAAAACAATATCCAGCTTTCCCCTAATTATTTCCGAATTCAACTCCCTAACCACTGGGCTAAAACCGTAATACAAAACAATTAGTTTTATTAAGCACTCAGTTGTCTAAATTATTTTTAGATTTTCTGTCATTAATTTATTTAATTACGAAATTACGGAAATTGTTTAGAAGAATGATTATATTATATTCTCATGAAAAGTATTTATTTCTCCCAGAATACTTCAACTTCGTTCATCAGTATTTGGAAATTTCATTCAAATTTTCCTTTTCACACCTCTGCAGAGAAATGGGCTGAACTCCGCTTGCGCATGCGTACTATTTTGTTTTTGTTTTTAAAATATATTTCTATTCAGTCAGTCATCTTTTTCCCTTTGAGAATGAACGCGTGTGTGTTCGAAAGATCTCTGGGTTGCATTAACTATTTATTTTTTCCAGTATGCTTCAACTTCGTTCATCAGTATTTAGAAACTTTATTCCACTTATTTTTTTCACCTCTCTGCAGAGAAATGGACTGAACTCCGGGTTGACTTTAATAATATTTTTATATGTTTGTGTCACCTTTTAAGTAATTATACGTATGTTATAATGTTTATTAATAACAAGGTGAAAATTTCCTTCACGACACTAGTGTTTAATACAGTGTTTTGACACTATTCATTCCACTTTTCAGATAAAAATTCGCTGAATATTCTATGAAATCAAAATCAACAAATTATTTTCGAATCTCAGCTCGGCAATTAGAGAATGAATTTTACGCAAATGAGAAATAATTCTTAAAACTCTAAATATTGTTGGAGTTGTAGTTAATACTTTTTACCTGACTGCCAATAAGGGTTATGTGTTTCACGCGTATCTGTGTATGTGGATTTCTTTATACCCTCGAAACACTCCAAAGGCTAGATGGATTTTAATGAATGAGGTCTCTATCGATTCGTTATAGGCTAAGTTTTGTTTTTATAAATTCAAAATGGCGGCTGTAAAACACAAAATGGAGGTAGAGACGAAAAAACATTTTTTTACGCAGCATATTGAGTGGCATATCATTGGATAGGTCTTTCAAGATGAAACGAAATTTCATTGACTACTTTACAGTCAGCAGCTCCGTTTAAATAGTACACAACCTGGAAGTTGTATAGGTAGGATCTTTAGCTTTACTGCAACTCTAACCTTCATAGATATCTAAAGGCCTCATAAAAACTGTGTTTATAGATATGAACTAACAATTAAACATAACTTAAAAGTTATCAATACAAGTAAATAACATTTGTATTATTTCTTATTTGAATGCCCTGTGGGTACTATGCAAATTCATTATAAGTAAAAATTTAGAAGAAAATAAAAGTTATCTGTGTAAAATGGTAAGGAAATTTAAACTCGCAAGTTTAACTTAAGCCTCAGTTAAATAAAAAATTTTTCGCTGCTGACCATTTTTCTTTATTTTGAATCATTAAGGCATTCGTCTATCAGATTAAAATGTTATTTTAGCAAGTTTAATTTCGCCAGATTTTTTCCCCACAAAAGTCAAAGATTGTGAGAATGCCCCGTTAATGTAAACACGTATCGGCAAATAACATCAAAGATTGTGGCGGGAAAGTCTTTCACGGGTCTACTGTTTTTTTTGTTTTTTTTCAAATTAATAACTCTAATAGATTTCTTATATTTAATATATTTCTTTAGAATGCCCAGTAACAATACTAAAAATCCTATTTATATGAAAAATAGCAATAATGCGTTTTATAAAAAATTTGAAACTTATTAAAAGCGATATTTTCGTATTCGCCACGCGTCAGGAGTTAACAGCCGAAGAAATAGCCAAGGATCGCCTATTTAAAATCTGCCTGCTCATTTTCAGTGGTTAAAGCGCGAAATTCGATTACACGATTTAAATTTGTGAAATTCTTTGTTTTAATTAATGATTGATGAATGTTTTAATTTTGTTAAGGTATATAAGCTGGAAACAAATGATGAGCTATTTATATAACTTTAGTGCAAACGGAATTGTAATCACTTATTGTATTATCACTCATTGTCTTCACGCGATATAGATTTGATAAAAAAAAAAGAATGCTTGAAAATTATTTAAAAAAAAATAAAAATCTATAAATTGCGATACAGTTTTCAAAGAAACTGTGATACAGTTTTCAAACAAATTGCATTGGGAGTACATTTTTTTTTCACTATTTGAGGATGTAAAAATTGAAAATATGGAGTAATTAGAAGTTTAAAGAATTTGAATAAATGTTAATAGCAGTTAACACATTAACGCCCGAATTATTTTCTTCGTTAAAATTTAAACTTTGGATTTCCCAACACTTTTAAAAGAATAATTGTTTTTATCTTATTTTATCAAGGAATTTGTCTCGTGAAAGAAATAATATATTTATCTTCATATTTACTGGTGTTAAAAGCGCTTTCTTGCCACTACGTCTAAAGATCTAAAAATATGCCACTGGACGTTAATGGGTTAATTTAATCGTCTGATGTTTGCAGACATTCAAAATTAATTGTGCGTTACGTACGTGCACTTTTGTCCTTTATAATATAGATAGTAAAGATATGTTTAAGTAGAAGTTAACGAAACTGGCCGATATTAGAATTCTTACTTGTAAATCTCCAGATTAGGGGCCTTACGTCAATTTTGAAAGATATTTTAATTTTGATATAACCTCACAAAAACCATATATCCTGAAATTCGCAGTCAATGATGTTGGATTATTTCTGTATTTCTAAACATATAAGATATCCCAAAGATTTAAGGGAACAGTACACCTTTAACAGTCATAAAAGATGCGAAATGTGTCAGGAGTTTAGCATTTTAAAAGATATATATATGTATAACCACTCTAGAATCAGAAAAAATTCAGAGTACATTTAGGTGGTACTGAACTATGTTTAATATTTTTTTTCCATTTGGATTTATTACAATAAAAAAATCAAGGGGTCTACGGTGGATAACATTTCACTGCGTGTACGATATCCCATGCAAATATCATGGATTTTGCATAAACCTTATCTTACATTAAAAATAATGGCTATAATTTGAACTAGAATATTTGTAAAAGGTTAATTCGATAAAGAGTAATTAACTTTCAATTAGAAAAATTAGAAAAACTACGAATTTTTACATGCATTCAATCTTATGTTTTTTTTTTTTTTCATACTTAACACAGTTTTATAATTCTAGTTCATTCCTATGATAATATAAGCATTTATGTAGGGCAAACATTTTAAAACTATACTTCAAATATTTTTGGAAATATCATGCGCACAACAGTAGAAAAGTCCTTCCGGTCAGTGCCGGGAGGAAGAGGTAGCTTTCATATTCATTATTTTAAAAAAGCCAACTTATATTATTCAAACACACGAAGCTCAATTTAGTGGAAACCGAATATAGGAGATTCAATACTAATTTTTATCAATACTAAATCATTATGAATGAAAATTTCGCGAAATTAGTCAGCTTTATCCAAGCTGCTTTTATTTAAAGTAACTTATATTTGGCTGCCAAATTCGGCGATTTATAAAGTGCCTGCCATTTTAAGACAACATGGTGGATGAGGTTAACCAGTGAACTTGATCGAGACCTTAGTAATTGCTGTGCACATGCTCACTCACATCGGAATCGGTTGATATATACGAGTGCTGTGGCAGTCAAAAAATCAGATTTTTCAAAATGTCACTCACATTAGATATTGAAATTGCTATATCTGAGCCATTTTTTAAGATAAAGACAAACAAAAAATGCTCCCGAAAACTTATATCAAGGTCAAATACTTAAGAAAGAAACCTTTTTCAATTTCTAATTTTTTTGCAACTCACTTTAAAAATAATTTTTTTTAATTTAATGGCCGCCATTTTGAAACAAGATGGCTGATGAAGCTGGCCAGCGAACTTGGTCGAGATATTGATGTATACTATCCACATGCCTTCTTACATCGAAATAGGCGAATACGTGTGTTATCGCGTGACAAATACAAGATCGTTTCAAAATGTTAGCCATGCTAGAAATTCAAAGTGCTATAATTCAATCATTTTTTAAGATATAAACAAAAGAACAAATTTTCAGAAACAAAAACTGCTCCGGAATTTTTGTATCAAGGCCAAACACATAAAAAAATACCTCATTTTAAATTTTAAATTTATTTTTTTTAAATGGCAACACTTTTGAAACAAGATGGCGAATGAAGCTGGCCAACAAACTCGGTCGAGACATTGATATGTACTATGTACAGACCAAGTTACATCCAAATCGGTTCATAAATACGCCTGATATCGCGTGACAAAAATTAGGTCGTTTTAAAATGACAGCCACAATAGAAATTCAAAATGCTATAACTCAGCCATTTTTTTTAGATACAGACGAAACAAAAACTGTTCCGGAATCTTTGTATTAAGGTCAAACACATACGAGAAAAATCTTTTTCATTTTCCAAATTTTGGTATCTCATTTTAAATTTTAATTTTTTTAAATGGCCGCCATTTTGAAACAAGATGGCGGACGAAGCTGGACAACGAACTCGGTCGAGATATTTGTATGTACTATGTACATACCAAGGTACATCCAAATTGGTTCATAAATACGCCCGTTATCACGTGACACAAATCAAGGCGTTTCAAAATGTCAGCCACGCTAGAAATTCAAAATGTTATAACTCAGCCATTTTTTAAGATATAGACGAAACAAAAACTACTCCCGAATCTTTTTATCAAGGTCAAACACATAAGAAAGAAATATTTTTTCAATTTTCAATTTTTTTGGTACCACATTTCAAATTTAAATTTTTCTTAAAAATTTAAATGGCCGCCATTTTGAAACAAAATGGCGGATGAAGCTGTCCAACGAACTCGGTCGAGACATTGGTATGTACTATGTATAAACTAAGTTACATCGAAATCGGTTCATAAATACGCCTTTTATCGCGTGACAAATTTCAGGACGTTTCAAAATGTCAGCCACGCTAGAAATTCAAAATGCTATAACTCAGCCATTTTCTAAGATATAGACGAAACAAAAACTGCTCCGGAAGCTTTGTATAAAGGACAAATACATAAGAAAAAAATATTTTGCCATCTTCAATTTTTTGGTACCACATTTCAAATTTAAAATGTTTAAAAATTTTTTAAATGGATGCCATTTTGAAACAAAATGGCGGATGAAGCTGGCCAACGAACTCGGTCGAGACATTGGTTGTGTACTATGTACTCACCGAATTAAATCCAAATCGGTTCATAAATACGAGAGTTACAGTGTGACAAATGTCATATATATATATATATATGTCAATTTTGAACGAAGGGTGGTTTCGGGGTCTGGGGGTCATGATCGAAGAAAATATACCAAAATTTTTTGAAATCGCTTTCCTGCGAACGGCTGCAATATGTAGCTTTTTGTAATGAAAGCTACCTAAAATGCCATTTTGAGAAAAAGTGGTTTAAAAATTTAATTGTATTTTTTTAAATATAAATATATAATAAATGAAACAATACTGTTCATTATATAACGTATTCAGTAGTAAAAATAAAATTAGACGCTAGTTTAGAATGCTAAACATAAAATTGTTTGTAAAATGCTGCAGAATATAGGAACATTCGTGAAAAATAATATTCCGAAAGAAGTGTTTTTCCCTAAATGTCATTTACACGGAATATCTGTCATTATATAAAACATACATTACTACTATTCGGAATTTATGCTATAAATTGAGAATTTCTGAATAAAAAAGAACACCAAATTAACAAACCTGGTCCGTACACTAATTGCCTTTTCTATATGACCTGTCTTTCTTGCATAATATATGTGATATTTAATGAATATGGAATACAGCTACTCATATTTGAGGCATATTTAATAACTTGTTAAAACAGAAGTTAGTTTGTTAGACATCCTCCATTCTTTACAATATATCCAGAATATAAAATATAAGGCACTAGAAAGTTATAGCTTTAGGATTTATATAAATCCATTTATTCTGAGAATCCCCTTTGGGAAATCTTTGCATTTTAAAAATAAAATTATTTTCTATTTAGCCATTTATTATTAATGATTGAACATATTTTTGGAAATTATTATTTAATTATAGTTTGCTTTTACCTGACTCTAAAACTCGCCAGTGGGTAACTGCACAGTTATATAACGTAAATGTTCATGGCAGAATACTAAATCTAGTAATTAAATTTTATACAGAAACAAAGGATACATGTGATAGAGGAGTGTAACAATTAAGCAATAATTTTGTTGTTGATTTACATTCTGTGTATCCGACTGAATGCAAAAATCATCATTTTCACTATATTAACATTTGAATACATCTATTTTAAAATATCAATTTTCTCTTTCTTTAATCGTAAATTTCTGTCATTACATAAGAAAAATATTGCTTTTCTAAATTATCGGCGCGAATTATGGCACTATGTGTTAGGAATCAGCATCAGCGGAATTAAAAAATATTGTAATGTAACAGCTTTATAAGTAAAATTGCCTTATTTTAAATCGTGACGTAATTTTCTGTTTAAAAGATTTAAAAAAGTCATTTTTAATTGTAATATGAAAAGGCATCCGTAATGATATGGTTATTTACATTGTTTCCCTTATCCCTTGATCAGTGGAAGTAACTCAATTGCCACAATGTGAAGAAATTTCATACAGGGCATTAAAATTGAAATTAAAATATAACAAGTTGGAAATTGCTCATCAAAACGTGGCAAATGAGGTGCGTTCGTACTGTAACTAGTTTTATAATTATATTTTGCACCGCATATTCTACTGAATGTATATTTTAGTGCGCTTCATAAGTGCATATCAAGTGCATATCTTTCATAAGTGCATATCTTTCTGTTCGAAAGGCTGTAACATAATTAAAATGCACTTGAAATATTTTTTCCCATTGACCTTAATGTAACGGGAAAGTTTTGACTGTACCTGTAATTAAACTATACATCCGATTTTCATAAAATTTGAAATGACTCGACAAAATTTTACAACAATTATATATTTAAAGCTTCAGACAATTCGATTGGGTATTTTTTGCTCTGTTATATGCGGACGGACTGACGACGGCTATAGATGCTACGTATTTATATAATTACGAACGCACCTAAAAATGAGCATAAAACAATCGTTTAAAAATAAATTGAGGTTTTAGATTCTACATTTAAAATAACAGTATCAAGAGTACATTTTAAAGAAAATATAGTAAAAATATAAATAAGAGACAAGAAAACGGAAGCTACCACTGTTTCGTTAGGTTTTCAATTTTTCTTTTTGTTATTTTAGCAAAACCTTTTTTTTTTTAAATCTTTTAATGATTCTGTTCCCTGAATCAATTATAAAGTTTTTCCTTTTCTTGATGTTACACATCTGTTTCCAATAATATTATTCAGAATAATTTTATTCAGTTTTGAAATTCCCGAGTTGACATTTGCCAACCTTTCGTAAGAAAAGCTTAGTAAAGTACAAATAATATCAATCTTTATGTTTAAAAAAATGAACATGATACAGAGACATTTAAGATAAAGAAATAGTGTCTCTTTTTTTTTTTTTTTTCTTCAAAATTGTACAACTTAGATAGGTAACATCTGGAGACGTTCTCATTTGTTAAAGAAAAGAAAGTGATTTCGTAAAACATTAACGTTTATTTACTTTATTTTTGGAACAGATAAAAAAATTTTCGGTTGCAGAATCACATAAAAACACTTTAACTGATTTTTCTATAAAGCATATGAATAAACACACTTTGTTTTTATAAGACAACCTTAGAAAGCCAGCGAACATGAAACATTTATCAAAAAGAATTAAAAGTATCTAAAATTTAAGCGGAAATTTCGAAAAACATAGTTAGGAAGAAAAATGTCTTTTTCAGTATATAAGGCACATGGAGTATTTTATGATTAAAATTCTTTTCGTTTTTTGTTGTCAATGTTATTTACCTGAAAATATTTAGGAAGTTTGTATATTTAGGTTTAAGACAGTGATAAATTGAATGTTTTAAAATGGTTAGAAAAAAATTAATTCCCGTCTTAATATCGTTATACTTTGTTTGAATATTTTACTAGGATTGTGTAAAAAAAAAAAGTGTTTGTCTTTTAATTAGTTGCCTTAATATTTCATCAAATAAATAAAATTACGTCTTAGTATTTTTTTCTTTTCCAGAATATCAATATTTTGCTTTTAGAGTGGTAGAAACACATGAAATTATGCTGAGGGGTTTATTTTTTCGACTTCGCCGTTATATATATATATATATATATATAAACACACAATTACTCGTTATAAAATAGCTGCTAATTGTAACAAAATAAATTAATGTAATACTTCACATTGTCATAGTTGTGTTTTTTGCATTGTTTTAAAAGATTATATTTCACCGGAAGAACGAACATTCAGTCATACTGAGTTTAATGTCAATTGCAAGATCGCCATCTCGTGCCTTTTATTTCTAACATTATTATTTTAAGGGTCTTGTAACTTTTAAACGCAAAGAAATTTAACGAAAAAATTGAAAGTTTGAATTGGTGTTTCTTCAAAACCTTTATATGTATAAACATGAAATTTTGGATATTGATTAAACAGATTGTGCTTTGTAATATGATGTCATTAGAAATTTATTTGCCTTTTACAGAATTTGTGTATTGTTGAAATATAAATAGCTCTTTTTATTTACTCCATAAGTCATTGCGCGCATGATATCTCGAGAAAGTATGTATGGATTGTCATAAAAGTAGGTAAAGATAATAAACATATATGTGTGTTTAAAATGATTTACTCTTAGGCCAAAATAATTTTAAAAAATATATTTTTGTAAAAAAAAAAAAAAAAAAAAAAAAAAAAATATATATATATATATATATATATATATATATATATTAAGGAATGATGAATAATGATGAATGATTTTAATGAACGAAGAATGTACTTTCAGTCATACTGAGTTTAATGTCAATTGCAAGATCGCCATCTCGTGCGCTTTATTTCTAACATTATTATTTTAAGGGTCTTGTAACATTTAAACGCAAAGAAATTTAACGAAAAAATTGAAAGTTTGAATTGGCGTTTCTTCAAAACCTTTATATGTATAAACATGAAATTTTGGATATTGATTAAACAGATTATGCTTTGTAATATGATGTCATTAGAAATTTATTAGCTTTTTACAGAATTTGTGTATTGCTGAAATCAAAATAGCTATTTTTTACTCCATAAGTCATTGCGCGCATGATATCTCGAGAAAGTATGTATGGATTATCATAAAATAAGGTAAAGATACTAAATATATATGTGCGTTTAAAATGATTTCCTCTTAGGCCAAAATTATTTCATTAACTGTATAAAAAATATATTTTTGTAAAAAAAAAAAAAAAAAAAAAAAAAAAATATATATATATATATATATATATATATATATATATATATATATATATATATTTAATGAATAAAAATAGTCATAACTAAAAATATTACCATTGTAAATACTTGAAAGTAGTTCATTTTAAACACACAAATTTGATTAGTATCTTTACCAAATTTCATGACAATCCATGCATACCTTCTCAAGATATCATGCGCACAATGACATTTGGAGTATATTAAAGAGCTATTTTGATTTCAACAATACACAAATTCTGTAAAAGGCTAATAACTTCCTAATGGTAGCATATTACAAAGCATAATCTGTTTAATCAATATCCAAAATTTCATGTTTGTACATAAAAAGGTTTTGAAGATAGACTAATTCAAACTTTGAAGTTTTTCGTTAATTCCGATGCGTTTAAAAGATACAAGACCTCTTAAGCCAAATAACTTCATACGAAGGTTGTATAAAGATTATCTTTGGTACGAGACGCTGTGGACTTTTTGGGAAAACTTAGACATAAATAGGCAGACTTATGTTTATATAAAATCCAATTCAATAAGCGAGTTAAGCATAAACTGGGATTTTAATACCGTTTGAAATCTAAGTTGTTCGCAAGCCACGAGAAAAGCAATCATGCCCGCAATAAGCGACTTTTTTGATGAGTTGTTATAAAACAGTTATATTATACGTTCTTAAGGTTTTATTTTATGTTTCGTTAAAAAAAAAAAAAAAAAAAAAAAAAAAGATTCAAACCCCATCTGAAAAAATGCTTCCTGTCTCATTGCGTTTTACAAAAAAGCCATAAAGTATGTGTGGAGTGTACTTCGTAACTAGAGTATTGCGTTTTTTGTATTCAAAACATCTATAAGCAATTTCCAGCTGTAGTATTTATCAAATAAAGTTTTACATGTGCAATAAAATAAAACAGTTCCGATTTCACTGAAATTCAATGATCGTTTGAATTCCAAAGTCGGACGCATGTTTACCCATTGAAACTTCACAAAAGACAACAACTTAAATAATATTTCAGATAATAGTTTTATTGCATTTTTAGACAATTGTATTAGAAATTTTCAAAACGCTTGAAGATTATACTACAGGATATAGATTTAGTGATCACTGTATGTCAAACACGAAATAAATTAAGATTTTAAGGTTTAAATTTTCTTTATTCATGGGATAATTCGAAGAAAATTTGGACCGCCACAAATCTGTGTGTTTAAGGGAACCGGGAAAGCCCTATCTCCGCCATGTTAAATTCACCAATTTTATGTGCCTTTTTCTCAGAAATGGTGAAAGATAGAGGTCTAGATTTTTTACAGTAGTTATAATAACATAATTTACGTATTTTAAAAGACCATTTTCATTCTAAGTGATACTCAAAGTTAATTATTAATTATTGATTGAAAGTCATTTTTAAATTAGCCTTTTCGGTAAGATTTCACTGCCTAAAATAAATAATTCTCAACAAATCATTAAGTTCTTGTGTTAAACTGTACAATATAACCTGAAATAAGTATTAAAAAAATCTGAGTTCTTAAGTTTATTATATATTGAAAAAAGGAACATAAACATGAAAAATCCAAGCTTTGAGAAAAAGTCAATTAAAGATTTAAATAGCCATTAAGCTGTGAAGTACTCTTAGAAAAGAATGATTAATTTCAACACTTATTTTTTTTTATATACAAACGTGTGTGACACATCGTTGGAAAGATATAAGTTTAAACTATTTACTGATATAAAAACGTAAAAATCGATTTTTTGGTTGAATTTTCCTTTCCCAGTCCCCTTAAAAGACCCATTAAAAAAACTAAAAAAATAATCAACAGTTTTTAAGACAATACCAAAAGTTTCATTGAGAAGTAATTATGTAAACATGATATGCTAATATAAAATATTTTGATCTAAGACATAAATTTGAAAATCTTTATTAACCTTTAGGCCGTTACTAACGGGCTCGACAAGTCCATCTATCGAGTCCATCACTCCCAAAGTTAACGACGACCATGCATTCATCTATCTGAATATCAGAGTCTGATTACCAAAATGACACACTTCGATCAGCAAATATTTAAAAAAAAAAAACCTTATTTAAGGGGGTCCGGGACACAAAAAGCTCCAAATATTCTAAAAAACTTTTATTACACTAAACATGTGTAAATGGTTCTCTGTGTTTTTCTGCTTAAAATGAAGTTTAAATCATGTTTCTATCTTAATTAGAACAGGAAGTATTAAGTTTTTCGTTTTGGTTTGTATTCAAATCTTGCTTTCAAGCAATATTTGCCATGAAAACGATGTGAAAATGAGTTTTTCTTCATGATAGCTTTTTTCAACATTTCTTGTATTTAATTCGTTATAAGTCAAGAACCGTTAAAGATAAATGTTTCAAACTTGAAACATTTCTTTTTCAATTGTTTTATTTTAATTTTGATTCAGATAATTAGAAAAAATATTTACTTTTGCAAATATGATTTTTTTTTTTTTTAAGTTACACCATTTTTTTTTTTTTTTTTTTTACTTTAAATATTTTTACTTTTTTTTTTTAAATTAATATTTTAAAAAATTCTAAATTAAAATTTATGTATTTCTGCTTATTTAAATGATAAAAAATTGATATTCTACAAGTAACATTTCGAGTTATCACGATTTTAAATTACCCCACTTTTTTAACGAATTCTAAATTTTTAAATTTTTAAAAATATACATGAAAAGTTTTATCATGTGATTTTGTTTACAGATGGTTAACCAACGCAAAAAAAAATTCAAAATTTTAACTCAATAAATAAAAATTATTTTAAATTGTTTCCCGGACCCCCTTAAACATTTTATTGATGCAAAATTACTATAATGAATAAGGAAAAAATATAATAATTTTTACTCGTGGAAGTTTACAAAATTTTTAAACAGGCTTTTTCGAATGTTCCTTTAAAATGGACTTTTAAAAAGAAACCGGGTGATTTGGGAAGAAACGAAAGACGAAATCTCAATGGCCTAATGGTTAAAAATGTATAAATTCAAAATTAATATCTTAAATGTTACAAGTAAAAAAAACATATTATATTAAATAATCTCACAATCTCATAAATTTCTAAAATATATATATATACGGTGATTGGACTATTTGTCGATAAATTTCCAGTTGTTGATGAGTTAACATTATACATTGCAAAGTACTCAATATATTGAGCATTTTGCAAGGATTTATACAAGGATTATTTATACAATATGCATGGATTGCAAGGATTTATAAATCCTTGTATATATATTTGTTTGCTGTTTTGCCAAGAATAAAGAAGTGTCACCAGATTTCTATATATCACAGAAATACACAGACATAACAATAAGTTAAAAGGGTACTTCAAGTCTCGATGTTTTTTATCGCCGTTTTTCAAACCCCATGTTAGTGGGTGGTAAAATTAAGTTAGTTGGTTATTAGTTACATAATATAATTATCCAATTACGTTTTTAACTTTTAAAAAGTCTCATGTTTAATGCCGATTCAGAGTTTAAAATATATATATATATATATATATATATATATTTGCTTTTTATTTCATTTTCAAACGCAAAATACTTTGGAATTTCCAATTCATAAATTAAAAGGAAAACTTGTCTCCTTAGAAATGCATAAGATTTAAGTAAATAACCTTTGCAAAGGCAGTAAGTCAGCAATAGTTTGTTCTTTCTGTTGCAGAAAAAATCATACTTCGACAGTTATATTGGGTAAAACGTAGTTTACATTGGATTTAGGGAAAGGCGAGGATCAAAGAAACGTTTCCTTAACTCTTTTTTTTTCTATTATTTTTATTCAATTTGCTTAATTACTACCACTTTTTTGAAATTGCAATATTAGCTTTCTATAATATGGCATTGAAGTAGACACTTAAGAAGGCGTATGTGTCTATATAAAAAAATACTCAAGTGCAAGTATTACTCGCTCTTAGAGTGTTCCGTTGCTAAAAGAATATTAAGACTTTGTAAAAAACTAAACAACGTAGAGATCGGTATATATGTATATACTAGAAAAGTATGAATGCGCATACCATAAAAGTTCGAAGAGATATGAAGCCTAAAGAATAGCAAATATTGCTATTTTAACCTTATTCTAATCTGTTTATGATGAACTTAATTCGGTACTGACATTAAAAGTAGTGCATATTTTTCATTTGGATTTTCATAAAATTAAATTCATCGTGGTAATAATCTTTTCATTATACCGTGTAGCTAAAACAAAACAGTGTGGAAACAATATAAAGAAACAGTCAAGTGCGAGTGTTATTCGCGCACAGAGGGTTCCGTAGAATAAATATATGAATTTGTAATTGTTTTATAAAATAAACCGTTGCTAAAATAATACTATCACTTTGTGAAAAACTATACAACATAGGGTTGGGTATAACAGTATATATTAGAAAAGTGCAAATGGATGTATCATTAATGTTCAAAGAGATATGGAACCTAAATAATATCAAATATAGCTATTCTGTATAACTCATTTTTTTAATATTATCCTATATATAGGTATATATATTATCCTATATATAGGTATATATCCTATATATAGGTAGTATTTCGTATGAAATACTACCTATTGGGATCGTTCCTATGTTGGAATTTCTGAAAAATTTTTGCAGATCTACACCGATCATGACCCCTAGAACCCAAAACCACCCTCAGTAAAAATCTTTATATCTATCTATCTATCTATATATATATATATATCACTTTCTTCTGGACACGATAACTTTCGTAATTCTGCACCAATCTCTTCCAAACTGATACATAAAATCAATGGGCATAAAATCTCGGTCAAGTTCGTTAATGGGCAAAATCGGACCAAGGGGAGGGAAATAGGGAGGGGTTTTGTGAAAACAGAAAACCCCCCATAACTTCTTAATTTTTGTACATATCAAATCAGTTTAAAGTTTTTATTACTTCTAAAAATAGGGCCAAAAATTTATGTATCACAGATTTTTGATAAAATTAAAAATGGGCTCAAGGGGCGCAAAAAATAGGGTTTTTGGGAGAACAAATTCATAACTTCGTCAGTTCTCAAGATATCAAATTCAATTAATTTTATTATAAATCTCCTTAACATTATCTAAAACTTTTATATTAACAAGTTTTTGATAGGAGCAATTCGTACCGCAAAAAAAAAAATTAAAAACGAAAACAAAAATGGCGTTTGAAGAAGAAAAAAATCCATAACTTCGTCAATTCTCAAGATATCAAATCCAACTAATTTTATTATGAATCTCCTTAACATTATCTACAACTTTTATATTCACAAGTTTTTGATAAGACCAATTCGTACCGCAAAAAAAATTAAAAACGAAAACAAAAAGGGGGGTTTGAAGAAGAAAAAAATCCATAACTCCGTCAATTCAAAAGATATAAAATCCCCATGAATTTATCATATATCTTCTTAATATTGTCTACAACATCTATATAGACAAGTTTTGGATAGGACCAATTCTTAGAGCAAAAACAAATTAAAAATACATACCGGTTGAAGTAAAAAATGATCTTAGTATTCAAATACAAACTGCTTATTTTCTGACTCATTTTACAATTCATTTTTGCTCTCAAAGGCTTCCAATTGGTACGTTTTCTTACTCAGAAACTATATAATGTACCGTAATGGTCGATTTTCTGATAGGGGCAGAATATATTTTTTTAAATGCTGTTAAAAAGGGCATTTTGAACCGAATTTATCGAAGCGGATTGTGTTGGAAAAATCATTGTATTAAGGATGCGCTTAAATCCAAACTGCTTATTTTCTGACTGGTTTTTAAGTTCATTTTTGCTCTCAAACGCATTTAATTGGTAGATTCGCTTATTCAGAAACTATATAATGTACCGTAATAATCGATTTTTAGATAGAGGCAGAATATATTTCAAAAAATGATGTCAAAGTGGGCATTTTGAACGGAATTTCCCGAAGCGATTGTGTTAGAAACGAAAAATATTGTCCTTCTGAGAAAATAATTGTTTATATATCAAGTTTTAATTAATTTAACAAAAAATAAAAACACAGGTCGCTTATAAATCTCTTCAAAAATCACGTCAGCAAGTTTCATATTTTTTTTTAAATTAAAAATGAATCTGGAATTATGCCAGAAAATTTCGAGTTGTTGAGCGTGAAAAAGTATTTTTTTGAATATCGCCCTAACATGATTCTGATAAAACCAGCTATTATATGAAAATGAAATAAAAACTCGTCAAGAGCGGCCAGATAAAATTGTTAAAGTGGATTTATCTATAATCATGATTTAGTTTTTGTTTGTGAAATTAGTATATTTGACTTCGAAATCTACCTCTACCTGTAGGCCGTGCCGGCAGGGATTTTATAAACTTCCTTTGGCATTTCATAAAACTAAATTCAGTGTAGTAGCAACCTTTCTGCCTACAGTGTAGCTAAAACAAAACCTTTGTTCAAAGTTTAAACTTGGCATTGTGCTAAGCGCGCTTCGAAATGATGTAGCAGGTTGGAACGACGCCGTGGTTCAGAAAAGTTTTCCAGAAAGGTTTTTAATTAACTTTTAAAGACACTGGTGGCGTATTGAGAGATCCACTCAATGCAATCTAGTTGCGAATCCTATAGTATTTATGTGAGAATTCTAATTAAGTTATTCTGTGTTTAACAATTTGACGTTTATTTCTTTTATACTGCTACTGGGCTGCATTTCACAAAGATATTATAAAAAGCTGTTATATAGTCTTTAAAAGCCAATGGTGCATAGAGTACGCCGCCTCTCTCATTATGTATCTCCAACCCTTTCGTGTCCTTAAGTGTTAATATATCGGCTAATTACAGACGATTTTTTTCCCGAGAATCTTTACCAACAATGCTTCTATACTTCTGCTACGATAGGCACCTCCAGCGCTCCTCAAAACCTTTACTGAATGTCCGAAAATCGAAACTTGTGTGTAGCGGATAATGCGATTTTCTTAAAAACTATGTAACCTAGGGTAATCTATATAATTTACCTGAAAGGTTTAAATTAATGTCTACTACCTCTAATATTTTCGTAATGTTAGTTTCAGTAGATTCGGAAATAAAAGGGGGGGGGGGGGGCATATTTCTGCACTACATTTTCGTCGATATCTCTGAAAATATAATACCTAAAATTAAAAGAAATATATTTTTGAGTTCAGAGTTACAAAATCTTACACGATATGCAAATAAAAGATATTTTTTACAGCAAAATAATTAGACATTACTACATTTTTCCTACATATATTTGTGAATGTTTACTAATCTGTAAATATGTTGGGTCAGCAGTCTTTATTACTTCCCCCAAATTGAAATTTTCACGTTCCATAGTTTATGAGTAAAAGGGATGTGACAGACAGACACAGGAGTGATCGTATTATAGTTCTGTTTTTACTTTTTAAGTACGGAACTCTAAAAATGTGGTGTTAATCAAGCGGTCTTAATAAAATAAAACTTGCAAAACCGCTTGAAAAGAAAACGTACCATTCATATAAAATTGGTTAAGAGAGATTACTAGCGAAAATTTTTAAAAATGATTCTTTTATGCTCTGGATGAAACAAAGGGAATTTAATGCATAAGGGTTTCATCAATCCATTTTGTTTTTTATTTTGTTATTCAATTTGATTAATTGGTACCACTTTTTTGATATCGTAATATTAGCTTTATACTAGCAAAAGACATGCTTTGTTTGGATTCGCGAAGCATTATTTAATAAGATAAATATTTGAAAGTAACAATATTTTTTTATGTTATTCTTGCATCTTTATTAAGCATTATTAACGTTATTATATGTTTTGGCGCATTTTAATTTTAGAAATGTAAATTCAGCTAATAACTATGAATTTCCTCGTAATTTTTTATTTCTGATATAAGACTGGTATAAATAAGAATATTTTAGAAGCAAAAGTTTACAAAATATTTATATAACGAATTTAACAATAAATTTTATGTTTTACAAAATTTTTGTTGCCACTTTACAAAAAATAATCATAATATAATTCTTTTAAAATGCGTAAGTATCGTCTACGTAAATGATTTACCATAATAAGAATAAATTGTGTATTTTAATTCTTACCACTGAAAAATACTTTTATAATTAAATGTAAATAATTGAATTTTCACAAATTTTAATTCATTAAAAAAATGCTATAATTTTCATAAAAAAAGGTATTTTAAAAATTTCACAAAAGAAATCGTAACTTCATGATTTATTTTTCTTCTGAAAATATACGTGTTTCATTTTTATTTGCAAAAATGCGTCCGTAATGGAAAAACATGTAAAATAAATAAATTAAAATAATAAATTTTTTAATGTTATTCAGTTTAAAAAAAATAATATTGTGCAAATCTACAGATCATAATTTATTTTTATGTTTAATTTCAAGTCAAAATACTGAATAGCTTTTTTTTTTTTTTTTTTTTTTTTTTTTTTTTTTAAAGGGTACGACAAAATGTAATTTGCGTAGCCTAGTACTAATAATCACTGAATAAGGCACTGAATAAGTCGAATATGCCTAGATAAAGAATGCCGTGTCACTTGAGCAGTTTGAATAAAATAAAAATTGCCCAACTGGCATAACCGCTTTAAAAGAAATCATACCATTCGTGTAAAATGGGTTAAGAGAGATTCGTAGAGAAACTTTTTAAAACGGATTATTTTATGTTCTGAATGAAATAAAAGGAATTTATACTAACAATATATAGAAATACATTTGAAAAATGCAATTTAGTTTTTGTATGTAAAGAAAGAATTTTGTTATCGTTGTTTTTCACTCACTGTCTGCTAGAATTATAATACACTGTAAAAAAAAATGGTAACGTTCCATGTAAAATCCAGGAACGTTTTGCCTTTTCTCAGGTTTTCAGAATAATTTAGCTCTTTCCTGTGAAATTCTGGTTTTCTTATCTGAAACGTTCCTGAACCCTGAGCAAAAGTTGGAAACAGCAAAACGCTGCGGTCGCCATTTATTATTTTTTTGCTATAATCCGTTGCTCGCGCGCGAGTGTCGAAAACGAATTCCTTAAATGAATGTAAAAAAATCAATATGGAATGCAAATAAATCAATAGACGACATAATCCTTTACGTCTCTATTGTCAAGACAATTCAGATGAAAATACAATACCTCTGTGACATCGCTAAGAGATTATCGCTCGTACTTGTCTGTGGAACGTTTAACGAGCAGACCGTGTAAAAAAAATACACCTATTATTTGGATCTCCATTAACCAGGGGACCATCAAACATGATTCTCACCGATTTTGATTAATATAAAGTATGTTTTAGAGTTCTTATCTCTAATTATTCTTGTGAAAGGATTTCTTCAAATGGGCCTTAGATTTTCAGAAATTAGATGCCGAGGTTTAGCATACGTTTCAAATACCCATTAGTTTGCAGCTCTCAACGTGTCTTTCTAGGTGTAGACGCAGAAAGCTCGCACGCTACCCGTACGGCCCGAGTTCGATGCTACCTCTTGACTTTTTTATTATTTTTTAATTAATTTTATATTTTAACACTTTATTACAATTTGATTTAAATTTGATATATATTTGATACTTTGAATTGCTGCAAATTTGAATTTTTTTTTTCGGAAAAAATATACAATTACGTTTAGGTTTTTTTTTTTTTTTTCATGAAAATTTATATGTATTTTATCTAACTTGTAAATTAACATAATTACTGACGAAAATCCAAAATATTTTATGTCTAGATTTTTTTTTCTAATTATTATTTACATTTATATATTTGTATATTTTAAGCAAAGTTCAGAAACAATATAGCATATATATATTTACTTTATTGAATTTTAACTGAAAATTTATTTTTTCGTGTAAATTATAAATAATAATTTTGATGTCAATTTCAAAATATTTTTTCATTCTAACAAATAATGATAATAAAGTGAAAATTGTCAAGTAGAAATGTAAAAATCGTCTGCGAATCCCGCATGCTGTGAAATGTCAGTAATGTTTTGCTGTCAACAGAAATATTCCTTTTATTTCGCAGGAAACTTACTGGCATTTCTGTAGAAAGTTTTTAACATATACAGTAAAGTTCCAGCCATTTTCAAGAAATGTTTCTTGGAAATAATGGGCAATTCAGCTGCCCATTTTTTCCCAGGAACGTTGCGGAATTTTTTTTACAGTGTAGTTGTGTTCACAGGTATATTGCCAATAGCAATACAACAGCGTAATATTTTTAGAACTAAATTATTAACTAATACATTAATTTTAAGGCATTTTTCAGTTAGCCCGCCACAGGTGATAAAGCGCCAAATATACTTTATAGTTACAAATGAATACGAGTTACAACAACAATGGATTTAATGATGCGCCAAACAGTGTTGAAATTTTACACTTTTCTTCAGGAGGGATAGCTGTGGCTCCGTGGGGAACATTATAGATTTCCGCGATGGGAATTGCACTTTTTGACCATTGAAAACAAAAAATCTCAAATCTTCTACGGGGGGCATCTCATTGTTCCGGTATGAAACGTCCTTCCCGGGCTACTCCCTGAATTCAACAATGGCGCCAAAATAGGCCAACTGGCTGTGAAACGGCCGCTAGAAATATTTTAAACATTTAAAAGTGCAAAATAAAACTTTAAAATAACGAATCTATTTATATAAAATCCAAGTCTCTGTGTGTCCCTCAGAATTACGGTAGGACCGTCTCATTTTAATGAGTAATTGTCGAAAATTACTAATGCAGGATTACCACGGTAGCGCCAAATGTTTACCAACTTGGCGAAATATTGCCAAATTTGACGAAATATCGCCAAATTTGGCGATAAAAATAAGTTATCATATGGGAAGCCAACTTGGCGATAAGTAACTAATTTGGCGAAATTCCCATTTAAAACCATTAATATTTCATAATCGAGGTCACCGCATTTTAATTTAAACTCTGCGCTTTTAATAGTTTTTTTTTTTTTTTTTCAAAATCTAAGGGTAAGAATTTAAAGTGCAATGTACGAAAATGTACGTCTTTACATTTTCATCCCGATGCTATTAATAATATAACAGCAAATAAACGACGCTTCACTGTATGAGCTCCTAACTGCCCTATTTTAATGTGCTTTTAGGTACTTTTCTAGTATAAGGCCCTTGGCGAAATAAACAAAATGAAAGTTGGCAACATATTTTCTAGCAACTTATTCACTGTTTCATATACACAATTAATTTTTCAATATTTATACAAATTATTTAATATAAAGAAGCCATTTAACTATTTTGTATACAAATTGAAGTAAATTGTATATATATATATATATATATTAAAAAAAAAACAGTAATATAGATATAAATAAAATGTTTATCGATTATATATAAATAAACTTAAAAGTTCATCAATTTTGGTGTCATAGCTGTTTAAATCATTTGGCAAAAGATATCACTTCTGAATTATGACAAACTTTAAAAAAGTATGCCAAAGCCCTTATACTGGAAAAGTACCGCTCTTTATATAGTCAGATACAAAAGTTAAATTCTCGTGTAATATATTTAACTATACGCTTTAAACACTCAACAGTTACATATTAATTAAATTAAGATTACACTTTGAGAAACCAATTTAGAAATCTAAACAAAATACTCTTTAAATAATCCTCTTCTTTTTTGTCATATTAAAAAAAAAGGAAACAGAGAAAAAAATACATTTTTGATCTTTTCACTACAAACTAAGTGTTGAATAATTATTAACATAGCTTTGAAGTAAAAAAAAAATCTTTTTCTTTTAATGTGTTTATAATGTTTTATTATTACATACATTGTTTTCGAATCTTTATTTTTAAAACTCTTAACTTTTTATTATTTCATTCCACATTTGTTTTTCTTTTTTTACGTTTATCTTTTACGCAGTCCATAGTTCATTTTCATTTCAATTCTGAATTCTTGTAGAAATATGTTGAATAAAATATAAGAGTTTAAATTACAAAATAAAATTCTTCTACGTGTGTACTTGTTTTATTATTTTACAGTTTTCTTAATTATTTTGGAAAAACACGTGTTTAAATTTAATGCAGGGTTGTTTTTATTAATTTTCCCCTCATGATGTTTCCTCATGCTTGGTAAATAATGGGTCATATAAATGCATAGCTGTAAATATTTTAGATTTTTTTAATAAAAAAAAATGCATTGTATTAAATAAAAGAACTTAATAATTAAACACATAGTGATAAGAATTTTAAATTATACTTTTGCATTCTATTTTTTTTTTTTTTTTTTTTTTTTTTTTTTTTTTTTTTTTTTTTTTAATTGAGTTGAAAAAATTCCATTATCGTTGTGCATATATAGATGTGATATTATTTAGATTTCCTGAATTTTACGAAAAAAATAACATTTCAGTTGTCTTATACAGAGAGTTTCAAAATTCAACAAAATTAGAAATTAAAAGTGGTGATAGGGCACAAGGCATCAAGAGAACTAAAAGTTATCATAGAACATGAGGTCGCAAACCACTTATTTAATCAGAAATACACGATGTTCTACCCTAATCCAATTTGTGTTGACGGCAATAACTTACAGAAAACTGAGGTATATATATATATATATATATAACACTAACGTACGTGGCATAGAAATCGCGATTATTTGTTATTATTTAATGACAACGCCGGAGAAACGCATCTCATTGGTTATTGTGTAAGAGTCCTTTGGCAGGATTTAGGGCGATCGAGTTTGTTTACGTTTCGCTTTTTTGGTGCAATATCTTTCGCTGCAATTATGTAGCTTCAAAATATCATTTGAAATGCCCATAAAAAATCTCGGCGAATGCTTGAAAGTGAAGAACAAGTACAATCGAAATAGATTCGAAATCCAAATAGTTAAGCGATCGGCAAAATCGGCTTAATAACTGTAACATGCACGCGTTTTTTCTGAAATCCAAATTATTGATTTAAGCGTTCTGGGGCATGCGTAACTGTGGTTGTAACGCGCAATTTCTGCAAAGCACTGTATTGGAAATGCGAATTAAACAGCAGCAAGAAGTTTACAAAATGTTGTCATGACATGAAAAAGTAATTTTGTAGGGACAGGTAGGTTTGACTGTATGGAGATGCGATACGAATTTCAGGTTCATTTAAGAATATTATTACGCCCCCCCCCCCCAGAAATAAGATACAATAAAACCTGCTTAGACGGAAACGAAAACGACCAGTGATAAATTTCGTTTTATGCAGGTTATTTAAATTGAACAAAGCATAATAGCATTTTTTGTGGGGGGAAGAGCTGGAACTTTTTTTTTCATTTATTGCAGGATTCCGTTATAAACAGGCTTTACTCTATTAGAAAATAAATTTGCTGGATAGTACTTTTTTTAAAAATCTATATAGTAATATTTGCTTAAAATTTTATTATTTCTTTTTCAGTATTACACTTTATGTTGTATTTGTAATTGCTTTTTCATGTAAAGGTTTTAAATAAAAAATTAAATTATTTAAAATATAATTATATTTTAATTAAATTCATCAGTTAATTATGAATAAAAAAGTTTAAAGTATGAGACATATAAAAGTTTAAAAACTTAATCTTTGACTTTACACAACTTTGGAACTGAACAAGAGTCGGATCCTGGTAATTTGCACCGTCTCCATCCTCCCCCCCCCCCCTCTGTACGCTCATGCGATAAAAGTTTCAGATTCATTTAAGAATATTATTAAGGAACAACGCCTGGCGGGTCAGCTAGTATCATAATAAAATTTTTAATAAACATTCTCACCTTTATTCTAAATGTAATAATATCGAAAATGTGGTAGAAGTTTCCATAATGAGCGCTAGCAGTATGCACTTGGCGCTCCACATTTTGGACTGCGACTGCCAGTTCATAGGGTGTCATCGGTTGCTTGAGCATCCTGTTTTTATAGAACTTTTCGTGATGTTATCACATTTCAGACACAAAATAGAGTACATATCGTTGCATTTTCATTGTAATGTTTTGATTTTTCTCGAAATTATTACCGACATCGCAATTTCAGTTAGGATGAATCACCCTGAATTTGTGATTAAATACGTGGTTTGCTATCCCATGTTCTATGGCAGGGAAGGCGAACCTATGGCACACGTGAAATTATTTTCGGCACAGCATAGATTCATGTTCTAAATTAAAATATTGCAGGACTCGCGTGTAAAGGAAGATAATTACGAAATGGAGTTTTTGATATATTCAATTTTCAAATTTTGTGAAGAAAATACACAAATACGGAAAACTATTATGATTGTTTCCTGCAAAACAGCTGATTTGTTAAGAATGGAACTTCTGTTAACTTATGGGCAGTATTTTTTCCTGACAGACTTTATTTTAGGACTTATGTGCAAATAGTTTTCATTTTGTAAATTCAGATGTGAAAATTATTGAATAAATTTAAGGGAATAGGATACCTTTGAATACGTCGAAAAAGTAAAAAATATCACTATGTTAAATCTTCAAAACTTGTGTAATAAATCAAAAATAAAAATAAAACTTCATTTAAATGTAAAGCTCGTATTTAAGTTTATATTTAAAAATATACATATACTTGTAAATTCATAAATAAATATTGAAATGATAAGTTTAAAAATATATGAGATTGCGCGCATGATAAAATATGAAAATATGACATTTTGGTGAGAACAAATGCATAATAGAGTTACCTTTATACTAAAACCAGAATATTTGTAAAAATATTGACTAAATTAAAAAAATAACAAAAAATTAAAAATTATCACCTTTGGAAAAGTATTTTCAAAGTACAAAAACAGAAAAAAATAAAATTTTACTTTTTTATGGTTTTAAGTTGTAGATAATACGGAAATGAATATGTGGTAAAAATTTCTTTTGATTGCCATGCATAGTTCTTTAGTAACACTGAGCACAGTATCAAAATTCATCGTTTTGAATAAACGCAACGCAAAGTTTAATTATCCTACGTAGTCTTAATATGTATTCATAATAAAACTGCCATAATTAATAAACTAATGGGAATTTTTTAATGCGGTTTTTTGCATATTGTTCAGAAATGATTACGGAATCAAAATATGTATTTAAAAAAATTCGAAAATTTTGACGGTTTAGAGGTATCCTACCCCCTTAATATATATTGTTTAAAATCTCTGTACTTATAGAAAGTTGTTACGATGCAGTTAAATAATTTTATATATATATAAGAAAAAAATCAATCAGAAAAAATTTCAAAAAAGGTCATTTGCCATGCTGTACATCCCAGCGTTTCATATGATGAAAATGAATAAATTGTACTATTTTGAATTTAGACTTACTGAGTTTTTCTAAATTAGGTTGCTTGTCATACGAATTGAATAAACTGAAATGCAACATCATGAATTCCAATCTATCTCAATACTGAGCCAAAAAATTATATTGAGAGAATTAGAGGATTATCGGAAAATAACGATCATACGCAAAAATTCCGATGGTGAAATTAGGATAAGTTGGAATTTCGAATTTAATTCCATAGTAAGCAGGGTATTTTTAAAGAAACCATTTTGATATATATATTTTTTTTCTGATAGTTATTTTTATTTTATTTATTTATTTATTTATTTATTTATTTAGGGGGGACGAGGCATGAAAAGTATGAAAAACTCAAGTACAAACATGTTGTCAGGTGTCTCCAATTCAGCTGGCATTCTCTTAAGGAAAAACTAAAATACGAAGCTGATCTGAATTATTTGGCATTTAAGACGCAATAAGAGAAATAGGATTTTGTAAAATACTTAAGTATATTACAAAATGTTACCCATATATTTTAAATCTTAAAATCAGCATTTTGATTAATTTTTCTGCTTTGATCAAATAAATTTTTTGGCACGCCGTGATCATTTAAAATATTTTTTGGAAAAAATTTGCACGCGGATGCGAAAAGGTTCACCGACCCTGTTCTATGGTAATTTTGCATTCTCTTGATGCCTTCTATCACCCCTCTTAATTTGGCGGTCAAATTTTGGAACACCCTGAATATCAAAAATACTCATCATAGCTTAAGTAAATAAAAATAAATAAAATTGTATTTCCACAACCATTTGTCATACATTATTTTACATAATGATACATCTCGTTCATGGCTACGTTTTTATCGCCTAAATTAATACTCTTTCAAATTAATTTCTAGTTTATATATTTATCTCTAAGTTTTCCTTTTATTTTTTATTTTGTTTTATTTATGTTATTATTATTATTATCTTTATTTATTCGATATTTATTTAAGGTATTACCCACATTTATAATATTATATATTTAAAATATAATAATTACTTTATTTTTTACATTAAATATTTTATATTACCATACTATATTTCTTTAATTTTCATATTTCTTTTCTTTTATCAAGATCTTCAGTAATAACTCAATATTCTGTATTTTTTTAGCTTACTATCGCTCTTATTTGTAGTTTGATGAAATTTACAAATTTTTGAAATTTACGGATTTCTGAAAGAATATTAAAAGTATTTCCGACTTTCTTAATGCTGCCTTTATTCATAATTTAATTCATAGGTGTGAGATACTCTGAACGCTGTTAGATAACATAAAAATAACAATCTGTGGACCATCCCTTATCATTCATCGAGTTTTAGCAAGAAACTAAAAAACAGCTTACTCAAACGCCGACATCTCTCTGAATTTTTACGATATTTGACGGATTTTCATTTAATAAGTTGCTCCATAGAGTTGACTATTAAATTATGCAAAAAGTTAATCGTCATCTTTCGCGCATGCGCAGATAAAAATTATTTTATACAACTGCCCATATTTCCTTAAATATTTAATATATTTATATTCCAATTGCACTATTTTATTTTTACTATATTTTGTCAATTTTTATATAACTGGCGTTAAATTTGGTTTAAAACCCTGTATGTTATAAGCAAAAAACATGAAAGATTTTTTTTTAAATAAAAAAAAAATCTCTATATCTCTATTAATATGCATGCTATTCTTACACAAATGAATACAAATATTGTACAATATCTGCTTATGTATATTCTGTAGCGATAGATCACTTCGTGTATTTAATTGTACAGGATGATCCCAAGTATTATTATTTTTCTTTCATTTTTTGTTGGCCTCCTAATTGCCCTCCTTATCAAATCGACGATAATAAATATGAAGTCAAACCTGTTCTTTTTAATCCTAAAATTCCAGAATAATCTCACAAGTATATTTTTAAATATTAGACAAAATGTCTAAATTTGAAAGTTGCCAGTCATTATTGACCATATAGTGTATTTATGTAATAAAAAGGAAAAAAGAAACATCTAAAAAAACTTACTTCAATTTATATTTTGGTTGTTACAAAAATATTCTAATAAACAATGAAGCCATTTCTTATACTGTAATTTTCGAAACATCAATGGCAATTTTAATTGCTTCAATTTTTTCGGCCGTTCTATAACATGTTTTTCTTTAATTTTATACAAGTGAAGTATATGAATTTTGGAAACACAATCTTGTTAATGTAAAGCTGATATTAATTATTCAAGCACATTTCTGTATTTTCCAGTAGCAACTTTTATTCTGCCGACTACTCATCCTCGTTCCTCTAATCTGCTACCAGGTTACCAGCGTTACCGGCGATTCTATTTACCACATCTTGAGCGATCTCTCTGTCCGCTAATCCATCGCATCGCTTTCGATCTTTAAGTTTTAGGTAGCTTTCATTACAAAAAGCAACCTATTGCAGCCGTTCTGAGGAAAGCGATTTCAAAAAATTTTGGTATATTTTCATCCATCATGACCCCCAGACCCCGAAACCACCCTCCATTCAAAATTGGCACATATATATATATACATGCATATATATATATAATATATATATAAATATATATATATATATATATATATATATATATATATATATTAAAGGTATTGAAGAGAATATTTTTAAAGATTAAAAGTGAGAATTCAACTTTTATAATAAGTAATAGTTCTCAACTGTTGGAAAAAGTAAAAAGGTATAAAAATAAGATTACAGGATTGTATGCATATGATTTTGCAGATTTGTTTAACAACATAGAGATTGAGGATTTGAGGGAGAAGATATTGGAGGCGTATAATAGGTATGGTGATTCATACATAGATTTAAGTGAATTTCAAAATTTGTTTCAATTGGTCGTTCAAGAGAATTTTTTATATGAGGGCAATAAGGTATATAAGCAGATTAAAGGTATCTTCATGGGGGGGAGGGGAGTTGCAGTTCAATTTTGGCCGACATATATCTAGATATATATGAAAATATCAGTGAATTACATAAAGACATAATCAGTTTTAGATATATAGACGACGTTTTGATTGTCGAGCTGAATGGAATAAAGACTAACCACGAATTAAAATTTAGAATTGAAACTTTCCGGTAGTCATAATAGTTGTAATACATATTATTTAGATGTAAATCTAAAATTAGAAAACAGAAATTTAATTACATCGGTTCATGATAAAAGAGTCGATTTTAACTTTAAAACAATTGCAATATTGAATTTCAATTCAAATGTCCATATATCGGTATTCAGAAACATTTATATTAACGGTTTAAACAGATTAAACCGATTGACATCAGATAGAGACATCCTGAAAGATGATATGCTTAAATGGTACGTCATTGCTGTGAAACAGGGTTATCCTGTGAGTCTGGTTAAAAATATGACGTATAATTACGTAAGAACTTGCAAGAACAGAAGTGAATTGATGCCTTTACTAGAAGCATGTGGTTTACGGAATGTAGTGGAAACAGATCGCTTTTGATATGGTTTGATTTCGGTCGGTCGGTTTCGTTTAGCTTTAATCTTGTTTCATTCGTTTTTTCAGTATGGTCTCGGCAGGTAAATCTTGGGAATGTTGCATGCTTAAAAACAGTTTTTAACCCTGCATTGGCGTGTCATAAGCCAAGCAAACCTGTCTCCATGTTTAATTAGTTATTTGCCTTGTTTATTATGGTTGTTTTGTTTAAGTTAAAGTTGGTTATGTTGTGTTTCTTTAAGATTGTTTATTAAGTTAAATTATAGTTCTTATTTGGTTTGGTTCAGTTAATTTTGTACTTCAATTAAAGTTTACAGTTTGTGGTAATGCTTGAAATTACTATTGGGATTTTTTTTATATATATATATAAATATATGACATTTGTCACACTGTAACTCTCGTATTTATGAACCGATTTGGATGTAATTCGATGTGTACATAGTACATACCAATGTCTCGACCGAGTTCGTTGGCCAGCTTCATCCGCCATTTTGTTTCAAAATGGCGGCCATTTAAAATTTTTTTAAAAATTTAAAATTTGAAATGTGGTACCCAAAAAATTGAAAATGGAAAAGATTTTTTTGTATGTGTTTGACCTTAATACAAAGATTCCGGAACAGTTTTTGTTTTGTCTATATCTAAAAAAATGGCTGAGTTATAGCATTTTTAATTTATATTGTGGCTGACATTTTAAAACGACCTGATTTTTGTCACGCGATAACATGCGTATTTATGAACCGGTTTGGATGTAACTTGTTCTGTACATAGTACATACCAATGTCTCGACCGAGTTCGTTGGCCAGCTTCATTCGCCATCTTGTTTCAAAAGGGTTGCCATTTGAAAAAAAAATAAATTTTAAATTTAAAATGAGGTATTAAAAAATTGGAAAATAAAAAAGACTTTTTCTATGTACTTGGCCTTGATACAAAGATTCCGGAGCAGTTTTTGTTTCTGAAAATGTGTTCTTTTGTTTATATCTTAAAAAATGGTTGAATTATAGCACTTTGAATTTCTAGCATGGCTAGCATTTTGAAACGATCTTGTATTTGTCACGCGATAACACACGTATTCGCCTATTTCGATGTAAGAAGGCATGTTGGAGAGTATACATCAATATCTCGACCAAGTTCTCTGGCCAGCTTCATCAGCCATCTTGTTTCAAAATGGCGGCCATTAAATTAAAAAAAAATATATTTAAAGTGAGGTGCAAAAAAATTAGAAATTGAAAAAGGTTTCTTTCTTAAGTATTTGACCTTGATATAAGGATTCAGGAGCATTTTTTGTTTGTCTTTATCTTAAAAAAAGGCTCAGATATAGCAATTTCAATATCTAATGTGAGTGACATTTTGAAAAATCTGATTTTTTGACTGAGACAGCACTCGTATATATCAACCGATTCCGGTGTGAGTGAGCATGTGCACAGCAATTACTAAGGTCTCGACCAAGTTCACTGGTTAGCCTCATCCACCATGTTGTCTTAAAATGCCAGGCACTTTAAGAAATCGCCGAATTTGGCAGCCAAATATAAGTTACTTTAAATAAAAGCAGCTTGGATAAAGCTGACTTATTTCGCGAAATTCTCATTCATAATGATTTAGTATTGATAAAAATTAGTATTGAATCTCCTATATTCGGTTCCACTAAATTGAGCTTCGTGTGTTCGAATGATATAAGTTGGCTTTTTTAAAATAAGGAATATGAAAGCTACCTCTTCCTCCCGGCACTGGCCGGAAGGACTTTTTATTTCGTAAACAATTGCTTTTTTTTTTTTTTTTTCTCCCGCTAGTTGGAAATGAAAATGAAGCGAGGTGATGACTTTGATGTGGTTTTTTTTTAAGTTTCTGGATTTGCGAGGTCACACACACTATATATATATACTCCTATTTCATCTAAATTCATTATGTTTCAATATATGATTAAGTTATAAGGTAACTCCAGGATATATGGCCATAGAGGAGAGATGGCCAGTCTAAATATCTCGAGAACTTGATCATAGATTGCAATATAAACAGTGTTCGTATGAAATAGTTCAACGAGTTTATTTATTGCGACGTGCAGTTGTGTTTTTTGATTATAAAAAGCGAGTGTAATTTTAATGTAAATTATATAGGTGGTTGATTTTTTTTGACTTAGGTATCTGAATGTTTTGCAGTACGTACGTTATATATATTTTTTACTATATGGACTTTTAAGGCACGTCTAATCTTTACTTCCAAGACTAAAACAAAGACGTACAATGGCTATTGGTACTTTAAATTGGGCGACTATCAGTCCATCAGTTGTAGGACAGATGGCCACATGAAATCGAGGAGAGATGACCACCTTTAATCAATATTTCAAAATTATACTTAGTGACAATTTTAAATAAATATAATTAAATTTAAAATAAATATATAACGTTTAAGTTTATAAATATATTAATTGATATAATTATTTAAATTTTAACTAATATAAATCTTTAAAAATGATAATAATAATAATATAAAATGACCTAACCGATTTATTTGTTTCAGAAAATACTGAAAAAAGTCGGAAACTTTCATAGAAACTGATAAAGTTGATAAATAAACTAAATTAACCTAATAAACCTACAATTAGCATAAGAAGAAAAAAAAAAACGCGACACTTCCAGTAGCGAAGAAAACGAAATACATTTAAATTATCAGATTCTACAGATTCCGAGTAAATAGAATTGGATTATGATCACAGCGTGGTTGTGCAAAACAATATAATATCACATCCGAAAGAATGTCTGGATACAATGCATAAGGTACCTGAAGTGGATCCATAAAACGTGTACAAATTATCAAGACCTCTGCCAAGCATGTGGTAAGTTTTTACGAAAAGTGAAGTGTTGAAATTATACTTCAAATTTTGTTTATCCGAGTTTTCTTCACTCAGTTTCCATCATATAACTACATCTTTACAAATTGTTATATGTTTTTCAAGAATAAATATA
Source organism: Maratus speciosus (assembly GCA_963932465.1). Classification (NCBI taxonomy): domain Eukaryota; kingdom Metazoa; phylum Arthropoda; class Arachnida; order Araneae; family Salticidae; genus Maratus; species Maratus speciosus. Next base: position 286,144,728 of record OZ010799.1, read on the forward strand.
TGAAATGCGTTATTTTTTTTCTGTTTAAATTAACTTTTTCTTTCTTGTATTAGATGTCCATCTCGGCTCGGCTTTAAAGAGAGATGGCCATCTGCCATTTACATTTCAATTTTGTTTAACATTTTTTGTTTTCAATATTTAATTATTTTTTGCATAAAATGTTATAAGTATATGTGTAACAATTTCAAATATGCACCAATATTTCTTGTATTTGCATTCTAAGAATTTTTATTTCAATCTTTAAAAACTATGGCCATCTATCCTAGTGTTACCCTATTTATTTCAAATTTTAGGCATTACATATCATGGAATATATATTTGAATTTAATTCCATAGAGGATTTTGTTTAGATAATGATGTTCTGTATTTTTATTTCCTTCTATATAAGTATTAAGTAATTTATTATTAAATGAGTACTCTAAATGAAGTTTTTGTAATTTTGTTGTTCATTGATTTTCAAAGGTGTTATATATGTATGCGTGTATGTGTGTTAATAATATTGAATAATTTAAAAATCAGCGACAAACATAAAGAAAGAAAAACATTCAGTTTTATAATCATTTTTATCTAAAATTCACTCTAAGAAATGTTAGTAATAGATGTCTTTGTAAAATATTTTGTTATACCAATCAATTAGAAACTCTTTTCACTTCTAACTGTACAACATCTGCTTTTGTTTTAAATCTAACCCTATTCCGAACAACTTTATTCCATGTAAAAATTGAATTTTAGCCCACAATGTAACAGTTCAAAAAAACAAAAAAAAAAAAAAAAAAAAAAAAAAAAAGAAAAAAAAAGAAAAGAAAGAAAAACAGAAAAACATTCCAGAAAAAAAAAAAAAATTAGATCTGAATCATTTATAAGGTAACGAAATAATGTTTGTTTTCTCTTCTAACTTCTTTTTTTTCTCATTTTACTCGGACGTATTATTGTTGAGATGTATTTGGAAATGTTACCGTCTATTTCAGGAAAATAAATTCGAGTACTTTTGTATATACATTAAAGAAAGGTACGTATAGAAAATTAATAGGAAAAGATTATTTGATTCTCGAAAGCGCACTGAAAATGTATGAAAAATCTACATATGTATATTTCTGTACTCAGCGTTTACACAGTTTTATAAGAAAGTTGTTAATTTTTTGCTTTATTCAATAAAAATATCATAAATGCATTATAAAGTTTAAACGCGGTGATTGCGAATTCTGCGATTTATAATATAAATAGAGGTTACTCATCTTAAATAGTAGTGTCAGACATCATGATAATTTAAAATGAGTCTACACACATTTATAGTTAATATTTTTTTTTTATTTATTTAACGGCACACTTTAACACACGGCCAAATTTCCCTGGTACACTAAACTGCTAATGATTAAAATTTTTTTAAAGGAATATATGTATAATCAATGCTATAAATAAAAACTTGTCTGAGTTTACACTGTCTGAGTAAACACTGTATCTGAGTAAACACTGAAGTGATATTGATGAAACCAACGCCTGACCAATAAATTTCGATTTTCTGCAAATTTATTTCTAAGGATTGCACAATTTCAATTTTTGCATTCACGAATAGGAAATGAACATTTTTTCAATAACAATTTGTCTCAAAACTGTATCCCAATTTAAAATGTTTTTATGGTTTTAAAAATATTTTTCATGTAAGATTTTTTTAATAAATCTATCTGTATCAAGTTCAACGCAATTACGAAAGACTAACACGTTTGCACTTGAAACAATATTACTAGTTCTGAGTTTGTTTCCAGCTAGAATTCAATAATGAAATTACAACTTCCTCAATAAGTAATAAGACGACAATAAAAAAAAAATATATATAAAAATATGTTTAACAGACATGTGATCGAACCCCGCGCTTAAACTACAGAAATTATCAAAATAAAAAATGTTGCTGTTTGTTGGTAAATGTTGTCGATTTCTATTGTTTTAAAACCCTGGCATGAGGCTAATACAAAGGTATCGCTTTTAATAAATTTCAAATCCTACTTTCAATATTTAATGGATATTTTTCATATTAAGTTCATTTACGTGTTTTTAGTGTGTCATTCTAAGATATATATTAAATGCAAAACTCTACTAGAGTTTTCGCTGAATCAAAAACATGGTTTTCAACTATGGTCTATAACGTGGGAAGCCCAGTCATAACCTCTACTTTATTTAATCTCGCAATCAAAATGAATATCAAACAATGTAACTTTATATGTTATTGAGGAAGGCTTATAAAATGTTAGGTATTGAATATGAAATGTATAGCATTTCTAGTTCGTTTAAGATACGCAAAAATATTCTGTAACATTATGGTGTATTGGACTATTGAGATTAACGAAGTAGAATATTTTCTTATTTTTTGTATAATTTTGTTTTATATTTTCTTACAAGATAGGATTTTCGAATAGTTATACAAGTAAAACTTTTCCCAGGGGTGAAGATTAATTTTATTTTCCACTACCTGAACTGCCCGGCGTTGCCCGAGCCCGTCAAAAAACTCGCGCAAAACGCGAAAAATCTCTAAAAATCACGAACATTTTAAAAATAATGGCATGAATCTCGATTAACCTTTTATAAAAAGAGAATAAAATTAACTATATTGGGCCAGAATATATGTATATATTTTATTCCTTTTAATAATGAGAGAAAATAGCAGCAAATTGCGAAAAAAAAGCTAGAAATCGCAAAAATTTTAAAAATTGCAGATGACAAAATTTAGTACACTGGGCTAAAACATTGTAACCAAAATTATTTCACGATACTCAAGAATTCTCTTAGAACGTAAAGTGTGATCACAGATCGTATAGAGGGTTTTGTTTAATATTCCTTTCAAAACACTTTATTCTTTAATTAATAAAGCCAAACTGATATAATTTATAATTCTTAAATCCTTAAAAAAACGCTAAGGTTTATATACATATATATATATATATATATATATATATATATATATAAAGTGCCTCCCCCTCACTTTCCCAAAGAAATTTCTCGCGCCCTTCTTCTGAAAACTTTTATTGTGTGTTATAAACTATCTTTAAGTTTCAAACAGATCGCCGTGTTAGATTTCATAATTTAAAAAAAATCGCGTTCTTTAATTCCATATTCCACCACCAGGGAGCTCACTGTATTCTAAACAAAACTGTATATGAATGAAACTCCTTTCTACAACTTATCCGTAAATGCATTAGTCGAGGGGATGGTGGTCTTAAACACAAATTTAAGATATTTGCTGAAAATACTATTCTAAAGTAGTGGTATCTACACTTATGATTTTTTTTTATTGAACAAGTAGCATTTGTCTCAGGACTCCGTCAAAAAAACGCACATAAAACGGTAAAAAACGCTGAAGTAAAAAAAATAATAATCTCCCCGTTTCTCGAAATATCTCGCGCCCTTATTTTTATTTTTTTTTATTATGTATTATAAACTATCTTAAAGTTTTAAACAGATCGCCTTGTTAGATTTCATAATTTAAATAAAATCGCGGTCTGTTAGTTCCACATTTCACCACCAGAGAGCGCACTCTATTCTTAACAAAAGTGTATCTGGGCGAAACTTCTTTCTACAACTTATCCGTAAATACTTAGTCGAGGGGGTAGAGGTCTTAAACACCAATTAAAGATATTTGCCTAATTACTATTCTAAAATATTGGTATTAACACTTATGAAATTTTTATATTGAATAAGTAATATTTATCTAGAAAACCACTAGAAATTCAAAAACCGCGGAGAACAAATTTTACCAAATTACGCTGAAAGCTTGAAACCTAATTGCTTTTACCAATATCCAAAGCAAATAACTTTTAAAAATCGCATAAAAAATTCGCTAAAAATTCAAAAGTTACCGTACGATTTCCGAATAATCTTTTTTCAAAAGAGGAGAAAATTTATTACATTTGGCTAACGGATTGAAAAATCGTGTTAAAATCGGGTTGTTTTGAAAAATGTTAATAAATAAATAAATAAATAAATAAATAGCATAAAAAGTTAAATAAAAAAAATCTAATTTAAAAAAATTGAATCTGGCATCGATTTGCCTCAGTACACACATAGACGTAATTTCTTGCCAAATTTGTAGCTCTGTCATTCTGTGTAGCAGTAACTTCAGAACACAAAGGCCAGACACACGTATACACAGATATGAATAGACTGCTTATTTCTCATAAATATAACATTGGCAATGAACGATATTTTTTGAAACATTTGTAAATTGAAAATTCACGAAAAACAATTATTAAAATATTTTTCTTTAATCAGTTTCAATGCTGCTTTATGGTGTTTTTTACAAATAATATTGAAAAACTGAAAAGAATTTGGTAGCAAATACAACTTTATGACTCCAAACTGCATTGCATAGTATTTTATTTAAATAGGTAGTTTGATTACATACCAGTTTCATTTATATTGTTTTATTTATCCATTGACAAACTTTTAATTTTTTATGGAATATTATTCGAAGACAAACAATGAACTATGGATTCATAAATATTTTTTTTTTTTTTAGTTCAAGCGGGTTATTGAATTATCGGGTAATCGATCTGCACATGATACCAAAAGATAAAACAAAAATGCCTTTTTTTTTAACCATAAAGAAACAGCAATTTTAGATGAAGCTTTTAAACACATTGCTTCTACATTTTTGTTTGTATTTGACAGTGAATAAATTGAAACTGGTGCTGTTTAGATTTTTAAAAACTTTAGTAAAAGCGAAAATTATTGCTTAAATGGTTGTCACCGTCAGTATGGCATACGCGTTTTGAATTCCAATTTAATTCAATTTATGTGATAGTCTTTTTTTTTCATTATTAATATGCATTGTTTTTATATAATTGATGTATATTTTAGTGCTTTTGTCTTGAACAATTTGAAGCAATTATATCAGGAATTATAGAAGTATGACATGGAACGAAGCTATTATTATTCAAACATAATTGCGTGTAAATACATCATGCAATAATTACCCCCAAAATTAAGCGAACTGTTCGGAAATTCTGCCAAAGAAATCCATACTTTATTAGTCCCGTGGTACATTTTACAAACTTCACCAACTTATCTTACTTGACCTACATGAAATGACAGAAAATTTTTATATTGTTACAGCACTAGCAATTATAGAGATATAAATAAGAAGAAAAAATAATGTGTCAATCATATACTTATATGAAACATTTTAAACAACTTTTTAACACAAAATTTCGTTGTTTAATAAGGTAAAGAAGATACCTAAGAAAACATTTCAGAAAACGCACAACACACTTCATAACCAGATTTCAGCAATTAACGCCGATAGCCTGAAAAGAAATAGAATAATTTTGTGCAGGTCTGTATATGATCCATAGATTTGATATATATTCTAGATAGCATACTGAAATTTAGTATAGTATGAAAATGTATAACACAGATAAGAATTAACCTTCAGCAATTTCAACCATTAGAATGTAACGTACTTGTACTATTTTGTACAACCCTCTATATTGAATATTAATTCACATATTATGTTGAAACTTATTTCAAGAAAATCACGCTTAAAACTACTGAAATCCTACTTCCAAAATTATCATCCGTAAGCGACTATATATTCAATTTTGCATAGTCCTGTATCTGATTCGATTTATATACTACAAACTTTTTTTTGCTGAATGTATATAGTGAACCAATAGTGGATGTAGTTGAGCTTGAAAATACGTATATGAAATTAAAAAACACTTTTAAACAATTCACGCTTATTTACATTATTGCTTTCATTTTTTTTGTGTAGCCCTGTATATTGTCTGTTGCAATGTAGTATGCAAAAATTTAGTTAAACTTAAAATCTCATTCCATAACTGACACGCATTTCAGCAATCGATTCTTATACACAATACTTCGGAAATAACACGAGTGGTAAATCTTATATGTGTCCCTGTAAATGAAGGATAAGTGCGATGCCCATCACAGTCTACTGTAAGCGTCTTGTAGTAAACCTCAGTAATGTATATAAGTTTTATCATGATTGATATTGTGCAACATAATTGAATGCGAATAGTTTTTCTCCGAAAGATAGCTATTTTGTATGACCCTGTCAATGAATGATAAATACTTTGTTTACCATGTTCTGCAGAAAGCATGTGCATCTCAACAATTTATATACATATTTGTACATTTCTAATAGAGTAACGTCATTAAAATGCGCAGCAAACAATTTTTTTTTCATGGATCATTATATAACGGATTACTGTGTACATATCTAAGTGTTAAGTCTAAGATAATTATCTTTTAATACACTTCTATCAGGTTTATAAATTTCAGAATGTTTAAAATAGTGTAACACCGCAAATGATTTCCCCCCATAGACCATAATGTATCGGAATACTATTGAGCGATCCTGTTAATGAACTATTAATGCTACACACTTTATATTCTCTTCGAAAATGCCTGTGTAAACCCCAATAATGTGTATTATTTACAATACAATCCCAGCATCTTTACGCGAGATACATCTACAACAGACAAATGAGCAGACAAACCCAATTCATAAACAATTTTCAGCTAAGTTGGAAAATGTTTAAAATAAATTATCTAAATATTTTATGTTCAATATCACAATAATTTTTGCGATAGAAAAATAAGCTTAATAACTAACTGAAAATAAATCTTGTGTACTGAATTAATCTAATAAAATTACATTTTGACTGAAAATGTATGAAGCTTTCATGATAAAATAGGATACGTAATAACTAATCTAATTAGAAATCTAATGTACTTAATAGCTGCTTGTATAAATAAAATTAAAAATACCTAAGTGATGTCTTAATTGCGAAATCGGGCACTAGTTACGTGTTTATAAAATATAGAATTCAAATAATGACTCGATTATTTTCATATGTATTACGTCATGATTAGTCACCAAAGCAAGGATGTTGTTTTTAAAGTTTGAGACATCTTCAGCATATACGGTGTTATTCCAAATGATGTACTGTATTTTAAAATTCTGTGTTAAATTTATTTTGAAACATATATTTACCAGAATGTGTATAAAAAGAAGGAAAACTCAACCATTTTTTTATTCTCCTTGGCTGGTAGCGTTACGGAAGTTGTGGTAGAACTACTATCACTATGACCTAAACTGGAATCTGATCAAAACGGAATATGTAATTTTAATCCATTGTGCGTTTTGTAGATGTTTTGGAAAATATAGTCCTACTTACAAAAGCTTTCGTAAGCAGATCACAATTTGAAGAAACAGGTGAGTTTTGCTTTTGCCTTTGTAACCATTACACCGTGTGACTTTTTGTGGGGCATTGTGAAACACAACGAGTTTCTAGTACTGCTACCATGCAACATGGACGACCTAAAAACATACATATGTAATGCTCTTAAGATGCCCACACTAGCCACTAGGAAAAAGTCGAACGCTAATGGTAAGTCTATGAGAGCGTTATTTTCAAATTTCAAGCTGAAATTTTAATATTTTTGAATAATTTTTTTTTTCCATAGGATAGCTGACGAAGATCTACAACCGACTAGTTTTTACTTTTTCGATTTTGGTTATAGTTTTTTTTATAATAGGATAGTTTCAATTTCGAACTGGTTCCAATTATTCCGGTGTTCGGAACCGGCATATTCGGAATGTTCGGTACCGGTTCCAATCAATTCCGAAAGTAATAGTAATTTTTTAAAAAAAACCTAAAACCGAAATCGAAAAAGTAAAAATTAGCCCATTTGTAGATCGTCCTTAGCTATCCTATGCAAAAAAACGTTATTCAAAAATATAAAATTTGAGCGAGATACAATAGTCTCGAAAATCCGAGGTAATTGGGGCTGACACCACCTCGGATTACTGAAAACTCGGATTTTCCAAAAGAGTAGAAATTTCCTACCAATTATAATTTTACGCAATTAGGATGACAAAGAATGTACATACCATTATTCCTTTTCTAATAATATACAGGAAACTTTACAATTAAAAAAATTTTTTTTTGCTGCTTTAACACATTACTTCTCTTTTTAGTTGCAATACCTAGAACAACGCTTAAAAATCATAATGTCAGGAAGGGTGGATTCATTTTGCTGTTCTACTTATTTTAAAGCCGGTTCTAGATGCGGATCCTTCACTATCAGAGATTTTTTTTCAAATGTCAGAGAGTCTATTTCTTCTGTATCATTACATTTCTCCTCATCTTCTATCATTTATGCAATAGTCGATTCAGTTATTTCCTGCATTTCATCACTGTGTAGTCATTCTTTAAAGTCATCTGCATTACAATTTTCACAACCATTTACTTCCTTCATCAAATCTTTCAAAATAAGATTGTCTTTAATTTGTACAATTTGCCTTTTAAATTTTTCCGGTTTCAATTTTTGATTTTTTTTAACCTTGCTTTCGCTAGAATGTTATTCACTCGGAACGTGGCTGGGGACCTATGAACCTTGCTTCCGCAAAATAGGTCGGGATAGAGTAGAAGAATAAAGGGCTGCGGACGAAGAGAGGCTGCTCGCCGCAGCAGTTGACCCACCCGCTCACCCCCCGACCGAGACTAATAATGAGCTAGATGCAGTAGGAGTCGTTCGGTTTCTTCATCGCTCCGATTCCTACCTTCCCGCTTTTCGGTGTCTTTAATTTGTGCAATTTCCCTTTTAAATTTGTCCGGTTTCAATTTTTGATTTTTTTTTTCAATCTGGCTTTCACTAGTGTGTCTTTTACTCGAATCGTGGCCGGGGACCTATGAACCTTGCTTCCGCAAAAGAGTCGGACTGAAGTAGAAGAATAAAGGGCTGCGGACGAAGATGGGCCGCTCGCTGCGTCATCATCGTCATTATCATCAACGCCATCATCGTCATTAAGTTTCTCAATGGATGTTACCACTGTAGATAAAAATTCCAATCACGATTTTTTCAGTGTTGTAGATTGAATTTCTTCCCAAGAATCAGCTATCCAGTAAACAATATCTCTCATGTTTATACTATTGAAAATGTTCTCAATACTTTCATCATCAACGTCTCTTTTTAGGAAGAAACGAAAAGAACTGCCATTCTTTCGGGCGAGGAAACAAAATGACAAGAAAGCAAGCAAGAAATTTTTGTTTGCATTTTTGACACCTCGAATTAGGTGGAAACTCGGACTTCAGAGACTCGGATTTTCGAGACTCTACTGTATTTGAACGTATTATAACGCTCTAACAGACTTAGAATCAGCGTTTTCCTTTCTTCCCGTGACTGAAGTGAGCTCTTTACCCAATAACACCAGACATGCTTAAACGAGTTTCGCATGATGTAGACCAGGGTTGGCGAACCTATGGCATGCGTGCCGTAATTGGCACGCGGGAAGACATTTTTGGCACGCCGTTTATTGAAATTCTAAATCAAAATTCATTCAAATTCCCAAAATTCTGCACCTCTTTATTCTTTTTTTTATTAATACACGAGTTTCATTGAAAATAGCTTTTGTTTTCTATAATAGGTACTTGTGTACTTGTTATATCACTGAACTTCAACTTAGAAATATAATAGACCCTTCCCAAATCCCCATTTCCTCGATTTCATTATGATGGCACCTATGATTCGCATAGAGAAAGATAAAGCTAGCAAATCAAATTATTCTTTGCTGTAATATTTTTGCATAATTTAACGCGTTTTGACCTGCACATGAGGCTTTATTTAACTTTTGCTAGAATTTTTTAATTGATTTTTAATTTGTTAAAATGGCAAAAGTATAATAAAACTAATAAAACATGACTTTTTTCATAAGTTATGAAAAAATAATAATTTGATTGCTAAAACATTTGTAAAATGAAATGAAAACTATAATTATATTTTTCTATAATTATTTCTACGATTAATTAATCTTTTCATGTGAAAGATGTTTTGATTCGAGTTTTCTGTATTATACATTGTTTAATTCAATGCGTGTGTTGGTATTACCCGCAGGTATGTTAGCTATATTTATAATAATCTAATAATAATAAATAATTTTGACACTATTATTTATTATTATTAGAATTAAAGTAACTTATGATTCACTATTAAATTAATTTTCTATTTTTTGTGGGAATGAGACGTAGGCAAAAGGGGGGGGGGGGATTTGTTGGCACGCCATGTTCAGTTGAATTTTTTTTTTGGAAAAATATTGGCACGCGGATGTAAAAAGGTTCGCCGACCCTCCTGATGTAGACTATCTTCTGGACATTGTCTGTGTCACTGGAAGAATTCATATAGAACTTTTATAATGCGATGAAATGAAAGTTTTCTTTCATTTAAAACCAGTTCTAGAAAGTGTATGTTTCAATGTAAGTTTTCTATATTTTGAAATACTGTACACATTGAATAACCTTCTATTTTAGTAATTTCTTTACATTTTTAAACATACGGTACTGACATCGCAAGCCATATAATACAAATTTACTGAAGAAATTAAATTACGGAAAAAAGGAAAACAAAAACTTTACAGTGTTAGCTCTTTTAAATCTGTTACGTTTTACCTCTTAATGAAGTTTTATCAATAGACGCATCTTAAGACATAATTTATATCTTTCAAAACAGACGTACAGATGTTTTTGTTATACCTTTCCAATTATTTAGAATAGTTAAGTATATTGAAGAAATTTACTGTTGGTATTTACAAAGAAAAATATAATAAAGAACAAAAAATAATAATCTCGGTATTTCAAACGATTACATGTAATAGAAAATTTTTATAAGAAAACAATGTAACTATTGACTTATCTTCGTTATTTTTGTTTTTGCTATATAGCATAACTTTCGCGTGGAATAGCCGCAGATGTTTGAGTTCGTTGGATTGAAATAAAATGATTTTTATGAATTGTGTTTTACAAAAAATAAATAAACAAAAATCTGAAGTTAACAAATAAAGTAAATAATGGAAGAGAAAAATATGTTATATTACTAGCTTTGAGAATGAAAATGAATTTGTATCTTTTTTTACGTTTAATCTGTAACATCCAACGATGAACAATAAAGCAATATCAAAAAGTGACTTTGTAATTATCAATACATTTTTTCGTTACAAACAATTTTTTTGAAATACAAAATTGCTATTCCAATGACATGATACCATAAGTTATATATTCTAAAATAATAATAATAATGTAATGATACAATCTCTTCGTGTTCTTTTAAATAAATTTTCAGCACCACATAAAAACTGGATTAAAAAAAATAATGACACTTTTAGCGTATCACAAACGCCAAAAAGAAAATAATAGATTCATAAACAAAGTGAAACGTAAATATATAGTGAAAAGTATTTTTTTAGACTTTTAGTATTCAATAATGAACACTGTTTTTAGTGGACTTCAGATTTAAAATAATTTTTTCCTTTTTAAAAAATAAATAGAATATTAGTTCTCTGCCAAAGTTTTTGGAATTTTGGAATTATAAATTACTAATGTACTAGCGTTGAAATATAACACGAGATGCGATTAATTCTTGTATACACTGAGGTGACAAAAGTCATGGGATACCCTGCTAATAGCGTGTCGGTCCTCCGTTTGCCCGGCGAAGTGCAGCAACACGACGTGGCATGAACTTCACGAGTCGTCGGAAGTCCTCTTGAGAAATATTCAGCAATGCAGCCTCTATAGATGTCCATAATTCCGAAAGTGTTGACGGTGGAGGATTTTGTGCACGAACTGATCTCTCGATTATGTCCCATAAATGTTAGATGGGATTCATGACAGGCGATGGCGGTGGCCAAATCATCCGCTGGAATTATCCAGAATCTTCTTCAAACCAATCGAGAACAGTTATAGCCCGGTGACATGGCGCATTGTCATCCTGGAAAATTCCATCGTTGTTTGGGTACATGAAGTCCATGAATGATTGCAAGTGGTCTCCCAGTAGCTGAGCGTAATCATTTCCAGTTAACGATCGGTTCAATTTGACCAGCGGATCCAGTCCATTCCTTATAAGCACAGCCCACACCATTATGGAGCCACCACCAGCTTACACAGTGCCTTGTTGAGAACATGGGTCCATGGCTTCATGGGTTCTGCGCCACACTCGTACACTTCTATCAGCTGTTACCAATTGAAATCGTGATTCATCTGACCAAGCCACTTTTTTCCAGTCGTCTACAGTCCAACTGATATGGTCACGAGCCCAGGAGTGCCGCTGTTAGCGATGTCGTGCTTTTAGTAATGGCACCCGAGTCGGTCTTCTGCTGCCATAACCCATTAAAACCAAATTTCGCCTGACTGTCCTAACGCACATGCCCTTCGGACGTCGCACATTCATTCCTGTGGTTATTTCACGCAGTGTTGTTTGTATGTTCACACTAACAAGTCTACGCTGACGTCACTGGTCGCGGTCATCAAGTGCCGGCGGTCGACCACTGTGTTCACCATGATGGGAGGTTATGCCTGAATTTAGGTATTCTCGGCACACTATTGACACTGTGGATCTCGGAATGTTGAATTCCGTAACGAATTCCGAAATGGACTGTTCCATGCGTCTAGCTCAAACTAGCACACCGCGTTCGAAATCCATTAATTCTCGTTGTGTGGCCATAATCACATAATCTACCTTCTCACACGAAGCATTTGAACACAAATGAAAGTCCTGCCCAGGCACTGACCATTTATACAATTTGTAAGCGACACTACTGCCATCTATATATTTGTATATTGCTATCCCATGACTTTTGTCACCTCAGTGTATATTTAATGATATGCAACTTAATATTTTAGTGAAAATCAAGGTAAATTTTTAAATGACCGAAGAACTAATGTAAAAGCATTTATTTGTATACATTATTTGATTAAAAAACCCACTATCAATTCACAAGAAATTTTAATTGGTACCACCAAAAATCCCCTTGATCATAAACCATATTTGTAATTTATTATACGAAGACCAAGCAGAACTAGGTTGCTTTTGGTTCCACTTCTTTTGTACTCAACATGAAATCCATTATATGCAAAATAGTGTTTTAACCCTAGAACTACCGGAAATTTTACTCAAGTTTTATAAAAACATTCTACACCAGAATTTTTACTTAAAACTATTTAATTTGTTTATTTAACTTATTATTGTCTGATTTATACATTTCGTTTGTTTTGAAGAAATTTCTGGTTTGAATAAATATTTTGAATGTACATGTCGGGTCCATTGGACCCTTCTGGTAGACAGAGGGTTAATAAATGTGATTCGTCGATAGAAATGTGTATTATTATTATAGCCCTTAGATGTTTCCCGGAGAGAAAGCCATATGGCTTCTTTCTTAAGTTTAGGTGTACTAAATGCTGGTAAAATATACTAAAAACATATAAACAGAGACTCCTATACACTTGAATATGATTGTGCAGGAACATTTAAATTCAGCTACACGGAATCTCCTCATTCTATATATAAGAGAAGATTAGTTAGTAGAAAGTTATTGATATGGGAGGCAAAAAGATGGACACGTGACTACTGCCGAGTTAATATAATATTTCTATCACTGAAATGATAAATAAAAATATTTCTGTCTAAACGAGTGTTATTGTAAGCAGCCTTAAAACTTCCGATACGGATTTATGTGTAAAAGATATTAATAAAGGGGGACCCTAGGATAGATAGCCATAGTTTTTAAAGATTGAAATAAAAATTCTTATAATGCAAATACAAGAAATATTTATGCATATTTAAAATTCATGTATACTCGTAATATTTTATAAAAAAATAATTAAATATTGAAAACAAAAAGTTTTAAACAAAATTGAAATTAAAATGGCAGATGGTTATCTCTCCTTAAAGCCGAGGAGAGATGGCCATCCAATACACGAAAGAAAAAGTGAAGTTAAATAGCAAAAAAAATAACACATTTCATATAGTTAATCATGAAAATCATATAGCAATTTGTATAGAGGAAGTTATACGATGAAAAATGTGTGAATAAAACTCGAATAAACAAAATTTTAAGTATAATTTCAATACTGTTATTTTCGTAAAATCTTACCAAATGTTTGGCAAAGGTCTTGATAATTTGTACACGTTTCATGGAACTACTTCAGGTACCTTATGCATTGTATCCAGACATCCTTCTTGGATGTGATATTATATTCTTCTGCACAACCAACAGTGTGATCGTAATCTAATTTTATTTACTCGGAATCTGTAAAATCTGATAATTTAAATCTATATCGTTTTCTTCGCTACTGGAAGTGCCTTTCTTTCTTCGCGTTAATTTTAGGTTTATTACGTTAATTTAGTTTGTTTATCAACTTTATTACCTTCTGTTATGAAACATTCCGAAGTTTTTTCAGTATTTTCTGAAACAAATAAATCGTTAGGTCTTATTAAATTATTATTATTGTTAAAATATGTATATTAGTTAAAATTTAAATAATTATATCAAATAATATATTTATAAACATAAATGTTATAAATTTATTTTAAAGTTAATTATATTTAGTTAAAATAATCACACCGTATAATTTTGATATATTGATTAAAAAGTGGCCATCTCTCTTCGATTTCATGTGGCCATCTCTCCTAAAATTGAAGGGCTGATAGTCGACCAATGTAAAGCATCAATAGCTATTGTATGTTTTAGGCTTAGAAGTAAAGATTAGATTATATACGTGTCTTAAATGTCCGTATAGTAAAATATATATATAATGTACGTATTGAACAACATTCAGATAACTAAGTTAAAAAAAAATCAACCACTAAATAAAATAAACATTAAAATTACACTTTTTTATAATCGAAAAACAGAACTGCATGTCGCAATAAATAAAAGCGTTAACTATTTCATACGAACAACGTTCATGTTTCAATCTATCGTCAATTTTTGGAAATATTTAGAATGGCACATCTCTCCTCTATGGCCATCTATCCTAGAGTTACCCTATAGCAAATTAACACCTTGTAAATGTATACTAATTTTAATTGCTAAAATGTGTAAATTAAAATAGTAAATTAATAGTAAAAATAGATTTATTCGTCTGTTTACATGTTTCGACTCTAGCAGAGTCCCTTTCAAAACAACTAAATAAAAATATTCAAAAATAGCACGACAAACTATCGTCGTGGAAAATGGAATGATGCCGTTTTATAGAACGCGCAATATTAGAATACTTTAATTATTATTATTATTTTATAATGATTCGGATAGAGTGGAAACATGTAAGCAGTTGGATAAACCTATTTTTACCGATTAAGTTAAATAATGCTATAAAAAGTGATAAAATATCTTTATTAAGTTTGACGATCGTTTCGTCGCACAAACGGCGACATTTTCAAAATCATTCACGATAGAAAATATTTTCACATAATTAAAAAACAATAAACATAGTCAAAACAATAAACATAGTCTACATAGTAAACATAATCACTATGTTTATTGTTTTTTAATTATGTGAAAATATCTTCTATCGTGAATGATTTTGAAAATGTCGCCGTTTGTGCGACGAAACGATCGTCAATCTTAATAAAGATATTTTATCACTTTTTATATTATTATTTAACTTAATCTGTTTATAAGTGATTATTATACATGTTTCTATTTTTACTGTTTTTAGAGTTTTAATTTATACCTTTTAGCAATTAAAATTTGCATAAATCATATCATCCATGAAGTTTAACTACTCATGCAATACTATTTCGCGTTTTGAGATCACTTTAGATATTTCATGACCTACTATTACTAATAGAAAAAAATATAATTGTAAGTTGGAGACATATTCTTTATGATAATTAGAGATGTGCATGTGCAATTACGATACATCAACATTTTACTTTTCAGCTTCAATTTTTAAAATGTTTAATTTTTTTTATTAGTATTAAATTATTTATTTTCTTTTTCCAGTTTTAGGAAAAAAACTAAAAAAACAGTAGTTATTTTTGTAAAGAAACAATGATATACGTGGTGTTATAAAGTGTTAAAAAATGGTGCTTTTTTAAATCCATAACTATTAGCAACCGAATGTATAAATCGTAGCGAAATCTAAACAGATATACGATTTATTCATACAATTTCTTATACTATTTCACCTTGAGAAATGACAATTAACGAACATTTCTTAGAACCGTAATTATATTTTATAAGCTTCCTATATACGTTTGCATAATAAAATTTAAACTTTTCTTTAATCTAGATAAGGTTACTTAATTATTGTCTGAGCGAAGCGAAGGCTAATACTCAACGCAATATTACAGCTGCGATTGATATTAAGGCCATGTCCTACTAAAAAAAAAAAAAAAAAAAAAAAAAAAGCCCCAATAAAAACTTTCGTCAAGCATAACTCAAAAGATATTTGCCGGATTTCGTTTCTGATTGCACCAGAAGGTACCTATGAGGGTCGCCTACTGAATGCACCTACTATGAAAAATAAGTTCCAAACCGCTTAAAAATTAAAAAAAAAAAAAAAAAAAAACTGATAAAAAAGCAAAATTTATCTGCATACGTCACAGATATTTGTTGTGCGTCACTTTCGTAGACAACTGGTTTGAACACATGGAGTAAATAATTAAAAAAAAAAAAAACGCAGTAATAATGAAGTGTCATAAAAAATTTAAATTTAATCAAACAGGAAAAGGAATCTGTTTGTTATTCCATTAAGAAGAAAAACGGCATACAAACTTTGATTTGAGATTTTGCGATAATCTTTCAATAGCATTTTTTAATCGCCAAAAGCATATTTTATATTTCGCGTGTGAAAATTAGAAACAATTATATGATGTTTAATAAAATATTTTGCTTTATAGCATTATTTTTCCTTATTTTCTTTATTTTTTAGGGCTTCGTACATCTGACAAAACCCTATTCGTCTCGCTCCCCTGTCTGTCTGCCTGTCCGTCTGTCACAAAGCCCGTTCTCAGAAACTATACATGTTGGAGAGTTGAAATTTTGCATACTTAGCTGAACACCACATATACGACAAATCATAAAATTTTGAAAAAATCGTTCCTTTGGGCTCCACATGTGTATTTTAAACAATTCTTTCCAATTGAGCCTTAATTAGGTTGGAGGCGTGAAATTTTGCACACTTATAGCTGAACACCTCACATCAATAGACAAACTATAAAATTTTGAAAAAGTCGTTCATTTAACCCTTTGAGCTCCCACATATGTATTTTAAACAATTCTTTCTAAGTGAGCCCTAATTAGGTTGAAGGCGTGAAATTTTGCATACTTATAGCTGAATACCTCACATCAAATGACAAACTATAAAATTTTGAAAAAGTCGTTCATTTAACCCTTTGAGCTCCCACATATGTATTTTAAACAATTCTTTCTAAGTGAGCCCTAATTAGGTTGAAGGCGTGAAATTTTGCATACTTATAGCTGAATACCTCACATCAAATGACAAACTATAAAATTTTGAAAAAGGCCTTACATTTAACCCTTTGAGCTCCCACATGTGTATTTTAAACAATTCTTTCTAAGTGAGCCCCTACTTAGGTTGGAGGCGTGAAATTTTGCATACTTATAGCTGAACACCACATATCATACGACAAATAATAAAATTTTGAAAAAATTGTACATTTAACCCTTTGGGCTCCCACATGCGTAATTTAAGCAATTCTTCCTAACTGAGAAATTGGAGGTTTGAAATTTTGCATACTTATAGCAGAACATCTGAGACCAGGCGACAAATCATAAAATCCTGAAAAAGTCTTACGTTTAACCCTTTGAGCTACCACATATGTATTTTAAGCAATTCTTTCTAAGAGAGCCCCTAATTAAGTTGGAGACATGAATTTTTGCATACTTATAGCTGAATACCTCAGACCACACGGCAAATCATAAAATTTTCAAAAAGTCTTATATTATTTACTCCTCCGGGCTCTAACTTGGGTATTTTAAGCAATTTTTCTAAGCTCCACCCTTTTCACCCGGAGAGAACTTTTCCAATTTTCCCGACACCCCTTTGGCCATTCTTTCATATTATGCACCACAGCGTTACATATTTTAATCCCACTTTTTACCGCCAGAGTCGCCTTCTTATCTCGGGTGCTATTGGCCCAATCTCCTCGACTAATACACCTACGGATAGTCTATAAAACTGAGTTTCGTTTGGATAGAGGTTTGTTTAGAATAGAGTGCACCCCTGCTTGCGAAATGTGGAACTAAGAGATTTTTTAAAAGGATAAAGTGTTTTGAAAGGAATATTAAACGAAACCCTCTGTGCGATCTGTGATCACACTTACCTACTTGTTAACTATATTTATGCATACTATAAAGTGCGTATAAATGCTATAGTTCATATACAGAACTACAAAAATGAATTCGTAAAGGTTACTGAGTATGAGCATAAATTGCTTAAAGGTGGGTTTTAAAGGAGGTATGCATTTTTACGCTGAACTGAATTTTGTGTATTAAGAAATATTTGTGGAAAATAGATAAAACGATATACAGGGCCACGCAAAGAGTTGGATACGTGGCCGTCTATGGGTGATAATTTCTGGAAATGTAATTTCAGTAGTTTTCAGCGTGTTTTAGTTTGAATTAAATTTTAGCTAAATAGTGGCATGTAATAAAGGTACTAGGTATACTACAGGGCTGTACAAAAGTATTCAAGTATGTTTACATCTATTAGTACAAATTGCTGACAGATGAATTTCAACCTGTTATGCATATTCTTTCTAAACTAAATTTTCCCATTATATAGTATATATATCAACATACAAATCGAATGCAGGGCTGTTCAAAAGAATTGAAATACATATTTGGCTATGGGTGGTAACTACTGAAATTATATTTTTAAATGGTTACTTAGTTATCTTATTTACCTTATTTCCCTAAGTAACGAAGTTTCGTTAAAGCTTTCAGGAATTATTGGAAAGTGTTTCATAATCTATTCTGTATGCATGATTTTTCTTACTTGTTTAATGTTTGTTTTATGTTGTATGTTAAATTTTGAAATTATTTTTTCAGAACAAACATTCTTGAAATTCTGGGCAACGCCGGAATCTTTAGTTTGTAACAGATAAATAGCTTCTGTATTTGTACATCTATGCTAATATTATAAAGCGATATAATATTATAAAGTGTATAATATTAATAATGTTTGCGCGTTTGTGAGTTGTTAAGTCTGAAACTACATAGCCAACTTAAAAAAATGTTGGTGGCCATTTCTGCTCCGAAGAAAATACTATATTTTATGTCAGTGCAACAACCTACATCACTGCAGGAGCAAAAAAATTCTAAAATTGCGATTTCTGTGATAGTGATTGGGTTAGAAACTTTAAATTCGGTGTGATGGTCACTTTTAAGATGTAAATACTCGGTATGAAAGCTCTCTAAAAGGTTCGAAAATTCAATTTGACAGATAAACGTAAAAATTTCTAGAAAGGTTCTAAATTATGATTTATTTGGAATGCGGAAATTTCTGGGATACTGTTGGGGTTAGGAACTAGAACTTTGGCATGGCAGTAATTTATATGATGCAAATGCTCGTTGTAGAATGAATTCTAAAAAATCGAAAGACTAAACAAAGCGAAAAAAAAGATCTAAAGATGATCTAAGTAACAAAGTACATGGAATTGTTAGGAATATAAACATAAAAAGTGACATGGCTGTATTTATCATGACGTAAATTCTCGCAATAGAACAGTTTCTAAAAATGTCGCTATATAAAACACTGCAGAAACAAAAAACGTTCGAAAATTTTCTATTTCTGTGTTTCTGCTGAGTCCAAAATCTTAAAATTTTGCTTCGGGTTAGGTTTAAAATTTAAAATTGTCTATGTGAATGGTTTCTAAAAGTCTTTAAATCTAAAAAGATGAAATGAACGAAAAGCGTTCTCAATTAACATTAATTTGGAATTATTAGGTATAGAAACTTTAAATTTTTCATAATGCCGCATTTCCTATACAAAATATGCAATTTAAATGCAACAAAACAGATAGATACCCACCTAGCATTAAATAAATTGTGTAAATATTAAATAAAGACCTGTATGAAACAGTGAGTAGGTTGCCCGAAAGTACTTGTTAAAGTGTTCCTTCTCAAGGCTTTTCTCTCTCTCGCCAAGGCCACTAACAGCGGGAAGTGCCGTTTTAAATTTGATATGAATTTTTTTTTCTGATTCATTTTTCTAGAGATGTTATCATAAGGTCATATTCTCAATTGTCATTAGTAGATTTTTTTATATATTAACTTATTCTGGTGAAATTTTGTAATCGGGTTCATATAAGCGTATTTTAGCTTGCATGATTTGCTGAAAAAATATGTATGGATTTGTAAATTACTTCAAATGACACTTTGACAGCTCAAAGGTTACGCAGACGATATATTCAGATTTTGTGTCATACTTTATGCTGCAATCATTGCCGATTTCTTTTATTTAATACATGCTAAATACAGCTCAACTTATGCAGAATATGTTTGAAAACAAAACAATACAGCGTATGTAGTGGCCAGCAAGCACTCATCATTTAAATCCGATCGAGCATATCTAAAACAGACTAACGATGCATTGCATGCCGCTATTGATGTGTTCGGTACTTTGATACTACATCAGATTTAGAAGAGAGAATTCCTTAATTCTTATCCACAACCTCATTGCATGCGTGGAAAACAGATATTGTACAATATTAACTTTCCGGGGGAGCACACACTATATAAAGTACAGTCCATTCTTTTCAAACCTTATACATATGTCATTTAAAGTTACTCAAATTGGTGCGGAGCATCTGATTGTGCTTTTGACATCATTTTATACAGTTACAATTACGATATAAAATAATTTAGAGTTTCATTTTGTATTTTACTTTTAATATATTGCGTACTTACAATTTTATATCCATGCATGTCTGTCTTGCGTGGTTTGCTTTCCCATTTTTATAAACAGTGTATACGAATTTATATATAAGATTTTGTAATTCTACGACTCTTTTATTTTCATCAACTCAATTTATCGCAGTATATGGACACTTAAAGGTAACATCTCACTTTCTTTGCTTCCACATGTTATTATTAAATCTATGTTCTCAGCAATATCGCTCAGACTAATCCCTCAAAGGGAAGTCCTAGTATTTTTAACCCTTACCAAAGGGCCTAACTTAACAATGACAAAACAATGTCAATAAAATTTAACAATGTCTGAAGCTGTTCATTTAAACTGAACACTATAAGATTTGGTGTTACAAGGTTTTATCACGAAGCTGAAACATTCTACAGGGATTTATGACTTAACGATATCTTCCATGAAGCTAAACTACTTATGCAATACTGTTTCTTGTTTTGGGGACTCTTTAGATATTTCACGACCTTGCGTTACTAGTAAAAACAAGAAAGAAACAACATGTGTCAAGCGTAGATTATGAAACACTTTCCAATACTTCCTGAAATCTTTAACAAAACTTCGTTATTTAGAGAAATAAGTTAAATAAGATAAGTAAGTACACATTTTAGAAAACAGGTAAAACATTTGAAAAACTGATTTCAGCAGTTACCGCCTATAACCAAAAATGTATACCAATTCTTTGGAACAGCCCTCTATTTGATCTGTAGTTTGATATATTTACTAAAGAATGCGAAAATTTAGTTTAGCAAGAAAACGCATGACAGGTTGAAATTTCTCTTTCACCAATTTATACTAATGGGTGGAAAAATAATTGAATATTTTTGTTCATAATATACAGGACATTAGATAGAATATGCAATCTGAAATCTGTTGTGTGTATTTGTAAATGCTATGCACTTCGTATTATACATGAAAAAACTTATATTAAGCCTCAGCGACGTACATCAATTTAATTATACACGAAATAGTTTAACATATTGAAAGTACTCCGAAAAAAACACCCTTCCCTGCACCTCCCTGCACTTATGTAACGTAATTCTTTTCAATGGCCATGTAAATGGATAATAACTATTCTTTGCACCACATATTCAACAGAATGCATATTTTGGTGCACTTCGCAAATGCATATCAATTTGTATTATGTTGAAAGGGTGTAATATCTTTAATATTCATTTTAAACGACTTTTCCCCACTGACCTTAATGTAACTGATTACTGTGATTTGACTGATGATTGATGAATGATTTGACTGTCCCTGTAAATAAACTAAACATTTACACATGCGCTAGTGTAAACGTCAAGAACATCCAAAAATTTCAGGACAATCCAAGTATATTTAGAGAGTTAGAGCGCGGACAGACAGACAGACAAACCTAAATCATAAATACTTTTCAACTTTTTTGGAAAGTGTTAAAAAATAATTCTATAACACAATGGGTTTTTGACTACATAATTTTAAATATAATTAGGGATGTGCAATTGTGGTACATTAGCATTTTCTTTCAGCTTTCACTCGATAGATTTTGAAATATTTAAAATTGTTTGAAATTTAGTTATTTTCTATTTCAGTTCATGAGAAAAAATATAAAGCATAATTACATATAAATAGAATCAATATCATAAAAATTATTTTTTTAAAAAGAAACAATGCAGAACGCGGTGTTTATATTAAAAAATATAACAAAAAATAGTGCTTTTTGTTAATGTTAACCACTTGCTACCGAATGTAAGTATCATCGTAGAATCTAAACTGAAGTAGGATAAATTCAAATAAAAAATATTTATTCTTTCCTTTCTAGAAAATAAAAATAATGAACATTTCATGAAATCATAATTAACACGTTCACGCCGGTGCGGTGGGTCATATTCGACTGTCTCAGAGTTCTCAAGTCTCCGGCTTTTTGCACACCACTGTTATTTTAGAGAAAATGATATTCCTTTAAATCGCCCAATTGTTCTAATTAGATAAAACAACAATTTCTGTATTAAAATACTGGTATCCGAAAAGCCGGAGACTTGTCAGCACACAGACAGTCGAATGTGACCCACTGCGCCGACGTGAACGTATTAAATCTTATATAATTAATTACTTTTTTATTGATAACAGCATATACTTTCGCTAAAATGGGTAAGCTTATTAAAGTATACTTTTAATCATGAGATATTCGTCTTTGAAGAATAAAATAAGACTGCTTAAAAATTATAACATAAGTTTTAAATTTTTATTTCATATAAATGTAATTCATGTGAATATACTTTCAAATATTAATAAACGAATTTTTTTTTGTTTAACCTTTTAAAATAATAGTTTTCTATTCAAAAAGAAAAAAGTATAAAGCCACAAAAGACGGATTTGGTTATTCAAAAGATTTATATTCCCCAAACATTTTACGCAAACGCCCGATATGTTTATTTAGAAAAATATATTACCTCCTTTGAAATGCCCCGTTTTAAAAAAAACCTGAGGGATAAGCGGACAAAATAAATTTATTTTTTTTATATTAGTCTCGGCATTTGAAAAATAAAAATACATTTAAAAGATTTACTGTAAAAATATTGTTAAAATAGTTAGGAAAGTTATAGCGTCTGTTCTACAGATTTGGAACCAGGCGTTGAAGAGAATATCAAAACACTAAAAAAAAATTTGGAATGGGAAAAAAGCCATATATGAACTTGGACTTTTCTTTATGTTCGGAATTGAACGGAGATATTTTTCTGCTCTTAAATTGAAACCTAAAATCAGATTTATTTTTAAATGTTATGTATTTAACACTTCAAGTATTTAGAAAGGAAATAAAAATATAAGTTATTGCCATTAATTACTTCAAGCTTTTTCGATATAATATATGTCCAAAGTTAAATAGCAAATGATGCACATTTATACAAATTAAACTGCAAAAAATGAAATATTTATTAAGTAATATATATGGTAGAACCGAAATATACTATTTCTCATGAGTCTAAATTACGAATCCGAAAAACAAGCCAGCTTTACTGATTTTATGATTAGAGGCGTTTATAACACAATACGCAGGATTGTAATAGACATTAAAAATGAAGTTAATTGAATATGAATATTTAATCTTCTGAAATAAATGAAAAATTCGGTAAAATTGTTAAAATCCTCGAGTGATAAAATTGATAATTCCGTATGTTTGTTGTATTAGCTTAAGTGTAAATCTTTTGCTGATTTACTGAAATCATAGATTCGAACAAAATAAAAATGAAAATGCTCTTACAAGGGAACCACTTTAGGTGTTGCTCGCACCTAGAATAGAGACCTGGTGCATTTTGTAGCCCTATGCATAAAAGTTAGAGAACCGATAAAAATTCTTTGTTAAAATCGTATTTTATATATTTTTTTACATTTATAATTTTTTATTATTGGATTTTTATTTGTTAATTTTACACCATAAGAGAGTTAAGTCGCCAGATATGGCACTTCAAAATTTTCACTAGCTTTATACTTGTAATAGGTTTACGTCCAAACCATTACAACACGGTGCGTAGCGAAAATACTGAGCTAGGGTTGCCGGAAAACTGTACGGGACGAAAAAGACGCCAATCTTTCACCGCCAAATACGTAAATATAATATTGTATTTTTTTTTTTTTTAAATCAAATTCGTAGGTTCTTGAAGGAATTTAAAAACTTTTTTCAACATTTTATAGTTATTATTGACTAATTTATATTTTTAACTATTTTTTTAGAAAAAATTTTACTTTAACAGCCCGAAAAGTGGTCTCGAAAATTGCATTTTCAGAAAGTTAATCTGCTGTAAAATCAAAAAATATTATTTTAACAAAAAAATTTTATCGATTCTCAAACTTCCTAATACATAGCTTTAAAATGCACCAGGTTTCAATACTAGGTGCGAGCAACACCTAAAGTGGTTTACTTGTTAGTTCTGAGAAAAAAAAATCGGAACTGAACTAAAAAAACGTTGGTTTATAAGGGACAGAAACAGGAACTACTCCAATCTATTTTATTTTAACTGAACCGGGACGATAACCAGAAGAAATACAACACAAGTTGGAAATTGCTCGTCAAACGTGGCAAATGAGGTGCGTTAGTACTATAACTAGTTTTATAAATATTTTTTGCACCGCATATTTTACTGAATGTATATTTTAGTGCCCTCCACAAGTGTATATCCATTTCATGCTGTTCAAAGGGCTGTAACATCATTAAAATGCAGTTGAAATAACTTTTCCCATTGGCCGTAATGCAACAGAAAACTTTTGACTGTCCCTGTAATTAAACTATACATCCGATTTTTATAAAATTTGAAATGACTCGACAAAATTTTGCAAAAATTATATATTTAAAATTTTAGACTATTCGGAAGACTGTAACATCATTAAAGTGCACTTGCAATAATTTTCCCTATTAGCCGTAATGTAACGGAAAACTTTTGACTGGCCCTGTAATTAAACTATGTATCCAATTTTCATAAAATTTGAAATGACTCGATAATATTTTGCAACAATTATATATTTAAAATTTCAGACCATTCAGTTGGGTAGTTTTTCCTCTGTTATAGGCGGGCAGACGGACAGACGGACGAACAGACAGACGGACTGAACGACGACAATATATGCTACGTATTTATGTAATTAGAAACGCACCTAAAAATGATTTTTTAAGTCTTGATTTTAAATAATGTGAGAAATATAACGACGGACAAGTCTCATAGCAATTTTAAGCAGAAGTATCTAGCACTTTATTTATCAGCACCCTCTCAATAGATTAAGATTACGTACCTATAAGTCCTAAAAAATTTACCCAATCCTTTTAAAGGTTAATAAAGGAATCGTTTGAAAAAGGACAGAATTATAATTCTTTCCGCCTAAAACATATTTGGTATTTACTAAGTTGCGCAGTATCATTGAAGAAGTAATATATTCGGTAGATACAAAAGTTCGTCCAGTTTTTGGTTCTAGGTAAAATCACATATTGACATCAAAATATTGGTTCTAATTGAAAATGACAACTGGTAAAATATCAAAATATTTTCTAAATCAACAAGGTAAAAATAATGAAACGGTTACGTCAACTTAGAATGGTTTGCAATGGCGATGTCTGGGATCAGAAAAAGAGGAAATTTTTTTGGAGGTAGAAGAGAAAATATGACATGATGAAATTTTTCTTGTATAAGTCTGTTGAACAGCAACAAATTCCATCCAACCAGCAATGCCAAAAGTCAATGATATTAGGTCCAACATGCAAACGGAAGAATATTTAACACACATTTATTCAAAAATTACAGCGTTGACATTTTATTAATTAATCCGCGAGCATTCGAATACAGAATAATAACGTAATTAAACAACTACATCCCAATGAAGACTCATAAAAAATAATACAATTTAAAATTAAAGCGAATGATAGTTAAATAAATTTCAATACTAATGGACTATTTCGAAAAAAAAAACTTAAAAAGTATCTATAATTTATTAACCCCCAAAAATAATTCTAAACGTTTCGTTAAACAAGAGTACAGTATCAGTATCAATTTCGACCGAAAAGACCCTTATTGGCACTAAACGGCTAGAAAGGCTTTAGGACTACTTTCTGGTCTACTTTTTCATAATATCTGGCTGTCTTTAGAAAAATTAAGGGCAATCGGAATTCCTATACCTGCCATATTAAATTAATGTACCTTTTCTCATAAACTACTTTTAAGATATGGACTGGAAATTTTTTTTATGCTTAATAATCTGAAGTTAAATTTATAATTAAATAAAGCTTAGATATATATTATTTTTTAATCTGAAATAGAAACCACATTCATTTTTTTTTTTTTTTTTAAACATGCAATTTTTTCAAAGAAAATGATAATAATAGAAAAAGTTCTTTTATGAGTTTAAGCAATTCACCTCAGATTAAACAGGGATATGTATAGAATGTTCAAGCAAATTTTCAAAGCATAATATATAGTAGTTTTTTCAAAAAGGTGCATCGTAGTTAAAAAAAACAACATTTTGAGAAAATCAAGTTTAAAGTAAATAAACGCACTAGTAGTAAAGTAGATAAACAAACTGAATTACTAAAAATATTCCAACTTCTGGTTACCGTAGAAACAAAAATAATATATCAGTAGAAAGAGGAGAAATGGTAGATTCAAAATATTAAAAAATCGAAAATTCGCTATATTTTAGGTTTTGACCTTCCAGCTGCCAATAAGTCTCGCACCGAGATCGAGCCAAATGAAACATAAGTGCCTATAGCTGTTTGTTTATAGCTATAGCTATTTGGATATTTTGATCTTTAACATCAACATTATAATGTTGATGTTAACATGCTAAAACTTTGTTGGATTGAATTGGAATATCGTCTTGATATTCTTTGTGCTACGAAAGGATCTCATGTTGAAATTTACCAAGGCAGCAGCAAAAAAAAAAAAAAAAAAAAAAAAAAAAAAAAAAAAAAAAAAAAAAAACCTTTCAAGTTATTCTATCTATTGTTGTAAGAAAATTTCCTGTAGGCCTATTCCTTTTTTTTAAATAAAACTTTGAAGTTGTATGGATTTTTTACGACACCTTGTACATCTTACACTATAAAAAATGGAGATATACCTTAATCAACGAAATTATAATATAACCAAGAAAAGAAATTTGCAATAACAGCTTCCAAGTCATTAACGATTCCGAAAAGCTTTCTTTATTTTTAGAAGCCCCGAAGAGTAATATATTTTATTAGATATTAAAAAAGCATTTATAAAAACAAAGTTTATTTTTCTACCATTGGTTTTTAGAAACCTTTGCGAGTAATTTAAATTAGCAAGTAAATATTTTCATGCTTAACACACATGCTTACAGGCAAACATGATGAAAAAAACAGCATTAATATTAACATTGGAACTAATATCATTTTGTTATTCTTACGTGTATAGGCTGTGTAACTGAGAATTGATAACATCCTAAAAACCGATATTCTGGTTTCAGAAAACTGATTAATATATTATAAAATCTACTCGGAAACGTTTCATAAAATCTATGGCAGTAAAAGAAAATTAATTTGTTTTATGTTTCTTTAAATCTCGAAAATATATCGGTTTATGATTTCTCTAATGATAAAGTTGCTTTATGGAATCAACGGTAGCACGGAGGAGATTATTATGCATTTTCTTTCTTGGTTATATTTTATTTTCGTGGAGTAAGGATAATTTTTCTTTTTTACAGTGTACATGGGATGTACATTAACATCGACGTCAGAATAAAAGTGGGATATACATTTCCTATTCTTAGTCTTATAGCATAATAGATAAATAGCATCATCCAAACCCAACCGAGGCCTGAGACCGAATAGACCGATTTTAATTCTTTAATACATCATTTTTTTTTGTTCGGAAAACTTTATATTTGAGTCTATTTTATTTAATTATCCACTAGAAAATTAGTGAAAAAAATTATTTAGGTTTTTGTTGCACATAACGTCATAATGTCACTCCTGAGTCACATAATAAAAAATGGCTCAAAAAATGATAATTTGAAAGTATGTACTTACTTTAAAGTATTTACACTACAGACTAACAACTATTCAACGATGTAGTAAACATTTTTAAACCTTCTAACAGTATGCAGAATTAATAGTGACTACCTTATAAAGATAGAGAAAAAACGCCCGTTGAGAATATTGCAAGCAGTATCAATAAAATATTTTACATCCTCCCCCTGATAAGAAAATATAACGAAACCAAACTTCACGACCTTAAATGCGTGTTATCACATATAAGTAAGACATAATAGTTCAATTAAAGACAATTAGAAAGAGCCAAATCATGTAATTTCTGAGTTACACTATACATTTAAGGATTAATCTCGAATCAATTGTTACAAGTAAACTACTATAGTCTGTGGGGGCGAATTTCGATTTTTAAGGCTCATTCAATTTGTCTCATCGATCTTAGTAATTGTATGCCTCGCATATTGGCTATTGAGTTTTTATGACGGCAGGGAGAAGGGTCAAATTTTAAAATTTTGTTCATTGCAAAACATGCCTTCAAAGAAATAAGTGCGATTTCAGTTTATTAATTGCTTTTACTGTGCCATGCATTGCCATAATCTACTATAAGCTTATATATAACTGTTATCATAAGAAACTGTAATTGCAGATACAATATTCGTACACTGTTAAAAATATCGTGAAAAATTACCTATTTTTTTTAAAGGCTATCTATTTTCTGACCAATGAGAGCGCTTCATAGGCGTTTAAATAGCGTTCTCATTGGTCAGAAAATAGATAGCCTTTAAAATCAGAGGTAATCTTTCACTATATTTTTAACAGTGTATGCTACTTGACAGGCCGATTTTCGCAAGTCATGAGATCCTTGTGTAGTTCAGAGTTGCCAGTGGGCTACTTCTTTTAAAATTTAGATTTCTTTTTCTTGATTAGCACCACTTTTCTGAAATGATAGAATTTCCTTTGTTTACGCATTCAATTAATTATTAATATGCCATTAAATAAAGCGAATTTTACTATTTCAAAAAAGTGGTTCCAGTCGAGAAATCTGAATTAAAAAAAAATAGCTCACTGGCAACACTGGTCTAGTTTTGTTCATCCTGTCAATACTTTTTTAAGAATTACGAGCAAAAATCTTTTTAACCACACATTGTAGGTTCTTTTGTCAGTTTTTCAATCACTTCGTAATTTGCGGAACTCCTGCGTACGATTGCATGAGAAGAAATTTTCTGCTACTGCTTTATTTCGGCAGCTCGCATTATGCAGATTTTTAAGATTTGACACGGTTCCCTGTCATTATTAAAACTCAATAGCCAATATACGAGGTAGCGAATTACTTAGCTCAATGGAGGATATTCCATCTGCGTTTTGATCACGTGATCAATGTAAAAACTTCCAGCGTAAAGAAGGGAAGGCTCCGTAGACGTATAATGTAAATCCCTGCTAGCCAATGAAACAGTCCATCAGGCAAAGCAGTAGTATCTTCCCCTCTTATCAGTCAGAAGTTTCTTCGGTAAATTATCGGTATCACGTGACTTTTTTCAGCCTCGAACCCATATTTGGAATATCCTCCATTAGACGAATAGAATCAGCTATAAGAATCGAAATTCGTCGCCACAGACTATAGTAGCTTTACTTGTTAGATATGCTCTTTATACTAACATTTTTCCGCATGCATAACAAATCCGCGGCCGAAGTTGTTTTTGCAATAAAATACTTGGTCGCATGTCGGACGCCGGAAATTTGTAACAGGTTTAACACCAGATAAATATATTTCTTAAAAACATTAATTTTAACTCGTGTTTGCTTTCTTTTTATTTTAAACTGTATATTTTTTATGCTTTAAAATTAAATTCTTCTGTTTCAAATAATTATATAACCTAATAGCATCTTATAATTTTTCTTTTTAGCACTTCTTTCCGGCACCCTTCGAACATTTCAAGTCCATGCCTGTGATGGTAATGAATTGAAAATTGAATGCTGGCCAAAAACTATCATTAACATTTATCTGGCCCAATATGGCCGACAAGTGCCCTCACACCAGCTCTGTCCACCAGAAGATGTGACAGACAGCTCAGTAACAACAGTTGTAAATGACACCACAAATTGCCTGTCGACGGCTGCGCTCAGGGTAAGATAGATTTTTGACATAAAATGTATGAGGGTTACTTCTTATCCTACTCTTTATCTTTTTTTTTCCTTGTAGACAATTATTATTATGTTTTATATTTCCTGTTCAATAGATATTAGAAAACTAGAAATAATATAAAATGGACATCGTAGTAAAAAAAAAACGAAATTTTTAAAGAAAGTTCTGTGATTAATATTGAGTTCTCATGCTTCCATCATACATTTTAACACCTTAGGCGTCTGGCCCGTGTTTTTCCGTTTCGAGAAATCGCGTTAAAATGGCTGTAGACAAAGATATTTTTAGCAGAATTATGTTTTGAAAAGTATCTGAAATGAAGGGATATGAAGGATAGTATAGCATCAAACCGCGATTAATATATATATATATATATATATATATTGCGATTTATAATCATTTTTATGAAGATGCAGAAAAATACTCAGACCAAGTGTATGTAATTAAGAATTTTTTTTTAATTTAGAAATTTCACCGAAATAATTGTAAGTGCAACTTAAGATTACATTTTGAAAAACTAAAGAATTATTTGATGTACTTCTTTGAACTATTGCAATAGATTACACATCTTACACGCTAACTTTTACTCAGAAATAGTAGTAAATACATTCATCACTGATATAATTTCTCTGTCTGTTATGAGAGATGAAGAGACATTTAGGTAATTTGCATTTAGGAAAAACGTTTATTATAATTAAATTTCTATAATTCTGAAAATTTAAAGGTAATAATTATATTTATGAATTAATATTTATAAAGCATGTAGAGTAGTCCAAAAAAAAGTATATTAAAGATATTATGTTACAGTTGTTTCCATCAGCTCAGATAGAACATTATAGTTTTGACATAAATGACAATAACGATCTAAATTACATTCAGTGTAAGTATTTTTGTTTGAATAATGGAGTGGAAATTCTCATGAAATTTTCCCTTTTCAGCAGCTTTTCTACAATTCATTACATATAATATATTACTAATTTTAACCATAATTATCTGCTATACCTTTTGTTAAAGTAAAACTGTTTAGCTATAATAAAAGGTTAGTTTGTAAAATGTTTTTATGCGTTACTTACTGCATGATAAAAAATTATTCCTGTCTCGTTTACTTTGTTCGTGAAATAGTTTCGAAAATTATGGTCCATATTTTACGTCTATAATTTTATCTTTTTTTTTCTAAATCTTAAATTAATATATAGGTTGATGATTGTTTTGGTGATTTTTCTTTTGGCTACAGTTCTCAAGGATATGACTTTCTAAAGCTTGAGGTTTAAAAGCTGGATTTTTAGGGCTCCAGTTTTAAAGGGTTGTGATTTTATGGCTCGAGTTTTGCGTAGCATTTAAAACATAAGCTTGACATTTGTTTGCAAATTGTAATTTCTCTCTTGTGTATTCACCGTTCGGATAGTTTTGATCACTCTTTCTAGTATGATTTTTTGCAGACGGTGGAAGAGTCCTGCAGGGAGCAAAGGATATGCAAAGTAAAGACATCACCACAGACATTCGGTAGCGACCCATGTCCTGGGGTCAGGAAATATGCTGAGGTAGCTTACAAGTGCAGGCCCAGTGAGTAATTAGTCGATATTTTATTATCAATACTTATCTGGTATTTTTAGTTTTATAAGAAA
This sequence comes from Maratus speciosus, assembly GCA_963932465.1. Classification (NCBI taxonomy): domain Eukaryota; kingdom Metazoa; phylum Arthropoda; class Arachnida; order Araneae; family Salticidae; genus Maratus; species Maratus speciosus. Next base: position 286,176,696 of record OZ010799.1, read on the forward strand.
AATGTTTTACGTGTATAGGGCATTTGTATGCTTTTTATTCTTCTATGCTGTCCTAAGCCTTCACGTTACAATACATCGAGTAACGAATACGATAATTAGAAATTATGGGAGTATACATTTTATGGAAAGTCTAAAGTGAATGTGAAATACGACGCAACAAACGTTTTATTCTTGATTCATTTTTGTAATGTTTTATAAACTCCATGTTTTAATTCGCTCAGAAACCTCTTAATCACGCCAATATTAAATATATATGATATTAAATAAATATATATGTATATATACAGGGTGTCCGGTCTCAACGGTGTCCAATGGCTAATTCCTAAACCGTTAGTCATAGGCATATAGTTCCGATTAGAAAAATGCTTTAAATCAGATAAAGAAATATTTTAAAAGCGATTTGGGTCAATAAAAACATTTCTTAAAAAAATTACGAAATTTAAATTTTTATACGGCCCCCCGTATAAAAATTTTTATATTTAGTAAAATTTTCCTATTACACTGACAAGTAAGACAAAAAAAGTCCCATTCATATAACACTAAAATTGTGCGAGTTATGGAACTTTAAAAATGCATGACTTATGCCACTTTTCTGCTCTGAAAACAAATGAGTTCGGCTTGCCTTTGAGGGGTCATATTCCAAGTGCTTAAAGTATTCGAAGATCTCATTTCATGTGTATTTGCTCTTTGAAAAAAATCGTACAAGTAATACGATTAAGATAACATTTATTAAGTTTCAGATTGGCTGAAATAACATAAGTTTTATTTTGTCAGGATTTGAGACTGGTTTTTTTATGATTTCTTTTAATAAAATTATGTTATTTTTATAAGTTTTTATGTTACTTCAACGATCTTATGTATATTTTTCCAGTTCAAAATGTGTATTCGAACTTTAACACACTTTCAAATATCCGAACGAGATTACATTTTACATACTGGCGCAAATCCGATAACAATCTAATATTATTATGATTTTCGGTGGTTACCATTTATACTTATTTTATAGGATAACGCAAAAAAATTCGGATAGATTACCGCCAAGAAGTTTATGAAAAAGTTTTAGATTAAATAATACAAGACGGAGATTGTTGGGTTTTTTAAATTTTATGTATTTTTTAGCGCTGAATCCAAAAATTGCCTTAATTTTTAATCATCATGTCAGGATATTTCGCAAATCATAAATTGTCGAATTTAAAGAATAACAAAAATCGGATACTATAAAGTAGAGGAGATGGTTGTATTTTTTAACTTTTGATAATTGAATTTTACGTACTTTTTAGAACTAAATCTGAAAATGGCTTTCATTTTTAACCATCACGTTAGAATTTTTTTGCAAATGTGTAAGTTAAAATGTAGCGAAAATCTCATACTATAAAACATATGTAAAACTTTTTTTATTTTATTTTATTCAATAATTTATTCGATATTTTTGTTTATCTTGGGATTCTTACAGCTGGGAGTTGTGATGAGATAGGGGAGGAGATTAAATTTTAACTTTAAACTTTTTAACTTTGAAATTTACAATTTGCAAAAAATCTTGGTGTGATGGATAAAAATGAAGGTCAATTCCGCATTCAGCGGTACATAAAACATAAGAATCAATTATCAAAAGCTAAAAAACATTAAATAACCCAACTTTTGCAGGCTAGTTTAATCTAATAATACTTAAAAATACGTATCATTTTGTAAAGAATTGAGGCTGTTAATTTAGCATCATTTTATTTAACAAAAATTCTGTTTTTTTCTTTCTTCTTAAATGTGTATTACAAATTGTATATTTTGCATTAATATGTCAGAATGACTAAAGATTTCAAATTTATATTGCAATGGTAATTTTACTCTCAACCATTTTTTAATATATCTGACGAAATTATATTTCGACTAAATTTGTGAATGACCCCCAATTTGCAGCAAAAAATAGGCACCAAGTTTAAACAGGTATTACTCGGTCAGTTTTAATCTTAGAACAACGGGACTTTTTGTGTATTACTTGTCAGTGTAAAAGGAAAATTTTACTAAATATAACTTATATGACCGGGGGACCGTATAAAAATTTAAATTTCGTAATTTTTTAAGAAATGTTTTTATTGACCCACAACGCTTTTTAAATATTTCTTTACCTGATTAAAAACATCATTGTAATTAGAACTATATGTTTATGACTAAAGGTTTAGGAATTAGCCATTGGACACCGTTGAGACCGGACACCCTGTATATATATATATATATATATATATATATATATATATATATATATATATATATATATATATATATATATATATGTAATTAGATATTAAATATAAATAAATATGTATATTAAATATATAATGTAGTGTTTTAACATGTACAGTTTCAACATTGACGCTGCTGTAACTGAAGCTCCCGTCTCCTATTTGGTATGCTTGTCACAAATAATAAAAATGAATAAAATGATGCAAATGCGTTATATGACTTATAATAAATACATTCATATGAATTTTATTTTTAAATGTTAAAATTTTTAAATGTTATTTTTAAATGCTCGAAATATTGCGTAGAAATGCACAACGTATCGGAAAGCGCAAAAGTTTTTTGTATTCTGAATATAATTGTATACACATATACACATGAGTATATTGTTGTCCAATGTCTTTTTAGATAACATGTTCCGTATCATATTTTACTCAAATCATTTTGGACCAATAAATTTTCCTTGTCTCAAACTAAGTAGAACATAGGACAAAATAAATACTTTTTAATTTTACATTTTTATTAAGGGTAGTTGGAAAGCAAATTCGAGAAAAAAAATCGCTCTTTTTTTTCTAATATTTTGAATTCTTTATTTTTTTTTCCAATTCAATTGCTATGCAGTGCGACATAAAAAATCCGGTATTCAAAAATCTTGAAACTTAAAATATCAGGTATAAAAGTCATTTCCCCTTTGTTTTACTGTTATAAATTATGATAGAAAGAAAAATAGCAATTGCTTAAAAATTAAAAACTGTGAGATCGAATCCAATGGATTACCGGACAGGAGGATAACTGACGCTGTGGCAAATATAAATACCGACACCGATCGTAGCAGCTCAGAGGAACGATTTGACTGGAGAAATAATATCTGCTTTAGAGAAACAAGACTATATTTCCGAAATCGATATCCTTCATTAGTATAAAATCCAAGAAAAACTTGTTAAAGAATGTCCGAAAAAAATTGAAGCAAATAAAATTGACATCCATATTGGAAATAAAAGAAATAGTTTTTAATAATGCAATGTGTTAATTTTCCAAATTTTGTCAGCAGTACTTTTTTAATGTATCCCTGCTATCCTTTCAAATGGAAAGATATGCATAAAATGGATTTAAAATTTTGTAATAGTGATTTGAACAAGAGAGAATCTTTAAGGTGCCAGTTACTGGGAGACTCCCCTAATTTTGAAGGATATTTTTTTATATTTTTTATAATAAATAAACAATTTTTGAAAAAAAAAATGATGTTAAATGTAACCTGTATATGAAAAAAAAAAAAAAGATTTCTGGAAGCTTTAAATATGTGGTTACAAAATTACAGATCATTCTGCCAAGTAATGTTTAGCTTATGCTTAAAAATGTACTCAAATTCTAATGTATTTTTCAACGATTAAAAATTTATTTAAATTAATGGCTCTAAACTTTAAACTTGCCTAATTCCTAAACTACTTGACCTAATAACTTCCAGTTTTATATCGGAACGTAGAATATAAATAAGTATTCCAATATTATGTCAAAAATTAGGTGTTAATATTAAAAAAGTTAAAGTTTATTACTATTTCTATATGTGGCGAAACCGTACAGAAAATTTAAATATTAATTGCCGAAACGTCAGTGGAGGCTTACTGTGGAGACACGAAAATTTTTGGTTTCCGTCTGTCTGTCTGTTCCACGGTAAGTGCCGAAAAAGAGCATCCGATTAACTTGAAATTAAGTGGGTATGTTGGTGAAGTACCCAGACTTAGCTGTATAGTTTTTTGTTATATTTGGTTCATTCTCGGAAAATATCAATCGGAAAATATAGAATATTTTATTTGGCACAATAATGCTTTTCTATGGTAATTCAGATGATTTTTCGATTTTTATTTGTTGAAAGGAAATGGCTCATATGACTAAAGGATTTAAATGGTAAATTATGGATGATGAAAATTTCTAATTAGAATTATATATTATTCATATTAGTTTGAAATTTTGTCTATACATTTGTCAGAGTTTTTAAATTCGGTGTATAAATTATGGAGGGATTTTATATATGTGTTCCAATAATATAAAATATTTTCTTTTATAAATTAAATTCTTTTAAATGTACACATTTCTTTGTTTTAATTTTCTTTTAACTGTTACCTAGCAACGGAACTACACCAAAAAATATCGTAGATGTGAAACTATGTGTAATTGTTTGAAGTCAAATGAACGTCAAAAGGGATCAATTAATGACTTTGTGTCTTTACATATGGATGGATTTTACCCCAGAAATTAAGACAGGCTATCTTCTATTTGTTTTGTTCAAATATTTTTCTTATAAATTGAAAAGTTCATTATTTTCATAAGGAATAAATTGACATTTTTCTATAAAATTTAAAAATCTTTTTTTCACCGTTGCCAAGAACATCATATCCCGGAATATAATTGACCCTAAGCAGTTAATTTTGATTTGAAAGATTTTCATCTGCAAGAGGAAAATGAAATAAAAAATAGACATGAATATAAGTTTTCATATTGGAAATAAAACGATAATACGAAAATAAGGTGATTTAACCTCAGATATCTAAAATAAAACGAATAAGCTTTGAGGTTGAAATAAAAGGACCTTGTGTTATGATATTAATTCTTATTATTAAAAAATATATACCAATACCTCACGGTTTATCGTCTGCACACGGCTAACAGAAATGTTTAATTTTTAATCAAAAATTTCAATAAGAAAAAAAAAAAACTTTTGAAAAGCAAATAGATTGTAAATGTCAAAAATATGCAACGCAAAATTATCTCTGTCGAAAATGACGTCATTGTATCGGGAAATAGATATTTTCATTCTTAAAAACCAAACATTAAATAGATTGCCTGAAAAAATATTTATTGACGAGTGTTACTTCCTAATGCCGCCCCATTTCAGAAAATATGAATGAAAATTATTTTATTTTTAAAAGAAAATTACTTTTTCGTTCATAAAATCTAAACTTATAATATATTTGCGTCAATGTAAATCATTTTCTGTCCACCAGTATTAAAAGTTAAGCCTCGGAAGTGTAAAAATCAATCTAAGATCTACGATAACCACTAGTAGAATGAATAAAAAATTACAAATGTAAATTTAACGAGATCACGGGAAGGCGGGAGGGTGGAGAAGAAATCTTGTGAAGAAATATACTTTATTATCTAAAATAATACCAGAATTAGTAGCTCATGAAAATTTCAGAATATCCTTACATAACGTTTTTAAATTAACGCTTTTAATGTCTGAAAACTTCTTATTTTTTATTCTTATAAATAATTGCGTAATTTGAAAACTTTAAATTGCGGTTTGCGGGGAGTTGAATATTACCCAAAGTGTGTTTAATAATAATGACTTGCGGAGCTGACGTTGAGGCTCCTGATCTGTAGATTTACAAGTTACTACATATTAATACTAATATACTGGTAATAAGAACATTTTTATACGATGATTTACGGTATAGCTAGTAGGATTGATCACTTTTTTGGCCGTATTATACACTTCATCTCCTTTAAAGCAGGCAAAACCATATTAATATTTTCTTAATACTAATAAGGGCCATTATTATCGTAGGAAGTGTATTACTTTAACGGAATTGGTTTGCTAGAAAAAAGCTTAAAAATTTCAATTTAATATAGTAGTGATAGAAAGATATAAAAAATTAGTTATACATTTATAAGTGACAAAGGCCAACTTCAATCAATACAGGCTTTACTGTCGTTCTCAGAAATGCTCAGTCCACTTTAGGACGTATGGAAAAAAATCCACTTGGTTTGGTATGTTTTCATTATGTGCACAAATTCCAATTCGTGAGCTTAATTTCAAAGATCCGTTAATACGTCGTTGAAATTAAGTTAAAATGTAAAATGAGTAATTTTCAAGGTTTTAAGAAGCATTCGTGTACCAAATCACATATCCCTTTTGATCGAGGAATAAGATTAAACTTAAAGTAGATCACTTTAGCGCTAAACAGAAATCTGTCGACGAAATGACAGATTTTAATATTTTGTAAAACATAAAAATTAATATTAAATAATATTAAATTGCTTAAAAGATACGTTGCATCAGAATATGCTTGGAATTGCATATTTATGTATTTTTTTTTTATTTCCTGAAATATCAAGTATAGTTAACATATAAATGACAACTTATGATGTCATTTCAGATGAGTTCTCCAACAAAGTGGTGTGCGAAGGCGACCGACTTCGTCTAAGGTGTCACCGAAACCTAAGGATAGCCATCTATTCGGCGGCGTTCGGTGCCACCCATTACGGAGTTCCCGAGTGCCCACAACCGGGCGGGGAAGGACACATTGAAGGTGAGTTGCATCCCAATATTCGTGTATTAGATATAATATTAAGGGGACAAGGGACCTTAAAAACCTTAAAAATCATTTTTTTTTTGTAAATTTCATTTTAAATTCACTGCTCAAAACAATTAAAGGATATTTGAAGTTTTATATAAAATAAAGATATAAACGAAATTTTTTTTGCCGAAAATAGAAGAAGAGAATCACAAATGCAAATTTTTCTGGTTTTCAAACTGTGGAGTATGCAAATTTTGAGTTCGACGTCAAAAACGTCGCTTCAGCGGCAGCGAATGAAATTTGACTTTCAACTGGATAAAAGAGAATGAAGACAAGGATGATCGGCATTCAGTGATTGCTTTGTTTCGATGAGTACGATGTCTCAGCGAAGTCATTTGACATATTCAGAAGATTTGAGAATTGTTGGTAGGTTAGAAGGGGGCCAAACTCAAGCCGAAGTAGCGCAAGCCATTGGAGTGTCACAAAGTGTCATTTCCAGGATCTGGAACCGTTTTTTGGAGAGTGGATGTGCAGGCCGAAGACCAGGGCAAGGTCGTAGACGGGCAACAACGCCCAATGAAGATCGGTATTTAGCGTTAACAGCTCGGAGACATCGAACCATGAACGCTACTTTTCTCCAACAGCACCTTCGCTCGGCTACAGGCACCACGATTTCAACTCAGACTGTCCGAAACCGGCTCCATGCTGTAGGTCTGTATGCTCGCCGACCGATGGTATGTGTTAGATTGACATCAAGGCATCGTCGCGACCGCAGGGAGTGGGCAACCGAGCATGTCAACTGGAGGAGAAATGAATGGAGCAATATTCTGTTTTCTGACAAGTCCCGTTTTTCTGTGCATCCGGATAATAGGCGTATTTTCATCTGGAGGGACCGTGGCAGTAGGAATAATCCTGCGTTCGTGCACGAAAGTGTCAGATTTGGCGTTGGGGGAGTGTTGGTGTATGGCGGCATCTCCATTGACGGGCGCACTGACCTCTACATCATTCGAGATGGAGCTCTGACTGGTCGCCGATATAGGGATGAGATCCTCAGACCTATTGTAGTCCCTTACGCTGCAGCAATCGGAGATAACTTCATTTTAATGGACGATAACTGCAGGTCACATCGTGCAAACCTGGTGGAGGATTTCCTTTTCGAGGAAGGAATCGTTCGAATGGAATGGCCAGCGTGTTCTCCAGACATGAATCCAATCGAGAACGTTTGGGACGCTCTAGGAAGACGAGTTTCTGGCCGCCAACAACCCCCACAAACTCTCCAAGAACTGGAAAGAGCTCTTCTGAAAGAGTGGGGCAGAATACCCCAACTCGTCATTAATAGCCTCATTGAGTCCATGCCTCAAAGGTGTTCAACGTTGCTGGCCGCCCGTGGAAACCATACCCCCTACTGAAAATGATTTTCTTTGAAGAAAACACCTTTTCTTATTCTTTTTTTCTCATATGCACAAATTGTGTTTTTTTCCTTTAGTACACAAATGCGCAATAAAATGCATTTTTTTCTGCCAAACATGTGTAATTTATTCTCATATAACCTACTATGTCTGTCGACCATGTATCAATCAGCTAAACAGTTTACCAGATACAAAATCCACCTAAAACTGCAATATACTTTAATTGTTTTGAGCAGTGTATTATTCAAGGGTATCTACATTATATGCATTATGGCATGCATTTATCACATTTTTTTTTTTTTTTTTTGAGATAAAAATAGAATTTTACGCGTCTTAGAAATCTTCGAAATGCCCCCTGCGCCTTCCATATCAATGAAAATCCACCAATATTTTTTATAAAAGTTTGGTTTATATCTATAAATAAAATTGTGCATCGGATTTTATATATTTGAAAATAAAGGTTTAAAAACAAAAAATGAAAAAGTTTGAAATTCTTTCGAAAAAATTTCAAAAAATTTTGATTTTTTTTTAACCTTTATATTCAAATACATAAAATTCGATGCACAGTTTTATTTATATATATAACCCAAACAGTTATAAAAAATATTGGGGATTTTCATTGATATGGAACGCGCAGGGGGCATTTCGAATATTTCTAAGATGACGTGTAAAATTCCATTTTTTTCTCAAAAAAAAAAAAATAATAATAATAATAACAAAATTTTTTGTGATAAATGCATGCCATAATGCATATAATGTACCCTTGAATAATACACTGCTCAAAACAATTAAAGGATATTGCAGTTTTAGGTGTATTTTGTATCTGGTAAACTGTTTAGCTGATTGATACATGGTCGACAGACATAGTAGGTTATATGAGACTAAATTACACATGTTTGGCAGAAAAAAAATGCATTTTATTGCGCATTTGTGTACTAAAGGAAAAAAACACAATTTGTGCATATGAGAAAAAAAGAATAAGAAAAGGTGTTTTCTTCAAAGAAAATCATTTTCAGTAGGGGGTATGGTTTCCACGGGCGGCCAGCAACGTTGAACACCTTTGAGGCATGGACTCAATGAGGTTATTAATGACGAGTTGGGGTATTCTGCCAGACTCTTCCAGAAGAGCTCTTTCCAGTTCTTGGAGAGTTTGTGGGGGTTGTTGGCGGCCAGAAACTCGTCTTCCTAGAGCGTCCCAAACGTGCTCGATTGGATTCATGTCTGGAGAACACGCTGGCCATTTCATTCGAACGATTCCTTGCTCGAAAAGGAAATCCTCCACCAGGTTTGCACGATGTGGCCTGCAGTTATCGTCCATTAAAATGAAGTTATCCCCGATTGCTGCAGCGTAAGGGACTACAATAGGTCTGAGGATCTCATCCCTATATCGGCGACCAGTCAGAGCTCCATCTCGAATGATGTACAGGTCAGTGCGCCCGTCAATGGAGATGCCACCATACACCAACACTCCTCCACCGCCAAATCTGACACTTTCGTGCACGAACGCAGGATTATTCTTACTGCCACGGTCCCTCCAGATGAAAATACGCCTATTATCCGGATGCACAGAAAAACGGGACTCGTCAGAAAACAGAATATTGCTCCATTCATTTCTCCTCCAGTTGACATGCTCGGTTGCCCACTCCCTGCGGTCGCGACGATGCCTTGATGTCAATCTAACACATACCATCGGTCGGCGAGCATACAGACCTACAGCATGGAGCCGGTTTCGGACAGTCTGAGTTGAAATCGTGGTGCCTGTAGCCGAGCGAAGGTGTTGTTGGAGAAGAGTAGCGTTCATGGTTCGATGTCTCCGAGCTGTTAACGCTAAATACCGATCTTCATTGGGCGTTGTTGCCCGTCTACGACCTTGCCCTGGTCTTCGGCCTGCACATCCACTCTCCAAAAAACGGTTCCAGATCCTGGAAATGACACTTTGTGACACTCCAATGGCTTGCGCTACTTCGGCTTGAGTTTGGCCCCCTTCTAACCTACCAACAATTCTCAAATCTTCTGAATCTGTCAAATGACTTCCCTGAGACATCGTACTCATCGAAACAAAGCAATCACTGAATGCCGATCATCCTTGTCTTCATTCTCTTTTATCCAGTTGAAAGTCAAATTTCATTCGCTGCCGCTGAAGCGACGTTTTTGACGTCGAACTCAAAATTTGCATACTCCACAGTTTGAAAACCAGAAAAATTTGCATTTGTGATTCTCTTCTTCTATTTTCGGCAAAAAAAAATTCGTTTATATCTTTATTTTATATAAAACTTCAAATATCCTTTAATTGTTTTGAGCAGTGTATTTAAAGTGAAATTTACAAAAAATTTAAAATTGATTTTTAAGGTTTTTAAAGTCCCTTTTCCCCTTAAGAATCACGTATTTCTTCTTTTTTTGTTAAATTTTGTTTTACATATCAGATTTTTTTTCCTCAGAGAAATATAGTGTGTTACTAAAGTCCCGTTACCATTATAAATATCAATCTGCAGTATATAAAGTTTTTTTTTTTTTTGTTTCGTTGAGTATTTAACATTTAAAGGTGGATTGGACTAAATGTTACAACCAGATGGCTGCTTCTGTCCCATTCACGCATATCATGTTGCAGGACTTTTCTGTGTGGGTATACGTTAAATACTAGATGTGCAGTGTGCACCCCCAAATTTATGACATTACTATGCTGAAGATACGGATCAACAAAGCTATTGAATAGTTAAAGCCTTATATCGTGTATAGCAGTAGATGACGTATTGTTTTGAGATATTAAGGATGGCAGTTGTTGAATTGATAATGAAACATGAGATACTAAAGAAATCCTGAAAACCATTCCAACCTTTTATATCAATTATTTTATTAGTTAATGTTGACAATGTCTTCTAATGTTAACAGGACTTTAGAGGACACATTTTAAATTTGATATCTTGTCCCTTTTTACCTTTTCCCGTATCATTGCTTTGGCTAATCCACGATTTCACTAGATTTACCAGAAAATGAACTAGATATTTTACCTTGTTGACAGAGAACGAATTTACCTATTTATAAAATATGCTACAAAAGATAAAAATTGAAACAGTTACTTAAAAAAGAAATATATTCGATTGAATAAAATTTTAAAAATACCAAAAGTTATTTTCCTTTAAACTTCACATGAATGATTCTAAAACTACTAAAATAATTAAGAAAATTTCCAAGAACACCTACGTAATTTGTTAAGAAATTGACATTACATATATATTTAAAAAAAAAAATAAGAGTCATATTAAAAGTTTTTGAGATCAAATGAAAAATAAATAATATATTTTTTTAATGTACTTAAAAATTTAAGTTGTATTAATTTATAACACGTCTGACTGTCGAAGAACAATTTTATTTTAAAAAGTTTGATAATAAAATAACAAGATCAATAAAATAATTAATTAAATTAAAAAATTCAGATAAATTCAGAATGATAAGTATTGTTTAGGCTTTTTTTTTAACAACTAAATTTAAGATTTTCCTTCAAGAATTCTTCATAAGTCAAAAATTTATATTTCTTTTATGCAATACTTCTTATCATTTCTAACTTTAAAAAAATATTTTTCTTTATTATTCAGTGTAAATTTACTAAAAGAAGGATAAACACGTTTTATTGTATTAGGTTAATTTATTTTTTTAAAAAAACTTAATTTAAACTTACTCAAAGTAACATTTATAATCAGAAAATACACTGAAGTATTACATGACGGTTTATAAACTGTTTAAAAAATCAATGTATTCGATAAAAAAAAAATCAGTAAATACTGTTGTTATTATTAGGAAAAGTTCAAGATTTTCATTAAGGAAATTTTTGAACATCGAATAATTTTGGTTTCTTTTATATATTATTTCTTATCATTTCTAATAATATATTTACCAAGGTACAGGACCAAAGCACTAAAGAAATCAGATTTCTTCATTCAATATATCTAAGATAATATTTTAGAACAAAGAAATATACAGTGAAAAATTATAGACTGGAATGCATTTATTAGAAGATAGATAGCGTTTATAAGATATCAAAGAGGAAAAAAATAAAATAAATGTATATAAATGTGTACATATGCTCTTCTGTTTATTAAGTTTTGGAGAAAATTTGATTTATGCGCCTCCCATCTTCAAATCTAGATAAATATTATGAAAATACGCAGAAAATTACTTTTCAAAACGAATGGTTAAAACAACTAAGGTGTGTAGAGTGTATGTTTTTAAAATATAGCCTACTCGATTATATTTATTACATCAAAGTAATAAGATATATATAAATAATACGCATATTTTTTTATTCTAAGATATTGTTAAATGAAAAAATACAGAGCATATAAACCATTTTATAAGTTAAACTTTTAGTAAACAAAACCATTTATACTTCTTTCTTTTAAAATTAATTTTTCATTACGTAGAAAAACATACAAAGTATTGAAATTGGAGTAATTACAAAACAATGAAAATGCGAGATTTTGAATTTTCTTTTGAAAAATAATGTTCAAATAATTAAAAAAATACAAAAAAATATGTAGTTAAAAAAATAAAGATATCAAAATAAAAATTAAGATTATTTTACATCATATTGTAAATCAATCAATTATTATTATTATTATGAAACAGTACATTAAGAGCCGTATTTTGATTTTACTGGAAAAAAAATTACTAAATTGATAAGCTAGATCTCGAAAACAATATTTTAACAAATTTCAATATTTTACACTGAATTTTTAAAAATTCTGTAAGTGCTTCCTTTCCTGGAAAAAATGTTCTTGTACGTAAACTTTTTTTAGAGAGAAGTTCTGTTCCATAAGTTTTAATTTCTATTACAAGTTTGGTTATTTTCCCCCAATTGATAAGTAAACACAGTTAGAGATTTCTAGTGAAAATGAACCACGTAAACTTCAGTTAATACCTTAATAAGCTATTATAGCTTAATCAGATATATTTATCAAACATTAGTCACAACCACATTTTTGCAAACAATTTTAGCGTTGGTGGTATTTTTATGTATGATAGATAATATGGTGCCAAAAAAACAGAACATCACACAGTGTGATTCCGTGTAAAATAAATGGCAACTCCATAATTGGTGTTATTCATTGTAGAATGCGTAATCAGTAATCGTCATATCATTTGTTTAACACTGCAGCGAAGCGTGCGATATTGTTATAAGACCACGTGATTGGGCGCCAGATGGCTGGCAGTTTAGTTACCTGCACGATCTACTCTCTTATATATCCCAAAGTCCTCGATGCTAAAATTTGTTACAAAAAGTATGACGCTGTCTACCTGAGGACATAAAAGTAATATATTGCAGTTATTTTATCAAAAATAAAAATTTTGATCTAAAAACAAGAAAATCATGAAACATTATTGCGTTTAAACGTATACTATATTACTCGATTAATAAATATTAACTTATCTTTTTTAAAAGTGTAATTATTAGTGTTTTAAAAACATATCGAAATAAATTTCTGATACATAAATACGAGTATATATATATGAAAACTGTGTTATAACTTCATACGCTTACAATCTCTTGAATGCGACAATAATTTTGTGAAAATTAAATAAAAAAATTCCAATATTAATAAAACTTATTTATAGATTATTCAGTTTTTTATAACTATATAATTATACACTTTGTGATAAAATTATTGGCTTGATTAAATTCTTTAGACAAGATACTGAAATGTACAGCAACAAAGTAAAAACAATATGTCTGAATTTGTAGTTTTATGGTCGAATTAAGTAGATGTCTTTTATTAACTATTAGAATTGAAATTATGCTGTTGTTACAATTTAGTGACGCATTGCTAGTTGAAAAAGAAAATTTCGAAATTTCTATACGTTTGGCAAAAACTTTAAATGAATCCATGCCACTCCACTCGTAGAAAAGACTAATTGGGTTGCATGTCGAGAAATCAGATTTTTATGTGAATAGTCAAAATGTGTGCGTTGATAAACCATTTTTAAGGCAAAATAATAATGTTGCTTGAATGTATAAATATGTTAATGTTTACAGAATTTAAGAAATAATTTATTTGAAAGTAATGAATGATTTTCGTCACGCGCACTATAAAAGAGAAAAAAATCGAAAGTACTGTTAAAAAGTTGGGATTGGAGGATAGAATTTATAGATTTGATTAAATTGTTTAGATAAGGTATAGAAATGCATAGAGCTAGAGGTATATGTAGGCATATTCCATGTTGTTTTGTTGTGTAAGTCACATAGGTGATAACTGCCATGCTTGTTGGCCAGCGTTATTTTCGTAAAGTTTGCTTGGTCTTATTCAATTAATGAAATATCTCCCATAAAATAAGTCATGTTTTTGCGTTCTAAAATACTGGTAGCCAAAAGCTGTAACATGTGACCTACACTACAAGTACTCATGGACATAGCCATAGACAAAATAATAACATGTCTGAATTTGTAGTTTTATTGTCAAAACAAATAGATTTCTACTGTTAACTACTAAAACTGTAATTAGATCGTCGTTAAAAATCAATAGCGTCTTGAATTAAAATTATAGTTTTAATTACATCGTTTAGACAAGAAATAGGAATACATCGACAAAGTAATGACAATTTGTCTGAATCTATAGTCAAAATAAACATATCCCGACAATTAATGATTGCAATTAAAACTACGTCTTCGGTGCAATACAATGACGTAGTGCAAGTTAAAATAAAAAATGTCTTTTTTTTTTTTTTTTTTTTTTTTTTTTTTTTCTTTGCTATTGTAAAAAATCTGAAGAAACATTACTACTCTCCACTCGTGTAATACATGTGTTGCATTTTGAGAATCATATAAATAGTGAAAACGTACGATTAGACATTTCTAAGGCAAAATAATTATGTTTCTAGAATTTATATATAATTAAATGTTACCAGAACTTTAGAAATAACTGACTTAAATGTAGTAAATGCTTTTCGTGAAATGTACTATAATCTTTTTTTTTCTTTTAATTCTGGTACAAATTTGGAATTTGGAGATTAAAGAAATAGATTTCGGCTTATAACTTTTGCATTTGAAAGTACGCGGTCGTTAAAATTCAATGATGTACTATAATTCTGGTACAAATTTGGAAATTTGGGGTTTAAATTATAGGCTTGATAAAATTGTTTGGGCAAGGTATAGAAATACATAGAGAATAAAATCTTGGATTTGTAGATTCATAGTGAGAAAAACAGACTTCGACTATTACTATTATAATTTAAACGACGCCGTCGTTACAAATCAGTGATATAGTGTTAGGTAAGAAAAGACAATATCGAAATATATTTCTATTCTAAAAAAATCTGTATTCACTCCACTCCACTCCACTCCACTCCACTCTACTGGTATAAAAGTCAAATTCTGTTGCAGCTCGAGAAGTGAGATTTTTGTATGAATAATCCAAATGTCTGCGATATTCCACCATTTTTAAGGAAGAGCAATTATATTGCCAGAATGTATAAATAATTGAATGTCATCAAAATTTAAGAAATAATTTATTTGAAAGTAATGAATGCTTTTCTCAAAGTGCACTATAAAAGTAAATAATTTCACAGATTTTAGAACAAATTTCGCATTTTTGAATTAAAATTATAATTTGATTAAATTGATTAGTCAAGGTATAGAAATACATCGACAATGTAAAAACAATATGTCTGAATTTATACTTTTACATTCAAAACAAATATAGTTCGTTTATGAAGTATTAAAATTAAAACTAGACCGTCGTTACAATGCAATGGTGTAGGGCTAGTTAATAAAGAGAATGTCGAAATCGGTATCGTAAAATTATCTAAATACACTCCACACCACTGCACACGTGTAGAAAACATAATTCTGTTGCATGTCGAGAAGTGAAATTTATAATTGGTTTGTCAAAATGTGTTCGTTGATTAACCATTTTTAAGGCAAAATAATTTCGTTGCTAGAATGTATAAATAATTGATATTCGCCAGAATGTTACAGATAATTAATTCGGAAGTAATGAATATTTATCGTCAAGTGCACTACAAAAGCAAAAACATATTCAAAATTTCTGATGTAAGTTTGGCAACTGGAGATTAACTATAAGTAGGATAAATACTTCCCACTGTCTTAGAAAAGTTTAATCCTAGATTCCAGTCTTCCGTTTGGTTTGAGGTTTGGACTTTGGTCTATAGCACTTTGAAATTTATAACATGAATAATTTTGTCACGTGCTGTGTTACATTAAAATGGCAGTTTAAAATGTAAAGCTTGAAAGCTGACTTTTTTATGATGTGTACTCTTTTGCAAAATCATAACATAAGCTTTTCTTATAAGTTTGATACCAGCTTTTATTATCAGCGTATGTTGTTTATTTTAAAATAGAACTTTTTCAAAACTGTTTATTTCAATAAAACAACCACTATGCCATGTACACAAAAGCAAAGGTTCACAAACTGTCTTTTTTCGTAAAGTTTCCGGCACCAATTTTCGATAAAGGATATTTTCCATTTAATATTTAAAAAGCAGACTTTGTAATCCCCTTATTTAATCGTAGAATTAGTAATATGTTTCTGAGACTGAAAAATATCCAAAAAAATGTATTGAAAAAATACAGTAGGACTGTACTCACCTTGTCAATGGATCTAAAAATGCTCATTTATTTTTTACAGATAAAGGTCTAATCATTACGTTACTGTGCTACAAGTATTATACATTTAAAAATTACCTTTAATATATGGAATTGTTTATACATAATGATGCTTTGTTACAGACTGCCAAGTAAGTTACGCTACAGAAGCCGTTATGAGTAGTTGTCACGGACGACGGAAATGCTCTATTGGAGCTGATGTTGGCACCTTCGGAAAACCCGGATGTCCACCTGGCACAAGACTCTTCCTCAAAGTTGTTCACACATGTGGTAAGAAAATTATTTCCTGAATCAGAAATTTAAATATTCGAACGATGAAAGCGAAATTAATCCTGATCCATATGTTGCACTATATTAATTCTAAAATAAAAATGTATTTAATAAATTCCGATTTCTTGAAGGGATTTCCGATTTTTTAAATAAGTTGCAATTTGACAAAAAAAGAAAAATTCAATAATAGCCATTAATATGTCTTTGACATTTACCGGGTGTCCCAAAACTGACTGATGGATTTTAAAATTCAATAACTTACAAACGATGACAGATATTAAAAGAATTATTGCAGGAGTGTTATGTAAGACGTCAGTAGTTTTTATGCTGCGATTCTCAGTTTTAGTTACAAATAGCATCAATAGATGGCGCTACAAGCAATAACCGCTTAATCTAGTTTCGGTTTTTCGGCCTCTCTCTTCTTCAATGCGAAAAAAAGTGATTAACATGAAATTGACTGGATCCCTAAGTACCAAAAATCGGGTCTGGACTGAGCACTTTTTGCTCTCAGCGCCATCTATTGTTTGAAATTCAAACTAAAATAAAGAATCACAGTAAAAAAACTGCTGACTTCATCCATAACCCTCCTGCAAGAAATTTTTAACATATGTCACCGTTTGCAAGTTAATGAATTTTAAAATCCATCAGTCATATTTGGGACACTCGGTATACATATACTAATTAACACTATACAAGGCGCTGACATATTTAGGCATCATTTTTAAAGCTATCGTTAAGAAATTCTAAATTGTCCCCAGAAAGTTTGAATAGTTATTCTTGGTTAATATAATGACAGTTATTTCTTGAATAAAATGAAGGAAAATAAATATTAAACATTTTCTGGTGTGAATGAGAAATTACAAAAAAATCCGCCAGCTTTGGCAACACTGTTTATGGCTTGGTGTTTATGGCCCCATTTTCGGTACTTGTTTTGCTGCATTTATGTTAGCTTGGCGCAAATACCGCCAATGGTGGCATTTATTTTCCTCGCCAACAGCAGCACTTATTTTCACGTGTGTAAATTAGAAACATTGCATTGATGCTCAAATAAAATGTTCTTGTTTATGGTATTATAATTTTATTTATTATTATTTTTTTAATGAAATGAGTGAATGATTTTATTTTTAATGATAATAATCCAATACGAGTGATGGGAATAGGGACAATCATTATTTAGTGACTTATCACATAGTCCCAGCTAACATAAAAGTACGTTTGTTTGTTATAGTAGTCTTGGCAAGATAGAGAAATTGATCTTTGCGGGAGAAGGAAAATCTTCACAGACATTTACTTGGAATCTATTCAGAGTTTCATTCACACAATCAATAATTTTAAATATTTGTAAAAATTATTTAACATAAAGAAGCCATTTGTCTATTTTTACATACAGTCAAAATTGATTTATCTAATACATGTAATTAGTAACAAATTTTTGAATATATATATATATATATGTAAGTATAATATTCTATCAGGTTTGTTTTTATAGCTGTTTATATCGTTTGACATACGAAAGACATATGACTTTCTAAATCCTAAATTGAGGCATTTTTTAAAGCTTCACGTCGCATTTAACAAACAAGTTTCCTTATTTATGTTGATCTTCTCTTATTTTCCAGAAGGTAGAATAATAATCTTTATTATCTATTTGAAAAGCTGCATATTATACAAAATATGACCTATTAATTTTATTCAAACTCGAGGACGGATGTAGTTAACAAAATCTTCCGGAAAAATAAACTTTTGAGAAAAATAAAATGCCAAAAAAGTTAGTTTGGAAAATATATTTGAATATGAAATTCGATTCCAAAATGTTTTATTGTTATTTATAATGAGCAGTGTAGATGAAAGGAAAATTTTAAATATATATATAAATAAATAAATATATATATAATGTGTTTTCTTAATATAAAATAAAATCATAAGGCGAGATGCAATGCTTCACCTTGATCCAATCATGAAATACGCAAAATGAACTTTCAAAATCTCACTGTTTTACTTAAAAGGCGACTAAAATAATGAAATAGATGGTACTAGATAAAAATATACATTTTATTTAAAACTTCTTAGTGCCTTTCCGGAGGCCATTATTAGAGAATATTTTAATACCATTTGCTGTTCATTTATACAAATACGTCACTTCGTTTTGAAACGGGAGAGCTAATAATTATTAAGAATTTAAAGTAGACGTAGCAGTCCCTTGGATTGAACTTAAGTAGAGAAAAATATTTATAAACTGCAGTTCCATTTATTTTATTACATCAGTTTGTTCTCATACGTTACTTTCATTTTTAAATCTGTAGCCGGGTAGTCGTAGTAGTAGTGTTTGAGATTAAATTTGCGTATAGGAAAATATTTAACTGTCGTACCATTAATTTTAATGCGCCTATTAAAAATATTAAAATAATGGTACGGCAGTTAAATATTTTCTTCTACGCAAATTTAATCTGAAACACTGCGACTTTTACCGTCCAGCTACCCATTTCAAAACGAAAATGGCGTATGATAATAAAGTGATGGAATAAAATAAATGGAACAGCAGTTAATATTTAATTTTCTCTACTTAAGTTCAATCCAACAGACTGCTACTCATACGTTCAACTCTAATGAATATTGGCTCACTCATTTCAAAACAAATTGAAGTATTTGTACAAATGAACAGCGTTTAGTTATTAAAATATCCTGTGATGATGGCTTGGGGAAATGCAGGCCGAAAGCACTAAGAAGCTTTAAATAAAATGTATATATTTAACTCGTAACATCCATTTTATTATTTTAGTCACCTTTGAAGTAAAACAGTAGCTTTTTAACGTTAATATTGTGTATTTTATGTATTTTTTAGTTTGAATGTTTTCGAAACAGAATTAGTAAACTAGTAAGCTCATCTACTCCATACTGCATAGCGTTAAATAAATTAATTAAATATCAGGTTAGTCGACAAATAATGGCTTATTTAGAGATTACGATTGAAAAGCATATATATATATATATATATATATACATTTTAGATGAAATAATCTTTAAAAAAGCATGTTTTGCCTCTTTCGATTTCTGAATATTTTTCTCTTTAGAATGCTGGTCAATTGCAGAACACACATAGAAATCTTTAAGGTGATATGTTGGGCGTGTGGGTTTGCAGAAATTACTAAAAAATTGACATGAACGTTTCTGTGGTGTTCTAGTAATTCATGTGCTACTCATGTGTCGAGATTCTTTGCTTTTTTCAACTGGTAAAAAACCTGTTAATATTGATACCAAACTGTCCGGCGAATTCCATACCTTTGCGTCTTCCGCAGTTTGTTTCATTACGTTAATCACACGAATAGAACGTCTCCTTTGGCCTTTTACATGTTGAAAGAAATCTCGCCGAAGCAAAATCTTGCAAAAATTCTATTTATGTTACGTTGTTATGTTGCTTCCAATGACCATTCCTTGAAAACATTTTTCTGAGCTTGATCAAAATTGCACGCGTGTAGCAAAATCTCATGTAATTCTTTTCGGTAACATAACTCTTGAAGCATCGTCAATCTATTAAGAATTACAGTAGCTTAACCAACTATGCGATATACTAAACACAGCTGGAGAACCTACAAAACAACCTTTAGTGTTGTAATTGGATTAATCTGCCCGCGTTAGGGAAATAAAACAGGGCACTATCAAAAATCAGCCATTACTCTTCGAACAATTGGGTACAAAAATTTCTGCAAAATTTCTTGAAAATCCAAAGAACTGTTCGTTACTATACTTGCTAAAGAATAAATTTTGAAAGCCCAAATCAGAAAAGCTAAACAAGTTTTTTATGTTCACGGAAAAATTCAGGAAGAAAATAAGAAATTAGAGTCAACCCATGACATCCAGGACGTGCGATGCGTACGTCCTGGTTTTATCATAGGCGGCTTCTAGACGTACAGCTCTATGTGAAATATGAAAACACAAATTTACATTAAACGCTGGTATATACGCCACTACATGAAAAATGTGGTCTGGGTGTCAAGGGGTTTATTTTAACACATTTTTTCTAATTGGTAAATAAATCACACGATATGTAATTTTGCAAATTACTGAAAAGTAAACAGAGCAGGATTTGAACCATGGACTTTTGGCGTTAGCTGCCAATTCCTCACCAACTGAACTATCCTGGACAAATCTGTTGGATGTAAATCACGCATAGATTATTAATAATGGCATCTTTTCTGATATGTGAATCATCTCAACATAATAAATCGGAGATTATGGAATCACAAAAAAATGTTGGATACGTAGTTACACTATGTTAATTTGAAAATATTTATTCTAATTCGTAAATAAATCACACGAGTTGTAATTTTCGAAAAAAGTGCGCATGCATAAAATGGAAAGAATCATAATCATTTTGTCTGTCTCACCTGTTATTTATTCTTATTACTTCCTTCGTTCCTCAACGCATCAAATCATCGTGAATATGAGTAGCAATCATATTAATTTTAGGTTTCAAATAATTCGCAATTTAAATTTTATATTGAGATCAATATTTTAAAACAATATTTTTACAAATCATTTCAAATCACAATGAATAATATCACATAATATCACCCCTTAAAAAACAATAAGAAGAAAGAAATGTATATTGCTGTGACAGTAGGAAAAATCGCAAATTTGTCTTAATCTATAAATGTATATATAAAAATGTATGTCTCTTTCCTGATTTTTTTAATTAATATTCTCAAAATTAGAACTAAATGAATCTTTTTTTGTAAAAATGAATATCAGATAAGTTCATTTAGAAACATCGTCAATACCAACAATCGTAATAATAATAATAATAATAATTTAAAAAAAAATCAAGATTTAAAAATAAAGTTGGCGCTCTAAAAGCTTCAGTCTAAACTTTATAAAGGGTGAATATATTAGTTTGACATTGTTCGGAAAGTGTTTTGTCTCCCTATAAGTTCATTGAACTCAAAGTTTAGAATAATTTATTTTTAGTTGTTTTTATTCAGTTCATTAAATTTCCATTCTATGCAAAAGAGCTAAATGTGTGTTGTGTGTCTCAGAAGTGCTAATAAATTTAAGTATGTATTGAATTTGTAAAGTTTTTAATATATGATACTATAATTCATTTTAGTTCCAAAAGAAATACTAAAAGATCTGGATCTTGGAGGAAATGAGGATAGTGAACCAGACGACAGTGATTACACTGGTTTCATTGAAGAGCCACGGTATGTTCCGCCAGCTACAATGGGACCTCTTCTGGAAGCTACTCAACCTCCAAGTAAATTAGCGTCCACACTGAAACCAATATTAGGTATGCTTTATCATAAAAGAAAATGTATAATGAAAAAATTTTCACAAATATTAAAAGAATAATACATAGTATGCGTCGAAATGAATTTTTTTCAATTACAACATTTGATATTTTTCTGCTGAAATGGTAGGGTGTTACGTTGAATCTACGTGCATTATATATATATATATATATATATATATATATTTTCAAATCTTTTAGTCTCGAAAAATCATCTATTCTTCAAATTTTGAAAAAAATTACTCTTGTAACAAATGTTTTAAGATTGCAACACTAGATGGCAGCACTAGACTGTAGTCCCTAACTATAGCGGCTGCCAAATAGTTTTCTCCAATTATCCCCTGCGGTTTAGCGTGTTCTGAGACGCACAATGAATAGGTTGTGAAATGCAGGCTGTCTTGCTTTATTTTTTCCTCCGGGAGTTTTAATGAGAGGCGGGAAGTGATGAAATGTTTTGCGAGTCAATGTTTTCACACACGGATTTCTGTTGCCGCTCTTTACTATGTAAATATGTACAGCGATTCTGTAAATAACAATATGTCTTGTAGTATAGAGTTTTATTAAACTTTCTTTCTACGAAAAATATATAGTGGCATGTCCTTTTGTAGTAATGAGCAACTTATTAAATATTGTGGCACCTTCTCATGGAAAGTAAGAAGGTAGCTATACTCTGATTTTTCTGATATTTGAGTCCTTTTCGATATAGTGTGTCGCATAATTACACAAAATATTCATAGCCTGAAGTTGGATAAAATTTTATTGTGAATGCATAAACCCTGATCAACATAATGAAAAATAGAGTGTGTAGTTTCTTAGTTACGAACAAAAGATAAATAAATTCTAAATGAATATTTCGGGAAATCCAGAATGAGTGTTTATCATTCAAGAATAGATTTTAATTTGATTGTTTTATAAGATTTTCAGTATGCCAAAAATGAACTGTACTCCCGCAAGCTGCGGTATACAGCAGCCATTTTTTCCGTAAAAAAAAAAAAAAAAAAAAAAAAAAAAAAAAAAAAAAAAAACCTACAAGAGTTTTTATCACCGGAGTTTTCGTCATAGTGATCATCGCTTTATTTAACCAACAATGTTTTGCTTTGTTTTATCATGGAATGTTTTCACTTTCAATGATTAAATAACGTGAATCCATTTGAAAATCCTGCTAGGCGTGTATAATAAGGAAATATTGAAATATGATATGATATTTTTAAAAACAGGGTTCCTAGGCTCCAAGGACTTTCAAGGACCTTTTACCAGAATTTTTGTAAAGTAATATTTGCCTTATTTAATGATAAAAAACCTTACATATAGCAACCAGTGCTGCACGAAATATCTGGTACTAAAACAGCTAAAATCCCCTAAATCGATTGATGCGTACGAACTCTGAAAAAAGAAACATTATATATCATATCGTATTTTCAAATTCAACTGCGAAACCAGTGAACACAGATGTTTTCAATACAGAAAAAAAAATACGAATTTATCTATTTCAAAGCTAAATTATTTACTGTCCATCTAAAAAAAAAAAAATCTTTTATCCAATAGCTGAAATCATGTAACCTCTTTTTTTAGTATATATTAAACGTTATTAGATATTTTTTTAATAAAAAAAATAACATAAATAAACATATTTTTTTTCTATTTATGTGATAATTTTGCATATGGATGTTTTGACTTAACAGCAGTTGCATAAAGAAAGTATAAAACAGATTATTAGAATTATACATTTTTCATTCTCATTTTATTTTAAGCATCGTGTTGGTTATTGTAAAACAAATCACCTATCTTTC
Source organism: Maratus speciosus (assembly GCA_963932465.1). NCBI lineage: Eukaryota > Metazoa > Arthropoda > Arachnida > Araneae > Salticidae > Maratus > Maratus speciosus. Next base: position 286,200,593 of record OZ010799.1, read on the forward strand.
AACAAAAACGATTAAAAAAAAATAATTGCGAAGAGCAAAATTTTGACTCAGCTTATTTTATATTTTTCTGCATTTTTGTACAATTAACAAAAACTTTTGTATTCCCTGTCATCAATTAAGTTTGTTTCATTTGTCTTAATGACACTTGAATGCTTGTCAAAATAATCTAACGTAAAAAATTAAACCCATTTCATTTTCATGATTTATTTCGTTGGAAATTTTGTCGGAATTTCATTAAATATTATGTCATTCATAATGATACCATTTATTGGCAGGTAAAGAAGAAATGATTCCCTCAAATGTTTAGTTGCTAAATTTGGTTCTGACATTAAATGATTTTCGGTCAATATCACATACCTGAAATGATTCAGATTTAAAATTTGTTCATGGACCTGTTATTTTCGTTTTAGCAAGGTGGAATTTATACTACGATTAACATGTCTAAAAGTCACATGAAATAATATATTATTTAATTCAGGATGTTATTTTAAATTTAATTAAAAAAATAACCGATTGTTAACTTAACATCAGTCATATATAGCAAATTTAAGTATAGAAAAAAGGAGCATGTAGCGGATATTAACCCCTTCAAAAGCTGTGGATCATTTTTGGATCCCCTAATTTTAATCCCTAAATGGGACATTGACAAAAGAATTTTAGTTTGAAAATTTTCGTTTAATTAAGTAGTGAAGAAAAGCTTTTATTTATTTTCAACTAAATATTTTTTTTTCTAAATTCCGGTACCATTCATTCATTTCAGTGTTTTACGAACAGAAGTGCATTGCCCCTGAAAGGGTTAAATATAATAGAAAAACCACAGCCCTAGCAAGATTATATCAAGAAGAAACCACCAAATAAATTTCAATTAAAGTAAGATACGTTCCCCCTCCAGTCTATGCTATGCATCCATTATACGCGAAACCATAGAGACTGTAACACGAAACAAGTAATATAAAAATTTTGTTTTGAAAGTCGATTCCTACTTAGTTCATCAAAGAAAAATTTAATATAATCCCTTAAAAGGTAATATTAGTTTTTGTTGCAATAAAATATCTCAATTTGTTGATTTTCTATAAGCAAGTAGGTTTAGAATGGAAGTGTATGGGAATTTGGCGAAATATTAGAGATATCGTCAAGTTGGCGTCAATTTGGCGACTCATTTTGGTCGACAAATTTGGCGATATATCGTCAATTTGGCTTCAAACTTGGCGGTATTTAGCGAAAGAACAGGGTCCGCCCTATGGTAACCCCCCGTTATAGATATGAAGATGCATTAAATGCTTCAATAACCAATGACCGCCATTTTGTCTCCCATGTAAAACTAAAATTAATTAATCAAAATTTAATTAATGAATTAATATTTGAAAAAAAAAACTGTATTAACATCAATTGTCATCCTGTACAAGTTAAAAAAAATTATTTCAACTTGATAGGATGAATAATAAGTATTTTATTGACAACAAAAAATTTGAACAAGATATATAAATAAATAAATAAATAAACATAGGGAGAATGTGAACTAATAGTAGAAATTGAAAAAAAAATTAAAAATGTAACGATTCAGCTTCATTTAACTTACCAAAATTATTGCTCCAGCTACTCAATGATTATGAAAATATGAAAATAAAATAAACACACAAATATAGTTTAAAAATATAACGTGCATAATATGAAAGAATACGTGGAAAATTGAATGATGGCGTTTCATAGACGGTGCAATTTTAGAATACTTTTATTTATTTGTTTTGATAATGACTCGGATAGAGTCGAAATATGTAACTGTCGAATAATTCTATTTTTACTGTTTTTAAAGTTTTTATTTACACCTTTTAGCAATTAAAATTAGTATAAAACTGGTCGACAGAAAAATTAAAAAGCTTACTCGCCGCAAAATAAATATGTGATTTACAGTGTGTCCATAATTAAATTACCCTACTTTAAAGTTGTCTACAGACAAAACTATTGTTTATACAGTTGGGAAATTTTGTTAAAGACATATTAAAGGGATCGGAATTTGTTTAAGCAAAAAAAAAAAAAAAAAAAAAAAGGGGGTTAAAAATTTTGCTACCAGAAGGGCGATTTTTAATAAATTACACATTTAGCATTACAATAGTTCAGAAATTAGATTTACTAACTTACGGTGCCTGCCTACGTACGGAGCAATTTTTTCCAAAAATGCTATTTAATTATTTTTTAAACTTATTTTTACTAAGATTAGGACTAGAAAATGTGAAAAAATGTAAAAAATATTTTATTTATTGATAAAATTTTGGTAAATGGAGGAATTTATAGTAAAATTTAGTGAAATTTGGCCCGAAACGCAAAACGCTCTAAAGGAAGTTCTACTGTATGTATCTTAATTTCCTTTTTACACTTCATATTTATGACATTGGTGAAGGCAATGAACTAGAATCTAAGAGATTCTTTAAGTATTTCAAAACTTATAGCATATCGCACCTGTTTACATGTTAATTTTCATAAAATTCATCGATGTCATTCCACATAAACATCCATAAAACAAAAAAATATTTATTCTAAATTTAAATCTTCAGTTCATTGCCTTCACAATAGTGTAAATAACACATATTTTAAATTTCATAGTGATATTCCAATAACTTTTTGAGAAATCATGTTTTGCGTATGGAATTTTCACCGAAAATTACATTTTCCAAAAAGTGCATTTAAAGTTTAGATTTATGTTTTACTACAAGAATTTACAGTAATATACATCTAAATTTCATGGAGCATATTATTTACATTTCTTATTATTAAACAAATGCATCCAAAATCGCGAAATTTCTCCAAACATACGACCTTTTAAAAGCAATTTAAAAATTATAAAATTTTAAATTTTAAAGCCCTTTAAACAGCACTTTCGGTTTGAGTGACAGCTGTTGAGTAGTTTTAAAACCGCTATAACTCCGGATCTATTTATCGTACAATAAAAACAAATACAGTTTTGGAAAGGTAAAGAGTTGGTCTTTAATAAAATAAAATAAAATAAATTTGACAATTTTGGTCGAAAATTGCATTTTCAACGTAGTCAGATACCTTAACCTGATTCTAAAGGAGTATTTCACACAATGTTCCTAGCATTTCCCAGAACAAACTGCAGTCAACCGTGGAACATACTACCTTACGATTCCAGATGGTATCCGAAAATGATGAAAGTGATGTAGAACATGTTTGGTTATAACCAAATTTGTTAAACTATCCTAAATGTGTAATTTATTAAAAAACGGCCTCCTGAAATTTTTTTTTCGCTCAAACAAATTCCCATACCTTTATTATGTCCTCCACAAAGTTTCACAACATTCTGAACAATAGTTTCGACAACTTTAAAATAAGGTCGTTTAATTATGGACTCCCTGTTAACAAAATTTCTAAACTATCGTAATGTTAATTGTGTAATTTATTAAAAATCGCACTCTGGTGGTGAAATTTTGAATTTTTTTACCTTAAACAAATTCACATCCCTTTATTATTTCTTTCCCAAAATTTCACAATTTTATGAACAATAGTTTTGTCTGTAGACAATTTTAAAATAAGGTCCTATAATTATGGACTCCCTGCAAACAAAATTTCTAAACTATCGTAATGCTAATTGTGTAATTTATTAAAAATCGCACTCTGGTGGTGAAATTTTGAATTTTTTTACCTTAAACAAATTCACATCCCTTTATTATTTCTTTCACAAAATTTCACAATTTTATGAACAATAGTTTTGTCTGTAGACAATTTTAAAATAAGGTCCTATAATTATGGACTCCCTGCAAACAAAATTTCTAAACTATCGTAATGCTAATTGTGTAATTTATTAAAAATCGCACTCTGGTGGTGAAATTTTGAATTTTTTTACCTTAAACAAATTCACATCCCTTTATTATTTCTTTCCCAAAATTTCACAATTTTATGAACAATAGTTTTGTCTGTAGACAATTTTAAAATAAGGTCCTATAATTATGGACTCCCTGCAAACAAAATTTCTAAACTATCGTAATGCTAATTGTGTAATTTATTAAAAATCGCACTCTGGTGGTGAAATTTTGAATTTTTTTACCTTAAACAAATTCACATCCCTTTATTATTTCTTTCACAAAATTTCACAATTTTATGAACAATAGTTTTGTCCGTAGACAACTTTAAAATAAGGTCCTATAATTATGGACTCCCTGCAAACAAAATTTCTAAACTATCGTAATGTTAATTATGTAATTTATTAAAAATCGCACTCTGGTGGTGAAATTTTGAATTTTTTTACCTTAAACAAATTCACATCCCTTTATTATTTCTTTCACAAAATTTCACAATTTTATGAACAATAGTTTTGTCTGTAGACAACTTTAAAATAAGGTCCTATAATTATGGACTCCCTGCAAACAAAATTTCTAAACTATCGTAATGTTAATTATGTAATTTATTAAAAATCGCACTCTGGTGGTGAAATTTTGAATTTTTTTACCTTAAACAAATTCACATCCCTTTATTATTTCTTTCCCAAAATTTCACAATTTTATGAACAATAGTTTTGTCTGTAGACAATTTTAAAATAAGGTCCTATAATTATGGACTCCCTGCAAACAAAATTTCTAAACTATCGTAATGCTAATTGTGTAATTTATTAAAAATCGCACTCTGGTGGTGAAATTTTGAATTTTTTTACCTTAAACAAATTCACATCCCTTTATTATTTCTTTCACAAAATTTCATAATTTTATGAACAATAGTTTTCTCTGTAGACAACTTTAAAATAAGGTCCTATAATTATGGACTCCCTGCAAACAAAATTTCTAAACTATGGTAATGCTAATTGTGTAATTTATTAAAAATCGCACTCTGGTGGTGAAATTTTGAATTTTTTTACCTTAAACAAATTCACATCCCTTTATTATTTCTTTCACAAAATTTCATAATTTTATGAACAATAGTTTTTCTCTGTAGACAACTTTAAAATAAGGTCCTATAATTATGGACTCCCTGCAAACAAAATTTCTAAACTATCGTAATGCTAATTGTGTAATTTATTAAAAATCGCACTCTGGTGGTGAAATTTTGAATTTTTTTACCTTAAACAAATTCACATCCCTTTATTATTTCTTTCACAAAATTTCACAATTTTATGAACAATAGTTTTGTCTGTAGACAACTTTAAAATAAGGTCCTATAATTATGGACTCCCTGCAAACAAAATTTCTAAACTATCGTAATGCTAATTGTGTAATTTATTAAAAATCGCACTCTGGTTGTGAAATTTTGAATTTTTTTACCTTAAACAAATTCACATCCCTTTATTATTTCTTTCACAAAATTTCACAATTTTATGAACAATAGTTTTGTCTGTAGACAACTTTAAAATAAGGTCCTATAATTATGGACTCCCTGCAAACAAAATTTCTAAACTATCGTAATGCTAATTGTGTAATTTATTAAAAATCGCACTCTGGTGGTGAAATTTTGAATTTTTTTACCTTAAACAAATTCACATCCCTGTATTATTTCTTTCACAAAATTTCACAATTTTATGAACAATAGTTTTGTCTGTAGACAACTTTAATATAAGGTCCTATAATTATGGACTCCCTGCAAACAAAATTTCTAAACTATCGTAATGCTAATTGTGTAATTTATTAAAAATCGCACTCTGGTGGTGAAATTTTGAATTTTTTTACCTTAAACAAATTCACATCCCTTTATTATTTCTTTCACAAAATTTCACAATTGTATGAACAATAGTTTTGTCTGTAGACAACTTTAAAATAAGGTCCTGTAATTATGGACTCCCTGCAAACAAAATTTCTAAACTATCGTAATGCTAATTGTGTAATTTATTAAAAATCGCACTCTGGTGGTGAAATTTTGAATTTTTTTACCTTAAACAAATTCACATCCCTTTATTATTTCTTTCACAAAATTTCATAATTTTATGAACAATAGTTTTCTCTGTAGACAACTTTAAAATAAGGTCCTATAATTATGGACTCCCTGCAAACAAAATTTCTAAACTATGGTAATGCTAATTGTGTAATTTATTAAAAATCGCACTCTGGTGGTGAAATTTTGAATTTTTTTACCTTAAACAAATTCACATCCCTTTATTATTTCTTTCACAAAATTTCACAATTTTATGTACAATAGTTTTGTCTGTAGACAACTTTAAAGTAGGGTCGTTTAATTATGGACACCCTGTACATGAATCTCACATTCATAAACCTAAATATGGCATCCAGATTGTGCTAGCACGTAACATTATTCTAAGAAGCTGTTTTACAATAATAGTAAATAATAAAGGATATTTATATTAATTTATAAATGCTGTGAAAAATTGAAAGCTTGAAAAAAGTATTTTTTATGTCTTAGATAACATATCAATAAAATATTTTATGAAAAGCTATATAATGGACACTGGTTTCGTACATTATTATTTTGGTATAATAATAATAAATGGAATCAATAAAAACACATTTTATAAATCAGATTTTCTAATGTACGAGAATACAGAAGATTGTAAAATGTTATATTTTCTGAACATTTTAGATAGTTTTTACCTGCATAAATTAGAATCCCGTTTTAATTTTAATTTTAATTTTTCTTTTAACTCTCATATAGTAAAGTATATTTAAAAAAAAAAAAAAAAACATTACAAGAATTAACAAAAAAAAGACAAAAAAACAACAAAACGACGAGACATGATTACAGCACAATTTTTTCTCAACAGTTTCTGTAAAATACATATATTTCTCATCATTAATCAAAAAATTCCTTGCTTCATTTATCGTAGTAATGTTCGAATGCATCTCAAAATAATAATCGGGAAAAGTTAAAATCATTTCCTTTTTCCATGATTTATGTATTTGAATTTTTATGTGAACTTCATTAACTAACATGTCATCCTTAATGACATCCCATATTGATAGTCTGAACAAGAAAATTTCTCCTGATATATTCAGCAGATAAACTTTGGTTGGACATTAAACGATTTTCTGTCGATAAAATATTATATTAGAATTGATTTATCTTTAAAAAGTGTAATTTGTTCATAAACTTTTTACTTTCAGTTCATGAAATTTAGTCAAATTATCAATTAAAACATTGACATATTTTATGTGATTTGCTTTTACATTGCAATATTTATGGAACAAGTGGATAAAAATTAAATTTTGGGATATTTTCGTGAACTTGGAATCATGAATAATTCTATGAATTGTTTCAATTGATGTATCAAATATTTTAAATTGGAAAATTAAATTTGTCATTTTGCATTGTGAGACATCAGTTTTTTTTTTTTAATTCATCATTAAGGGATAAAATAACCTCTTTTTTCCATATAATTTACATTCTGAATGTTACTTAAACGCAGAATTTACAATAGTTTTTTTGGTTGTTTGCTATTAAATAAAGTTAAGATCACTGTCTAAAAGTAGTGGTAATCAAAAACAATAGGTGTATGAACTCTGTTATAGATGTCGTAAAGCCCCTTTAATGAGAAGCCTTTTAACGAGTGTTGCTAACTTAGGGGTTTCCGCGCAGATGTTGATAAACAAATTGTGATTGTGGTCGTTATTTGGGACTTAAAAATTTGGGGTGATTTCTTAGAAAATAAAGGAAATTTCACTTTTGTAGAAATCCAGTAAATTTTTCACACTTATTAAATTTCATCGTAAAGAAAATGTTATCATACTTGATTTCTTCTAGGAATGCAAATTTTACTGAAGAGAATATACTCAATACAATGATTATTTTTTAATATACAGGCAAGTACTATGTCGTACACATTACATACTATATAGCCCTCATAACATACTCTAAAGCACCCATTATATTATATAATTAATATAAGAGGGTTATTTCTAGCGAGAGAGTTCAATACATCTGTTGGTGGTGTGTGGGAGTGGATTATGTTGGCGTGTGAGGGGGAATTCTTCTAGAAGTAAGTAACACTAGTCTTTATTTAGTGTAAAATTTAAATTTAAAAAATCCAAAAACTGACTTGGGGTGAATAAACTGCAAATCATGATAACAATATACCGATTGGTCAGTATGTACTTTATATTGATACAATGTATATAAGAGCGGGAGACATCGTGTAAAGTCATAAATATTCAAGATGGCTGTTGTAATTCAAAATGACGTCATTTTTTGGGATTCATGTAATTTTCTTACTATCCATGGTATAAAAGTGTATTTGATCTAAATTTTTATGTTAAAAACATCATTTGTAACACCATCCATAATTGTTGAATAGTATTTATGAATTCAGATTGTGTGGCCCGCTTTTTCTCTGCCAGAGTGTCTGGCCTTGTCCTAACTCTCGTAGTCAGATTGCCATGAAATATATATATATTATTGATATTTACTATGAAATATTCGGTATTGAAAATGAAGTGTGTATCTGTTATAGTTCCTTTACAGGGACAATCAAAAGAATTGCGTTACATTACGACCTATGGGGAAAAATCATTTGCGATGGTTTTTAGTAAAGTTTCACAATTTCAAACACGTTGAAAATTTATATATATCATTGAAGTGCACTACAAGATGTTTACTGTAGAATATGTTATGGTATACTCAATCGAATTCCGTTCCATTACGGTATATGGGGAAAAATCTTTTGCGGTGTATTTTATTCATTTTCTAGTATTTTAAACATATTGAAATTTATGTATATTTATATAATTTTATATGTAGGTGCCCTCCAAAATACTCATCATAGAAGATGTTGTGCATAGCATTCATCGTTCATATGCAGGGACACACAGAATTATTCAGTTATATTAGTTTCTAGGAACAATAACTGCTCGGAGTGCATTTTACGTTGTGTTACACGTTTTTAAATATTTTTTATTTATTTTGCATATTACGTAGTATGTATAAATTTTGTAGATGGAACTCCAATGACGTGGTGCTCAGTCTTGATAAATAATTTATGGTTGAAACAAATAGTTGGCGAGAACTATAATACCGCGTTGACATTCGCTAAGATACCAAGAGATAGTGTATGTGGTCTTATTAAAAACTTTATAATAGCACTTAAAATGCATCTAAACAACTATATCCCTACTTATAATAGTTTTCGGACAAACAATATTCATAATCAGGGCAAGACTTTTTCTCATGCTGTAAAATTGATATAGATTTACTGATTTTTGAGAAGGAGGTTCATCTGAATCTTCGGAGATTTAATTGTGTGTCTAATGGAAAATCTTGATGTTTTCACTCATCTTCATTTAGAGTATTAGAGACCACGGAGGAAAGAGATAGATGAATATTGATGAAGAAGTTGGAGAAATGTTTTGATTTGGCGTGATCTTAAAAATACAAGCCTGAAACCGGTTTTTAACGGTCACAATTAAGTTAAAATACTAGGTAAGTCAAAATGAATATAGCGATTACAAACAGCTATAACTATTTAATGGAAAAGAATTTATCGATAAGATTAACACAGAATGTAGACGAAACTTCATAATTTTGTATACATACGTCATAGATGTTCTATAAGACATCCCTTGGTCACACGGGCAACATATAAGCGGTAGTCCATTTCACGCCACACATTCTGAAGCATTTGTTCAGCCACCGACACAAGCGCATCACTAATGCGTACTTTGAGTTCTTCAATTGTTTTGGACATGGGAGGCACAATATCGCAGGGTGTCAAGTCCGGAGATCTTGGTAGCCAAGAGTAGAAGATATTGTCGGCATCTCCACTTGGACCGATCCAACGCTTTCGAAGATGTTGGTTCAAAAGTGTGTTAACCTCCATACTCCAGTGTGGGGGTGCTCCATCTTGCTGCACTGTGATAACAGAATGACATTTGTTAAATTATAACATGCAGAATGCTTTCTGAACGGGACTCGCATTTTTACTAATGAGATGCCTGCAATGAACAGGTTTCTTGTCGTTGAGAAGTTTCAACTCGCGCATGCGTTGGCTTTGGCTTCACTGCACCTGCAATTCACGTAAAGAAATTTTGATGTTCTGTCTACATTCTGTGTTAATCTTATCGATAAATTATTTTCCAGTGAATAGTTATAGCCGTTTGTAATCACTATATTCATTTTGACTTACATGTACACTGTAAAAAAAAGCCCTGTAGACTTGCCAGAGCAAACTCGATCACAGTGAATGTGCTGTATCTTTCTTTGGTTTCCTGACTATATTAACATGGACAATGCAGTAGTTGCGTAAAATTAACAGCACAATGTGCTGGCAATTTGGACACATTTTTTTTTTACAGCACAAACTGCTGGCGTCCAAGTTGCCAGCACATTGTGCTGTTAATTTTACGCAACTACTGTATTTTCCATGTTAATATAGTCAGGAAACCAAAGAAAGATACAACACATTCACTGTGATCGAGTTTGTGTGCGAGATGAACAGTACATTGTACTGTAAAAATGTCGTTTTTTTTACAGTGTATTTGCGGTTTCACATAGTCTGTGTGTGGTTGGGCCAAATGAGGACATTTAAGTTTGAGAGATAACCACATTCATATTGCAAAACACTTTTTATGGCATACTGTATCTGTATTATTACTTTAACCACTATGATTATAATCTTTTCTTTTAAATTTTCAGAAGAAAGCGTCACTAAGATGGACGTCCAACAAACCACTGTGAAGACAGACATGCAAAGCGACGAAAATTCAGGAGAAGAAGGGGATGCTCGCGCCAATCTAGGTGGGGACCAGAAAGTGATTGGATTCTTGACAGAATGGGTATCCGCTTACAATTTCATCAAGGGTATGGTCTTTGTCAGACACACATTATTCTCAAAACAAGAATCCGAAACTGTTGCATGGAGTGTGCCTCTCTCTTACTCTATCCTCTTCTCTCTCTTGCTTGCTTGCACTTGCAAAAAGAATGTTTACTCGGATATTACTTTCTATGCTTTCTTTACTGCTGTAGTGGCATGGTACAAATATGAACGGCTGTGAAGTTATCTTTTCACATTATAAACTGTGTATAGTAAAAACAATTTCAGGAGATTAAATGAACAAACGAGGAAAGGATGAATGAACTGCAGGTTTTTAAAGGTGTAAAACACAAAAAATTAATAACTTGGGAAACTAAGAACAAACATTTATGCGGGTTCCTATTCTGTCAGTTTTTCTAAGCTTTATAAAGTATAAATATATATATATATGCAGATATGTATTGTTTTAATGTTTATCTTGTAGTTATAAGAGTTTATTTTTTTTTGAATTTGAATGCAAAAAGTATTAAATCCTTGAAATATATGTTAATTAAAAAAAAAGGTATGTTTATTTTCGATTTCTATTTATAGTTTCAGCTTTTAAATGATAAAGGTTACATACAAAACAATTAAAGTTAAAAACATGAACTTCATGTATCAGAATGTATCATCGCTATTAAACAGTTTTTATGCAAAAGTACATATTCCAGGTTTCGTAAATTATCTCATACTTAAAAATAATTGTAAATTTACTAGTTAGTTTATGAAAATATAAAAAATCTGTTAATCTAAAAATTAACTTAATGAAATTTCTGATAGTCTCTCCGAATAATTCATTCATATAACTCAAATATAATTTAGTTACCCAGTTTAAATAATTAAATCAAATTGCATAAATTCAATTGAATTTAAATGTTTTTAGTATGTTTTAATTAAAACAAAATTCTCATTGAAAATTTTCTTTTTAAATATTTTAATTATAGATTAGTTCTTTTCAGTAATTATTATACACATAAATGGAAATGTTTTAGATTTGTATCATTGTTCTTATGGTATGGTTCAGATACAAGATTCTTCAATATGTAACCAAAAATGTTGTGCGAAAAAAAACAGAAAATATAGTTTAAAAAAATACGTAATTCTCCAGCGTATAAAACATGTTATTTTCATACAACATAATTGGTTCATTTGCCTTACATTTCTCCATTTAAAAAAACACATAATGCATTCATTTGAAAATATTTTACTAACTGCTACATTAATATTTACGTTCAAAACATAATTGTCTAAAATATATTTCAACAAGAATTTTGCTATACCTTTTCCCAGTCTAACGTAAAATATCGTTTGAATTTATATTACCGCTTCATTTCGCTTAATTACAGATAACAATAATATTAAATGGATATAAACAATTTCTCCAAGCTCTTCTATGGACAAGCATAAAACTGATTTCTCCTTACTTTTGAAATATTAGAGATTTTAACTTAGTGATGTTCAATGGAAGCATTTGTATTTCATAAATGTTTAAACAGCGCTTGTCAATTTTCATTTGATAACTGCAGCAATAATTTGAAATAACACATGAATTAGGTTTTTATAATTTTATTATTGAATGGTGAAGTGAGTATTAAAACTGCAATAATGAAAACAATTTATGGGGCATTCTCAAAATCTTTTGACTTTCATGTCCTGAATAATAACTTTTATTTTAATGCATTTTTTGTGGTTTTTTTTATTTCATATACTGGGGAACATCCCATTGCATGATTGCACAACAATATTAACGAGATAAATAAGTTTTGGACGATGTTGGGAGTCCAAACACCTGGAAAACTCCTACAACGTCCCTGATGCTGATTTGTAAGTTTGGAGCTGTCTGTATAAAATTGTTTCAATAAAAATAATTCGATGTAATTTTTTTCTGAAACTTGAACTATTGTTTTATATAAATATGTAGCTAAAAATTCACCTGCACACATTTTTAGGGTTGTTATTATTTGTTAAACTCTGTCCCTGGGTTTTAGATTACTTACTATCACTCTTCTAAAATTATACAGAAAATCTTTTCAGATGCAGCCAAAGAATTTTTTTCAATTTTTTTCTCATGCCGAGGTATGCTAGAGAAAGGGTGTCTAAAATTCTTTGGCAGGAAATTTACTGCAGAATTTAAATCAGCATTTAAATATCAATTTCAAGCATCCTGGCTTTATTGGTAGTATCACCGTCCCGAAGGTTTATTCCTGCACTTTTCGAGGTAAATTAAAAAATAAATTTAATTTAATCCAATGTTAATAACTGTTTCTAAAAATCAATGAACATTGTGGCTATCACTTAGTCTTAACTTGATTTTCCTAAAAATAGGTGGTAATTTTCCTTACAGTTCCATCCTTACCGCCCCTTTTTTTTACCATTTCGTCCCTTTTTTCCAATACCATCCTCATTTTTTTACCTTACCGTCCCTTCTTTAACACCCCTTTAAGGCAATGTTATTCAAAAATTCTGTATTAAATGTACTACATTGATATTATTTCTTATTTGAATGTCCTGTGGGTACTTTGAAATTCATTATAAGTAAAAATTTAGAAGAAAATAAAAAGTTATACAGGTAAAATGGTAAGGAAAATTAAACTCGCAAGTTTAACTTAAACCTCAGTTAAATAGAAAAATTTACGCTGCTGACCATTTTTTCTTTATTATGAATCATTAAGGCATACGTCTATCAGATTAAAATGTTATTTTAGCAAGTTTAATTTTGTCAGATTTTTTTTCCAAAAGTCAAAAGATTGTGAGAATGCCCCTTGTACAAAATTTTCCCTTTCTACTACGGTTAAAAATACTGTTTGAATGTAAGAATTCATGAGAAAATAATAGTAATTTATCTCTTACACTATTAAATATACGTTATGTATCGTTTTGAACGATGAGATATAAAAGTGCGACATGAACTTACATTTTGCCTATAATTTCTTGTTTTTACCTTTCTATAATTGTCTTGTAAAAATCTGTAAGAATTTCGCATTTACAACAAATAGTAGAAAACCAAAAAAATATTATAAAATGATGTGTAATTCCTTCGATTGAAATTACTTTGGAATCATTTAGCCATATCTGAAATATATAATAATAAATTATAAATAGTGTAAAAAATATTGTTTTCTACGGTAATAACAATTAGCATTAATTTTAAGTTACGCATAAATGTGAATACAGTACCATTGGAGCAGGAGAGGTTGACCCCCTGTTATGAAATAGCAAATATATATATATATATAGATATATATATATATATATTCATTATTAAATAACTATTTGACGTCTTTTTTCCAAAATCTAATATTTTATTTATATTGTGATGTCCTTATGCTACCATTTTTTTTAAATAATATTTCAACTGTAATGAAAGTATTTGACTAATAGCGTTGTTTAGTTTGTAAATAATTTAAAAAATAGAATGTATTTAACAAATATTGAGTACATTTTGGCTTATAATTCTTAGTGCCTATATCATTCTTAAATGTAAAAATGTTTTATATCGACACAACTGCATGTAAATCTCATTTTATATAGACAAATGCCGGATTAATACAAAATGTGAAAAACTTAAAAAAAAAAAAATCATGTAAACCGTTATAAAAATCTATTTGTTTACTTATATGCTTTCTTATGACAACAATCAAGATATCAGAACTAACTAACTAGTTGCATGGTACATAACTGATTCCCTTTTCATAACTGCACTTTGTAATTTGAATGCATAAATAACGTGTTTGTGAAATAACATACTGTGAATTTATTTTGCTCTTTATTAATTAATTTTCATTTATTTCTAGAAAACAAAGAAAAGTTCATCTTATACTTAACTCTCAGTTTAAGCATAGCTCTAGTAGCAGTCCTAGCCATGCTGACTGTTCGATTCTACGTCCGAAGATCTAGAAGGCGTAGAGAAGAGAGAAGTGGTCCACCGAAGCCTCCAATACCAGACACGCCCCCTGGTGGTGGAGGGATCAGTCCTTTTGGAGAGGACTGCACAGATTTAGATCATTTTGACAATCCGGCAAGAGACTCCGGGGTCGAAGTTGTCCGCTTCGCAACCAGGTCATCTCTCCGTAGAGCTCAGCCAATAGAAGACGATGACTGTAGTTTTCCTAGAGCTCCAGTTAGAGCACAAAACAATTATTACTATAGTTAACCTAGGAATAAAAAATTATGTTTTGTGGTACAAGTTGTTCAAGTTGGAAACATGTACAATATTTTGCAGGTCATGCGCTGGCACAATATTTTTATAAGGTACAAAGAGTAACTTAAGAATCTGATGTGAAAAGATGATTGGAGTTACTTTTATTGGAGACCATAATGTTCACAAATATGGAAACATGAAAACATCTTGAGAAGTCTGAAGAATGAAAATAATGCATTCACGAATCAACAAGAGTGGTATTATGTGTTCTTTTCCACAAGAAAGTTACTTCTAATGAAATTTAAGGTTTTAATTTCACCGAAATACCATCACACATGATGTCAAATTATTAACTGCTATGCTGGTTCCTAAGTATTCTGATTTACATGTTTTAACAATTCCATTTTCTGTGACTTTTTTGAGTAAGGACATTTAGTGTAGCCAATATTTAAGTGAGAAGGGAAGAAATATTTCCTAATTAATGCCTTTGTTGAAATAGACGAAAAATTATATCACAATAAATTTTGTTCAATGAAATCCATTTAAAGGAAATCATTATTCTTATTTTTAAATTCTTAGTTAAAAATACTTTAAAGGATACAGCGTGTTTTATTGTTAATCCAAACTGTTTTACAGATGGGTAAGTTTGTAAAATTGACTTACATTCATAGTGCTTGTAAAAGTTAAGTGCTTTAGAAAACTGGTTCCCAGTTATATCGAGAGCTTCGTGGTTCCAAATGTGTCAACTGATAACTATAGTAGAAATAAACTATCAAACCACAAATAAAGCACCAAACAAAGTGCAATTAAGTGCATTAATTGGAAAGTCACAAATTTCGTAGCCAGTTGAAGACTGGATACAAAAAAGTGCTTTCCTAAAAACGTTTTTTTCAGATTTTGTACATGTGATCATACAAACACGGGATGTTTATTGTCTTCATGCTTTTCAGTTTTAAACAGCTGCACGATTATTTAGTTCACTGCACCGTGGAGAAAGTCAATGAATGTTACTATTTGGAAAAATGAACAGTCTTATGCAAGCAATGTGCATTTTTATCGCCAAACGATTGACAATGTTTCGTGGAAATCTGCCAAGTCAAGAGTGGATGTTTTTTATGCAAAAGATGATCCGCATGCTGGTGCAATTATTGTTTAAAAAATATTTTTTCTTTAAATTACCGTAATTTTTCAAATGCAGTACATGAAAAGGTTATGATTATAAAAACCGCATCGAGGCCACCCTTTCAATTTCTTTTAAGTCAACTAAAGTCAGACATTCGGTTAAATGTAAATGCTTAATAAAATAAACACAAATAAAGGCGACATAATTTGAATATTTAATTTTCTGGTCCAATTTAAAATGTTTTTGACTTGAAAAACATCTGGATGGTTGACAACTATGGATCTGCTATGTTCAAGGCAGTGATTATGAGATATCTATCATATCAATTTGTTTATAGCGTAGTTTATATTTTGTTCTATATAAAAAAATAAAAAAAAATCATTTGTATAAAGTTGCATTCGGTATTTTAATTATTTTCATAAAATGTAAACAGCCATTTGTATAGAAGTAACATTCAGATCAAAATGAATATTTTGAATATAATTATCATTTTACTTAACTCTTTTATGTAGTCTGTATTCAGTATTCAGTTTAATATTTTCATTTGGGTTCAACTGTCACCATACATATAGCAACAGCGTTATTCCTATCTTCAAGATTTGAAGACTTAACTTGTATAAAGTTAATGCGTACTAAGGTGCTTTTGCTAAACCGTTCCTCAGCATTATTCTTATACGATGTATTTTTTGAACAGTTAATAAACATTATTATTACTACTGTGTAAAAAAAGCTTTGAAGAAATATCCGAAAGTTCTTCATAACTATTCATAAAACTATAGTGTCAAAAAGAGAAGTTTTTTTTTACATAATTAAAATGCGTTTCAAATTTTACTTAACTTACGTAGTTAATTAAATAGATGATTTTTTTATAATGTATTCTTATTTGCATTGTTCTAATTTAGTGTAGGAATTTTCTTCAATGAAATATATTTAGTACAGTTCTATTTTGAAAATCATTTGGTTGTCTTTCAGTTGAAGTTTTTTTTAATGATTTTAATAATTCAAGGTTTTTGTTAACATTTCGCTTTCTAGATTCATTTAGAACTTTCAAATTTAAATGTATTATTTTATGCTGATAATGCACTTTTCTGTCTTAAAAAGAATATCATTCAAAGTACAATACTGAAAACTAATTTCTTGATTTAGGGATCTCAGGACTCTTAAAAATTGGAAAAAATGAAAAAAAAAAGACCATTTTCTACATCTAATATCTTAAAATGTACATGGTTTTAAAACACAGTTTTAACTGAGATGAAAGATATAAGTACTTTCTTTCATTTCACGTATTTAAAAAAATGCAAGATGCAGAATTAACATTTACAGGGGGCTCCAAACTGAAAGTCATTTGTCGAGCAGAACATTGGTATAACAGCTTACGCGCACGATTACAAAATAAATATTGCAACCAGAAAGGAAATTTTGGTACCTATTTATACGTCAGAATACAATAATTACCCTGAACCTAAATACATTTTTATTTAAAACATTTTTATAGTTTTAATACAAAGTTGTATTTAGCAAATACAAAATTTTGAAAAATTTCAACAGTATAATCAACTAAAGAAATATTATTTAAGAAATAGTTAGATTCCGTTTATACAGGCTAACCTGAAACATATCTTTTGAAAATTTCTTGGTAAAATATTCAGAAGTTTTTCAGATATCGTGCGTGTTATGCCCAAAAACATCATTTGGAGAAAAATGGCTTCAAAATTTCGGAAACCCCTTTTCAGCTATTGAGCGGGTATAATTCTAAAAGCCATAACTTCTGTTCTAATGGGAATTTCAAATAAACAATTACATCAAAATGTTAAGAAAAAATAGGAGCTTAACGTCTAAAAAAATTAAAATTTCGAAAATTTTGAAGCTTTAAGAGTCCTGAGACCCCTTAAATATTTAAAACTATTGTAAATAAGAAAATTATTAACCTACGTTTTAGAAAAAAAAACTTTGCATAGGACAAAAATAAACAATAATATTTTGGAATAACTGCATGGTATAATTTGTCCTATTGAGCTATCGATAATGATAATTTAGTTTCATGTTTGGAGCTGAAGCAAATTTGTTTGTCTTCTCATACAAGAGTTTATTTATTTAACAATTTATCCATTGTGTGATTTCCTTAATAACTTTCATTGTTGCTTTGAATGTTGTAATATTTTATTTTTTCTAATTTAATGTCTTTCAGTAAATTGTTGTGGAACAGTGTGTTTAGAGATTATCTCCGTACGTGTTACAGTAAGGTATTTTTGTTTAGCGCCTCATAATTTGTAACCGTAATTTTTCGTCGTATATCTAACATCATTCAATCAAACATATTCCAAATCAGGCATTTTTATAATACGTTAAGATAAATAAGCACTACACAGATATAAGCTACATTTAAATAATCAAAATTTGTGGTTATAAACATGTTACACCATACGTCAATTAAGCACCGAGAATTATGGTACATTTATGTAAAATTATCTAATGAAAAAAAAATGAATATTTCACTGCATTTGGAAAATTATGGCACGTTTATATTTATTTTGTAATGTATGCTTATTTTCATAATCATTCAAAGTCCAGAATAACGAGAGTACATTCTCTAGTTTTAATTTTCCTGCACTGCGTTTTCCGCATGTTAAAAACATATAAATTTATTTCTACACCGATTTTATTTTTTTTTATTACTATTATTAGTGTATTATGAATTAGGTAGTTGCTGTGTAAGTGTTAAATCTGAATTATATAATTGATTAATTTATTTGTATACCTACCAACTCTTTTCTGACTGACAAAGTGACAGGTTTGAAATATTTTGTGCAATAATAATTTAACTGTTGGCTTGCTTTAGTTTATTCCGCAATGTTTAACTAATTCATAATCATAATATATTTGTATATTTTCATGTTTATGAAGTGAAAACGTCTGGGTGAAATGGATGTATTACATGTGATTAAAAATTAACGCTTTAAGATGAAATGTTTACTCACAAATAAAATTTCTAAAGCCTTTAGGATTTTTTTTTTCCAATCCAAGTGCATGTCACTTAGAACTGTTTTCTCGTTCAACTGAAAGTCATGCAAAATGTTTGCTAAAGAAAAGTGTAAAATATTCCGATACTTTTGTTTACGGAACTTTTGCTCGCGAAGCGAAAACTGTGATGTAGAATTCGGTGAGAAAAGTAATGTTTCCGAAAGCCCTTTCCCGTAACCTTTATTTATATTTCAAAAACATTATCAGCTTGTTACATTTTTTAGAAATAACTTTCGTTGTGTCATATGCACAATCATTTTGTTTATATTTACACTTTTTAATAAAGACGTTAAAAATCAATTAGGATAATTTATACATAAATAAACCTTATTATAATGTTATATAAATTAGAATATTTTTAATCGATTGTCATTTCATTTTTGTGGTAGTTTATAATATATGGCTCGATATCGCACTTTCTTTATACTGCGTTATGCGGAGTTCTCTATAATTAAAGTGCGCCAAAAGATTTATTCATAAATAAATAATTTTTAATAAAAGCATATACTTAAAAAATATTCTCAAAGTTTGCAAACGATCAACGCAATTACAATAATGAAGAATTAAGTCATTTTCAATATATTTTATTACAAGTTCTAAATAGTTATTACTGATAAAGTCACCCAACGCTTGTAATTTACCGCAGAAATTAAGTGACATGGACTACCAATATCTTAAATCGAGTTTGAGACCAGTTAAGTTTTCGGAAAATAGTTGATATATTTTATCAGTAGTATGATTATGAAAGATTAGAAATAGCACATAATATTTTCCAAATTAAAATCTAAATAAAAAATACGATATTTTAGAAATTATGTTATGGCTATTTATCATCAAAATTCAGCATCAACTATTTGACATACCCACATATATCAATCATTCTGAAGGAATACAAAAAAAAATGAATAATGTATATACAGACACGCGTATAAGCCGAAATATTTTGACATAAAATTGTCTTTTAAATAGGGGGAGTCGGTTTTTACGAGGGACAGATTTTGGGAGAAAAGTTTTAAGCCTTTTCTTTCTTCTGACAGACATATGTAAATGGATGTTTGCACCAACAAAACATTTAGAGGTAGACTGCGAAAAACCTGTATTGAGTGGATGTGTAGGCAGATGTGCAGAAAACAAAGGGTGGCAATTTGAAAAAAAGCTGGTATCGATGCTATCAACTATTGAGTTAAAGAGGCTTGGATGTCAATTCCAAAGGTGAAATCCAGTGTTGCCATATTAGGGACTTTTTTAATTCAGATTATTTGACTGTCACCACTTTTTAAAAAATAGTATAATTCGCCTTAGTTTTCAGAATTTTTAATATCTTTTAAAATAGGCCGAACATTTCTATTTCAAAAAAGCGGTGACATTCAACAATCTGGGGACAAAATAAAAGCCCAATCTGGCAACACTAGTGATGTCAATTAAACAGTACTGTATTAGCAATGTCATAAATGGCACTGAGGACGTTTTTATTTACGAAAGTGGTGACGAAATTTCATCAGATTCCGAGTACGATTTTTAAGAAGAGGAATCAACGGAACGGAACCCATCGAAGTTTTTGGTGATTTCGATAGTGAATCCGAATTTGAAAGATTCTTTTGATGTTTCATAATGTTTTACATAATTATTTTTGCTCGTTTATTATTTCATTAAGAATGTCTAATTGTTTGAAAACACATAGGATTTTTTTAGGGTCGGCTTATACACGGGTCAAGAATTTTATCAATATTTTTTTCATTGAAAATAGTGGATGTCGGCTTGTCGTGAGTATATACGGTATTCCAAAAAGGAAATAGAATATTCCAAAAAAAGATTGGATTTTTTTTTTTCCAATCCAAGTGCATGTCACTTAGAACTGTTTTCTCGTTCAACTGAAAGTCATGCAAAATGTTTGCTAAAGAAAAGTGTAAAATATTCCGATACTTTTGTTTACGGAACTTTTGCTCGCGAAGCGAAAACTGTGATGTAGAATTCGGTGAGAAAAGTAATGTTTCCGAAAGCCCTTTCCCGTAACCTTTATTTATATTTCAAAAACATTATCAGCTTGTTACATTTTTTAGAAATAACTTTCGTTGTGTCATATGCACAATCATTTTGTTTATATTTACACTTTTTAATAAAGACGTTAAAAATCAATTAGGATAATTTATACATAAATAAACCTTATTATAATGTTATATAAATTAGAATATTTTTAATCGATTGTCATTTCATTTTTGTGGTAGTTTATAATATATGGCTCGATATCGCACTTTCTTTATACTGCGTTATGCGGAGTTCTCTATAATTAAAGTGCGCCAAAAGATTTATTCATAAATAAATAATTTTTAATAAAAGCATATACTTAAAAAATATTCTCAAAGTTTGCAAACGATCAACGCAATTACAATAATGAAGAATTAAGTCATTTTCAATATATTTTATTACAAGTTCTAAATAGTTATTACTGATAAAGTCACCCAACGCTTGTAATTTACCGCAGAAATTAAGTGACATGGACTACCAATATCTTAAATCGAGTTTGAGACCAGTTAAGTTTTCGGAAAATAGTTGATATATTTTATCAGTAGTATGATCATGAAAGATTAGAAATAGCACATAATATTTTCCAAATTAAAATCTAAATAAAAAATACGATATTTTAGAAATTATGTTATGGCTATTTATCATCAAAATTCAGCATCAACTATTTGACATACCCACATATATCAATCATTCTGAAGGAATACAAAAAAAAATGAATAATGTATATACAGACACGCGTATAAGCCGAAATATTTTGACATAAAATTGTCTTTTAAATAGGGGGAGTCGGTTTTTACGAGGGACAGATTTTGGGAGAAAAGTTTTAAGCCTTTTCTTTCTTCTGACAGACATATGTAAATGGATGTTTGCACCAACAAAACATTTAGAGGTAGACTGCGAAAAACCTGTATTGAGTGGATGTGTAGGCAGATGTGCAGAAAACAAAGGGTGGCAATTTGAAAAAAAGCTGGTATCGATGCTATCAACTATTGAGTTAAAGAGGCTTGGATGTCAATTCCAAAGGTGAAATCCAGTGTTGCCATATTAGGGACTTTTTTAATTCAGATTATTTGACTGTCACCACTTTTTAAAAAATAGTATAATTCGCCTTAGTTTTCAGAATTTTTAATATCTTTTAAAATAGGCCGAACATTTCTATTTCAAAAAAGCGGTGACATTCAACAATCTGGGGACAAAATAAAAGCCCAATCTGGCAACACTAGTGATGTCAATTAAACAGTACTGTATTAGCAATGTCATAAATGGCACTGAGGACGTTTTTATTTACGAAAGTGGTGACGAAATTTCATCAGATTCCGAGTACGATTTTTAAGAAGAGGAATCAACGGAACGGAACCCATCGAAGTTTTTGGTGATTTCGATAGTGAATCCGAATTTGAAAGATTCTTTTGATGTTTCATAATGTTTTACATAATTATTTTTGCTCGTTTATTATTTCATTAAGAATGTCTAATTGTTTGAAAACACATAGGATTTTTTTAGGGTCGGCTTATACACGGGTCAAGAATTTTATCAATATTTTTTTCATTGAAAATAGTGGATGTCGGCTTGTCGTGAGTATATACGGTATTCCAAAAAGGAAATAGAATATTCCAAAAAAAGATTGGATTTTTTTTTTCCAATACAAGTGCATGTCACTTAGAACTGTTTTCTCGTTCAACTGAAAGTCATGCAAAATGTTTGCTAAAGAAAAGTGTAAAATATTCCGATACTTTTGTTTACGGAACTTTTGCTCGCGAAGCGAAAACTGTGATGTAGAATTCGGTGAGAAAAGTAATGTTTCCGAAAGCCCTTTCCCGTAACCTTTATTTATATTTCAAAAACATTATCAGCTTGTTACATTTTTTAGAAATAACTTTCGTTGTGTCATATGCACAATCATTTTGTTTATATTTACACTTTTTAATAAAGACGTTAAAAATCAATTAGGATAATTTATACATAAATAAACCTTATTATAATGTTATATAAATTAGAATATTTTTAATCGATTGTCATTTCATTTTTGTGGTAGTTTATAATATATGGCTCGATATCGCACTTTCTTTATACTGCGTTATGCGGAGTTCTCTATAATTAAAGTGCGCCAAAAGATTTATTCATAAATAAATAATTTTTAATAAAAGCATATACTTAAAAAATATTCTCAAAGTTTGCAAACGATCAACGCAATTACAATAATGAAGAATTAAGTCATTTTCAATATATTTTATTACAAGTTCTAAATAGTTATTACTGATAAAGTCACCCAACGCTTGTAATTTACCGCAGAAATTAAGTGACATGGACTACCAATATCTTAAATCGAGTTTGAGACCAGTTAAGTTTTCGGAAAATAGTTGATATATTTTATCAGTAGTATGATTATGAAAGATTAGAAATAGCACATAATATTTTCCAAATTAAAATCTAAATAAAAAATACGATATTTTAGAAATTATGTTATGGCTATTTATCATCAAAATTCAGCATCAACTATTTGACATACCCACATATATCAATCATTCTGAAGGAATACAAAAAAAAAATGAATAATGTATATACAGACACGCGTATAAGCCGAAATATTTTGACATAAAATTGTCTTTTAAATAGGGGGAGTCGGTTTTTACGAGGGACAGATTTTGGGAGAAAAGTTTTAAGCCTTTTCTTTCTTCTGACAGACATATGTAAATGGATGTTTGCACCAACAAAACATTTAGAGGTAGACTGCGAAAAACCTGTATTGAGTGGATGTGTAGGCAGATGTGCAGAAAACAAAGGGTGGCAATTTGAAAAAAAGCTGGTATCGATGCTATCAACTATTGAGTTAAAGAGGCTTGGATGTCAATTCCAAAGGTGAAATCCAGTGTTGCCATATTAGGGACTTTTTTAATTCAGATTATTTGACTGTCACCACTTTTTAAAAAATAGTATAATTCGCCTTAGTTTTCAGAATTTTTAATATCTTTTAAAATAGGCCGAACATTTCTATTTCAAAAAAGCGGTGACATTCAACAATCTGGGGACAAAATAAAAGCCCAATCTGGCAACACTAGTGATGTCAATTAAACAGTACTGTATTAGCAATGTCATAAATGGCACTGAGGACGTTTTTATTTACGAAAGTGGTGACGAAATTTCATCAGATTCCGAGTACGATTTTTAAGAAGAGGAATCAACGGAACGGAACCCATCGAAGTTTTTGGTGATTTCGATAGTGAATCCGAATTTGAAAGATTCTTTTGATGTTTCATAATGTTTTACATAATTATTTTTGCTCGTTTATTATTTCATTAAGAATGTCTAATTGTTTGAAAACACATAGGATTTTTTTAGGGTCGGCTTATACACGGGTCAAGAATTTTATCAATATTTTTTTCATTGAAAATAGTGGATGTCGGCTTGTCGTGAGTATATACGGTATTCCAAAAAGGAAATAGAATATTCCAAAAAAAGATTGGATTTTTTTTTCCAATCCAAGTGCATGTCACTTAGAACTGTTTTCTCGTTCAACTGAAAGTCATGCAAAATGTTTGCTAAAGAAAAGTGTAAAATATTCCGATACTTTTGTTTACGGAACTTTTGCTCGCGAAGCGAAAACTGTGATGTAGAATTCGGTGAGAAAAGTAATGTTTCCGAAAGCCCTTTCCCGTAACCTTTATTTATATTTCAAAAACATTATCAGCTTGTTACATTTTTTAGAAATAACTTTCGTTGTGTCATATGCACAATCATTTTGTTTATATTTACACTTTTTAATAAAGACGTTAAAAATCAATTAGGATAATTTATACATAAATAAACCTTATTATAATGTTATATAAATTAGAATATTTTTAATCGATTGTCATTTCATTTTTGTGGTAGTTTATAATATATGGCTCGATATCGCACTTTCTTTATACTGCGTTATGCGGAGTTCTCTATAATTAAAGTGCGCCAAAAGATTTATTCATAAATAAATAATTTTTAATAAAAGCATATACTTAAAAAATATTCTCAAAGTTTGCAAACGATCAACGCAATTACAATAATGAAGAATTAAGTCATTTTCAATATATTTTATTACAAGTTCTAAATAGTTATTACTGATAAAGTCACCCAACGCTTGTAATTTACCGCAGAAATTAAGTGACATGGACTACCAATATCTTAAATCGAGTTTGAGACCAGTTAAGTTTTCGGAAAATAGTTGATATATTTTATCAGTAGTATGATTATGAAAGATTAGAAATAGCACATAATATTTTCCAAATTAAAATCTAAATAAAAAATACGATATTTTAGAAATTATGTTATGGCTATTTATCATCAAAATTCAGCATCAACTATTTGACATACCCACATATATCAATCATTCTGAAGGAATACAAAAAAAAATGAATAATGTATATACAGACACGCGTATAAGCCGAAATATTTTGACATAAAATTGTCTTTTAAATAGGGGGAGTCGGTTTTTACGAGGGACAGATTTTGGGAGAAAAGTTTTAAGCCTTTTCTTTCTTCTGACAGACATATGTAAATGGATGTTTGCACCAACAAAACATTTAGAGGTAGACTGCGAAAAACCTGTATTGAGTGGATGTGTAGGCAGATGTGCAGAAAACAAAGGGTGGCAATTTGAAAAAAAGCTGGTATCGATGCTATCAACTATTGAGTTAAAGAGGCTTGGATGTCAATTCCAAAGGTGAAATCCAGTGTTGCCATATTAGGGACTTTTTTAATTCAGATTATTTGACTGTCACCACTTTTTAAAAAATAGTATAATTCGCCTTAGTTTTCAGAATTTTTAATATCTTTTAAAATAGGCCGAACATTTCTATTTCAAAAAAGCGGTGACATTCAACAATCTGGGGACAAAATAAAAGCCCAATCTGGCAACACTAGTGATGTCAATTAAACAGTACTGTATTAGCAATGTCATAAATGGCACTGAGGACGTTTTTATTTACGAAAGTGGTGACGAAATTTCATCAGATTCCGAGTACGATTTTTAAGAAGAGGAATCAACGGAACGGAACCCATCGAAGTTTTTGGTGATTTCGATAGTGAATCCGAATTTGAAAGATTCTTTTGATGTTTCATAATGTTTTACATAATTATTTTTGCTCGTTTATTATTTCATTAAGAATGTCTAATTGTTTGAAAACACATAGGATTTTTTTAGGGTCGGCTTATACACGGGTCAAGAATTTTATCAATATTTTTTTCATTGAAAATAGTGGATGTCGGCTTGTCGTGAGTATATACGGTATTCCAAAAAGGAAATAGAATATTCCAAAAAAAGATTGGATTTTTTTTTTCCAATCCAAGTGCATGTCACTTAGAACTGTTTTCTCGTTCAACTGAAAGTCATGCAAAATGTTTGCTAAAGAAAAGTGTAAAATATTCCGATACTTTTGTTTACGGAACTTTTGCTCGCGAAGCGAAAACTGTGATGTAGAATTCGGTGAGAAAAGTAATGTTTCCGAAAGCCCTTTCCCGTAACCTTTATTTATATTTCAAAAACATTATCAGCTTGTTACATTTTTTAGAAATAACTTTCGTTGTGTCATATGCACAATCATTTTGTTTATATTTACACTTTTTAATAAAGACGTTAAAAATCAATTAGGATAATTTATACATAAATAAACCTTATTATAATGTTATATAAATTAGAATATTTTTAATCGATTGTCATTTCATTTTTGTGGTAGTTTATAATATATGGCTCGATATCGCACTTTCTTTATACTGCGTTATGCGGAGTTCTCTATAATTAAAGTGCGCCAAAAGATTTATTCATAAATAAATAATTTTTAATAAAAGCATATACTTAAAAAATATTCTCAAAGTTTGCAAACGATCAACGCAATTACAATAATGAAGAATTAAGTCATTTTCAATATATTTTATTACAAGTTCTAAATAGTTATTACTGATAAAGTCACCCAACGCTTGTAATTTACCGCAGAAATTAAGTGGCATGGACTACCAATATCTTAAATCGAGTTTGAGACCAGTTAAGTTTTCGGAAAATAGTTGATATATTTTATCAGTAGTATGATTATGAAAGATTAGAAATAGCACATAATATTTTCCAAATTAAAATCTAAATAAAAAATACGATATTTTAGAAATTATGTTATGGCTATTTATCATCAAAATTCAGCATCAACTATTTGACATACCCACATATATCAATCATTCTGAAGGAATACAAAAAAAAAATGAATAATGTATATACAGACACGCGTATAAGCCGAAATATTTTGACATAAAATTGTCTTTTAAATAGGGGGAGTCGGTTTTTACGAGGGACAGATTTTGGGAGAAAAGTTTTAAGCCTTTTCTTTCTTCTGACAGACATATGTAAATGGATGTTTGCACCAACAAAACATTTAGAGGTAGACTGCGAAAAACCTGTATTGAGTGGATGTGTAGGCAGATGTGCAGAAAACAAAGGGTGGCAATTTGAAAAAAAGCTGGTATCGATGCTATCAACTATTGAGTTAAAGAGGCTTGGATGTCAATTCCAAAGGTGAAATCCAGTGTTGCCATATTAGGGACTTTTTTAATTCAGATTATTTGACTGTCACCACTTTTTAAAAAATAGTATAATTCGCCTTAGTTTTCAGAATTTTTAATATCTTTTAAAATAGGCCGAACATTTCTATTTCAAAAAAGCGGTGACATTCAACAATCTGGGGACAAAATAAAAGCCCAATCTGGCAACACTAGTGATGTCAATTAAACAGTACTGTATTAGCAATGTCATAAATGGCACTGAGGACGTTTTTATTTACGAAAGTGGTGACGAAATTTCATCAGATTCCGAGTACGATTTTTAAGAAGAGGAATCAACGGAACGGAACCCATCGAAGTTTTTGGTGATTTCGATAGTGAATCCGAATTTGAAAGATTCTTTTGATGTTTCATAATGTTTTACATAATTATTTTTGCTCGTTTATTATTTCATTAAGAATGTCTAATTGTTTGAAAACACATAGGATTTTTTTAGGGTCGGCTTATACACGGGTCAAGAATTTTATCAATATTTTTTTCATTGAAAATAGTGGATGTCGGCTTGTCGTGAGTATATACGGTATTCCAAAAAGGAAATAGAATATTCCAAAAAACCCTGATATTTATTAAAAAAATTTAATTCTGGTACAGGAATTATTTAAAATTACTTTTTTTTGTTATTTAAGAAAAAGTTACTAATTATTTTTTTTTCAAGAAGATCTCATTTCATCCATTTCATTAAAAAAATATATTTATTAAAAAAAATTTATTAAAAAAATTTAATTCTGGTACAGGAATTATTTAAAATTACTTTTTTGTTATTTAAGAGAAAGTTACTAATTATTTTTTTTGCAAGAAGATCTCATTTCATCCATTTCATCCAGAATAAATATTAAGAACAATCAAAAAGTATTCATTTGTATCAACTTTCATTTTAAAACATATTGGATTGTTGTATATCCTCATCTATTTCTTTCCATTAAATATTTTTGTGTTTACTCACATGTTATTTAAAATTTCGGTCCGGCTAGTCATATGTTATACACAGATTTTCCAACACGTGACTGTAAAATAAATGCGTCATTTGGACTTTTAAATTATAAATAGTTTATTAACATGTTAACGTACTTTAGTGATGGAGCATATTTATATTAACGTATTGTGTTTCTTTAATATTTTTTGTTAATTTATTATAATATTATATATCTTTTAAATCTTGAATCAGTATGATTGGCAAATAATCATTAAAAACTGATTGCTAATTCAAATTCTAGTAAAAAAAAAACTACTACTTTTTGTAAGAAGATCTCATTTAAGGATAAAAAATAGGAAATAGGAAAAAAATGTTTAAAATAAGAAATAACAAGAATATATTTATCACTGTCAATATCACCAACAAGAATATAAATATTATTAAACATATAAAATATAACTAAATATAACTTATTATTAAAAGTTGCAATATCCTGAAGTTAATTTAAAAGTTTCATTACGTCAATTTTTGTGAATACATGTCAAACAATTTAGAAAACAGAACTAATAGAGCTTAATTTTATTGTTTTTATTAAAAAAACAATGTATTATAAAATGAATAATAGTTTGTTCATTCATAAAATAAAGAACGAAAAGGCACCACAGTATATGAGGACCCCTGAAGCCAAGGGGTATAAATAACAAAATTGAAAAACTTGAACTAAGTGCACAGACGACCTCGAAATATGCTTTTTTCTTTTCAGGTAAAGAAATATAAGTGATTTTCTAATTATGTGTTGTGTTTTAGAGATCAACCTCTTTTGCCGAATAATGATGATTTTGATTAATTTTAAATTGAATGAAAACTGAACTCTACTTTTTTGACATTTATTGAAATAACAGTTCAAAAACCATTGTGAAAGAAGGAATAGTTTTCTATTTCAATGTTCAACTTTAACATCAATTATCTTTGAACTCAATTTACTCCAAATCGAAATTTTGTCAGTTGTACCCCTTGGCTTCTGATGTCCTCATATATAATACTTGTAGATTAGAGTTTCAGTTTGAAAACATTACTACACACTTTGTCTTCCACATGACTGAATATATCTAAAATGTTTGATTTATAAGAACATCGTGCTATCTTGAACCCAGCTCATGTTTTGAACTTTGTTTAGCATCATTAATTTAAATGATAAAGATAATTTTATTTGTTAAAAAATTGAAAACTTGGAGCAGAAATTCTTTTAAATATTATTATTATTTAACACTTAAATATTCGTTAATTGTAATAATCCTAACAAAAAGGTTAAATAGATAAGTAAAACAGTTTTAAAAATAAATAGTTCATTATCAAAGTAATTAAGTGACGTCCTGAGAGATGCTTTTCATTAGACATAGTAATAAACAAGTTAAATAAAATATAATTTTAAATATGCTCAAAATTTAATTTGTTATAAATAATATGGGAGCATTTCTTATATACAATAATTATATATGTATTAAAATATAGAGAATGAAAAACAAATCCTTCTTTTCACACAAGAAGTGTATTTTTACACCTATGAAATTAATATATTTCAGTTCAAACCAGAAATTTCTTTATAAAGTAAGTTTAAAATATACAGTTAAGAAAACAATCAAATAAATAAGATGAACAATTTTAAATAAAAATTCTCGTGTATAATATTTTTATAAAACTTGAGTAAAATTTTCGGCCTTTATAATGTTAAATGGTTTGACTTTTCTATTCACAATTTAATTCAGAACGAGAGAAGAGCATCTAAATAAAATATTACAGAACAAACATCTTAAGGAAGGAGAACATATTCGTATCGTCCGCAGTATTACCGAAGCTAAATAAAGTACAATTTACTTTTTTGAAAATGATATTTAATGAGTTTAACCCATTGCAGAAGAGCATTTTTTACAAAATTTTTATTTTTTTATCAACGTATTTCCATATAGCTTTTTTTTTTTTTTTTTTTTTTTTGCCTAATATAATGTCCAGAATTATGTGACTAAATAATAAAAAAATTTCTATTGAAAATTTCTCGTAAGAATAATCAAGGTTTCTTAGCACCACATGTTTAAATAATAATAATAATAAATTAATAATTTAATGAATGACCTTCGACGGGGTGCATAAATCAGGGTGCATATTATGTTAGAAAATTTGAAATAACAATTATATATATATATATAAGTACAAAAAGCGTTTTTTACACTTAATTAGAATTGAAAAATGAGTCTTCATATAATAAAAAAAAAGATATTTCTTAATTTTCAATTCTCACACGTTTATTCTAAAATCTAATCAATGTAAAGTAATTAACATGTTTTTTAAAGTAACGAAAAAATAACATAAGTAACATTTCTTATTTCAAAATTTATATCTAATCTTCTAATTTAAATTGTTATTAATTGTTTTAGTAAAATGTTTAATTTTCCGCTCCCAAAAATTCAATATTATACGCGTACGATTTAAAAATAATCGAAATTAAGTATCAAGATTAATAAAAAAGAAAATTATATTTTCACTTATATTGATGTTAAATAAAAAATAATTTTAATGGTTTTGAAATATTTTTTGTTTGTTAATTGCATGAATAATTAATGTATTTCGAAAAGTTACATTTCTTAAAAGAAATTAGAATTTTTACCATGATATACAATACAAGAGTTCTGTAGGAATACATATTTTCTCAATTAAATCGTATATCAAATTTCTTAATTAAATTGATGTAATTAAAATGAAAAAAAAAATAACCGATTTGAAAAGAAAAAAAGTTTAATAACATATTTATTTTAAGGTAAAAAAAATACAATAAAAGCAAGAATTAGTACTAAAATAAAAAACTTTACAAGCTAATCATTTCAGCAAATAAAGATATGTACATTTTATTGAAAAAAAAAACATAAAAAGACTACATAAATATATGGTAACTATAATTTACAGTTTTTGATTTTTTTTTTTTTTTACATCATTTTTAAAATATTACAAAAGACTGTTAGGTTCGTGTGCTCAAAAGAGATAAGGAATTTTGCTTTCAAAGTGTATTGCAATTTTAACAATATCATAATTTTATTTTACATTTAAAATGTAATATGATGTACTTAGTTGTTTAATTTTTAAAACAATTCATAATATAAAATATTAATAAAATTAACAGTAAATGAATCATTAACAATAAATAAGCAGATACTTAATTATATATCTCTGTATTTTATTACATAAATACACCAGTCACGAGCCTCTGTTGTTTTTTTTTTCCTTCAGTGGCTTTTATTGAAACTTTAAAAGGCAAACGGGTATAGGTTCTTGTGCTTCAAAGATATGGTAATTTATGCTTTCAAAATGTGTATATTTCAAAGTCATTTTTTGTGCACAATTTTTCATTTATTTTTGATTGAAATAAAGTTTCCTGTTTCAGATTTGTGTATACGTATAATTTTGTGATCTTATTCAGTTACTCGTTTATATATTCACTAAACATTTACTGTGCTAAGCATTAAAATGTTTTAAAGTGGTATGTCTTAATTTTTTATTACAGATACCATAGTTAAGTTATAATGCTTAAAATTTAAATAATCGAAAGTACGTTTTTTATAATGTTCTAGCTTGTCAAGAGGACGTTGCAATATTATTTAAAATTTGAAATAACACTAAAATAAGAAGAACAAACTTTATTAGATCATAAACATAGCTGTATTTATTCAATGAAGCATTTAAAGAGATTTATGAAACTCTTTGAAAATATAAGAATTAAATGAATCAAATTCTTTAAAGTATTCGATACTTATACATCGGAACAAATATTTAGTCTTCTAATAGATTTTATGTATAGTAATTCAAACAAAATTAAATTAAAATATATAAATGAAAAACGACACAGAATTATGAGATAAATCATAAATGTAAATATTTTTTAAATAAGCACTTAAATTAAATAATTGTTTTAAAGATAGAAATTATTATTTTTTAATAAAAATGCTTGAATAAAAAAAAACTCTAAAAAGAACATGCAATAGAAAAAGAAAATGCCTAAGGATTTGTTCTATATTTCAATGTATATTTCTATTTAAAAAAGTGACCGTTTGATTTCAGCTTATACTATGCATATGCATATACATAAACTTTAAACTGTTAAAATTGAAAATCAAGTTTCATGCCACATTCTAATAATTAATTAATATTTAAAACATCATAACTATAATTTTCGTAAAGTTTTATCAGTTTAATCTGTAAAGTCGGTATTCCTATTTAATTAAAATGTCAAACTGTTTAACTATGTTTTATGATATATTAGCATTCAAAATTAACAATAGTAAAAATTAACATCATAACAGCTTAAATATTTAATATAAATAAAATTTCGTATTGCAACGTCTTCTTTTTAAAAAGTTCGTTAGGGAAATAACATACATCGTATCCCATAATATCGTCACAATCTTTATATAAATATATTAAAAATAACACAATGAAATGTTTTAGTGTTTAAAAGAATAACATCTGACAGAACGGTATGGAAAATGAGCTTAATTCTACGCAATAAACAACAAAGAACTGAAATATAAAGTAACTTGTTGTTGTACTTAATTCGGGCACGTAAGATAAATGCTAAAATGAAGATAAATAAATTTACATATTTTATGTATTCATTGAATACTTGAATGCACAGAATTTGTGTATAATGTTTTCTGTATTATACTATTTATGAACTCTTTAAATAAATCTTTAAGTGGTGTTGTTGAACTTTCCAAACATCATTTATTCAAGTAACAACTAAAATATTAAAATAATGAAAATTAAAAATTGAAATACAATTCCGAACATATTAGGATTCGACATTTCTTTTAACTAAATTAATTTGAAACACGTTTAACTAATATTAATTTTATGTTCAACATAAACTGAAAATATGTCTTTTTGTTGACAGATTTTCGTTTAACGCTAAAGTTTGGTAATTTGCGGTTAATCTTATCTTACGGCTAAATCCCCCTTTCTCTTTTTAATTTTCTTTACAATAAATTATCAACTGTGGTAACTTTGCCGCTAGTTACATTAATTTTTTTTTCTTTCGTAACACACACATAATCCTTGTTTAGATTGAATAATAGTAATAGTCATAATTAAATAATCATAAAAAATCACTGAAATTACCAACAGTTTCCAATCTAATTTCTTTCGAAAGTACTATTTTTAACTATTCAATGACATGTACTGGGATTTAACTATTCATTGACTGTTCTTAAACAAAGCTTGTGTTTCTGTTTGTAAAAATTTGTAGTCTAGTTGAAGACCACTATGAACTATGTGACCAACCAATGTTGTAAAACACTAGATAATCAATAGATTAAAAAAAACAGAAAGAAACAAAACAACGAATAATAGTCATTGACTAATGCGAATAATTGCTCTTTTTAAGACAGCTGAATGATTTCACGGGCTTAATGTGCTTCACAATTTTTTCACAACTATGCAAATAAAAGAAAACATCTTTAGTAAAACTAGGCTGTTTCCACCTTATTTCACAAATACGCATTTCTGATTAAATGCATTTAAAATAGCTAATATAATACAAAATACATTTTTGTTTACTTTTTAATGAATAATTATTTAATATTATGTATAGAATCATGCCAAACCTTTCAATGATTTTAAATCAATAATTCAAATTACAATATTTTCTTTTAAATTGATAAATATTATAATTATTTAAAAGAAAATGAATAAAATATTTAAAATTAGTTTTGAAAGAAAAAGAATAAAATATTTAAAGTTAGTTTTTAAAGAAAAAAAAAATAAAATATTTATTTATTTACACTTTTTATCTGCTTATATTCTTGAACTGGTCTTGAACCTGAAAGAATATATTTGAACGAAATTGGAAGTTCATTTGATTGCAAAACTTTTCAGCATTTTTCAAACAGTTCATAGGAAAATTTTCGAATATTTTTTATTCTACATATATATCTATTATGCATCGGTTCATGCTGGTCATGAAGGCTTACAGTGTTTAAACTTAGCACAGATGTGATTAAAAATTTACAACTATAAAAATAACAACAAATAAATATCTTTTGTGAAAGTGATCTTTCATTATTCCAAATAAATATCTTAAGAAACCAGTGTTGCGCACTTCCCTGAAATGGCTATATTCGTTAATTGTCAACAGTAAATTCAACTTAACTTTAGGTTTGGATATGATTGAACTCATATCTGGTACAGATTTAGCAAAATCTCTTCATCTGACCTATGACATAATCAGCACGTATAACATGTATGCATCGTAGCACACATATATTAAAGTTAAAAAATACAAATTCAAAAATATATAATTTAGATTTCAATATTTTATTTATTTTGGACAATCAATATAGTTTAATGGAAAATGACCCGAACTTTAGGTTCGGGTATAATTAAAATTGTATCTTGCACTGATTTAACATAAGCACTTGATCATAAGAATGAGATAATCAGCACAAGAATATAACGTAGTATACATATATTAAGTCGAAAAAGCACTATATGCATAATATGCATATAAGTATATACATCGTCTAAAATATATAATTTAGACTTGAATATTTTATTTGTTTTGGACAATCTATTCTATTTAGTGGAAAGCTCTCAAATTTTAGTCATTTATAATTTGAGTCCAATTGTAAAAAGTCCAACGTATACAATTTAGACTTCGATATTTCCTTTTTTTTTTACAAAACTAAAGTTATTTAGAGGAATATTCTCGAATTTTAGTCATTTTTTTGACAGTAGTAAAGAAAAAGAAATAATCCTTAAGTTTAGTAATAATTGTTATTTTTGACACTTCTTATGTTTGGAATTTTTAATGCAAATTTTAGGAAAACTTTTGACTAAATAAGGATTTATGTCTAGCGTTTTTTGGGACAATGAATATCTATATCTCAGAGTGAATCTGATATTTTCATAAGTCAGACCTGAATCCACAACTATCATACAAACACATATCTCTTGGCCATTGTTACAGAGAAATTATCATGCATTTTGTTTTATAGAGTAGGACTTTTTTGTTTTTGTATAGACGTACAAAAATGCAGGGAATTTTATTCCTATATAGTTATATGTTTCATGAAGGAAACCTTCAGTGGTGGCAGCGATTGGCACATCAGCACGGCAATTTATCATGTTATCTACGTCTGTCCGTAAGGTTTAAAAATGGTCACTGAGAATAAAAGTAATCTTTGATTAATACAAATAAATATCCGATGTATCAATATACTCTGCACATAATCAAGTGATAATCTGCGATATTGGACTAGTAAGTAGTCAATTATGAACATCTTAACCCATTTATGCCTGAATTTTTGTTTTCTCAAATTTGTTTGTAAAATCGCTTTAAAATGTTGCAAAATGAACTGAAAAATAATAACAAAATTACGCTAATATATTTTCGTATTTATTTGATAAAATGTAAACGTACTAAATATGGAAATATCCATATGTGGAAAATACATAATTATATGTTTTGTCTAAATTTATATAAATTAAGCTTTTAAATTGTATATTATGTACTATAATTAGTATTTTTATGAACTATTAGAATATATTTATTTCTTGACAGAGACTAGTAACATTATAAGTATTATTAAGAATAAATTAAAAATAATCATATTTGAGGCTAAAAAACAATTTATTTCAAAATCATCTTGAAAAGGACTTTACATAAATAACTGTCGCATAATTGGCTAATAGAATTATGTATCCATTTACGCCTATATTTTGTACTTTACGGACATGCATAACAAATAGGCTTGAACATATAATTTCGCAATTCTAAAAAAAAAATACGCATTTCAAAGAAGTCTGCATGCTAAAATTATGACATATTTATTTGGATCCTAGAAACAAAAAACACAAATAAACATGCTTTTTACCTTTCGCTATCTTGAAAAATGAAAAATCTATAAACACCGAAAAAGGGCCTTCATTTAAGCAAATAAATCTCAATCTTTCGCTGTCATCTAGCGGTAATAGATAAAGACATTTATAGACA
The DNA here is from genome assembly GCA_963932465.1 of Maratus speciosus. Taxonomy (NCBI): domain Eukaryota; kingdom Metazoa; phylum Arthropoda; class Arachnida; order Araneae; family Salticidae; genus Maratus; species Maratus speciosus. The sequence goes on from OZ010799.1 coordinate 286,237,156, forward strand.
ATTACTTAAGACAATTTTCATGTTGTAAAGAAGAAGAAAATTATAAAAAAAGTTATTAAAATTCGAAACGTCCTAAAAATGAGACGCTAGTCATAAATGGGTTACGTTTTAGAGCCCTTGTCTCGCCACCTGACCGTATAAATTTATTAAAATAATACGGGTCTTTAGTTTTCATGGCGAATATATCTGTAATGTAGCCCATTTATCAACGTTGTGTCGTTAAGAGTCTACACTACCGACGTGGAAGCACACACAAGACAATATTATATGAATGACAGTGTTACTTTCAAATTTCTCGAATACATTTCTATATTTTCAAATTATTATTTTCTTTTTTGCGTAGGATAGCTGAGGTCTATCATGAGGCGGGTCCTTTTTACCTGAATGCCTAGAAGGGTTATGTGTTTCAAGCGTATCTGGGTAAGTGGATTTCTTTATACCCTCGAAACATCCCATTGACTGGGTGGATTTTAATGAAAGATGTCTTAATCTATTCGTCTTAACCGTCCGATGGTTCTAGGCTAGCTTTTATTTTTATAAATTCAAAATGGCGGCCGTAAAATAGAAATGGCGGTAGAGTCGAAAAAATTCTTTTACGCACCCTATTGAGTGGCATATCATTGGATTGGTCTTTAAAAATGAAGACGATGTTTTATTGAATATTTTACATTCAGAACCTTCGTTTAAATATTATACAACCTGGACGTTGTGTAGGTAGGATCTGTAGCTTTATTCCAACTCTAACCATCATAGACATCTATAGGCCTCATCAAAACAGTGTTTATAGATAGGAACTAACAATTAAACACAACTTAAAAGTCATCAATGCAAGTAAATTAAAAAAAAATAGTTAAGTAATATAAAAAATAGTTTCAAATTGATGAGAATTAATTAATTTGTTTCGCTTTTTACGCAGTCGAGTTTTTTGATTTTTAAAATTTAATTCGCTTTATATTTTGGCTGCAGATTATTTTCAATGATGTTACTTTGTATTTCACAACCGGTATCGTTTGTCATTGATTAGCGAGCGTTTATTGGTGTTTCATTAAATCCACCATTGTTTCAATTCGGATACAAATGTACGAGTTACAGAGAATATTTCGCGATTTATAACCTGTGGCGTGCTCAGTGTAAAATATCTTAAAATTAATGTATTAATTCATAATTAATTTCTCAAAATGGTAAAATGTTGCATCGTCATCATTGTCACACCTGTGAACGTAATTTTTATAAATCAAGCCTATCGAGAAAGTGGGTTAAAAATATATTACGAAATTTCATCTTTACATACAAAAACCATGTTGTGTTAAATAAAAGAGTGTAAAAAGAACTGATTGACTAATAGTAATAGATCAATGACTATTGCAGTTCTGCAGTCACACGTATCCTATAATGATTTAAACAACTACTGTCAGCAGCTGCATTTTCGCTACTGTACTAACATTCTTTGGCATGCATAACTATTCTGACAATATTCAAAAATACACACACACGCATATACCAGGTGTCTTCAAATGGATTGACTTATTTTAAATGTTAATAACTTCCAAATGGTGACAGCTATTAAAAAAATTCTTGCAGGAAGGTTACGTACGATGTCAGAAGTTTTATTTTATTATTATTTTTTTTTTTTACTCAGTTTCTCGATTTATTTTAAAATAGCAGCGATAGATGGCGTTGCCAGCAATAGGCTTTAAATCGGGTCCCGATTTGTGGCGTCTATCTTCTGTCAGTATTGATGCAAAAGAAGGACGTTAAATATATGGAGTGGACCCCTAAGAACAAAATTGCTATATATATATATATAGTCTCTTCCAGGCTATAAGCTACACTCTTGTTTTTTTACTCTATTTTGTTTTTTTACTTTTACACTGTATTCGCCATATTACGCGTACTTCCTTCTTTCCAAAGAATCTTTAACTGGTAATTTAATTAAAAGGTTATAAAGATCACTAAAAAGTAGGCCTATAAAGAAAATATAAACAAATTTGGAACGCAAACAAAAGATAAATTTCATCTATCTACACGAATCCCGCAATGCATTTGGGATCATGCATTATTTCATTCAGTTTATCACGCCTCCTGTTCTTGTTCATTCGTTTCGAATAAAAAAAAATCTCATTCTTATTTTTTATTACTTAATATTTTATTTTTATACTGGATGTATAACATGCATCTGAAATTGTAATTAATTCTCTAGTTTCAAAATTGTGTGTTATATGCCGGAATGTACGGTATATCTTAATTTTTCGATTACTGTTCGATCAGTAGGTATATTTGTTTGAATGCATTATGGACTCAACGTATTATGGGAAATGATGTATGTTTCGAATATTACATAGGCAGAAACAATTTCTAAAAGTGAATGAGTTGATAAATCTGTATTATTTTTCATAACTGGTATTTTTTTTAACTTAAATTTCCTTCAAATTCAAAAGCAGTGCATGTTCTGATCGTCACGATTCCCCAAACTTCTGCTTTTATTTCAATATCATATACCTTTTACCGTTTTATTTTGCATTACGAAATGGTAAAAAGTATTTTGTACTCAATATTGTACAGAATGTAAAAGTGTATTGTTGATATCTTATACGAAATGCTCAGAATGTAATAAAACTTTTTTTAATTCATGTTTTACTTTACTTGTGTTCACACATAACATATTGATCATTTATGTTTTGACATGAAATATTTATTTAATAATAAAATAATGATAAATAATGACATAAAATGCCAATAATAACGATACTCTTATTCCTATTGGATGAATATAAACTAATTGGATGTGCCAATCCCAAAATTTCTTCTATGTCATATATTTTAATATTTCAAAAGATTGTCACAGATGTCAAAATTTTATTTTTATTAGTTCAATACTATATCAACTATGACTTTCACCTTAAATTTCTGCTTAAGCCAATTAATCGGAGTAAAAACGAGTTAATCTCAATCATGATAATATGGAAATCAGGAATATTCGCGAATAGTCGGCTTATGAGGATGGGAAGTTCCCGTCGATTCAGAAGCCACTGGTGTACAATAGAACTACGAAAAAGTATGAAGATTGTACAAAAATCGCTATTACACTGCCCCCTTCCGGCGGAATTTTCCCACATTCAGCGAGGACATTCTTGCCATGTCCAAAAACATACACAAAAAAAATTGGTTCAATTCTATGCATAATTTCATACACTTTTCGATGGTTCAATATTCAAAATGGCACCAAAATCGCTATTATAGTGACTTCTTCCGGCGGATTTTTTTCCAAATGGAGGACGGACCTGCTTGCCATAGCCAAAAACTTAAAAAAAAAATTCGTTCAATACTATGCATAACTTCATACACATTTTGATGGTAAAATGGCGACATACACACGGGCAGGCTTACACACGGACAGGCTTACACACGGACAGACAGACATTTTCTAAAAACATGTTTTGGGGGATCTCTGATCCCTAAAACGTGAAAATCTGTCGAAAACCGGAAGACGAAAAAAATTTCGATTACAACACTTTCTTCTATTGAAGATAGAAGAAAGTAAAAAAGGAAGAATACCAACGTTTAAAGAGTATACGGGGTGTTCCAAAATTCTACCGACAAATTAAGAGGGATGATAGAAGGCATCAATAGCATGAAAAACTACCATACAACATGGGACCAAAAACCATGTTATTTGTCACAAATACAGGGTGATTCATCGTAACTGAACTTGCGTTGAAGGTAATAATTTTGAGAAAAATCAAAACATTACAATGAAAATGCAACGATATGTTCATTATTTTGTGTGAAGAGTTCATCACGAGAAGATCACGAAAAAGTCTGGAAAAACAGGTTGCTCAAGCAATTGATTATACCATATGAAATGGGACAGTCCAAAATGTGCAGCGTCAAACGTATACTGGTGGTGCGCATAATGGACATTTCTACAACTTTTTTCGATATTATCACAGTTACAAAAAAGTTGAGAATGTCTATCTTCGAAAAAATTTTCTGTATAAAAATGAAATTTTGGATATTGATTAAACAGATTGTGCTTTGTAATATGCTGTCATTAGAAATTTATTAGCCTTTTACAGAATTTGTGTATCGTTGAAATCAAAATAGCTCTTTTTTTTTACTTCATGAGTTATTGCGCGCATGGTATCTTGAGAAAGTGTGTATGGATTATCATAAAATTTGGTAAAGATACTAAACATATATGTGGGTATAAAATGAACTACTCTTAGGCCAAAATTATTTCATTAACTATATAAAGAAATATTTGTGTTAAAAAAATAATAATAATATTTTTAATGAATAAAAATAGTCATAACTAAAAATATTACCATTGTAAATACTTAAAAGTAGTTCATTTTAAACACACATATTTCTTTAGTGAATCTTTAGCAAATGTGAGAGTGTCTATTAAAAGTTTATAATATACTAAAGTTTTCTGAAAGTTATTGCCGCAAACAGAAATTGAGTAAGGGAAAAACACCCCCGTAATTTTTATTAAATACGAGGTTTGCGAGCCGATTCTCTATGGTAATTTTTCATTCTCTTAATGTCTTCTATTCTCCCCTCTTAATTTGTCAGTCGAATTTTGGAATACCCTGTATAATTGAAATTGAAACATTTCAATTTAGCAAATTCGCGACGAGCGTCACATTTACGTGCTCAAAATTAATCATCGTTCCTTCCTGTAGTTTTTAAATATAAATTTTGCTTTAACCCTTTATCTACTGCATTATTATCCACTGCATTTTTTTTCAGGTAATTTTTTTCAGTTACTACAAGGAAAATTAAAGGATACTCACCCGCGAGATATTTAATTAATTAAAGCTAATTAACGAAAGTAGTACTTTAAAGTACAGTCAGTACACTATGACTAAAATATCGTAACAGAAATCCCACAATGCATTTCAAATGGCACCAGAATTGTGGTAAAATATTTCCTATTTGATAAGTATGTGAAATATAGCCTTTTTCATATTTACAAATACATTTTTTGGCAAATTCCTGTCCAAATCGTTTACTTCAACACTTTAGCATTGAAAATGCTTTGCCCTTGAAAGGGTTAATTTCTTTTTTTTTTAGGTTTCGATCTTGTTAGCAGTCCTTTAGTTATGCGACGTCCATATTCCAGTGACAACATGTTCTCTCGCATCTCCACATATTCAACATATGAATTTATATATGCCATTTCTATGATAGCAAAAAAGAGCTGATGGCACAACTTTTTTCGACTTACTATGCAAAATAATAATGAAACAGAAAATAAATACTAGGAAAGTTATTAATCCACTAGATTTTGTTAATTACATTTTAAAGCATATGAAAACGATGGATAACTACACAGACGAAAAGTAAACAAGAAGTTTTTCTCCAACACCCACTGTACTGACGGCACTTATAAGCACCACCCAGTAATTCAATTGTTATTTGAAATACACACACCTTTCACTTAAAATAGCTAGTTAGCTTGTATTCTAAGAACATAATGAACAGATATAAAAATCCAACACTTATCTTATATCCTTTATTGTGTTTACAGCAACAAAAAACACAAGCGTGGCAATCTATACAAAATGTCGGCACAAAACACATCGACTATTTCAAAGATACCCTCCTTCCTCGCTAAAATAACAAACCTGGAACTACTACTGACATGTATCTGTATAAAGTGTATCTGTATAAAGTTAAAAGAGTGATTTTGCAAAGCGCCATTAGAATATTAGTATTATTCACTATGGGACGAAAGTTTAAAGTGAGTGGTACTTATAAGTACCGTCAGAAGATAAAAGGTTAAACAGTGGAACAATGTAATGCATTTTGATGTATTTTCTAGTTGCGTAGTAACTTTACACCCAGGCAACATGTACGTGACTTGCAGAGACGTAGGTGCTATTAAAGAAATTTAAATTTAACGGTAGTTAAGAACTAAATAAATGAAATAACAACTAAAATTAAAATTTATAAAATATAAAATAAATAAATTTAAGGAAAATAAGTAAAAACAAAAGAAAAGAAAAACTAGCAAAAAAAAAAAAAAACATTATTTCCTCAACTGACAAAAAAACTGACAAAGGCTAGAACTGACCTCTCACAAATAAAAGACAAATTTCAGTGATCATATATTTAAAATTAATATATATATATATATATATATATAATCAAATTTACAAGACTATGGATTTCTGCGATTAATTTAGTCAAAAATTTCTATTTTTATATATTAGTGATTAAAAATTCTTAGAAAAACTCTCGAAGTGGTTAAATGGATCTCAAAATCCATAAACGATATTGAAAAAATACTCACTGAATTATTGGATAATTATAAAAATGCTATTTTAGCCTTGTGCTAAATATGACAAATGTATTAATCTGAAGAAACGTAATACAAAAATACAAACATTTAAATGAATTTTCTAATATTAAATGAATTTATGATCCATTAAATATTAAATATAAATAATTAGAAAATAATAATAAACTAATTTTACCAAATAAGTGATAATGTTAATTAAGTATTGATACTAATAATGAATGTTAATTTAATAGTAACAAAATAATAATAATTAAATACCATAAAATAACAATTATTAATAATTTATATATTATTTATTTCCGATATCCATATAAAACACACAACTTAAAATAAAATTTTGTTCCATTTATTTTTGTCTCCTTAAATGTAGTATTGTAACGGGATGGCACACTTTAACAGAAATTGAAGAGGTTTCTTGTAAGCACAAACAACATTTATTTCTTGACGCCACGAACATAAATAAAAATAGACGACACTACATCAATTTAGAATCAGAAGTTTCACATATTTAAATATCACAAACACCACGGTTGGGTGTATTCAAATTTCCGGTCAACGGATGTGACCCGGTATTCACCTTGGCTAGCTCATCACTACGCATTATGAAATTTATTCCCAGCGCAAGGAACCACGACCTTAGCGCCCTCTGGCCATAATTTAATGACGTTACAATCTCCCCCTCTGGTTCCAAAAACGTCCCAATGAGGAACCAGAAACCTTTGGCTGTCTACCACGCTTCCGCAGCGGTTGCACGGGCAGCTCGTCAGAACCTCGATATGGGCTGAGTGCGGATGTATGGTAAGCACCTACCGAAATGTTGAGATTACTCGGATGAGCTATCTCTTAAGTTGTTAATGATTTTTGAATTAGGATGGTATACGGACCATCTCTGCTCGGCATGAACTTAGCACTGCGTTTCTGCTTAGACTTACTAACTGGATGTAAAGTCACCCACAACTGACCTCCAGGACTATAATTTGGACCTGGTCGACGGTTTTTATCTGCATAGGATTTGCGCTTATCTTGCTTTTCTTCGACTAGATCATGTACCCCCAGATGAAAAATTTGCGAAATTTCTAAGGTACGGAGTTATTTCAGGAACGATATTATCATTATCTATCACAGTTCTTAAATCATGCGTAACATAGTCGAATGTACGCATCTCACGCGCGAACTGGAAATACGCGACACAATAGTTTGACCTGTAGTCTCACACTTTGCTGAATTCATTGAAAACCTAACAGCGAGTAAACGTTCTTTCCACGAGCCATGGTCGTCTCCTACTAAAATAGCAAGTCGAGATTTTAAATCGCGATTTTTACGCTCAACAGGGTTCGCTTGTGGATGGTAAACGGATATTAGACTTTGCTTAATGCCCAACAGATGACATAACTGTTGTATGACATCACTCACAAATTGGGGTCCATTATCACTAATTAATCTTCTGGGTAACCCGTAACGTAAAAATATTTCATTGAGAAGTGTTAATGCACATTCCCTAGCGGTAGTCTGTGATAATGCGAACAGCTCCACCCACCGAGTTGCACAATCCTCAACAATGAAAATCCATCGTTTTCCAGTTTTACTTTCAGGAAGAGGTCCAAACAAATGTATAGAAAGAGTTTCCTATCTTTGAGCATAAATTGGAGTTTTTGATTTGAGGCTTTATATTTAACGTATTCTGATACAAACATTGTCATACCTGTCCAGTAATATATTTTAATAATCCGACGGAAAGTTGCTTCGGCGCCATAATGTCCAGCGGTCGGGGCATCATGGTATTCTTTTAGTATCCGTTCACGGTCCTGAGTTGGAACTACCAATTGAGCTTCTTCGACTTCAGAGTCAGGAGCATATCGGTACAGTACACCCTGATTTATTAAATAACCTCTTTCGGTCCAGTTAACTAAATTTGTAGCAGGGGGGGGGGGGGCTATTCTCAAAACAATCAATAATTTTCTTCAGCTCTGGATATTTCAACTGTTCTTCTGGAATGACTTTAGAACTTTTAGTAGGAAAGTCCACTATAACAGCATTCATCTCAATTGAATCTTTTGAATACTCTGGGCGAGATAGCACATCCGTAACAACGTTTCCTTTGCCTAATTCTTTCTTCATGGGTGACATTCCATAGGGCTGACCAGCGACTGGTGCATGATCCCCAGTAGGAATATGGTGTTCTATAAAAGGAGTTGGCTCTCCCCCTGGTTTGAACACATCCTCATATTCTCGTATCAATTCGCTTAATTCTTCTCTTCAGGTAGATCATTCCCTTCCTCTTCACGTAAGACACGTGAATTAAAAACATTCGGCAGGTTCTGCGGAAGAAGTGGATCATTATTAGGGAAAAATTCGAAAATTTGACAAGGACTGTCATGAAAATACCACTGCCGGTTCTTTACATCAAGGACAATACCTGCCTTTTGCAGAAAGTCCTTACCTAACAAAGTACGATTACTTTTAGCTTTGGGTAAAACAAGTAACTCTAGTTTTAAAATTTTTCTTTTTACTTTAATAGTTACTTCAGTACATAGAACTTCACCATTTACTGTACATCCATTTGCTAAAGTCATGGTAATTACTTTGGACTTGAAATCAACTCCTTGATTTTTTAAATAATTTATATAAAGCCTCTCCCGCGATGGAATTACTTGCACCTGTATCGGTAGATGCTGTACCATAAAATCCATTTATGTGAAGATCTATAATGGCAAGGTGGGCAATCAGTGGCGTGGCGTGAAAATTTTCTGTGGTCATCGCAATTATTTAAGTTTGTGGTGAAAAATTATTAACTCTAAAATTCAATGGTTGAATGTTCAAAAAAGAAACTTTAAATCTTACCTTCACTTATACATGAACTCCAAATGTTCTGCTAAACCTGGATCGTAGAGTTTTAAAAGCTTATTAAGAGTTTTAAAATATTGCTTGGTCATCGCCGCATCCAGCGATGACCGGACGCCACGCCACTGTGGGCAATGTCTGATACACACGTATACAAGACTACGCTATTAAATTCTGTAGATCCTGCTTTGAGAGAAGGATTACATTTGTGACATTTTGAACGAAAACCCAGGGTTGCCACCTACATAACACGTTAAGGGAGGTCTATGGTTTTCCGAACGCATTCTATTTTTATATGAAAAGTTTTCCTTTTTCGTGTTAAAAGTATTACCTTTAAATTTTTCATGTTTTCCGTAAACCTTATCCTGAACAAGGTATTTCTTTTTGGGTATATTGCTATATGTTTCTTTTCCAGAATCTTTCCGAATACTATCGTAACTATCTCACTTCTCCACTAGTTCCTCTGGAGATGTTATATCACCCCATTGGTCCAAAAAATGGTCCCTAGAGTCTGGCGGAGCTCTTTTTTTGATCTGATCTGCTATCATAAGATCCCTTAATTGATCAAAAGTACTAATATTGAGACCTGAAATCCATCCATTAAAATAACTTTTCAACTCAAAGTAGAAGTCCTTCCATGTACTGTCTGCGGGTTTCTTATGTTTGCTAAATAACTGCCTAAACTTTTCAGAACTCAATTAAAACATTTTTAAGAGCACCGATTTCACATGCGCATAATTTTGAGATAATTCCTCTGTCTCTCTAGCTATTAAATTAGCAATCTCACTTGGCACAGACCCAATTAAATGCGTAACCCAGATATTTTCTTGAATTTTAGAAATGTTAACTGTCGTTAAAACAACGTTAGGAAAATATTTATGTCGTAATTATTCGGGTCAAACTTAGGAACTAACTTTTGTAATTCGAATTTAAGACTTTGCTCATTCGAAGCATTTAAACGTGAATCGCTAGTATCAACTTTATTTTCTATTCTTAATTTCGCAAGTTCGAACGCCCTCTCATTTTCTAACTGACTCTCTTTTTCCGCCTGTTCTTCTTTTCTAGTGTTTATAATTGTATTTAACATTTCTTTCACAAAATCCTCTTTGTAGCTAGGGCTATTTTCTATTAAAGCCCGTAAATCGGCGATTTTATGATTCGCCTCTACGGTTTCCCCCGATTCTTCAGCCAATATTTTTAAATCTTCTTTTTTTCCTTTCCGTAGGAAAGCCATGATCCTAACTTTTAATTTTAAAACTCCGAAATTACAACACAAACAACCGAAACAAATTCTGGTTCCTCGCCTACGGGAAATTCTTCACCAAAAAAAAAAAAAAAAAAAAAAAAAAACATATAAATAATATGGCAATAACATTCAAATAATAAATTTTCTTATCTAAAATAATAAACCTGTTCTGCTTATACCAGTTACGTATAACAATGTAACTGAATACCAATCTAGATACTTAACATAAATACCGGAATAAATACTTTACGTGAATACCAATCTAAATACTATACGTGATCCCGTTTCATTAATATTCTCATAGTTTACACTAAAATAAACATATCAATACAATATATATGAAAGAAATAATAATAAAATAAAACAATTTCCTAACTCAAGTTAATTGTCTACACTGGTAGCAGTTTTGAAAAAACAGAAATGAAAAAAAAATCGCATGCAGAGTTTTAAAGGTATTTCTTCACACAACCAAAGATAAATAAAAATAAAACAGGGTCATGACCACTTATTTAACTTCATAAATGAAAAAGAAAATAAATAAAACAGCACAAAATAATCAAAGTATAGTAGGATTAAAAATAAAATGTTTCAACACAAACAGAATGTTCGATAACCCAATTACGCTGCCCCTTTTTTTAACGTACTTAAAAATGAACACAAATTACACTGATGTTTTTAGAATATTTTCAATTATTTTGTTCTTAAACGGACGTTATTTTTTTACACTTTTAACAGCACTACTTTGATGATGTGTCAGCAATCTAGAATCGAAAGCAATTTTTTAACGATGAAACACATTTTCGTTTATTTAACATTTACGTTGACATTCTCTTAAATCACAGAAAATAATACTTCGAATTTGCTTTTCATTTCTGCTGTGGAATTTCGTTCTTATTTTTATTAAATAAAATTACATTTCTTCTGAATTCTGCTGTGAGAATCGAAGATTGATTATTTTTATACACAAGAAATAGCCAATTCTTCACGATTATTCCTGAAGACATGCACTTAAATCACAACAAATAATTTTCAATTTGTTCTGAAAATAGACCTTTCAGTAACAAATATAATAAATGACATCAATAAAGATTGCTGATATTTTTACACTCCGAATATACACATTTCACCACTGAGAACACGTTGGGATTCGAAGGATTCGGACGCCACCAGTTGAGCGCCATTGTAACGGGATGGCACACTTTAACAGAAATTGAAGAGATTTCTTGTAAGCACAAACAACATTTATTTCTTGACGCCACGAACATAAATACAAATAGACGACACGACATCAATATACAATCAGAAGTTTCACATATTTAAATATCACAAACACCACGGTAGGGTGTATTCAAATTTCCGCGCAACGGATGTGAACCCGGTATCCACCTTGGCTAGCTCATCACTACGTATTATGAAATTTATTCCGAGCGCAAGGAACCACGACCTTAGCGCCCTCTGGCCATAATTTACTGGCGTTATAGTATACTTTTTAACTTTTATTTTAATAATATGTGAAATCTATGCAATCGAACGGATTATTCATGAAGACATGCACTTAAATCACAACAAATAATTTTCAATTTGTTCTGAAAATCGACTTTTCAGTAACAAATATAATAAATGACATCAATAAAGATTGCTGATATTTTTACACTCCGAATATACACATTTCACCACTGAGAACACGTTGGGATTCGAAGGATTCGGACGCCACGAGTTGAGCGCCATTGTAACGGGATGGCACACTTTAACAGAAATTGAAGAGATTTCTTGTAAGCACAAACAACATTTATTTCTTGGCGCCATGAACATAAATACAAATAGACGACACGACATCAATATACAATCAGAAGTTTCACATATTTAAATATCACAAACACCACGGTAGGGTGTATTCAAATTTCTGCGCAACGGATGTGAATCCGGTATCCATCTTGGCTACCTCATCACTACGTATTATGAAATTTATTCCGAGCGCAAGGAACCACGACCTTAGCGCCCTCTGGCCATAATTTACTGGCGTTACAGTATACTTTTTAACTTTTATTTTAATAATATGTGAAATCTATGCAATCGAAGTACCTAACATATTTTCTGAAATGTTTTTGAGACATAATAAAATAATTCTCCTAATGCACTGTCCATTAAAATAACCTGATGCAATGCAAAAGTATTTGAAATCCTTAATTTTTTAAGATTCCATACATATGAGATTTATTCATCAGAATCTCGGGATGGTTGATAATATATTAAAACGTTTTAGAAATATATTGAACAAAATTTCGTTCGTGAAACATTCCTGCTAACACTAGACAATATTTATATATTTTGGCGAGTACTAAGTGTTCAAATAATGTGCAAGTTAAGAATATTTGATATTTGATAATTAAATATTTTTAGAAGATATACTTTTTGTTGTGAAACAAAATATCTATTATTTATATTGTCTTAATTTTAACGAAAAACATAGCATAAGAATGTTTTTTTTTTTTTTTTTTTTTTTTTTTTTTTTTTTTTTTTTTTTTTTAATCTTCGAAAAAAATGACAAGAGCAAGAAGGGCGCCCGACACAGAAGGCTTTCCTAAAAATGAAATTTTGAATTTCAAAGGAAAACATAATCATCGAATCAAACTGACAAAAAAAAAAGGTCCAGTTCCTGAGACTATTTTTAAATACCGTGTTCCAACCAAGTGAAAATAAACTGAATATTTAAAAAAAGAAATCTTTAAGCTTAGATAATTTTCTGTCATTTCTTAACCCATTTTATGAAGAGTATAAAATGTATATAACATTAAAATTCATGTATAAACACCTACAGATACACGTGCTACACACTTTCTAAAAACAAATTTTCGCTTTTTCTGCTAAAATGTAGTCTATTCCATCTGTATTTAAATTTTTTGAAATATCTTAGAAATTAATCACGGGAGAATAAATTAAATTAGATTTAATTTAATTATATTATGAATAATGTGAACTATAGATATTTTTGCAATTTACCATTCTCTTTTTTAACAGTCTGTGGACATCAGGTTTTTTTAGCAGAACTTCTAAATAATTAGATAGTGAAGTTTTTGATTTGTTTTTGATTGAATTGTTTTTTGATAAACTGATTGCGATAGAAAAGTGTTGTATAAATTATACATAGAGCGAATCAAAGACAGAAACCTTCAAAAAAAAAAAAAAAAAAAAAAAAAAAAAAAAAAAAAAAAAAAAGCCTAAAAATAAAAAGAAACATTTTTTAAAACAAAAATATGACAAAAATGTAACTGGTATTTGCTTTTTTTATAAACTAGAGGGATTAGCTCCCAACAAGCTATGCTCGCCTACACCCGTTTAGTTTAGACATAGCCGACTCTAAAAACACGCTAAATTGATCGGCTTTTGATACGGAAGCTTGAATGATAATTTAAAAAAAACAAACAAACAAAAAAAAAAAACAGTCGTGAACTTCCTGGAAATGGGTTTCCATTGATTTCCCTTTGATTGAGAATTTTAAGGCCGAATCAATTGCTGTTGAAATACGTAATGGCTGTTTTAGTTTTTGTTTAAATAAGACCAGTTAAACATTTGAAAATAAGCTAATATAAAATGAGCTAAGTAAACAGTGTCTTTGTCTCCATGTATTTTTTAACAACGCTATAACAAAATTGTTTTAAACAAATATTTTAAATATATCGTTTTTAATCTGACGTAATTTTCAACAAAGTTTTCTTTCTCCTTTTTAATATTTGAGTGAAAATGCTTTTGTTATTAGAAATTAAATATCATTATTTCCGCTTCCTTAGAAAAGGTAGCAATAGTTAAAATGATTATATCAAAATATGAAATAAATATCTCGCGTAAATATATTTTTTAATTTAATCTCTTTGGCAATATTAATGGCAATATCTAATGGCAATATATTTGGCAATATCTAATGGCAATATTTGGCCATTTTAAATGTAATTTATTTTCTCCCATTCACTGCGTTTAACGGATATTAACGGATTTATTATTTTAATGTTTTCTTTCTCTTTTTAAGATTAACATAAAAAAAAAATTGTTGTTAGAACGGAAATTTTATTATTTGTGCTGTATTAAACAATAGTTAAAAAGATCATCTCGAAATATGAAATAAATGTCTAGTGTAAATTTATTTTTAAATTTAAACTCTTTGGCAATATTATTATTTAGGCATTTCAAATATGACGTAATTTCCCCCATTTGCTTTTTTTTTATCACATATTAATGTAAATACTATATTCAAGTTTTCTTTCTTTTTTAATATTCACGCGTAAACGAAATTTCACAGCTTAATTTTCAGTATTTTCCCGCTTTCACGCGTAATTATATGATTCTAATTTTAAAGTATTTTTTTATGTTTTTAATATTCGTCTGTAAATATTTTTTTTTATTGAAATAAAATATTATTATTTGCGCTCTTTTTAGAATTGGCAACAATTTAAAATATTAACCTTTTCTAAAATATGAAGAAAAAAAATATCTCTTGAAATGATGAAAATTCGAATTAAAAAAAGAAAAAAAACCACAAAAATGAGTCAAATAAATAAATAAATAAATAAATGCTGTCGACACACCGCAAGTTCGTAATGTGTATCCTTAGAAAAAAAATTATTAAAGTCCTATGCAAATTTTTGGCTGCTATAAAACAGTTTTAACGGAACGATTTTGACCAACTTTAACATTAAACATCTCTTAAAATATTTCCTGGATTTAAAAAGTCTACAGAAACGTGTTTATGAAACTTTTATGTATAATACTACATATTTTCACATTTTTCCATGCAGTAGTTTTCTCAGCATTAGGGAAGAAAGACCTCTGGCCACAAAATAGTCATTTATGGCAGCGGTGACAGCGGTAGTTAGTTTTTTTTTTTAGAATAGAGAGATATGTAATCATTAATAAACTTAATAAACATTAAGATATGAAAAGTTTCTATATACTTGGAAAACTGGGGATTTCCGATAGAATAAATTTCTTCAATAATAATTAGAATTAAGAGCAACACCCAACGCATGGAATACTTCTGAAAATAAATGTTTCAACTTTCTTCGCTCAACTTCCCCCTCCTAATTTACATTAAAATAGAAAGCAAACGGAAATTTTTTATCAAATGAAGCAAAACAGAACTTTCTGTTTGAGAAATGACCGAAAAAAAAATAAAGAACGAAAAGTGGAAAAATGCAAAGAGAAATAATAAAAATAGGGATAAAAAGCAGTATTTAAATGTTGTTGAGATTCTTAACCGACCTGGAAATGCTTTACTTTAAATTAAACTCTTTAGCATCAATGAATTATAGATACGTCGTCGGTTAACAGTGATAATAAAATCTCGGGAGTCTGTGAGAATTTTAAAAATACAGTTTTTTAAGCGAAACACACTCTGCACAAAAAGTACTAAATACTTCTATATGAAAACACAAGACATTATTTCATTTGATGAAATAATTTCTACTTAATTTTTTGTACACATATTAGTAATAATTAAAATCTGTATAATATTAAAATTTAAACAGATACACATTTTACACATACAAAGGCCATTGTTTCAAAATGTAATACGATTTCTCTAAAGTTTGTCAAATTTACGGTGTATTTCTCATTTTATATTGAATTTAAATTGCTGAATATACGCAAAGTAACGAATGATTATTATGCTTTTATGAAAACACAAATCTGCTTTGAATAAATTGAATTATTAACTTTAATTTAAGTAAAGTGTGTCTCTGTCAAAGTTAGTTTATTTATGTCAAATGATTAAAAACTAAATGAGTTGTCAAAAGTACTTAAATGTGACAATGCATTTTATGCTACTTCTTGCTAATTTTATTAATTTAATTGTTGTCTTTTTTAAAAATAATTATGACCTTAAGGGGTCTCAGGACTCTTAAAATTGGAAGAAAATGAAAAAAAAAGGACTATTTTCAACATTGAATATTTTAAAATGTATTTGATATTAAGACACAATTTTAATTGGGAATGAAAGATACAGATATGTTCTTTCATTTCAAATATTTGAAAAATTGCTAGATGCATAATTAGTATTTAAAGGGGGGCTCAAAACTGTCAGGCATTTGACGAGCAGAAAATCTGCATAACAGCTTATGCGCACGATTACAAAATAAATTTTGCAACTAGAATGAAAATGTAGGTGCTTACTTATACCTCAGATTATGATAATTACATTGAACCTGAATAACTTTGTATTTTAAGCATTTTTTGTATTTTTAATACAAAGTTGTATTTAGCTAATGCAAAATTTAGAAAATTTCAACAATATAAACCCATAAAAAAATTTTTTCTTTTTACAATAAAAAGGAAATTTTAGATTCAGTTTATACAGACTAACATGAAGCATATGTTTTGAAAATTTCAGGAAAAAATATTCATAAGTTTTTGAGATATCGTGCGCGTTATGCGCAAAAACGTCATTTGGAGAAAAATGACTTCAAAATTTTGGAAACACCGCTTCAGCTATTGAGCGAGTATAATTCTAAATTCCATAACATTTGTTCTAATGGGAATTTCAAGATAACAATTATATCAAAATGTTCAGAAAACATAGAAGTTTAACATAAAAAAATAAAATTTCGAAAATTTTAGAGCTTTAAGAGTCCTGAGACGCCTTAATATAATTAAATAAAGAATCATTTAACATTCATAAGTCAAACATTTGTAATTTGCACAATTAAATAGCGAGAATTAACAAATATATGACCAAAACAATATTAATTTTACAAAATAATGTTTATTAACGCATGTTCTACGCATCTATAACATAAAATTATTTTTTTAATATTTAGATATTGCTCGAACGTGGTAGGTGTTCCTGGAATATAAGAACTACATTAATGTCTACCTTGTTTTTTTAGGTCAATTAAACATAATGTGGTCCAGAAAAATGATTTAAAGAAATATTTATTTTTTCTACGTGGTTATTTATTATCTGCTTTTAACTAAATATTTGGAAGATAAATGTAATTTTCTTCAATCAATAAAATGTTTTATCACTCTGTTCTGTCCCTTTCCAACTTTAGATACGAGTCATTGTCACTGCGCTTATTTATCTAGCAATAGTTATAATCGTACTTTGGAAAATTCACTCTAATGTTTAAAAATTACATATTTGCTAAAATCGATAAACGCTAAACTTTCATACACATTTTATGACTCATTTTTAAACGACAAGACATAAAATTATCAGGGGTGATTATTGAAGTAATTTACAGTCGAACGACATTTTTATTTCAAATGAAAATCAAATTTCAAAGTAATTGCTTAAAAGGCGCAAAGGCCAACATAGTGAAAAAGATTCCATGCCGGGACTCAAATCCGGGCCATTAGTGTAGCGCACTGACCTTCTACCGACTAAACCACATGGAACGATACAAAGCCTGGAAAATTTCTCACTATTATATGTTGGCAAGTCTACAGACGCAGCACAAGATTACTCTCTCTTTACTCAAGATTATGCCTCTTAAGCAATTATTTTGGAATTTGATTTTCGTTTGAAATATTGTAGGCAAGTCGAATGTTTCTCTCTGGAATAATTCCCATGTATTAATATAGTTTCTATCGATGCTGGATTTAATTAAATTTCGTGTTTGCTCCATGTCTGCGACTCTCGATAAATATTCCATCTTGTGCTGCGTTTGTAGCCTTGCCAACATATAATAGTGAGACATTTTCCAGGCTGGGCATCGTTCCATGTGGTTAAGTCGGTAGGATGTCAGTGCGCTATACTGATGGCCCGGTTTCGAGTCCCGGAATGGAATCTTTTTCACTTTGTTGACCCTTTGCGCTTCTTAAGCAATTACTTCGAAATTTGATTTTCATTTGAAATATTGTACACTATGACGCAAAAGTTTAGACAATGACGTCATTCAGCTTTAAAATGTAGAATTATGACGTCAGAATTACAAAAACCTGTAAATATATTCAAAAACTGATTTAAAATGCTATGTACAAAAGACAGTCGTTTTATTTGCTATAATACTAATTTTTTTCATAAAAATTCAAATGTGCTTGTCGCAAAAGTTTAGACACTATTCTAAATTTCTTTGAATATTCGCTGGCATATGCAAATTTAGAATCGATGATGTCACAAATTTGGAGTACTTAAGTTCTGCAAACGATTGCGCTTCATAGTCGACATGCCGAGAGGTAAAGAAATTCAAGTGAATGAGGTTTCAAGGAGTTGGCAGTTGAAAGGTGAAGGGAAGAGCGTTTCTGAAATTTCTGCTATTATTAATAGGTCAAAAAAATCTATTTATCGAGTTTTATCGAGTGGTTCCGAATATAAAGCAAAATGTCGGTCTGGGAGGTCACGTGTGACAAATGTACGAGAGGATCGCCTGATACAAAGACTAGCGAGTACTCAACAAATGAGCGTACGTGGAGTTCAAAGCTCATCGGGACTCTCCGTATCAAAGGATACGATTCGTAGACGAATTTTGGAAAAAGGAACAATCGTTTATAGCAAAATGCAGAAGAAACCAGCTCTGAAACCATATCATAAGTTACAAAGACTTATGTGGGCTCGAAAGCATATGTCATATGGAGAGAAATGGCAGTCAGTCATATTTAGCGATGAAAAAAAGTGGAATCTGGATGGTCCAGATGGTTGTTTATCGTATTGGCATGATTTGCGGAAGGAACCTCGACGTTTTTTTAGTCGCAGACAAGGAGGGGGCTCGGTGATGGTTTGGGCAGCCTTTTGCTATAATGGACAAGTATCTCTGACCTTCACCAGTGGTCGTCAAACTTCACAGCATTATACACAAACATTAGAAGAAAACCTACTGCCATTTGCTGAGCTTCTAGGGGGTCCTCAGTGGAAATTTCAGCAAGACAATGCTTCAATTCACACTGCAAAACATTCAAAATCTTGGTTTAATTCCCATAATATAAGAGTTCTCGACTGGCCAGCATGTAGCCCAGATCTTAACCCTATAGAAAACCTTTGGAGCATCATGTGTCGCAAAGTTTATAGCAACGCTAGACAATACTCTTCTGAAAAGGAACTTAAGACATCTATTGACAATGCATGGTACGATATCGATCCACAAACTATGCAAGATTTAGTTTCTTCCATGCAATCTCGTGTATATGACGTAATACATAAGCATGGATGCGCAACCAGGTTTTAAAAATTGTTTATTTCGATTTTATTTAATTTGTGTCTAAACTTTTGAGACAGCAGTTTATTTTTGTTACCATTTAATTTATTGCAATATGCACAATTCCACTTTTCTTTGTTATAAATATTGTTTATATGTACAGCACATTAATTTCAAGCAGTGATTTGAAAATTGAATAAATATTTTTCAAAGTATGTAAGAATATCTTCATTGTCTAAACTTTTGCGTCATAGTGTATGCAAGGCGAATGTTTCTCTCTGGAATAATTTCCATGTATTAATATAGTTTCTATCGACATTTTTATTTTTCTATAAATAATTTACTTATTAATTTATAAGCGTTTTTTGTCACGCGACGACCGGTTTTTGTTAAATAAATTCCCTATAATATTCTCACTACACTATCAAAATTTTTAAATAAATATTCTATTTCAATGTCCAAACAATTCTCTTACAATATTCTCAATAAATTACTTGTTAAGTTATTAAGCGTTATTTGTCTCGTAACGACAGGTTTTTCTCCTTTTCTGCACTGTCGCGTAGGGAAATGTGGTTGAAATTTCTGGCTTTGACAGCATTTTTGAAATATACTTTGCATTTACCAAAAAATGGGAAACGCTATTCGGTTACGTACTTTTTGAATAAGAACTCCTGTCAATTTCACGCGTTTCCGAACAAAAGTGAATTTAGAAATGTGTCAAAAAGTGGATCCTTTGGATTTGAGAACAGTCTAGCATTTTTTCAGATTATCTAAAGCTTAATATAGCCTCCAAAAGGCAATATTCTTACTTGACACTGAGTTAGGAATATTATATTTGTTATGAGGATATCAGGATGCCAACCTTAATGTCAACGACAGCCTGTTTTTCTTCTAGAAATTCTTATGTCTCCTTAAGCATTGTGTTATCTAGAAACTGCATTGGGGAAAAAGTAATGAATATATAGTCTATAATAAGAATATTTGTTAAAAAAAAAGAAGAAATAAAAACATAATTTTGAAAACTGTTTATTAAGCTTTGTTCTGCATTGTTCGAAACATTTAATACTTCAAACTAAAAAAATTAGTCTTTTGTAATGTCTTAGAAAGTAATACGAAAAATAGAGCTTGTTTTTTTAACACTCTGTCTGTACATCAGATTTATTCAGCATAATTTAGAAATTACTAGACAAGTAAATAAAAATTGCGGTCCATATATGGGGCACTCTCACAATCTTTTGACTTTCGGGAATAAAAATTTGGTGAAATTAAACTTGCTAAAACTACATTTTAATCTGATAGACTTACAATCAATTTTTTCCATTACCGTCCCTTTTTTCCTATACCATCCCCTTTGTTTCCTTCCGTCCCTTCTTTAACACCCCTTTAAGGACAATGTTAAAAAACTAAAAAAATTAGTCTTTCGTAATGGCTTAGAAAGTAATACGAAAAATAGAGTTTATTTTTTTAACAATCTGTCTGTACATCAGATTTATTCAGCATATATTAGAAATAAGTAGACAAGTAAATAAAAATTGCGGTCCATATATGGGGCATTCTCACAATATTTGACTTTCGGGAATAAAAATCTGGTGAAATTAAACTTGCTAAAATAACATTTTATTCTGAGAGACGAATACCTTAATGATTCAAAATAAAGAAAATATGGTCAGCAGCAAAAAAAAAAAAAAAAAAAAAAAAAAAAAAAAAAAACTGAGGTGTAAGTTAAACTTGCGAGTTTAATTTTCCTTACCCTTTTACCACCATAACTTTCTATTTTCTTCTAAATTTTTACGTATAATGAATTTGCGTAGTATCCACAGGACATTCAAATAATAGATAATAACAAAGAAATAATAACAATATAGTATTTTTAGTACAGAATTTTGGTATAACATTGTCCTTAAAGGGGTGTTAAAGAAGGGACGGAAGGAAAAAAAAGGGATGGTATAGGAAAAAGGGACGGTAATGGAAAAAAAAAGGATCGTAAGGATGGGACGATAAGGAAAATTACCACTATTTTTAGGCAAATCATGTTAAGACTAAGTAATAGCCA
Organism: Maratus speciosus; assembly: GCA_963932465.1. Lineage (NCBI taxonomy): Eukaryota > Metazoa > Arthropoda > Arachnida > Araneae > Salticidae > Maratus > Maratus speciosus. The sequence goes on from OZ010799.1 coordinate 286,258,725, forward strand.
CAATGTTCATTGATTTTTAGAAATAGTTATTTACATTCGACTAAATAATAAAAAAATTAATTTACCTCGAAAAGTGAAGGAATAAACCTTGGGGAATGTAAGACTACCAATAAAGCCAGGATGCTTGAAACTGATATTTAAATGCTACAGTTAATTTCCTGTAATAATTTTAGACATTTTGGCTCTAGCATACTTCGGCATGAGAAAAAACTGACACAAGAAAAATTCTGTGGCTGCATCTGAAGTGATTTTCTATATTAGTTTAGCAAGAGGAATGGTAAGGAATCTAAAACCATGGGACAGAGTTAAAAAATAATAATATCAACCGTAAAAATGTGTGCAGGTTAATTTTTTGCAACATATTTCTATAAAACAATTGGCCCAGTTTCGGAAAAAATTACATCGAATTACTTTTATTGAAACAATTTTATACAGACAGCACCAAAATTAAAAATCAGCATCAGGGACACGGGACGATATAGGACTTTTCTTGGTATTTGGACCCCCAACATCGTACAAAACTTATTCATCTCGTTAATATTGTTATGCAATCGTGCAATGCCATGATCCCCAGTATATGAAATAAACAAAACACAAGAATATGTACTAAAATAAAAATTATTATTCAGGGACTTAAAAGTCAAAAGATTGTAAGAATGCCCCATATCATGAAAAAAGAAGATGTTGTTTATAATAAATATTTCAAAAAGAAATCAATACAACATATTTTGTTAATGATGATTGTCCAGAAGTTATGAAATGTAAAGAGAAAGATTTTTTTAATCAAGAAATATGTTTATTTTAATTTGAATAAAAATATTTTGTTTTAAATAAAAAATAAGTTTTATTACTTAAAAAAAACTGGATGAAAAATTTCATGTTAGAAGAAAAGATAAATAAGAGAACTTTGCTGTCACTATAAGGTAAAAGAGAGTTTTTCAAAACAGGTGTGCTACAGCTTGTGAGCATGAAATCGTAAAATTCATAACAAAAATTCGGAGTAGAATCTTTTTGAACAAATAAACCAATGCAGAGTAATCAGTAGTGCTTACGATGGTTTTTATGCCTCAGTTCACCTACAACCAAAAATTATCAGTTGATTTATCTTGATTCGTTGATGTTAAGCAAGTGGAATTTGTAAAGCAAATTCCGAAGCATTGGAATTGGTAGTCAAGCAAACTGAGCGTAATGGAAGAAAAAAGGCTCCAGAGCCTTGCATTTATTTTTCTTTCTTTATACAAGGTGATTCATAAATCTCGAAACAATAGGCTATCGCCTTAATTAATGCCCCTAGACACATACTTCCAATTGCAAAGTTTCATAAAAAAAAGGTGGAAATTTTGATGAGATGAGTTACAACCCCATGGGAGGTCTATTTGAGATAATACAAAAATTAATTTTTTATACGGTCCACGTAGGGTAAAATTTTCAATTAGGAATTTTTTTCATTCAAGAAACAGTGTTACTTTAAAAGTTCCAGGACACATGTAAAAAATATATATTTATTGAGATAATTATTTTGATATTTATTTAATATATATTTAATTATATTTTTATGTTTTTTGTGATTATTAACCATATAATTTGAAAATAAAATCACATCCTAAAATTTCTTAGAAAGTTTAAAATTTTAAAAATCATTATAATTTTTTTTTTAATTGTGGTAATTTAAAATCGTTATTACTCGAAATATCGAATTTCAAACTTTTTTTCATTTAATTAAAGAGGAAAATATAATTTTAATTTTATTTCAGTGATTTTTTATACATTAATACTAAAAATATTAAAAACACACACAAAAAAAAAAAAAAAAAAAAAAGTTGTAGCTTATTTAAAAAAAAAAAAAAAAAAAAAAAAAAAAAAACTTATTTTCATAAATAAATATATTTTCAAATTTCTCTAAACAAAATTAATGTAAAATAATCAAAAAGGTCAGTTTGCATTCTTTTCTTTTTAGGGTTTCGTTCATCTGACGAAACCCTATTCGTCTCGCTCCTCTGTCTGTCTGTGCGTCTGTCTGTCTGTCCATCACAGAGCTCGTTCTCAGAAACTATACATGTTGGAAATTTTGGGTACTTATAGCTGAACACCTCACATTATACGACAAATCATAAAATTTTGAAAAAGTCGTACATTTAACCCTTTGGGCTCCCGCATGTGTATTTCAAACAATTCTTTCTAAGTGAGCTCCTCATTATGTTGGAGACATGAAATTTTGGGTACTTATAGCTGAACACCCTCACATCATACGACAAATGATAAAATTTTGAAAAAGTTGTACATTTAACCCTTTGGGCTCCCGCATGTGTATTTTAAACAATTCTTTCTAAGTGAACTCTTAATTAATTTGGAGGCGTGAAATTTTGCATACTTATAGCTGGCACTTCACATCAAAAGACAAATCATAAAATTTTGAAAATGTCGTACGTTTAACCCTTTGGGGTCCCACATGTGTATTTTAAACAATTCTTTGTAAGTGAGCCCCTGATTATGTTGGAGACATGAAATTTTGGGTATTTATAGCTGAACACCTCACACCATACGACAAATGATAAAATTTTGAAAAAGTTGTACATTTAACCCTTTGCCTCCCACATGTGTATTTTAAACAATTCTTTCTAAATGAGCTCCTAATTAATTTGGAGGCGTGAAATTTTGCATACTTATAGCTGAACACCTCACATCATACGACAAATGATAAAATTTTGAAAAAGTCGTACATTTAACCCTTTGGGCTCCCGCATGTGTATTTTAAACAACTATTTCTAAGTGAGCTCCTTATTAGTTTGGAGGCGTGAAAATTTGCATACTTATAGCTGAACACCTCACATCCAACGACAAATCATAAAATTTTGAAAAAGTCGTGCATTTAACCCTTTGGGGTCCCACACGTGTATTTTAAACAATTCTTTCTATGTGAGCCCCTAATTATGTTGGAGACATGATATTTTAAGTACTTATAGCTGAACACCTCACATCATACGACAAATGATAAAATTTTCGAAAAGTCGTACATTTAACCCTTTGGGGTCCCGCATGTGTATTTTAAACAATTCTTTCTAAGTGAGCTCCTAATTAGTTTGGAGACGTGAAATTTTGCATACTTATAGCTGAACACCTCACATCAAAGGACAAATCATAAATTTTTGAAAAAGTCGTATATTTAACCCTCTGGGCTCTAACTTGTATATTTTAAACTTTTTTTTTTTTTTCTGAGCCCCTAATTACGTTGGAGACCTGAAATTTTGGGTACTTATAACTGAACCCCTCACATCATACGACAAATGATAAAATTTTGAAAAAGTCGAACATTTAACCCTTTGGGCTCCCGCATGTGTATTTTAAACAATTCTTTCTAATTGAGCTCCTAATTAGTTTGGAGAAGTGAAATTTTGCATAGTTATAGCTGAACACCTCACATCAAACGACAAATCATAAAATTTTGAAAAAGTCGTACATTTAACCCTTTGGGCTTCCGCATGTGTATTTTAAACAATTCTTTCTAAGTGAGCTCCTGATTAGATTGGAGGCGTGAAATTTTGCATACTTATAGCTGAACACCTCACATCAAACGACTAATCATAAAATTTTGAAAATGTCGTACGTTTAACCCTTTGGGGTCCCACATGTGTATTTTAAACAATTCTTTCAAAGTGAGCCCCTAATTATGTTGGAGACATGAAATTTTGGGTACTTATAGCTGAACACCTCACATTATACGAAAAATGATAAAATTTTGGAAAAGTCGTACATTTAACTCTTCGGGGTCCCACATGTATATTTTAAACAATTCTTTCTAAGTGAGCCCCTAATTAGGTTGGAGGCGTGAAATTTTGCATCCTTATAGCTGAACACCTCACATCAAACTACAAATCATAAAATTTTGAAAAAGTCGTACATGTAACCCTTTGTGCTCCCACATGTGCATTTTAAACAATTGTTTCTAAGTGTGTCCCTATTTAGGTTGGAGGCGTGAAATTTTGCATGCTTATAGCTCAACACCTCAAATCTAACGTCAAATAATAAATTTTGAAAAAGTTTTATGTTTAACCCTTTCAACTCCAGCTTGTGTATTTTAAGCCATTCTTTTCAAGTGATCCCTAATTAAATTGGAGATTTGAAATTTTGCATACTTATTGCAGAACACGTGAGGCCAGGTGACAAATCATAAAATCTTGAAAAAGTCTTACGTTTAACCCTTTGAGCTAAAACATATGTATTTGAAGCAATTCTTTCTAAGAGAGCTCCTAAATAAGTTGGTGACATGAAATTTTGCATACGTATAGCTGAATGCCTCAGACCACACGACAAATCATAAAATTTTCAAAAAGTCTTTTATTATTTACATTCTGGGCTCTAACTTGTGCATTTTAAGCAATTTTTCTAACCTCCGCCCTTTATACCCGGGGAGAAATTTTCTAACTTTTGCCGACACCCCTTTGACCATTCTTTCCTATTATGCACCATAGCCTTACATATTTTAGTTCCATTTTTTCCGCCAGGTGCGCCAACTTATCTTTGGTGCTATGGGCCCAATCCCTCGACTAATATATCTACAGATAGTATGAAAAACGGATTTTTGTTCGGATACAGGTTTGTTTAGAATCAAGTGCGCCCCTGGTTGTGAAATGTGGAATTAACAGATTTTTCAAAAGTATAAAGTGTTTTGAAAGGAATATTAAACGAAACCCTCTGTGCGATCTGCGATCAGACTTACCCACTTGTTTAACAATTCTTGACTGAAAAATGTAAATTAATAATTTAAATTAAATTAATTTTAAATTTAATTACGCATTTAAATTAATAAATTTAAATTAATAATTTAAAATGCATTTAAAGTTTTAAACAAAGATTGGCTCCTAATAAAATGTTTAAATGCTTTTTAAAAAATTGCAGGTGAGTATGTAACTCTTTCCTGTAGCTTAAACTTCAGATTTAGTTTAACTTTTCCTCTTTCCACCTTCTTTCTGTACTCTTTAAAACAAGGTTTTTTCTAACATACCGATTAAGAGTGTTTTTATAAATTTAACCCTCATAACTTGAGGTTTTATATCCTCTCGGCGAGCGGTTAAAAAAAGTCTGTATTCTGGGGCCGGTCCAGTCTCGACCGGGTCTAATATATTTTTCATACCGAACCGGGACTGGCTTCCTTTCTTCCTAGGTCTGCACGGGGTGAAATTTTCAGTCCCGGTCTCGACTCAACCCGTATTAAAATCATTCTATCCGAATCACCTAATCTGTGCAAAAATCAATAAAGTTTGGCTCAATCCAAAAAAATTACAAAAAATGCATATATTTTTTAATCGCCATTACAATTAAAACATATTACCATTTGCAATTAAACTAGCCTATTGATTTGATATTTATGAATCACCCTGTATAATCTACATTCACTAAAACATTCACTTTAAAATACGGAAATCACTAAAAAGCTACATTACAAATTTTAAAATCACGACCGCGATACCCACTTTCAGCAGTAAATAAGAATGAGTAATTGCAGCGAATCAGAGAGCCCTAAAATTTAGAATGAGAAAAGTCAACACGAGAAAGCGGAGGTCAGAGAACTATAAGATGAATATTCACTGGCGAATTTGACGTCCAACTCCAGCAGACAATGATATTACAAGAACTCAACGTATTACTTTCCGCGATTTCGTATTTACTTAAAGGAAAAAATCATTTTCGAAATTTGCGGTATAGATTGGGAATTTCTAAAAAAAAAAAGAAATTCCTGATATATGGTTTTTCGATGCAAATTTGTTAAAACTACCACCTGCCAATTTAGTTGCTTATGACAGTAATATTTAAATTTGTTATTCATTTGGAAATGCAGGTAGGTTATATGGTCCACAATTAATAAACTTAAATTTATTAATATCATATTATACATGCATTATTCGTCGCATGAGGAAATTATTGCTGTTCTCAGTAATGGATAATGTGCATTGAATTGGAAAATTGAATTAACGAAAACATTTTAAAAGCACTTAAATGTTTTGCGTTTTATTGCCGAAGATACGCTATTTCATTATATAAAATTTATATTAAGATTATTTCGTTAATATTTAGATACAAGAACGTTCTCGCACTTATGTTTCAACACATTAGACATAATAACCTTAAATGCATTAGTATTGCACCATGTAAGATCTATAATTGGACAATTGTTTTGTAAATGAAGAAAGACTGTCCAAGAAATGTTTCAAAATGTCCAAGTTTATTTATCATAATCACAAGAAACTAAAATGAAAGGGAATACAGTGACAGTCTCAAGCATCCACCGGGAATTTAATTGCTTGTGGAAGTGATACGTAAATTTATTTTTCATTTGTCAAGCAGGTAGCCAGCTATAGGCATAGTATTGTTTTTATTTGGAGACAGTTGCATGATAATTACTTTTAAGATATTCGTTTATACAGACTTTACTAAATAGTGGCCGTGAATAAAGATAACCAGGTTCTTTTTAAAATACGAAGAATTTATTGAAAAGCCTTTGGAGATGAGAGGCCCCTCAGGCAGGACTTAGTACAAGACCAGAAGCTAGCGAGAGTTTAGTGAATATCACATGCATAGGAGCAAATTTAATTATCGCCAATGCATTCGCCACAATGGGTACAATACATGTATTTTGGCGCACTTCTCTGAAAAGTTTGTTTTACATGAACTGTGCTATTTTGGCATAATTAACGCGCACTTTTTGGATTCAAGCTGCATGTAGACGTATTTTAAGTCAAGAAAATAGCTCATGAAGGGAATTTTTTTAATCGCGGTTTAGCAAACCAAATAAGAAAACGTTTATATGTTTTTGACTAGCGAGCAAAACTGAAAATGGATAGCGGCTTTCATCGAATACCAAATATTATCATGAAAAGATCTGGTTCACGATCAAAACTAAAAATCATGGCAGATTGTTTCCAACAGTTAATTTTGTGATGGGGGTCTTATATCTATTACGAAAATAAGAAAAGGGAATGTATATGTATGATAAAGGATAATTTATCGGTATCTTGAAATGTAATTACGCTTATATTAAATAGGGGACATATTACCTATATGAAAAGGGAGGGGGGGGGGGGTTCTTTAACTTATTATAAGATAAGAAAGGTGAATATAACTATGATAAATGAGAGCTTAATATATATGATTCGATATCATATATTTCTATGCCCATGATTGGCACACTTGCCTTATAAATGTGGAAAAAGGTAATTGAAGCAATGCGGACAATAAACAAATATTTACATTCTGCTTTTTAATCACACCATGCACATAAGACATGCAGCAGAATTTCGAGATAACTTTACAACTAAACAATTTGTTGTCGACAGTACTGATTAAGAAAAGGAGTTGTTCCATATGTTAGACATCGGCGCTGTCGCAGAATCAAACTTATATACAACCTCTAAGAATAATAAGAGTCAATAAATAAGTTCAAAATGTAAACACTTTGACATTCATGATTGTAAAAGAAATTATTTTAAAACAACATTGTCGACAGTACTGATTAAGAAAATGAGTTCATCTATGTGTTAGAGATCGGCGCTGTCGCAGAATCAAATTTATATACAACCTCTAAGAATAATAAGAGTCAATAAATAAGTACAAAATGTAAACACTTTGATATTCGTGATTGAAAAAGAAATTATGTTAAAACAACATTGTCGACAGTACTGATTGAGAAAATGAGTTGTTCCATGTGTTAGATATCGGCGCTGTCACAGAATCTAATTTATATACAACCTCTAAGAATAATAAGAGTCAATAAATAAGTACAAAATGTAAACACATTGACATTCATGATTGAAAATAAAATATGTTAAAACAAAATATAAAGTTATTTTTATTAAGTTTCTAAATGATTTAAAAAGAATAATCTTTTTAAATAACGTAATTTGTAGTATTTAAAAATAATTGTAAATTGATAAATTATGGGAGGATCTAGTTTTTCATCAATAGAATTTGTTTCAATTTTAAGAATAAAACTCATTTCTGGAATACAGGTCATAATTATTTATTTCATTGAATTATAATCCCATTTTTACTTGAATAATTTGCATTAAAGAGAGGTTCAAATGCGTAATCAAATCAAGCATTAGAATACTTACTGTTATTTAATAAAAAGAAAAGAAAAGAAACTAAATAAAAGAAAAATAGAAAGGAAAACGAAGAAAACTCGCAACGCATGACCGAATAAATAACGTTTTTTTTTTTTTTTTTTTCTCATCTTGAATTTGAATGTGAAAGCAACACAGAATAATCAGATCACACGCATGTTTGAGAAAATATCTGAGTAAATTAAAATAACTAAGCTTTCCTGTCTAGTGCTGCAAATAATATGGATTATTTAAATTAGCATGAGAGGAAAAACTTATTTCAATCTAAACTGATCTTTGGTTAACTCTCAAGAAACTGTAATAACTACCCTAAAGAAGGGAATAGTTAAAAAAATTAATACTTACCCAGACATATATATAGCTAGGCGTGGGAACGCAGTATCTAAAAAGGAATTTTCTCTTTACCGCTTATTTTCACAATCAATAATGAAATTTTCGTTATTGATTTACTGCTTACATTTTATTTATTAATGTAACCTTTGAAATTTATGATCTACATATTTTCAAGAAGATTCTGCAAATTTAATAAAATAATTCTCCGTGTTCAAAACTGTAGAATGTAACATGAACAATAGGCAGTTATTTGATATTCTCGAATTTAATATCCAATACATATCAGACGTATTCAGAAAGATTTAGAGATAATTTTACTTGTAAATAAAGTGTGTTGTAAATATACTGATTAAGAATGAATGATGCTGTTTGTGTTAGACATTGATGTTATACCAGGAACACAGATACACGTGGGCACATAGAATAAAAGGAAATTTTATTTTAATCTTTTATCTTACGTTGCATTTTATTCTTTTGTATTTTGTTTATCTTTTTTATTATAATGAAATCTTTGAAATTCATTTACTAAAACAATTTTTAAGAAGATTCTGTAATCATAATATAAGTAATTCTCCGGGTACAATGCTGTATGGTGAATTCTGAAATCGAGACAGTTATTTCGCATTCCTAAATTTAACATTCAATACATACTATACGTATTCAGCAGGATTTAGAAATAAATTGACAAGCAAAGAAATATTCTGGTAAATACTGGATTACTAAAGAATAATGACGTTTCTGTTTCTGTCATTGCAGCAACAAATCCTTATATATCTTTTGAAAATAATGTGTTTTTAAACGTCATATAAGACAGCAAACTATCTAAACAGTCATACTCTACTTTGTCTGAATGAACACAACTTTCATTCACTATTTGTTGAAGATACCTTATGTAATCTTGCTTTATTTTTGCTAATACGCCACGTTCTTTTTTACTATCGCGAAGTGTGTGATTTGCATAAAAAAATATTGGAATTTTTGAGGCATACACTGTAAAAAAAATAATGCCAGTTTTCCGGTAGGAATCGGAAAAATAGTTTCCCTTATCGTATCGGAATAATTTCCAACCAAGCTCGGAATAAAATGCGTAAAATCGGAATAAAATCCTTAAAATACCATTTTACTGGCTATTTCCTTATTTTTACGGATTTTATTTCAAGCTGGGTCGAAAATTATTCTGATACCATAAGGGCAACTATTTTCCCAATTCCTACCGGAAAACTGGCAGTATGTTTTTTTACAGTGCATTCTCCATAAACCTTTTAAGGTTTTCCCCCATAACTAGAATTAAGATACTCTAAAGGTTCAATTGTAATGTCATTCTGACATTTTGTAAAAGAAAAATCATTGTTTTACTTTTGAAAAGTCAAACATAATATTTTGAGATTAGGTAAAGCATCATAAACGAACACTGTAAAAAAATTCGAACACTATTCCTGTAGGAATCGGAAAAATAGTTGCGTTTATCGTACCGGAAAATTTTCCGACCCAGCTCGGAATAAAATCCGTAAAAAAAGGGAAACATTCATTAAAACGGTACTTTACGGATTTTATTCCAAGTTTACGGATTTTATTCCGATTTTACTGATTTTATTCCGAGCTGGGTCCGAAATTTTTCCGGTACGATAAGGGCAACTATTTTCCCGATTCTTACAGGATATCTGATCCTATTTTTTTTTTTTTTTTTTACAGTGAGAGCAGACACAGAAATTGATAGGAAACTTGTATGTTTTAACCAGACCCTGCCCAACAGCAGTACTAGGAATGTAGTGTGGAGCATATGGTGATACACGTCATATACCTTCCGCGTTTTTTAAAAGAATTCCGTATAGGGTAATTCCAGGATTTATGCCGCACATTTTTTTGAATTTGTGTATAAAGTCCCATGGTACACATAAAATAAAAAAAATCATGCTGTGCTATTTAATGTTAAATATACAACGCGTGTAGTGCGACAAAAAAATTCAAAACAAATTATTAATATTTTTTAACATTTTTTTTTTCTAAAACATAACACTGCGGCACGTCACCCTTACATTCATTCTGAGACGACGCACTTGTGCGGTAGTTATGCCGTGCTTCTAATAAGAACAGAATGAAATTATAAATAAAAATATTTAAAAAAATATTCATATCTGGAGTAGAATTAACGATGTAATAAAAAATGAAACTAAATGAGTACAATGAAACGTATTAGTAGATTCAAATTAATAATTGTTGCCCTCTTTCACTATTAAAATTAGCGATTTATTATTATTTTTTTTTTTTACATTAAATTTTAATTGTTATTTCAGCAACAACGTAACATCAATCTATTACAAAGGGAAAAGAAAAAAAAGTAAAATTGTGTTTACACAATTTATTTGTTAACCCTTTCGGGACCAGTGGCTTTTACACAAATTTTATTCTGTTGGTACCATTTTTTTAAAAGAAGCTACCTTTACTTAAATAATCAAGAAAATGCTCTAATTAAACAAAACAAATATTACTTTTCCTTTTTACTGGTGCAAGAAACAAATTTTGTAAGCTCTTTATGAAGGTGCTTATATGCACCTATGGTCCCGAATGGGTTAAGAGACCTGTTTCTTCTACTACAGTCTACAAAAAAGTGTCGAAAAAGTACAGTCTTTATGTAACTAAATTTAAACACATGATGCAACGAAGCCAATTACAGTTCCTCATTTATGGAGTAGTTTGCAAAGAAAGTCTGCGTTGAGTAATCCAATTTTTCATTATTATCATCTTGACTTGCATCTTTCTTGCCTTTCTTACTTTTCATTGTCCTCTTTTTCTCCTTTGGTTTTAGTAAACTTGATAACATGCCTAGCATGGTTAGTCTGTGCAAAAAGAAAAAGAAAAGCTGATAACACTTAATCATTCCGTACAAAAGAAACTGCGGCATGTTTACCGGGATAGCAGTGCAGCTTGTATCCCATTTTGCATAGTGCAGACGTCGGCCATCACAGTTACCTGCCATCACTAAGGGGAATGGCTTAACCATACACACAGTACTCTATACAAACGCTACACTTAGTTTTGACTTCGAAATCATGCATACATTTAGTAATTAGTGTATGAAATGTATTTAAACATAACATGTTTAAAAGTTTGGACAGTGAAATCATGCACGTACGTCAAATTAAGGATTGTACTTCTAAAAGTAAACATCGAAATGGGATTCACGCTATACACTAGTTAAAATAATCTCATATGCGCACGTATATTGTGCGTTTGGCGACCATCTATCGATAATTACACGAAATAAAAGGGGTGCGGCATCTATCCCGTATGCGGCGACTCTCCTGGAGTTACCCTACCTTCTGTTTCTCAAATAAATTTATGGCGTATAAAATCTCTCTAGTGATTGTCTTCTGATTTCTTACGACTACACTAATGAGCGCTGATTTCTTTCGTCGACGCAGATGTCAGTACTGTACAGTTTTTTCGAAAGTATTACAGTGAACGATTCAGTGAAAATCATTTTGTTGTAGACGCCAGCCCAAACATATATTTATCAATGTCGAAGGTCACATGGATTTCTTGCAGAAGTCTTGGAAGTTTCTCCTACTCACTGAAATATCTATAGATTCTGTATAAATAGACAAAACAACGTTATTAGCACCAAAACCTTTTATTGTCATTTACAGATTAAATTAGAATGTCCTGATATTTCAATAAATATGCTATTTTATGTATGAAAGTATGCAGAAATCATAGCAATTTCAGTTCTTATTAGCGGATGATCTTGAACAAGTAAAGGCAAACTGGTGATCTTTGGTTTTCCCATGATTAGTCAACGAATCTGCGTTAATGCTTACATTTTCATAAAACAGAGATTTAATTTTACATTGATATTTACCACTTTTAAAAATATTTATGAAAAAAAAAATATCACTTAACTATCGTAAAGGCATTATTTTCGACAGCCGTGACACACCACTTAAATATGAATAAAAATTTATTGTCCTGTATTCTTACTTTCAAGCCAAAGATAGTTTTAATGCTATTTGTGAAATAATGTTTTAGAAATTATCTATTTTCTATTGGCTTCATAATCCCGACATTGAGTTTTTTAAATTCATACATCTTTATTTTCTTTTTGGTGTTTGGATATCGAACGGTATCCCAGCCAACTATTTATTATGGAGTAAGCTGACTCGTGAAGAGCTGTCGGATTTTAACATGAATTCTAATTAAAAATTAAAACCAGTGATCTTTGATATAATGTCGTGAAAATATTTGCTAAAAATTGCTATAAGATTTCAACAGTCAGCTAACAGATAAAATAAATTTATCAGCCAATGATACTTCGGTTACAATAAATAAATTGTGATAAGCGGTGAATGGCTAATTCCAGAGCAGTATCCAAGCAAATCTTTTCCCTAAATTTGTGCCTTATCAGACTAATTTTGGTTTGAACTTCTTCAGTTGCGATGCCGGCACAGACATAGTGGTTAACTGAGAATAGCGAAACACCTATTAGAGAGACATTTGGTGATTTGAAACCGTCCGCATTACACATTCTGTGGCTTTGGCTGATTTAAAATTGGACTGATCTTGGGTTAGTATCTCAAAAGCATAATGAAAATGGTACGATACGATTGAACATATAAAGTGACATTAATCATTCAGTAATGTGAATAGAAGGGACGCCTGACTGACACATACAAAAAAAAAAAAAGATTAACGAAATTTGAGCACTTGCAATTTGGCGAGTCTAATCACACGTTTACTCGCCAAACAAAACATTTTGTCGTGAATTGTCACAATGGCAAGCAGTAACGAAGTAACGATATGTTAAACGCATTAATCTATGTTATATGCAATAATATTGCATGTTTAAATGTGTACGTTTGAAATCATATTGCAGCAATATGAATTCAAACGTAAACTTAAACATTTCTTCTTTTAATGCAAATACAACAAAAAATGAAAAACTAAATGAAAAATGAAAAATGAAAAACTGAAGTGTTATTAAACACTTCAGACATTTTCTATGATAAAATGAAATGTTAGAACATTTGGTATTGACTATGATAAAAAAAATAAAATAAAAAGTATTAAATATTTGTGAAAAGCGTTAGCAGTTTATTTTTTTTTTTTTTCGAAGTTTATTGGATAAACAATCTAGGCATCGGAAAATGATTACATTTTAACCAAAAAACAAAAATGTTTCATACAATAACATTTCAAAGTTATAATGAGTTTATATATAAATTCGCAGATGTATAATTAAAAAATGTTTTTTTGAAACACAATTTATTTTGTAACAATTACAAATACAGTACCCTGACTTTATGTCCCGTTTATCAAGTGTGTTTTTGTGTTTCTAGTGAAAAAAATTTTGGAGAACCATATACTTGGAATAAACAATGTTTAATACTTTTGACAAATATCCCACCTGTTTTAATTTTCCGACATAAGTACTGAATGAATAAATCCTTAATGTAGCTGACAATGGGCACGCCTTCTGTACGTCTAACAAATGGTTACAGATGTCACAGTCAAAACGACAACCAAATTGTGATATAGTTAACTCTTTGTTGACTGTAATTTTGTGAATTTGTTTTGAATAAGTCTTCGGTATCGATTTTTTTGCCACACTTCTCATGGCGACGACAATAGAACATCACTTGAAGCTCCATGATTGAAATGAACGAACGTAAAGACGTTGCAATAATATCTCAATGTTTCATTTTCTACGTTACACAAAGGCCATGCGGATAGTAAGATATGCATTTAATATATGGTGAATGCACTTTTTGTTCAAATTTGGGTCATATCACATTGCCTTCGCTGTCAGAAAAACTCGTCATTATGTACTAAATTATTCCTCATATTTAACAAATAATTTCCGTTCTCCTAGAAAACACGTTTTATCCGTGAGTTCTTCCCGAACGTCTAAAAAAGAGGAAGAAATTACGTCCATTCCTAGCACGTATGCGTTATTATTATCGGTCTATTATGCGGTCTATTAAGGGGTCTCAGGACTCTTGAAGCTTTAAAATTTTCAAATAGTTAATTCTTTTAGATGTTAAACTTCTGTATCTTCTGAACAATTTGATATAACTGTTATCTTGAAATTCCCATTAGAACAGAAGTTATAGCTTTTAGAATTATACCCTCCCAATAGCTGAAGTGGTGTTTCCAAAAATTTGAAATCATTTTTCTCCAAACGACGTTTATGAGCATAACGCGCACGATATCTCAAAAACTTCTGAAAAAATCTTCATGAAATTTTCAAAACTCATATTTCATAATAGTCTGTATAAACTGAACTTAAAATTTCCTTTTTATTGTAAAAAGAAAATATTTTTTTAGGTGATTATATTGTTGAAATTTTCTAAATTTTGCATTAGCGAATTACAACTTTGTATTAAAAATATAAAAATGCTTTAAATATAGCTTTATTTAGGTTCAGTGTAATCATTAGAATCTGAAGTATAAGTAGGCACCAAACTTTTCATTCTACATGCAAAATTTATTTCGTAATCGTGCGCGTAAGCTGTTATGCCGATTTTTTACTCGTCAAATGTCTGATAGTTTAGAGCCCCCTGTAAATGCTAATTCTGCATCTTGCCATTTTTTAAATATTCGAAATGAAAGAACATACTGATATTTTTCATTCCCAGTTAAAATTGCATCTTAAATTCAAATAAGATATCAAATGTTGAAAATGGTCTTTTATTTTCATTTTTTTCCAATTGTTAGAGTCCTGAGACCCCCTTAATAATAAATCCGAATTTATTTTTAAAATGAAAAACCAAAAATTCTATAAATTAATATATCTAATTTAGTTTAAAAAAAAGTTTTTGAATTTCAAAATAAATAACAATTACTTTTCTCATTCATTCAAAAGTGATCACAATTTATTTTTTAATGTTGAATAACGTTAAATAAAGTTGAATTTATATTTTTTAAGTTGTTTATAAATAAATATTCGCATTTAAAATATACTTTAAACGACATTTAAAAATATTTTAATTAAGAAAATTAAATCGAAAAAAAATCGATGTTACTAAAAAAAATCTTATCGAATAAAAATAAAGTATTCGTATTTTACCTCTAGCAATCTACCTAAAACTATTTAAAATTCATATTTGTTTACTATATTAATACTAAAGTATAAAAACCCCAACCACAATCTCATTAAAGACGAAATCTTCCCGAAAAGAACTTCAAAATTAAAAACTTTAAAGAAATTGATCAAGTTATACCCATATGAAGCAAACATGTTTACTTCAAGGCGTTTCGCGGCTGTGCAACTATAGCTCAGTGCTATCGCGTTCATCTTATAGCACAGAGATGGCTCATTAGAATCCAGCATCGTCCGCTTTTGCTTTTCCCCATCTTGCTTTTCCACACGGATGTTTTACCCCCTGTAACGGAGGGGGGGGGGGGGTTAAAACGGATATCGGTAAATTCACGGAAATATGCCGGCAATACTGCTACCAGTAGAATTTCCGTGAAATGAAGAAAGTTTTTTTGAAAGTGTTTAGTAATTTTATTAATACATTCAAATCTCTTTCTACCATCACCCCTTGAGACTGGAAAATTGTTATACTTTAAGCTGGTTGTTGGTACAAGCGAATTACTTTTTATTTAAGTTATTAGTTGATTTTCATATTTTAATAACCATGATATAGGACAATATTTGTGAACACTAAAATTAGTTTATTTTATAATAATGAAAATTATCTTTAACAGTCCATTTGATGAGAAAAGAAATATTGAAAAATAAAATTCAACTGAACATTGTTATAAGAAATTGTTATTTCTGTTATTAAATATTGATTTTTATGATTAATCAAATATATTATAGTTTTCGAGAATGAAGAAAATAAAACAATCATTTAAAAATAAAATTCTGTTTAAGAAATCGGATTACTATTTTACTTCAGCTATTCAATTTTATCTTCTAATTTCATCCGTATGACGAAATCCTCTTCGGTTTTGGCAGTAGTACACAAAATCTACATAAAGTACACATTAAAGCTACAGCGTCTTGGAATTGGGAACTTTGTTTCTCTTTATATATTTCATTTTTACACTCTCTTAATTGCTTATCAAAAACTTTTGTTTTTAACCCTCAAATACCCGCGCGGTGTACTGCATACGCCAGAAAAGCTCTTTGATATGTACAGTTTGTACTTTGTCAAGGATAAATTCAAATAAAAATCGTCATATTATTTAATTGCAGACATTTGTTATAAATTCTGCAATAATATAATTTGAAACTTAATTTTCGAAAAATAGTGGTGACAAATGCAAATACCGTACGTACTCTGTATTCTACGGTTAATCTTGTTTTGAATGCATCCATTTCAGAAAAAAGGGAATTAAGTCAGCTTTTAAGAAATTTTATTTTAACTGTAATCTAAGCTGTTAAAATAAACTGTAACTGTATATCATTGTAACATTTTTGTTATTCTTATCAAATTTACAGTAATGAAACGCCAAAGTACCTAAATGTTCTAATGTATTTTATGCAAGTCAGTTCACTGTAATTATACTAATTGAATGGTTATCAGTTATTTAAATACTTTAAACCGAATTATAATAAAATCATGTATCATTTAACATTCATACTTTACAAAAATTTAACTTTTACAATTAATATACAAGAAGTATTAATATGGATAATATATAGAAAATTTATTTTACATAATCATTTATTATTAGATTTTTCTTTAGATAAATATGTCGTAAGTTAATTTCACTATACTCAGGAATTTTTTAGGCAATCAAAGAACAACAACAAAAATTGTCCGCGTGCAATGGCGTGTGAAGTAATGCAGACGACACACTTTTTTTTTTTTTTTTTTTTGCATTTTTTACATTTACTAATTTATACACACCATATTTTTTCAGTAGAACTTTGTGGAAATTTGACAAACAAACAAATAATTTGATGAATATTTAGACATAAAAGAAAAATATTGCTTATACTAGAAATTCTCGCCTTAATATCCACAAAAACCATTTCAATTTTTTTAAAGAAAAACGAGATTAAATTAAAAAAATAATGGACAACTGACTTTGTCCATAATGTAATTATTAATAAAATATTCGGATATTAAGTGATTACACTGATAAACAAAAATTGACTTTTTATTTTTTTTTTCTTAAATTTAAAATTAAAATTCTAATTATATATACTGTTGAGTAAATAAAAATGATATTAGAAATTTTTACTTGATTCTTATTTTTTTCAAACGAAGGATATGTATTTATAGGTTATTAGGTTATATCACAATTTTGGAGATCGTACAATAATGTACAATAATAATACGTAAAAGTTAAATTTACCAGCAATATACTTGTATACACATTTTCCACATATTTTTTAAACATTTTACGCAGTTGAACACAATTTGAGTGCATTAATTTTAGTACATTAGTACCTATTTTTACGTTTATATTTATGTTCAATATCTTCTCTCTTAATGAACCAAAAGTAATCGGCAAGCATTGCTACATTCCATTGCGATTGATAATGAGAATCCATAGCAGAAATTTGTAGCTGAAAATTTTCACCATGATTATTGCTAATTGCTCCCATATTATGTGAGAAAAATTCAACTTGAGAGTGCAAGAAATGATGCTTTAATGACGTGTGACAATTTACCTTTTAAAAATTGTTTACCATAAATTGAACTATACCCTTATAATTTGTAGCTTTGTTATTCCCTAAGAAATTATGCACAACGTCCTTGAATGAAAGCCATCAAACTTCAGATTCCGATACATATTGATAAATATAGGTGCTGGTTATGTTTTGGTGCAAATCGTCAAACAGGTGACGCTGCTATGCTGAATTTTTCATGATTTCCACAAAAGCACTATCTCAATAATTTTCATCAAACTTCAGATTCATTTAGACGTTGACACAAGTTATTCCTAATAATGTTTTGGTGTTAATCACTATATACCAGGAGCTGCTGTTCGCTTTTTTCCCGATTTTCGCAATAGCTCTGTCTCAAAAAATATTCCACGGATTTTCATCAAACTTCAGATTCAGTCAGACGTTAACACAGGTTGTTCCTGATTAGCTTTTAGTGTAAATCATCCAACAGGTGGCGCTGTTATACTGATTTTTGCAGAATTTACACTCTTTTAGCAATAGTCATATCTCAAGAAATAAGTCATGGGATTTCATATCTTTAGAATCCTCGTGATAGGCATAGATTACCATCTAATGTTAGCACTATGATAGTGAATTTTGTAGTATTAACACATATGAGATTTGGGATTGGCACATCCGACTAGTTCTTTCGTCTGCTCTATTTGTTATTTCAAAATTTTCTAAATTTCCACTGCCACAAGCTGAAATTCCCCCTCTCCCCGCCTCGTTCCGACTATTTAAATGTTTAAAACTTTATTTACAAAAAATGAAACCCTTTATTAAAAAATGCATATTATAATTTATTATTATATATATTTAATTTGAAGGTCCTTACATTTTTTTTTATCCTTGAAAGTCCTTAAAAGTCCTTGACTTTTATTTAAAGAAATGTGTACGAACCCTGTATTATATATATATGATAAAAAAAAATTTAAGGACCTTCAAATATATATATATATATATTTCTACTTACTCTTTCCCCTGTAAAAAGCATACAAAGTTAAAATAGTCCTTCATATGAATTGGTGCTGATTATGTTTTATTGTAAATCTTCCAACAGGTGGCGCTGCTGTGCTGCATTTTTCACATGGACGAAATAAACTTATTGGCACCTAGATGTATTATAAGTAAGAGATATTTGTTCACTTTCAGGGTCATTAGACTGCAGAAACAAAGTATTTTAAAAGGCAATAAAATAACATAATGAGGTATATTTAAACACACATATCTCTGAAATGGAAAATAACGTCACTTTTTTGTGAATATTTCCAAAATTTCCAAGGGTAACTTAAATAAGGTGGCTACTTAAATCTGTTAAAATTTTCCAAGAAAAAATTTCTTGTTATCAGTGTTATTAATGGGCATAAAAATGATAATTTTTTGAGGAATAGAGTTTACGTTCATGATCCTTATTTTAGTCTTAAAAAAATCCCTGACGGCTCGGCCTGCAGGCGGAGGGAGATTTCGAAGTTAAGTACTACTTTCTCCAGCAAAAACTAAATCACGATTAGAGATAAACCCAGTATAACAATTTTATCTGGATGCTTTTGACGAATTTTTAATTTCAATTTTTGGAAGAGCTGGTTTTATCAGAATTATGTTAATTTTCTGACACATTTTTTTAACTTAAAAACCTGAAACAAGCTGATGTGATCTTTTGATGAGATTTATAAGTGACCTTTTTTTCTCGCTCAATTAATTAGAACTTGATTTACAAACAATTATTTTCTCAGTAAGACATTTTTTTTTTGTTTCCAGCACTATCCCATCGGGAAATTCGGCTCAAACTGCCCACTTTGACAGCATTTTTAGGAAATTATTCTGCCTTTATCAAAAAATCGACCAATTCTGCATTGTATGAATGATAGAATATGCCAATTGGATCTGTTTGGGAGCAAAAATGAATTAAAAAACGAGTCAGAAAATATGCAGTTTGGATTCACCCTTAATAGGATAATTTTTTCATCAAACGCTATTTTTTGTTTAATTTGTTTTTACTGTAAGCTTCGACCTATTAAAAACTTGGCAGCACAAAAGTTGTAGATATTTTTAAGAAGATCAATAATAAATGTAAGCGGAATGGATAGCTTGTGAATTGACGAAGTTATATTTTTTTCTACTTCGACCCCTCCCCTTCCCCATATTTTTTTCTTTTTTAATTTTTTTTGCGATAAGAGTTGTCCTATCAAAAACTTGTCAATATAAAAGTTGTAGATATTATTAAGAAGATTTATAATAAGTTTAAATTAATTTCATATCTTGAGAATTTTCGAAGTTATGAATTTTTTTCTCCCTAACCGAATCTTTTTATCAAAAATCTGTGATACATATATTTTTGTCCCTTTTCTTAGAAGTAATAATAACATTAAAATGTTTTGACATGTTTTTAACTAAGAAGTTATGTTTTTTTTTCTATTTTCACAAAATCCTCCCTATTTACACCCCCTTGGTCAGATTTTGCCCATTTACGAACTTTTGCTCTTTTATTTGTGCTTTTTTTCGCGCTTGATTTTATGTATCAGTTTGGAAGATATGTATGCAGAATTATGGAAGTTATCGTGTCCATAAAATGGATATAGATAGATAGATAGATAGATAAATTTTTAAATTGGAGGTAGTTTTGAGTTCTAGGTGTCATGATAGGCGTAGATCTGCATTTTTTTTTTTTCAGAAATTCCAACATAGGGGAGAATGTAATAGGTAATATACCTTAAGAAATCTACCTAAAACGAATCCGAAGATGAAAGATTTAAAATTTTTATTTACTTTTCACTAGATTTACTTCATAAAATTTCATTTAAAAAAACGACATTAAACTCTTGAGACCCAAGCTCGCATTTTTCGCATAAATTTTACCATTTTTACGATTAAGGCTCTTTATGGGGCTAGAAAACTTTGTATATATTCATTTATTTTTAAAACTAAAAAATATATAGAGTTCTGGCGTGTCCAATATAATGGGCATTTTGTCTTAGTCCTGTAAAAACCATATTATTGAATACCATGCTACTGAATGAAAAATTCTTAATTGCAGAATGTTTTAGGTAGCTTTCTTTACAAAAAGCTACCTATTGCAGCCGTTCGGAGGAAAGCGATTTCAAAAAATTTTGGTATATTTTCATCGATCATGACCCCCAGACCCCGAAACCATCCTCCGTTCAAAATTGATACATATATATATATATATATATATGTATATATATATATATATATATGTATATATCAATATATATATATATATATATATATATATATATATATCTGACCTATGTCACACTGTAACTCTCGTATTTATGAACCGATTTGGATGTAATTCGGTGTGTACATAGTACATACCAATGTCTCGACCGAGTTCGTTGGTCAGCTTCATCCGCCATTTTGTTTCAAAATGGCGGCCATTTAAAAATTTTAAAAAAAATTTAAAATTTAAAATGTGGTACCAAAAAATTGAAAATGGAAAAATATTTTTTTCTTATGTATTTGACCTTTATACAAAGATTCCGTAGCAGTTTTCGTTTCGTCTATATCTTAAAAAATGGGTGAGTTATAGCATTTTGAATTTCTAGCGAAGCTGACATTTTGAAACGTCCTGAATTTTGTCACGCGATAAAAGGCGTATTTATGAACCGATTTGGATGTAACTTCGTTTATACATAGTACAGACCAATGTCTCGACCGAGTTCGTTGGCCAGCTTCATCCGACATTTTGTTTAAAAATGGCGGCCATTTAAAATTTTAAGAAAAATTTAAATTTGAAATGTGGTACCAAAAAATTGAAAATTGAAAAAATATTTTTTTCTTATGTATTTGACCTCGATAAAAAGATTCGGGAGCAGTTTTTGTTTCGTCTATATCTTAAAAAATGGCTGAGTTATAGCATTTTGAATTTCTAGCGTGGCTGACATTTTGAAACGCCCTGATTTTTGTCACGCGATAACAGGCGTATTTATGAACCGATTTGAATGTAACTTGGTCTGTACATAGTACATACCAATGTTTCGACCGAGTTTGTTTCCCAACTTCATTCGCCATCTTGTTTCAAAAGGGTTGCCATTTTTAAAAAAAATTTAATTTAAAATTTAAAATGAGGTATTAAAAAATTGGAAAATGAAAAAGATTTTTTTTATGTGTTTGGCCTTGATACAAAGATTCTGGAGCAGTTTTTGTTTCTGAAAATTTGTTCTTTTGTTTATATCTTAAAAAGTGGTTGAATTATAGCACTTTGAATTTCTATCATGGCTAACACTTTGAAACGATCTTGTATTTGTCTCGCGATACCACACGTATTCGCCTATTTCGATGGAAGAAGGCATGTGGATAGTATACATCAATATCTCGACCAAGTTCGCTGGCCAGCTTCATGAGCCATCTTGTTTCAAAATGGCGGCCATTAAATTAAAAATATATATATTTAAAGTGAGGTGCAAAAAAATTAGAAATTGAAAAAGGTTTCTTTCTTAAGTATTTGACCTTGATATAAGGATTCAGGAGCATTTTTTGTTTGTCTTTATCTTAAAAAATGGCTCAGATATAGCAGTTTCAATTTCTAACGTGGGTGACATTTTGAAAAATCTGATTTTTTGCCTGCGACAGCACTCGTATGTATCAACCGATTCCGATGTGAGTGAGCATGTGCACAGCAATTACTAAGGTCTCGACCAAGTTCACTGGTTAGCCTCATCCACCATGTTGTCTTAAAATGGCGGGCACTTTAAGAAATCGCCGAATTTGGCAGCGAAGTATAAGTTACTTTAAATAAAAGCAGCTTGGATAAAGCTGACTAATTTTGCGAAATTCTCATTCAAAATGATTTAGTATTATTAAAAATTAGTATTGAATCTCCTACATTCGGTTTCCACTTAATTGAGCTTCGTGTGTTTGAATAATATAAGTTGGCTTTTTTAAAATAAGGAATATGAAAGCTACCTCTTCCTCTCGGCACTGGCCGGAAGGACTTTTTATCGTTCATACATCACCATTAAATATTGCACAATTATGGTTTTTTCATTATCAAAGAGAAAAAAGTATTTTTGAATGAGATTTATTCTAAAAGTATAAATCAATTTAGGGATTTTTAAATGTTTTTTTAAAAGGAATAAAAAAAAAAATCTATCACATCAATAAAGGTTTTTTCTAAATAAAATTATAAATAGTTAGTGGAACGCTTATCACAATTGACACTTGGATGTCAAAAGGAAATTAAAAAGAAAAAAAAACACAGTTTATTTATAATCTTAAATTATTATCTTCAGTTGTATTTTCTTGCATTATAAATGTGCTTTTATCGATGATGCATCACCTGTAAATATTGCACAATTTTAATTTTTTCATTATCAAAGACAAGAAGTATTTTTGAATGACGTGTATTTAAAAAGTATAAATAAATTTAGTGAGTTTTTAAATACTTTTTTGAAAAGGAATTAAATATATATATATATGACATCAATAAAATTTTTTTCTAAAAGAAAATTATAAAGTTAGTGGCACGGTTATCACAATTGACATTTGGATGCCAAAGTAAATTAAAAAGAAATAAAATGCAGTTTAGTTATACTCTTAAATTATTATCTTAAAGTATATTTTCTTTAAATTTTTATTTCTGTTTAAATTCGATTAAATTAACTGATTTAATTGTAAACGACTTACAAACAGTAAAATAATATAAAAAGCTTGCATTTATTTTTTGTATTTAAACGAATATACAAATACAAGTTGCATTTCATGCTTACTTATTTTATTTTATACATATCAAGTAAGATGATATCGCTACACAGGCTTCAAAAATCAGATTTTTAGCGTTAAAGTTCCAATTTCTTTCAGTACAAACTTTGCTGACATCAGAAGTGTGTTTTTATCGTTTATACGTCATTTCCAAATACCACATAAATTCAATTTTTGCATCATCAAATAGAAAAAGTGTATTTTAACTAAGAAACATGTCGATCAATTTAGTAATAATAATAAAAAAAATAATAGCATTTCGTTTTGTTCTTTTAATTCTTCTCAACACCAGTAATTTGTTTGTTAGAATAATGATAATAAATAGTGGCACAGCTACCACAATTGGCAAGTAAATGCCAAGAAGAAATTTAAAGGAAATCAAAATAAGTTTATTTGGAATCTTAAAACGTTATCTTCAATTATATTTTCTTAAAGTTTTATTTTGATAATTTAATATAATTAAATTTATTAATTCAATTATAAATAGTATACTAACAGAAAAGTAATACCGAAAATAGTTATGAATAAGTATAAAACATAATAAAGGCTTAATTATCTATATTTACAAAATGCTGAAAAAAAAATGAAATGCTAAATTTAACAATGTACTGATTTAGAACAAGCATTTTATCAGTAGAATTACATATTTTAAGGATAATATTTAAATATTTTTTATTTACTTAAGAATATATATTATCTACTTCTGTATCTATTATTCGTTCCAATACTGTGTTGATTTTTAAGTGTAAACTAATGTCTCTCTTCAGTATACAAAAATAGTCTAATATGAATAAAAACAACTGATGAAGACCCAACGTCCAATAGAATGGACATTAAAAAAAAAGTTGTTTACTCTAAAATATACAATATATTACTTAAACAGCGTTGCCATTTCATTGATACAACACTTAACATTAGATGTATGTAGCATTAATATCAATATTCTTTTAAACAATATATAAAAAATTAGCGTTAAAACTGTCTGCTTACCATCAACAGTCTTTCTCTTGTTCTCTGCCACTTTCAAAGGATTAAAATACATATTTATTTTTTATTATTATACAGATGGCAGCACAAGACTATCTAGTATACTGGACAGCAAGTATTTACAAGTTCCAACTGAAATTAAGTATTTTACATAAAAAATTAAAATGTCCAATAGAATGGACGCGGGGTCTCAGGAGGATAATATAAAAATACTTTCTCATATTTTATTGGTGAAAAAATATCCTTCTATATATAAAAAAAAGTTTTGATTTGGAACTGGACCAATGAAAATCTGCGTAGATATTCCGGGTAGATCGGCATCCGATATGAATGCTTAAGCATGGCCTTTCATCGTCAATATTAAGAAAACTGTTGCATACAAAAATACGAAAATCGGTGGTGTTATAGAGAAATGTTTGATAAACACGCTGATGCAGACATTTTTCAAATCGAAGAATTATTTTAAGAGATATTTAATGCTAAAGTTGGACAAAATCGTTCCATTAAAAAAGTTTTATAGGAGAAAAAACTATGCGTTGGAATTTAATCATTTTTAGATCATTTTATACGTTATAAGTTCCCGGTGTGCAGACTGTATTTTTTTTTTTTTATTTGACTCCTTTTTTGAGGTTTTATTTCAATTTTAAATTCAAATTTTCAGCATTTCGAGAGATATTTTTTACAAATTTTAGAAAAAGTTATTAATTTAACTGTTGCCAGTTGTATAAACAGCTCAATAATACAGCAACAATAATGTTTACTTCAAATTAAAAATTTATTTACACGTGACTATTACAAAGAGAAAAAAAACTTTAAAATTAGAATCAAATGATTACATGTTAAAAGCAGGAAAATTACGTCATAATAACCATAGGCACAGATGTCATATACCAATTTGACGCAATTTTTTTCCGACGCCAATTTGGCGAAAACATCAATAGCATAAACAACAACATCCAGGTTACCATATCAAGCAAAATAATGACACTTTAGCACCAGTTAAGTACCCGTTGCGTATATGAAATTGGCGTCAGAAAAAAATTGCGCCAATGACATCTGTGCCGAAACATATTTACACTTGAATTTAAAAAGAGAAACGAAATCTTAAAATAAAAAAAAATCATTATTATGCATTAAAACGTGTAATTCGAGGAAATTACGTCATATTTAAAATGGCAAAAAATATAGCAAAACAATTTAAATTGAAAAATATATTTGCGCGAAATATTTTGAGATAATCTTTTCAACTATTATCGTGAATTCGAACCCAGCGCAAATAATATTTCCTTCTAACAACAAAAGTATTTTCATGTGAATATTAATAAGAGAAATAAAACTTTGGTGTAAAGTACGTCAAATTTGAAACGATACATTTAAAATGAATTATTTAAAAGAACTATCTTATAGCGCTGTTAAAAAATACCGGGAGACAATGACACTGTTTACTTAATTCATTTTACATTAGCTTATTTTCAAATGTTTAACAGTACTTCTTAGTTATCCCGTCGACGAAATTAGTGTCGCCAAATTGTAAGATTATATGTCAATAATGGTTGCCATTCATTAATTGCAAGATTAAATGCCAATAATAGCCAATAAAACCATTAATTCGACGTTTTATTTGTATTTTTATTAATGTTTTACTAATTTATTTGTTCTTTTGTTATTTAAAATAAAAATTATGTCAATGTGTATATTTTGGCGAGTGGTTTGGCGATTTATATAAATTAGCGAAATTGGTCGACGGGATAACTAAGAAGTACCAGTTTAACTAATTTTTTTAATTAAATACGAAAAAAGCCATTGTATATCTTAACAGCAGCAGATTTGGCCTTAAAAATCCCAATCCAAGGAAAACGAATGGAAACCCGATAGTAGTATAGAAAAGACAGTTCGAAAGAGACGGTGGGAGGTGGGAGGTGGTGGAACTGAAAATCGTACTATAGTACGAGAGGATTTGAGTGATATGTGTGTTAGGTTTTTATCAGTGGGGAAGGAGATAAGATAGGATAGTGAGATAAGATAATCTGATAGTGAGGTAAGAGTAAAGTGTGGAAAGAACATGCTATAGTAGGAGAGTATTAGTTTAGAAGAAAATTATAGATAGTTTTCGAACGTAAGGAGTCGATCTAGATCATACTATAGTATGATAGGGTAGGTGGGGACTAAATTTTTAGACGGGGCTTAATTTTTCGTGGCATATTAAGGTTTGAATGAATGAATAACCATGTAAGGTAATGTTATATTATAACATAAGGGGTTAGGTCTTTTTGAGAGGAAGCTTATTTTTCGGAATCGACTTAGGGTTTGCACAATAAAATGCCAGGTGGCGCCCTCTACCGGCAGGAATTGGAAACTATTGTAATTAGGTTTTTTTCATAAAAATTTCACTTGGAATCGAACCTGTACCAAAATAGTCTCTTGACTTGATAATTTGTAGTAGGTTTAACTGATCAAGCCAAGAAACTATACCTGTGAGTCGAGATTTTTACATGTTTTTAAGGCAAAAATTGTGGTCCTCTCATTTATGGGCGTTGGTTTGTCGGCTACTTAAGATAAGTCAACAGTACCTATTTTAACTACTACTGCACTTTGAAAATTACTTTAATGTATACGATTTTATCGATTTTGCATGCGAGAGTAGGGACATTCTACCATCCCTTTGTTTCGAACTTCGTAACAAATTTCATTTTTTGTAACTGATATGCTATGCACTATTTGAGAATTACTTTAATGCATACGATTTTCATTTTTTTAGTTTAACTTATTTTATCGATTCTACGCACGAGAGTAGGTTCATTTTACCAAACCCTAGTTTCGAACCTATGAACTATGATTCAAATTTCATTTTTTGCGACTGATACTCTATCCACTGGGCAAACCGTGCCCCAACATTTACTAATATATTTTTGAACGCTATCTTTTCTAAATACTTACAATTTTATTATGCTTTCGTTTAATGTTAATTTAACTTAACGGGAGTTATAATTGCATCAACACATTTAACATTCTGGTGGTTTTTATTTTTTAATTTTCGGCTATGTCTTTTCGAAAAGGAAGTATGTAGGGGGCTAAATTTTTAGGGATACAAGAGTCACCTATTTTTAATAACTAATATGCTACCCAATGTCCACACTGCGTCTCTAACGTTTACTTGCATGCTTTTAAACACTATCTTTCGAAAACATTCGATAAGTAATCAGCCTTTTCAACAAAAACTAACTATTATCTAAATAATGATACTCATTGATTTTAATGGAGATTATTTCACAAGTACAAAAATTTTAAGAAAGATTTTTTTTTTTTTAACATCCCACTTAAATTAATTATGTACATTACTTTTTAACACACTACTGTAATTTAAATATATTATTTAATCACTAACCCTTATATTTTTTCAAAGTAAAAGTTTTATAAGCATCGAAGAAATATCTTTTATTTTAAATAACTTAATTTTTGATTGCAAACCATTTTCCATGTTTTTGTAAATAAGTTCTTTATGAAGTATACAACAGTTTATTTTAAAGGTCATTAAACCCGTAGCCTTCCAATTTATTCTTGATTTAATTAAATTTCTAACACAAATGCTTAACTTATATACAATTGATATTATTAAAAAGTCTTTACCAAAGTCTAATACTAATGACTTTTATAAATTAACGATTAAAAAAATACTTTATTCATACAGAAATAATTTTACTTTAGAACTGTTATTCAAAACTTTTTATGCTAAATAAAAAAATCTGAAAATACAACTGACTAATAATATAAAGTAGAACAAACAAACCATTTAAATTTTAAAAAATACATACAATATATCAGTAAATTCTGAGTGCTATATTACTATCCTGCATTAAATTTGACGATAAATAGTAATTTTAAATTAAATACTTGAACTACTAACCATGGAAATTAATTGAAACGAACTAAAAGATCATCTACATTTTAAAAAATACATACAATATATCAGTAAATTCTGAGTGCTATATTACTATCCTGCATTAAATTTAGCGATTAATAGTAATTCTAAATTAAATACTTGAACAACTAAGTCGTGAAAATAAATTAAAATGAGCTAACTAATCATCTACATTTTAAAAATACAAAAATTACTAAAAGAAAAAATATGTTTCAAATTTTGTCTAAGTAATTGTAAAATATTTTAAAAACGTTTAATAATATTTCTATATGGTATATACTAAGTATTCATATAATAGATATTAAAAAGAAAATATATAATGCTTCAAATTTTGGTTAAGTAATTGTAAAATATTTAATAATATTTCTACATAATATTTACTAAGTATTCATATAAGTTATCACGAGATATTTTTAAATTGTGCTAAATATATATATATATGTATATATATATATTGTATTTCAAATTTTGTCTAAGTAATTGTGAAAGATTAAAAAAACATTTAATAATATTTCTACATAATAGTTACTAAGCATTCAACTAATATTATACTAAAAAAAATAAATATCGTATTTCAAATTTTGTTTAAGTAATCCCAAAACATTTAATAATATATCTACATAATATTTACTAAGTATTCAACAAATATTGTACTAAAAAGAAAAATAAATATCATATTTCAAATTCTGTCTAAGTAATTATCGCAAAATATTTAAAAGGCACTATTTAATAATATTTTTTACATAGCAACTACTCAACAATCATATAAGTTATAATGAAATATTTTTAAATAGTATTAAAAAGAAAAAGTAAATATCATATTCCAAATTTTGTCTAAGTAATTGTAAAATATTAAATAATAGTTACTAAGTATTCAAATAATATTGTACTAAGAAGCAAAAATAAATATCATATTTCAAATTTTGTCTAAGAAATTGTATTCAATTAAGTAAATATTTCATATTATGTTTCAGTAATTGCAAAACATTTAACACTATTTCAACATGATATTCACTAAATATTCAACTAATATTGTACTAAAAAGGACAAAAAATTTATAATATTTCAAATTTTCTCTAAGAAATTGTATTTAAGTATGTAAATATTTACTAAGTATTCATAAAATATTGTACTAAAAAGAAAAAATAAATACAATATTTCAAATTTTGTCTAAGAAATTGTATTCAATTAAGTAAATAATTACTAAGTATTCATATATTATTATACTAAAAAGAAAAATAAATATAATATTTCAAATTTTGTTTAAGTAATTCCAAAACATTTAATAATATTTCAACATAATATTCACTAAGTATTCATATAATACTATATTAAAAATAATAAAAAATTATAATATTTGAAATTTTGTTTAAGTAATTGCAAAACATTTAATAATATTTCTACATAATATTGACTAGGCATTAATCTAACATTATGCTAAAAAAAATAAATACCATATTTCAAATTTTGTTTAAGTTACTGTGTTCAATTAAGTAAATAGCTACTAAGTATTAAACTAATATTGTACTAAAAAGAAAAAATAAATTTCATATTTCAAATTTTGTCTAAGAAATTGTATTCAATTAAGTAAATATTTACTAAGTATTCATATAATATTATATTAAAAAGATAAAAATAAATACCATATTTCAAATTTTGTCTAAGTAATGGTGTTCAATTAAATAATATTTACTAAGTATTCATATAACATCTTACTAAAAATTGTATTCAATTAAGTAAATACTACTAAGTATTCAACTAATATTCTAAATATTCATATAATATTATACTAAAAAGAAAAAATAAATATCATATTTCAAATTTTGTTTAAGTAATTGTATCCAATTAAATAATATTCATTATCATCATATATAATTCATCATCATTATATAAGATATTATAATATTCATCAAGATAATATTCATAAGATAACATTCATCATATTATTAATATTAAATATAAAATCGGAAGCTTTTATATTGCATCATTTATAGAATTCAAGTTTGAATATTATCCAAGTTTTATATACTTATAAAAACTACTTATACTAGAATATATACTAGTATACAAGTATATACATAATATAAATTATATAAGTATATAAAACTCGGATAATATTCAAACTTGAATTCTATAAATGATGCAATATAAAAGCTTCCGCTTTTATATTTAATATTAATAATATTAATAACGGTTTAGTAATCAATCAAATATTATCAATGATTTTACTTTAATACTATGAAAATCAATCTTTGTTCACAATAGCGAGGAAGTTTTTAATAGGATTTTTGTTTGCAAATACGTGATATCCTGGTACTTAAGATGTCACAAAATAAGACTGAAGTAAATATCCAACCTACATATTCAAGAACTAAATTGAAAATGGCTGACGTCGTGATAACAACTCATATCAGTTAGACCTCGTGACTTGATAACATAGTCTGATTGTACATTGAACATTCCAGAAGGCATGATGGAAGCACGTGATATCTTATCGATTACGTCATGATCTGCAATCTGATTAACTGAGTATTTCTTTTCTGACTCTAAGTACGGTAAGTCCACTATTTTTCGATATGTATATATCGAATAATAATATGTTGTATGAATATATAATTTGTTGCTTTTTATATGAATGTTTAAGTATAGTTGTTTTTTTAAAGTTTTGCAATGTTGGTATAGCGTATTATAACATATAAAACTTGGTTAATACTCATACTTGAATTCTATGAATGATGTAATAAAAAACTTCGCTTTTATAGGAAATTTAAGTTACTTCTAAATATATTATTATCCAGTTAAACAATGAATGATCATAATTTAGCAGTATAAAAATCAATCTTTGTTCACTAGAGTAAGAAAGTTATTTAATAGGATTTTTGCTTGCAAATATATAATAACATGTTACTTAAGATTTTACAAAATAATAGACATAGAAATAATAGACAATAGAAATTAAAAAAAATTAATATTTTTAATTTTTTAAACTGAGGAACTTATTAATATATCGCTTTTAACGTTTCGAAGTGTATAATTATAGGATATAATGAGGGTAGGATGATAACATAAAGATTTATAATTATTTAACTAAAGCATAGTGAAAGTTACAATACATATATACTAAACAAAAACATAGTGAAATTTTTAAAGTCTTATATACAGATAGGACATACATATAGATACGCAAACTCACTTTTGATAAATTGTAATTTTTTCTGCTAACTTGTAATACTTGAATTGACTTCAATTTGACTTAATATGATTCATTAATTACTTGTATTTGAAGTCTTGATTGGTTGATTGATTGATTGATATAATTGAATACTTTTATTTTAAATCTAATTGAACTTTTTAAAAGCATTTTTGAAATTTTTTTTTAATTTTTTTAAAACTAGATTTTTATTTTTTAAATTTTGGAAAACTTCTATATTTATTTTTTAATTTTAATTATTATAACTTTTTTCTTTTTTCTTTTTACTTAAAAATATTTTTATTAAGTATATATATGTATGTATGTGTCTGTGTGTGTGTATATATATATAAACCTATTGCTTCTATACGACAAAAAAGAAGATATATATTAAACTATAACATGTTGAAAGTCATGTACATGTACAAGCAGGTAAACTCGCTTTTGCAAACTTAATTTATGAAGTTTTTTAAATATTATTTTAATTTTGATAACTTAATTTTTCAAAGTTTTAATTTTTTTAATTTTGTAAACTTTATAATTTTTTCAAAGTTTTAATTTTAAATTTTATAAAGTTTTTTACAAAGTTTTATTTTTTTAAATTTTATAAAGTTTTTTTTTTCAAAGTTTTAATTTTAAATTTCATAAAGTTTTTTTCAAAGTTTTAATTTTTTAAATTTTATAAAGTTTTTTTTTCAAAGTTTTAATTTTAAATTTCATAAAGTTTTTTCAAAGTTTTAATTTTTAAAATTTTATAAAGTTTTTTTCAAAGTTTTAATTTTAAAATTTTATAAAAGTTTTTTTCTTTCAAAGTTTTAATTTTTAAATTTTATAAAGTTTTTTTTTCAAAGTTTTAATTTTTAAATTTTATAAAAGATTTTTTCTTTCAAAGTTTTAATTTTTAAATTTTATAAATTTTTTTTTTTTCAAAGTTTTATTTTTTAAATTTTATAAAAGTTTTTTTTTTTTCAAAGTTTTAATTTTTAAATTTTATAAAGTTTTTTTAAACTTTTTAATTTTAAAAAGTATGAATTATAATGTTAAGATTATTAATTTAATGTTTTAAACCTATGTTATATTTTTTATTTATTAAAGAATTGTTGTTTTCTTAAGCTATACATATGCAAATTATACTCTAACAATCTATTAAAAGTTCTAAAAGGTATAGCAAAATAAACATACATATTAGTAATGATATGATATGATTGATTGATTGATATGACTGATTGATTAATTGATTGATATGATATGCATTATGTTAACGGTTTTATTCTTTTTTCGAAGAATAGTATTAACTTTTTTAATTCTTGAAAGGTATGAATCATAGTATTAAGATTTTTAGTAGGATATTTTATAGGTATGTTATATATATTTTTAATTGTTATGAGATTGTTTATTTCTTTAGTTATACATGTACAAATTATAACATTCCTTTAAAAGTTGTAATAGGAGTACCATATTCGAACACTATGAAAAATAAACACACGGATTAAAGAGGATAGGAATACGTTTTGTTTTAAACAATTCATTTTGCATGGCGGTTTTATCTTTTTTGAAGGATCGTGTGATAACAGTTTTTATATACAGGGTGAGTGATATATATTATATGAATGGTTTTACCCTTTTTTGAAGAATAGTATGGCAACACAAGATAATAGTTTTTATATACAGGGTGAATGATATATATTACGTTAATGATTTTATCCTTTTTTGAAGAATTGTATGCTAACATATGATAATATTCATTATTAATAAGGGAATGACAGTTGTTTATACACGCGGTGGGTGATATATTAAACGTTCTAATATATTAAAAATATTGAAAATTAACTTATTTAATGGATAACTTCAGGAATTTAATATGAAATTAATAAAATAAAGTTAACTCAAGATTCATTTGATAAAAAATTGAAAAAAATAAATTTAAGTGAAGTTGATTCAAGAGTAATTTAATGAAACTACGTGTTTAAACACTTTGACTGATGTCTTCACTATTGTATGATTTGTTTTAGTAAAATATGAATACTTAGTAAATATTATTTAATTGAACACCATTACTTAGATAAAATTTGAAATATTATATATATTTTTTCTTTTTAGTACAATATTAGTTGAATGCTTGGACAATATTTGTTGAATACTTAGTAACTATTATTTAATTGCACATAATTACTTAGACGAAATTTGAAACATGATATTTATTTTTCTTTTTAGTAAAATATTTTACGAATACTTAGTAGATATTATATAGTAATATTATTAAATATTTTTTAATATTTTGCAATTACTTAAACAAAATTTGAAATATTATATATTTTTTTCTTTTTTGTATAATATTAGCTGAATACTTAGCAATTATTTACTTAATTGAATACAATTACTTAAACAAATTTTGAAATATTATATTTATTTTTTCTTTTTAGTGTAATATTAGTTGAATATTTAGTAAATATTATTTAATTGGACATAATTACTTGTACAAAATTTGAAATATGATATTTAATTTTTCTTTTTAGTATAATAATATATGAATACTTAGTAACTATTTACTTAATTGAATACAATTTCTTAGACAAAATTTGAAATATTGTATTTATTTTTTCTTTTTAGTATAATATTATATGAATACTTAGTAACTATTTATTTAATTGAATACAATTTTTAGTAAAATGTTATATGAATACTTAGTGAATATTATTTAATTGGATACAATTACTTAAACAAAATTTGAAATATGATATTTATTTTTTCTTTTTAGTATAATATTATATGAATATTTAGAATATTAGTTGAATACTTAGTAGTATTTACTTAATTGAATACAATTTTTAGTAAGATGTTATATGAATACTTAGTAAATATTATTTAATTGAACACCATTACTTAGACAAAATTTGAAATATGGTATTTATTTTTATCTTTTTAGTATAATATTCTATGAATACTTAGTAAATATTTACTTAATTGAATACAATTTCTTAGACAAAATTTGAAATATGAAATTTATTTTTTTCTTTTTAGTACAATATTAGTTTAATACTTAGTAACTATTTACTTAATTGAACACAGTGACTTAAACAAAATTTGAAATATGGTATTTATTTTTTCTTTTTAGCATAATATTAGATTAATACCTAGTCAATATTATGTAGAAATATTATTAAATGTTTTGCAATTACTTAAACAAAATTTCAAATATTATAATTTTTTTATTATTTTTAGTATAGTATTATATGAATACTTAGTGAATATTATGTTGAAATATTATTAAATGTTTTGGAATTATTTAAACAAAATTTGAAATATTATATTTATTTTTCTTTTTAGTATAATAATATATGAATACTTAGTAACTATTTACTTAATTGAATACAATTTCTTAGACAAAATTTGAAATATTGTATTTATTTTTTCTTTTTAGTACAATATTATATGAATACTTAGTAAATATTTACATACTTAAATACAATTTCTTAGAGAAAATTTGAAATATTATAAATTTTTTGTCCTTTTTAGTACAATATTAGTTGAATATTTAGTGAATATCATGTTGAAATAGTGTTAAATGTTTTGCAATTACTGAAACATAATTTGAAATATTTACTTAATTGAATACAATTTCTTAGCCAAAATTTGAAATATGATATTTATTTTTGCTTCTTAGCACAATATTATTTGAATACTTAGTAACTATTATTTAATATTTTACAATTACTTAGACAAAATTTGGAACATGATATTTATTTTTTCTTTTTAGTACTATTTAAAAATATTTCATGATAACTTATATGATTGTTGAGTAGTTGCTATGTAAAAAATATTATTAAATAGTGCCTTTTAAATATTTTGCGATAATTACTTAGACAAAATTTGAAATATGGTATTTATTTTTATCTTTTTAGTATAATATTAGTTGAATACCGAGTAAGTATATAAGTATTTACTTAATTGAACACAATTACTCATACGAAATTTGAAATATGATATTTATTTTTCTTTTTAGTACAATATTTGTTGAATACTTAGTAAATATTATGTAGAAATCTTATTAAATGTTTTGGGATTACTTAAACAAAATTTTAAATACGATATTTATTTTTTTTTAGTATAACATTAGTTGAATGCTTAGTAACTATTATGTAGAAATATTATTAAATGTTTTTTTAATCTTTCACAATTACTTAGACAAAATTTGAAATACAATATATATATATATATATATATATATTTAGTACAATTTAAAAATATCTCGTGATAACTTATATGAATACGTAGTAAATATTATGTAGAAATATTATTAAATATTTTACAATTACTTAACCAAAATTTGAAGCATTATATATTTTCTTTTTAATATCTATTATATGAATACTTAGTATATACCATGTAGAAATATTACTAAACGTTTTTTAAATATTTTACAATTACTTAGACAAAATTTGAAACGTTATATTTTTTCTTTTAGTAATTTTTGTATTTTTAAAATGTAGATGATTAGTTAGCTCATTTTAATTTATTTTCACGACTTAGTTGTTCAAGTATTTAATTTAGAATTACTATTAATCGCTTAATTTAATGCAGGATAGTAATATAGCACTCAGAATTTACTGATATATTGTATGTATTTTTTAAAATGTAGATGATCTGTTAGTTCGTTTCAATTAATTTTCATGGTTTAGTAGTTCAAGTATTTAATTTAAAATTACTATTTATCGTCAAATTTAATGCAGGATAGTAATATAGCACTCAGAATTTACTGATATATTGTATGTATTTTTTAAAATTTAAATGATTTGTTTGTTCTACTTTATATTATTAGTCAGTTGTATTTTCAGATTTTTTTATTTAGCATACTTGTATGTATGCAATTTTTAAGAATTTTCACTTGAATTGGTAGTATATAATTCAATGTATACAGCATTTGTTATTGATATACAAAGAAATCATGACTCTATGCCTGAAAGTTTTGAATAACAGTTCTAAAGTAAAATTATTTCTGTATGAATAAAGTATTTTTTTAATCGTTAATTTATAAAAGTCATTAGTATTAGACTTTGGTAAAGACTTTTTAATAATATCAATTGTATATAAGTTAAGCATTTGTATTAGAAATTTAATTAAATCAAGAATAAATTGGAAGGCTACGGGTTTAATGACCTTTAAAATAAACTGTTGTATTCTTCATAAAGAACTTATTTACAAAAACATGGAAAATGGTTTGCAGTCAAAAATTATGTTATTTAAAATAAAAGATATTTCTTCGATGCTTATAAAACTTTTACTTTGAAAAAATATGAGGGTTAGTGATTAAATAATATATTTAAATTACAGTAGTGTGTTAAAAAGTAATGTACATAATTAATTTAAGTGGGATGTTAAAAAAAATATATATTCTTTCTTAAAATTTTTGTACTTGTGAAATAATCTCCATTAAAATCAATGAGTATCATTATTTATATAATAGTTAGTTTTTGTTGAAAAGGCTGATTACTTATCGAATGTTTGCGAAAGATAGTGTTTAAAAGCATGCAAGTAAACGTTAGAGACGCAGTGTGGACATTGGATAGCATATTAGTTATTAAAAAAAAGTGACTCTTGTACCCCTAAAAACTTAGCCCCCTACATACTTCCTTTTCGAAAAGACATAGCCGAAAATTAAAAAATAAAAACCACCAGAATGTTAAATGTGTTGATGCAATTATAACTCCCGTTAAGTTAAATTAACATTAAACGAAAGCATAATAAAATGATAAGTATTTAGAAAAGATAGCGTTCAAAAATATATTAGTAAATGTTGGGGCACGGTTTGCCCAGTGGATAGAGTATCAGTCGCAAAAAATGAAATTTGAATCATAGTTCATAGGTTCGAAACTAGGGTTTGGTAAAATGAACCTACTCTCGTGCGTAGAATCGATAAAATAAGTTAAACTAAAAAAATGAAAATCGTATGCATTAAAGTAATTCTCAAATAGTGCATAGCATATCAGTTACAAAAAATGAAATTTGTTACGAAGTTCGAAACAAAGGAATGGTAGAATGTCCCTACTCTCGCATGCAAAATCGATAAAATCGTATACATTAAAGTAATTTTTAAAGTGCAGTAGTAGTTAAAATAGGTACTGTTGACTTATCTTAAGTAGCCGACAAACCAACGCCCATAAATGAGAGGACCACAATTTTTGCCTTAAAAACATCTAAAAATCTCGACTCACAGGTATAGTTTCTTGGCTTGATCAGTTAAACCTACTACAAATTATCAAGTCAAGAGACTATTTAGTACAGGTTCGATTCCAAGTGAAATTTTTATGAAAAAAAACTAATTACAATAGTTTCCAATTCCTGCCGGTAGAGGGCGCCACCTAGCATTTTCATGTGCAAACCCTAAGTCGATTCCGAAAAATAAGCTTCCTCTCAAAAAGACCTAACCCCTTATGTTATAATATAACATTACCTTATATGGTTATTCATTCATTCAAACCCTAATATGCCACGAAAAATTAAGCCCCGTCTAAAACTTTAGTCCCCACCTACCCTATCATACTATAGTATGATCTAGATCGACTCCTTACGTTCGAAAACTATCTATAATTTTCTTCTAAACTAATACTCTCCTACTATAGCATGATCTTTCCACACTTTACTCTTATCTCACTATCAGATTATCTTATCTCACTATCCTATCTTATCTCCTTCCCGACTGATAAGAACCTAACACACATATCTCTCAAATCCTCTCGTACTATAGTACGATTTTCAGTTCCACCACCTCCCACCTCCCACCGTCTCTTTCGAACTGTCTTTTCTATACTACTCCCGTTTACAGAAAGATAGCTCTACTGTTTTTTTTTTTTTTTTTTTTTTTTTTTTTTATTCAATATTTTTAAAGCCGATTAAATTAGCGTGCTTTTTGGATTTTGGTGTGCCTGAACGGGGGTTGGCGAGCGTAGCTCGTAGGGGGCAGAGCCCCCTAGTATAATAAAATGAAAGTCTATAAAAAAGGTTGCAATGCATAACCGAGTAATATTCTTTACACGGGATTCATGTTTGAACTTGAATACCTCACAGAGCATACGAAGAAAAACTCTCAGACGTATGAAAGAAATACTTCCACTCTAGCATAACACACGTGTATTATTTAAATCTGAAGCAGAGGAGAAAAATATTTGAAGAAACCTCTTCAATTAAATTTATCTTTATTTAATTCTGAACGCTCTTCGAGACAAAAAGTGTTATTTATAGAGTTTTATATCTTTCATCACCATTTTTAAAAATATAGCATTTTGGCTAATTGAATGAGTAAGGCAATTGATTAAGTAAGGCAAATTTTTCAATTAAAAATTACTGGCAAGAATAAACAAAGAATCTAATTAATATATATCACATATATATGGCGATCGTCACGAAAGAGCAAAAATAATAAAGGTTGTGAGTAAAAAATAA
Source organism: Maratus speciosus (assembly GCA_963932465.1). Lineage (NCBI taxonomy): Eukaryota > Metazoa > Arthropoda > Arachnida > Araneae > Salticidae > Maratus > Maratus speciosus. The sequence continues at coordinate 286,298,057 of OZ010799.1, forward strand.
AATAAAAAATAAAAAAATACGTACATATATATATATAATGATGATCCGCGTACTCTCATAGTCTATACTCCTATTATAAAGAGGAAAAAATTGTTTATTTGTCGGAGGTAAGCTCTGGAACTACCGAACCGATTCCAAAAGTAATGGCATCAAAATGATGGTGTGAGTCCAACTTAGAACATAGGCTATATCTTATGTCGGTGCCACTACCCCAAAGGGGGTGTAGGAGCAAAAAACGTTCTAAAAATGCGATTTTAGCGTTACTGAAGGGCCTAGAAATATGAAATTTTGAGTATTAGTTACTTATAAGATATAAATGAGTCTAAGAACAGTTCTTAAAGAATTCGAAATTTAAAAGGGGTGAAAATGCACAAAAAGTGTTCTAAAAAACGTTCTAAATGGTAGTTTCCACACAATCTCAGGAAATAGCAAACCGATTTAAAAAATATTGGTGTCAAAATGATGGTGACAACTCTTGCTCCAAGATAGGGTATGTTTTATGTCGGTGTCACTACCCCAAAGGGGGTGCAGGAGCAAAAAACGTTCTAAAAATGCGATTTATGTGTTACTGAAGGGCCTAGAAATATGAAATTTTGAGTATTAGTTACTTATAAGATATAAATGATGTCTAAGAACAGTTCCTAAACAATTCGAAATTTAAAAGGGGTGAAAATGCACAAAAAGCGTTCTAAAAAACGTTCTAAATGGTAGTTTCCACACAATCTCAGGAAATACCAAACCGATTTAAAAAATATTGGTGTCAAAATGATGGTGACAACGCTTGCTCCAAGATAGACTATGTTTTATGTCGGTGTCACTACCCCAAAGGGTGTGCAGGAGCAAAAAACGTTCTAAAAATGCAATTTATGTGTTACTGAAGGGCCTAGAAATATGAAATTTGAAATATTAGTTACTTATAAGATATAAATGATGTCTAAGAACAGTTCTTAAACAATTCGAAATTTAAAAGGGGAGAAAATGCACAAAAAGCGTTCTAAAAAACGTTCTAAATGGTAGTTTCCACACAATCTCAGGAAATACCAAACCGATTTAAAAAATATTGGTGTCAAGATGATGGTGACAACGCTTGCTCCAAGATAGACTATGTTTTATGTCGGTGCCACTACCCAAAAGGGGGTGCAGGAGCAAAAAACGTTCTAAAAATGCAATTTTTGCATTACCGAAGGGCCTAGAAATATGAAATTTGAAATATTAGCTACTTATTAGATATAAAGGATTTCTAAGAACAGTTCTTAAACAATTCGAAATTTAAAAGGGGTGAAAATGCGCGAAAAGCGTTCTAAAAAACGTTCTAATGGTGGTTTCTACACAATCTCAGGAAATACCAAACCGATCTAAAAATTCCTCCTATCTAAAAACTCCTATTATAAAGAGGAAAAAATTGTTTATTTGTCGGAGGTAAGCTCTGGAACTACCGAACCGATTCCAAAAGTAATGGCATCAAAATGATGGTGTGAGTCCAACTTAGAACATAGGCTATATCTTATGTCGGTGCCACTACCCCAAAGGGGGTGTAGGAGCAAAAAACGTTCTAAAAATGCGATTTTAGCGTTACTGAAGGGCCTAGAAATATGAAATTTTGAGTATTAGTTACTTATAAGATATAAATGAGTCTAAGAATAGTTCTTAAAGAATTCGAAATTTAAAAGGGGTGAAAGTGCACAAAAAGCGTTCTAAAAAACGTTCTAAATGGTAGTTTCCACACAATCTCAGGAAATACCAAACCGATTTAAAAAATATTGGTGTCAAGATGATGGTGACAACGCTTGCTCCAAGATAGACTATGTTTTATGTCGGTGCCACTACCCAAAAGGGGGTGCAGGAGCAAAAAACGTTCTAAAAATGCAATTTTTGCATTACCGAAGGGCCTAGAAATATGAAATTTGAAATATTAGCTACTTATTAGATATAAAGGATTTCTAAGAACAGTTCTTAAACAATTCGAAATTTAAAAGGGGTGAAAATGCGCGAAAAGCGTTCTAAAAAACGTTCTAATGGTGGTTTCTACACAATCTCAGGAAATACCAAACCGATCTAAAAAATAATGCCGCAAAATGATGGTGACAACCTTTGCTCCAACATAGGTGATGTTTTATGTCGGTGCCACTACCCCAAATGGGGTGCAGGAGAAAAACGTTCTAAATTGCGGCTTTTGCTTTACGGAAGGGCCTAGAATCGTGAAATTTGGAATGGTAGTTAGTTATAAGATATCAATGATCTCTAAGGACATTTCCTAAAAAAATCGAAATTTAAAAGGGGGTCAAAATGCGCAAAAAGCGTTGTAAAAACTTTCTAAATTGCGATTTCTATGCAATCTCAAGAAGTACTGAACCGATTTAAAATATAATGGCGTAAAAATGATGGTGACAGATCTTGCTCCTAGATAGGCTATATTTTATTTCTGTTTCCACAACCCCAGAGGAGATGCAGGACCAAAATTCGCGAAAAGCGTTCTAAAAACGTTCTAAATGCCAATTTGTCGGCAATATCTCAGGAAGAATGAATCTGATTTCAAAAGTAATAGTAGGAAATTGATGCTGACAGTCTCTGCTCTAACATAGACACTATTTTATGTCCTTATCACTATCACCAAGACGTTGCAGGAGCAAAAAAAGCGTTCTAAATTTCGATTTTTGTGATCGGTAGGGGCTAGCAACTTAAAATTAGGCAAGGTACATATTTATTAGATATAAATGATCTTTAAGAACAATTTCGAAAAAATTGGAAATTTAAAAAAGTTTGAAAATGCGCGAAAAGTGTCCTCTAAAAACGTTATAAATTGCGATTTCTACTCAATCTAAGGAAATACCAAAGCTATTTCAAAAGTAATGGTTGCAAATAAATGGTGACAGTCCCTACTATAACATAGGTTATATTTTATGTTGCTGTCACTACCATCTGAGGCTGAGGGTTGCAAAAGCAAAACATGTTCTAATTTGCATTTTTTGCACAACTGAGGGGTCTAACACTTTGAAGTATGGCGTGGTATTTACTTACAAGATGCAACTGCTTTCTAAGAACAGTCGAAAGAAAATTAAAAATTAAAAAAAAAATGAAGTGAGTGAAACGCGTTATAAATTACAATTTTTAAGCAAACTTATAATTTACCAAACCGATTAAAAAAATAATGATCACAAATTTTGGTGATAGAATCCGCTCAAACATAAGCTATATTTTATGTCTGTTCCACTACCACCAGAGGGTTGCAGGAGCTAAATCTTTCTAAATTGCGATTTCTGTGACACTGAAAAGGCTAGAAACTTTAAATATGACATGGTAGTTACTTATAAAATATAAATGCCCTCGAAGGAACGTCGAAAATAAATTCGAATTAAAAAGAGGTGAAGCGAAGGGGAGGTGCGAAACGCATTCTCAAAAAGATCTAAATTACGATTATATGCAATTTCAGGGAATATAAACCGATTATAAAAGTAATAGTTGCGAATGAATGGTAACAGTCTCTGATCCTACACAGGCTATATTTTATGCCGGTGATTCTACCACCTGGGGTTCACAGAAACAACAAACGTTCTAAAAAAGGGCTTTAAAAGCTTTTTAAATTACGTTTCTGTGGAATATTAGGAAATAACAAACCGATTTAAAAATTAATGTTGGCAAATTAATGGTGACAGTTCCTATTTCAACATAGCCCTTTATGTTGAGAGAGATGGTAGGACTTGGAATTTGACATGATGGTTAATTTTAAGATGTAAGAAGATGGTTTCTAAAAAATTCAAAACTTCAAATGAATACTGAAATGAGCGTATTAATTGAGCATAAAAGTTTCAAAATATTTTTTAACTTATCATTTATTTAGTTTTACTTCATTTTATTAATTTAAGTCTCATTTCTGCCTAATGCAGTGTAATAATGATGTTTAATCAAACTGTGTTTTATATAGTAATTTTTGAATTAATCCTAAAAGTAATAAGTACCTTTTAATAAAAAAAAAAACTTTTAATAAAATAAAAATTTAGTTAGTACCTTTTAATAAAAATTAGACATATAAATATCACTTGGCATATTTCAACTATTACGCGAGCAAAGCCGCGGGGTTTGCTAGTACATAATAATAAAAGTTTCACTTCAATATGTACTTCACTTCAATTCTTTCTTGACGAATGCAGCTAATATTAGTTTTATTTACTGCTTTTTAAGTTAATGAAATTTTTTAAATCAATGTATTAAACTTCTTATAGAGAAGCAAATAATTAATAAATTAATATTCGTTAATAAAATTCGTTAATAAAATAATTCCAAGTATGCATGTAATATGCTATATATACGACATATTTCCCCTTTTTGAATATTTCATTCACATCTGATTTATTGGAAAAAACTTCTCAATTCCATCTTGGCAGGAAAGTAAAAATTATTGTGAATAAATGGATTAAGGACTATGTGATTTTTGTTTATGAATTTTATTATTTTATGAAGCCTATACAGTCCGACAAATTTAATTTGCGATGTTTTTTAAAGGGTAAATGGAAAAGACAATGCTTAACAGACTGCTAATAGATATCATTAGAGATACAATACTTTGTACAGAATGTAGGTATAATCATATACAAGTTTGTGCAAAAAACAATAAACTTTTTGTAAACGATTTTTGACAATTCAAACAAGTACAAAAAATCCCTGCCGATTCGGCATTACAGGCACAGGTAGATTTCGAAATTACTAAGTACTAATTTCACCATCAAAAACATCAAGATTAGAGATACACACAATTTAACAATTTATCTGGCCGTTTTTGACGAGTTTTTAATTTTATTTTTTGGTAAGATTTGGTTTATGAGAATCAGGTGAATGTATATTGTTTCTTCGACAACCTCACACCCTCTTTTTTTGTTTTTATTTTATTTACTAGGGTGCTCGGCCCCCTACGAGCTACGCTCGCCAACCCCCGTCCAGACACCGCAGACTCTAAGTGTACGGTAATTTGATCGGCTTTAAAAAGTTTTCGAAAGATTGAATTATAATTTAAAAAACAGTGGCGATCTCCCTATAAACGGATTTCTATTCATTTCTCTTTGATTGGGGAATTTTAACGCGAAATCCGCTGCGGTACTACTTGATTTACCGTCGACCAATTTCGCCAAATTATATAAATCGCCAAACCACTCGCCAAATTATACAAATTGACATAATTTTTATTTTAAATAACGAAAGAACAAATAAATTAGTACAACATTAATAAAAATACAAATAAAACGTCTTAATAAAAATAACTTGATGATGTAGACACGTGTAACAACATTTCAAAATAAGCTAATATAACAAGTAATATAAAAATTTTGTTTTTAAAGTCAATTCCTACTTAGGCCATCAAAGAAAAATTTAATATAATCCCTTAAGCTAATATTAGTTTTTGTTGCATTAAAATATCTCAATTTGTTGATTTTCTATAAGCAAGTAGGTTTAAAATAGAACTCTATGGGAATTTGGCGAAATATTACAGATATCGCCAAGTTTGCGTCACTTATGGCGACTCATTTTGGTCGCCAAGTTGGCGACAAACTTGGCGGTATTTGGCGACAGAACAGGGTCCCCCTATGGTAACCCCTTATTGAAAATGCTTTCATTGATCTTCAATAACCAATGGCCGCCATTTTGTTTCCCATGCAAAACTAAAATTAATTAATTAAAATTTAATTAATTAATTAATATTTGAAAAAACTGTATTAACATCAATTGTCATCCAGTACAAGTTTAAAAAAATTTATTTCAGCTTGATAGGATAATGAGTATTTTATTAAAGATTGAAAATTTGAACAAGATAAATGTATAAATATATAAATAAATAAATATAGGGAGAGTGTCAGCTAATAGTAGGAATTGAAAAAAAAGGAATTAAGTAAACGGAGTCTTTGTCTCCTGGTATTTTTTAACAAAGTGAAAAGAAAGTTCTTTTAAATGACTCATTTTGAATTAATTGTTTTTAATCTGACGCAATTTTGACCAAGCTATTTTTTCTCTTTTAAATATTCACGTGAAAATACTTTTGTTAGAAATAAAATATTATTTGTGCTTTCCTAACAAAAATAGTTGAAAAGATCCTCTCAAAATATCAAATAAATGTCTAGCGCAATTTCTAAATTTAAACTGTTTTGCAATGTTATTTTGTGTTCATTTTATGTAATAACTGTAATGTAACATAAATATGACGTAATTTCTCCTATTTAAGACTTCTAACGCATGTTAATGAATTTATTATTTTACAATTTCCTTTCTCTTTTAAAATTCACTTGTATACTTTTTATGATGTAATTTTTAATAAGTTCCTGCTTTTTTGTACATAACTAGGGGGTTCTGCCCCCCTACGAGCTACGCTCGTCAACCCCCGTTCAGACAACGCAGACTCTAACAGCACGCTAATTTTATCGCCTTTAAAAAGATTTCGGAAGATTGAATTATAATTTGAATCTGACAATTATAATCTGACGTAATTTTCACAAAACTTTTCTTTCTCTTTTTAATATTCACGTCAAAATACTTTTGTTAGAAATGAAATATTATGATCATCTTAAAATGTCAAGTAAATGTCTCGCGTAATTTTTAAATTAAAACTGTTTTGCAATATTATTTTTTGCTCATTTTACGTAATAAGTGTAATATGACGTAAATTCTCCTATTTAGGACTTCCAACGCATGTTACTGAATTTATTATTTTACAATATTCTTTCTCATTTAAAATTCACGTGTAACTATAGTTTTTATGACGTAATTTTCAATGAGTTCCTGCTTTTTATATTTTTTGTAATTAATAGTCACGTGTAAAATAAATTTTTAATTAAAAGCAAACATTACTGTTTGCTCTGTTTATACAGTTGGCAACAGTATAAATTAATATAATTTTCTAAAATTTGTAAAAAATATCTCTCGAAATGCTGAAAATTTGAATTTAAAATAGAAATAAAACCTCGAAAAATTATTCAAATTAAAAAACTAACTGCAATCTGCACACCGGAAAATTCTGACGTATAAAATGATCTAAAAATGATTAAATTCCTATGTACAGTTTTTGCTCCTATAAAACTTTTTTAATGGAACGATTTTGTCCAACTTTGGCATTAAATATCTCTTAAAATAATTCTTCGATTTGAAAACTGTCTGCATCAGCGTGTTTATCAAACATTTTTCTATAATACTACCGATTTTCATATTTTTTTATGCAACAGTTTTTTTAATATTAACGAAGAAAGACCTCCGGTCACAAAAAATTCAAAACCGGCGGCGGCGGCGGCGGTGACAGCGGTAGTTACTTTTTTTTAGAATAGAGAGATTATTTAATTCTAATTCCAAATGATTTTTTCTGTTTATAATAGTCACGTGTAAATAAATTTTTAATTTGAAGCAAACATTATTGTTTGCGCTGTTTATACATTTGACAACAGTATAAGTTAATACCATTTTCTAAAATAATGTAAAAAACATCTCTAGAAATACTGAAAATTTGAATTTAAAATAGAAATAAAACCTCAAAAAATGAGTCAAATTAAAAAAAGAAATACAGTCTGCACACCGGGAACTTCAAACGTATAAAATGATCTAAAAATGATTAAATTCCAATGAATAGTTTTTGCTCCTATAAAACTTTGGTAGTGGAACGATTTTGTCCAACTTTAGCATTAAATATCTCTTAAAATAATTCTTCGATTTGAAAACTGTCTGCATCAGCGTATTTATCAAACATTTCTGTATAAAACCACCGATTTTCATATTTTTGTATGCGTTAGTTTTCTTAATATTAACGAAGAAAAACCTCCGGTCACAGAAAATTCAAAACCGACGGCGTCGGCGGCGGCGGCGGCGGTGACAGCGGTAGTTACTTTTTTTTAGAATAGAGAGATTATTTTCTTTAAGACTTGATCCTATCCAACAGTCGTCATTATAAAAGTTGTAGATAATATTAAGAAGATTTATAATAAATGTAAGCGGATTTGATATCTTGTTAATTAACGAAGTTAATGAATTTTTCCTACTTCAACCACCCCCCCCCCCCCCTTTATTTTTATTTTGTTCTTTCTGTAAGAGTTGTTCCTATGAACACTTTGTCAATATAGACGTTGTAGATAATATTAAGAAGAATTATAATAAATGTAAGTGGATTTGATAACTTGTGAATCGACGAAGATATGATTTTTACCATATAATACCATAAAATAATATTACAATACAAATACAATAATAATAAGTTGCAATAACAAGGACTATACAATACAATAAAGTTAAATTCTTTGTTACAAATTTAAGCTATTTTCTAAAAATAGTTCTATATTGTTCTTAAGAAAAATTGAATGTAAAATAACATGTAAATCTTAGGTGCACTTTAAAATAAGTAAACAATGAGAAATAAGTATATACATTACATTTCATTAATGGGTAAGACACACAATCTAGATATGGATTTAAGAAAGATATTTGAGGCTGTTTTAACCTTTGAAACCCTAACATTACCATCCGTTCTTGGTATAACCTCTAAGATTCAGCCTAGCATCCACTTACAGGGAGGTAAATTGTCCTCCTTTATCACTACCATCGCCCCTGGTTTGATGCTTTCCCCTTTTACCTGCCATTTTGAACGATTTTGGAGATGACTCAAGTAATTTAATTGCCAATTTCTCCAAATTAATTGGACGAATTTAGTGATTCTCTGCCACCTAGATAATCTCGATTCTGTGATATCAGTCAACTGAGGTTCTGGAATGGCATCGACAGGCCGACCAATTAGGAAATGGCCTGGTGTCAATGCATTAAAATAATTTATGTCGGCCGATAACGGAGTTAAGGGACGCGAATTTAGTACCCCTTCAATTTATGTGGTGACTGTTTGGAATTCTTCCATAGTCAATCTAGCACCTTTTAATGTTCGTTTAAGATAATACTTGAAAGAATTTACGCCAGTCTCCCATAAACCACCGAAGTTGGGCGATCTAGGAGGAATGAACTTTCATTCAAAAGCTTCTGAAGTAAGGTAATTAGCTAATTTTTCATCCGTTTTACGAACTAACTCATGAAGTTTGTGCAATTCTGATTTAGCACCCCTAAAATTCGTAGCATTGTCTGTCATAATAGAAGCGCATTTTCCCCGCCTTGAAACAAAGCGTTTAAGTGCGGCGATAAACGCGTCATATGTTAGATCCGTTACTATTTCTAAATGAATAGCTGTTGTTACTAAGCAAATGAAAATCGCGACATAAACCTTATGAAAAATCCCTTTTCTTTGATTTTTATATTTAATCTCAAAAGGGCCGCAAAAATCGGCTCCTGTATGGTTAAACGTAAAATTTGGAGTTATTCTTTCCGATGGGATGTCACCCATGATTTGTTTAGCAGTAACTGGGTTGTTCCTAAAACAGACAACGCAATCATGCACTACTTTTCGCGCTAAATTTTTTCCACTTACGGGCCAAAACCGCATACGTACGTAATGGATTAAAGTTAGCGGACCAGTATGAAAATACTTCCTGTGAAAATGCTCAAATATGAGTTTTGTTAGCGTATGGCCTTTCGGCAAAATAATTTTATGCTTCTTATCAAAGTTTAAATCTGAATTTTCCAACCTACCGCCAACTCTTAAGATATTATCTTGATCCAAAAAGGGGGATAAACATTTAATTTTACTGGAAGGGGGAATCCTTGATTCCCGTTTTAAACCCTTAAACTCTTCCTGAAATTCTGCATTTTGTACTAATCTAATTAGAGAAACTTCTGAATTTTTTATTTCTGGTGTTGTGATGCTGCCTCTGCGCCGGTCTGCTGACTTACATTTGCAATTGTGAAAAAACCTATAAACATATGCCAGTATGCGAATATTACTATAGTATTTACCACTTATGTTGAGAAAAAAAATTTACTTCTTCAGGATTCCTGAAAAGAGAAAGAGAAATATTAGAATTGAAATCATTACAATAATTTTTATATTTTGATTTAGTCTCTGGAAAGTAATCTGTTTCTGGCACAGAAATAGTTTCTTACTCAGTCACTAAGTCATCAGCTGCTAGGAATTTTGGTCACCTAAACCACATTGGATTCTATACAAGGGAATTACCACTCGCTCCTCTAGTCAAGAGATCGGCAGGGTTGTCCTTGCTGGAGCAGTGATACCAAGAGTTCGAATCTGAAAGTGCATTAATCTCTATTGCACGGTTTGCCAAAAACTGCTTCCATCGCTTTGGTGAGCCTTTGATCCAGAATAAGGTTATTTTGGAATCAGTCCAATAGTACACTGTCGATGTGATTTTTTGATCTGAGATGGGTTTTACTTTGTTGGTCAGTCTTGCACTTAGTAAGGCTCCGAGAAGTTCCAGCCGAGGCAGAGTTATCTCCTTTATCGGTGCAACACGACTCTTTGAAGTCACGAGATTCCACACCACTCTCTCTCTTTATTCTCAGATAAATTGCAGAGCCATACGCTATTTTATTAGCATCAGAAAAGGCATGTATTTCTACAGCTATTACTTGATTCAATCAACCAAGAATTTTAATGGGAATTTTTAATTCTGCTAAATTTGGAAGTTCTTCGTACCACTTTAACCGTTTTTCGTGCACATTAGTTCATCCCATGCCGTCTTCTTTAGCCATAGAACTTGGAACAGGCATTTTATTCTAATGCTGAATGGCGTCAGCATGCCTAACGGATCGAAGATTTTACCAACTGCTTGCAACAGTAAACGTTTTGAACTTTTTTGCGATGACAAGAATTCTATTACACCTTTGACTTCGAATGTCAGACAATCTTCTTCTGTTTTCCAGGACATTCCTAATACCTTGCTTAGATTGCTTCCTAGGATCATTGTAACATGTTCTGCTTGAATATTTAAACCTTTCTTTTGCCAGCATTTCAATAACGCTTCATCATTGGTTATCCATTTTCGAAGAATCATTCCTGCTTCAGACATTATTTTGTTAGCATTCAGGGAAACGGGCAAAGGGGATTAAAATATCAAATAGAAGTGCATTTAAGTTGGTGCCGAGCCATAAACAGTCATTAAGGGACAAATCATTGTTATCATGAGAGCTGGCATCGAAGACGATTCGGATCTTTGTAGTAAGTTTATCTTCTTTACAGACCGCATGATGGGGCAAATAATAAACTGCCCTGTCTAAAACAGGTTCATTTTCTTGCACCTGCTCTATAATTCCTTGCTTTAAATATTCCGTGTTTATTTCAGAATATTGTCGAAAAAGTTCTAATTTCGTTATAGTACCTTTTAGAACACCTTTTGTTATATTTAATTTTTCCATAGCAGCTATTTCGCTGCGATATCGACGGACTACAAAATTGTATGCGAATACTGTGCGTAACTTTAAGATTGAAGACCAATAGTTATCTTTTTCACATTTTTATATCACACAGCACACAAATGTTACAAACAATCACAAACACTGAAGAACATATAGAATGATGAGGTGACTTTGGGGTAATAACCCGCTGTTAGAACAAGTGACGTTCGTAAAACATATTTTGGGGGATACTCCCGCTATAAGCAACAGAATAATTGGGGATAAGACCCGCTATAACATAACGTGCCACAATGGCAGCTCAAGAACAACACTCTATACTTGGGGATAAGACCCGCTCGAATACACAATGTGCCGCAATGGCATCTAAAGAACAACTCCACTGGGTCACATGACCGCAAAACTGCGGAGCTCGTTCCGCATGCGCACAAGGTCCGAACACATGCGTAAAGTAAAAATTTAATGTAGTTTGTTTTGAAGTAAACATTATGAATAACAAATTCGTGCTGTTTTAATTTGAATACTTTTATTCGGTTTCTTCTAATTTAATTCAGATTTATATTTAAATTATATATTTCAATGTAAGAAAAAAAATATTCTTTTGAAGATGAAAACTAATCACTCCACATTAAAAAGAAGTACAGTTGTGGAAAAAAAGTAAACACCCCTTACTAACTTTGCAATAAAATTATCGTAGAAGAAAGTTACTGGTACCACATGATTGGTAATAAAGTCTACTTTTAAATGATATATTTAAAATTGCTTAGGGGGCCACCTACATATTAAAACGACCCATAACTTTGTTTTTTCCATAGCAGTACACAATTCTGACAGGATAAATGAAATCTACACCCTTCAATTAGCCTAAAAACAAATTTTTATGCAATGCGTACGATAAGTTTCCGAGAAGTTAATTATTTTAAAATGAGCGTATTTTAGGGGCTGTATCCAAATTGTAGTTCGGTACTCGATTGTTGGCCAAGAGATTTGCCTCCTTAATGAAGGCATCTTAAACGCCACTCAAGTAGTCATTGAAGACTGTTAGATTACAGGATAGCATAAGAAATTTCAAAATATCTAATCATTTCTATCATATACGGCCCCTTAAACCATCATTTTGGCGTTTTTTAAGCATATTTTGAAAATTACTTAGAAGAAAAATGTGAAATTTTGGATTTCCATAAAGCAGGACATAATAAATCTAAATCCATCAAAAAAAATGTAGGTTGCAATTCATAATTTTTTCGAATATTAATTTCATAATTCATAATTCATATCATAAAATTATAAAAATTGCAAATTCAACATATTTATGTTTGGATATTTTAGCATTATTGCTATACAAAAAATTAGCACATTAGGACTATAATTTCAAGAGATATTAAGAAAAATATATAAATGCAATTTAACATTAAAAGCACTAAATTTTGAATGTTTATAATTCAAAATCTTATCACTCAAATGTCTTGAAATTTGTAGGCGTAATATAATAATTATATATTATAATATAATAATTGTCTAGGCGTTAATTGGACAGAAGATTAGAAATATGTTGGTAATATTGGGTATTTCCATTGAAAAAATTTTGGGTTCGTTTTAACCACTTCACAGGCGACAGCTATGAGGAAACAGTCCTTTTACCTCCGACTTATCTCGGGGTAAACGGTAAAGTGGTTAATATGTAGATGGAACCCTAAGAAAATTATATATATATAGCATTTAAAAGTGGGCTTTATTTCCAATCGTTCGGTACGAGTAAATTTCTTATACGATAATTTGTTGAGGAGTTAGGTGGTGATGTTTACTTTTTTTTTCCACGACTATACATCGTCATTTTTCATGATATGTAAGCTTAAAAATCTAGCTATTCGTAAGCCCGCCCTTTATTTTCCAAAACTTTTGTCTTACACTCTCGTGTAGCAGGGTAAACTAGTATTTCTTAACCATTCTCGAGGACTGAAGTATCTTGATTATACTTAGTATTCTGTGACTAACCACAATTTTTAAATTTAAAATTACCAGAATAATATGAGCGTGCATTTATTACAGGTAAGTCATAAAACCTTCAAATATAACAAACTAATCAATTAAAAATAGTTTAATCTTTGAATAAAATCACTTAAAAGTTACTAATTAGTGAAATGCAAATAATAAAGAAACTGCAATTTCCTGTTTCTTAAAAATAGATTTTTGTGTTTGTGTGTTTTTAACTCCGTTTTTTAATAAATAAAAAATCTCATAAATGTAATATACTAAAACGACTATATCAAAACGCATTATAATTGAATAATAAAAAAAGAATTAATTCATAAATTAGATTTTTAAAGATAAATTTTCTTTTTATTTCTTTAAAAAAAGGCTTAAAGATAAGTTTTCTTAAAAAAAAAAAAAAAAAAAAAAAAAAAAAAAAAAAAAAACGTGTGGAAATAAATATTCAAGTCAATACGCACATAACATTAAATAAAATTTTGGTATTTAATATCGTCAACCATACGGTTTAAACAAGGGCACACAAAAACACCATGGCCACCCGTAATAATTTCTAACCCCCTCCCCCCCCAACACACACACACACACACGTATGTATGATGCAATAAAACCTGCTTAGCGGGAAACACAATGACTAGAGAAAAAGTCCATTGTATATAGGTTGTATTCATCTTATAAGGTGTAATTGCATAAAATTTTTTAAGGGAGCTGGACCATGATATTTTTTCATTTATAGCAGTATTCTGTTACCAATAGACTTTACTCTATTAGAAAATAAATTTGCTAGATAATACCTATATAAAAATATATATAGTATTTGCTTAAAATTTTATTATTTTCAACTAAAGATTTTAATAACAACTTAACATATTGAAAATATAATTTAGCTTCAGTTGAATTCTTCAATTAATTTTGAATGAAAAATTTTAACGTATGAAAGAAATAAAATGCGAAACCTTAACCTATGTGTCGTTACACAACTGGCCCCGTGATTCATGTTCGCACGTCTGAAATCAGCCACATCATTAAAACAGGGGTGTCATTTCAAAACTTTCTTCATATTAAATGAGCTTCCAAATGTTTGCTATACCGGGTAAGCCAAAAGTTCGTTAAAATTTTAAAAACTCATAAAAAAGGAAGAAATTATGATAAACGAGTACGGTTTGCAAGAAAGGTCTCAAAGGTAGTCGGATTTCTTTTAGAAGGAAAAAACAATAGTTAAGAAATCACATGTCGAGGGCACTTACACAAATAACAATTTCATTTAGTTCTAATTTTGAGGATACTAATTATAAAAATCAGGAAAGAGAAATACATGGTTTTATATACCGGGTGAGCCAAAAGTTCGTTACAACTTTAAAAACTCATAAAAAAGGAAGAAATTATGCTAAAGGAGTGAGGTTTGCAAGAAACGGCTCACAAGGTAGTCGGATTTTTTAAACAGCAAAAAAGCTAAAAAATTACATGTAGAGGGCGCTGACGACCTCAAACACAATGAACAGGACAACAATACACTCCATTCATTTGTTCTTCCAATATCGAATGTTCAACAACCTCTGGAACATTCTACGACACAACTTTGTCCCTGCTAAAAAAAAATCCGACTATCTTGTGAGATCTTTCTTGCAAACCGCCTTCTTTATCACAATTTCTTGCTTTTTTATGAGTTTTAAAAGTTTTAACGAACTTTTTGCTCACCCGGTATGGGATCTGAGGCTACTACTGAGGCTATAAAGACAATCTAGCAAATTCGGACTTTTGAATTTTATTATTTACTAGCAGGCTACACCCGCTTCGCTGGTCCATTTTCCAAATGATCATTGATTAAACAAAATTATGAATTCGACCTTGTATTTTAAATTAATATGGACCTTCACCGGGAAAATCTTTCTGCATTTGCTGAATACTATGCGAACGCTATTTAGCTATTATAATATCTTATGGGTTAGGCAAAATTCGGACTATTCAGAAGAAATTCTTTTTACAGTATATATTTAAAGTAGAGGTTGGGAAGAAAATACGGCCGTTGTGATAATCAGAAATGTTAAAATGTTCTCTAGTCACCACACTACTAAAAGGAGAGATAATTACAATGATTGCAGAGAGTGACCACTGAACATTACTTATGTTCGGATTATTCACTTTCGTTTGGTAGCTCTTGAACTCCGGGCTTCTCAGCTTGGTGCTATGTGTGGTTCTGGTAGCTTAAATACAATTTCTCTCTACGTTGCATTATATTTTGTAATACACGTCTTATAGCAGGTCTACTGCAGTTTTCTATCTTCGGATTACAGCAGAGTAAAAACGGTAAAAAAAAAATGTAATAAATTGTTTGCACACAAAAAGTCTTTAACTGTCATTTAACTGTCATTAAAAGAAATGTGAATCACACAAAAGTGGATTTTTAAAAATGAAGTGTTTGAATAAAATTAAAATAATGTCATTTTCATTACCATTTCCTTTATATATATATATATATACCACTTGCAATTACGTAACTGTTAACCTGAAAAAAAAAAACTCGATAGCTCATTATGATAGAAAAATAAACCTCTTGTTTTCATCCAATCAAAATCTTCCCAATCGTCCATAATCGGGTGCACAGCTAAGTTTTACGGCAAACATTAGAAGTGTTTGCAAACTATATGGTTACAAATTTACCAGAATTAACACACGTAAAACATACGTAATTATGCGTCAGACTACATCCCATCCCCCTCACTGACAAGCCCGTGTTAATACGTTCACTAAGCTCCAGGTTTCACTGCAATACAAAAAATATTTAAAGTAATATAATTCTATTGATTTAATGTATTTTGAATACATTGAACAATGATTAATACTTCCCAGGATTGCATTCATATTCGTTATTATGTTTTTTTATAAAATGTTCAAAGAATCATTTTTTTTAGCATTTAAAACAAAATGCAGAGAAAACAACATTACAATTTTGTCCTTTTCCAAGACAGTCGGGGGGTTAAATAAAGTCAAATTGCTGTTGTCTGAATTATAGATATTTCGCCAAAAATACTCTTTGTAAATGACAAATAAAGTCAGTTATACAAAACTTAATAACCTAACACGTTATAATATAACGAAATAATCTTTTTGATGCACCGAAGACCTTTTTTCATTTCTCTAAAGAGTGCAATAACACGGAGAAATAAATACACCTTTTATTTTCAAAATTACATTATTCTTCAGTCTGCTGCCTAAATAAACCTAAAATCGTTGATTTTTTCCTCAGTTTAGCGAATAGGATTGTGCGTCAGAAGAACTTGCTTTATAATAATTTCTATTTTCAATTTTATCTGTATTTCAGGTACTTTTTTCTTATCTAGGCTAAAATGATAAATCAACAAATATTGTTCCACCAGCTACCATTGGAATTTCAATTTCCCCCCCCCCCCCCCAAGTATTTATTTTTTAGTGACAGTAAAATAACTGCAAATAAAAATATATATAATACTAAATCTTCTGTTCTCCGTTTGCTTCAAAATGAAAAAAACATAAATTTACTAATAGCTAAGTACAAATTTCATGTAATCTTCTACTATCGCGATCACTGTCTGACAGTCACTGTCTGATCACTGATTTGACTCTTTCAAATATAAAAGAAACATCTAAATAGTTCAGTAAATACACTAATTAGCAGGTAACCTGATTACGGAAGATTAATCCAATATCAAAAACCTTAAGAAAAAAACTGAAAATGGGATGACGAATTAAAAAGACACTCGAAAATGTATTTCAGTAAGCAATTTTTATTGCAAAATATTTTCTTTTGTGGTATTAATAACGCAAAATTGCATAACTTTTCTTAAGAATAATCTTCAGTACTTAACATTTGAAACAGTAAACTTTTCTAAAAGAAAAATTGGCGATATATGTTTAAAAAAAAAAAAAAAAAAAAAAAAAAAAGAGAGAGTGGACAATATTTGTTGATCTGAGTTCGAGGTTATAAAAGTCATAAGTTTGGAGAAAAACAAAATAGCATGTATCCGTAGTAAAGTACGCGAAAAATATTTTAAATATCTGAAATTAAATTATTTATAATATGTGTGTGTGGGGGGGGGGAGGGCAAACGTTTGCATTAAAATTTAAATATTTGACTCCACTTTATAATATTAACTGCTATTTATGTAATATCATTATTTTTATAATTACATCTGCTAGTTTTTTCTGTAAGAGATACATAATAATAATAATAATAATAATAATAATAATAATAATAATTGTTACTCACAAGGAAGGTCTCCTTAAAACGCATACTCAAAATATTTTGAAAAAGGAAATGCTAATAAAAGGACTCATGTCTGTAAAAAAGATCGGTAAAAATATAGCGGTCGAATCGCAGTAGAAAATCTGTAAAAAAAATATTTTTTCGAGTATTTGGCGCGAACAGACGAACGCTCGACGTTCTTTGGCGAACCAATAGGTTTCCTCGCCAAATGCAAGAGATTGAAATGCATTTATAAATTCCTTGTTAAATAAGTAATTAAATGCCTAATGCTCAATGAATTTAAACTTAAACTGTGGATTAGTTTACTATTATTGCTGTAAGCTTATCTAATATATGCAAATTGCGTGTTACTTGTATTGAGCTATTTAATTTTATACGGTGACACCGGCTGGATAAGTTTTAAGTGTATTTTAATTAAGAATGCTATCATTAAACATTTCGATATTAAATTGTTGTTTCCATGGCAATAAAACTCTTTTGTTGTCTCTGACACTAACAATATCGAAGTCAAATTGCCAATGCTCAGAATCGGACCTTAATTTGAGTTTGAAACACTTTTAATCCATTTAAATTTCATTGTAAACGGCATAAATACGATCGTTAAATTTCATTGTTACATATATAAATGTATATGACAAAACTGCAGTTATAAATATGTATTTATTTAAGTTAAACTTACTTAAACTAACTTCGTATCGAGAGTTGAAAAAGTTTTTCTTAAAGAATATTTATCATAGTATTATTCAAAATTTTATCGTGTTGCCATCCAGCGCTAAATCGCAAAAAATGAAATTTTCATTATTTTTTTAGGAATGCTAAATAGAGGTTCTGCCGATTTTTTTATGGATATATATATATTTATGAGAAGAATATTCTATATTTTTTTACAAATAATGCTGAGCATGCGCTTATGGGGAACTTCCTTGATATCATTTTATCAATTTTCAGATGCATTTTTCTTAACCTGATGCAAAAGATTAATCGCCAAATATTATTTCAATTGCAATATTTCAACTGAGTAATACTTTAAGTATTACGAACACTCCCTTTCATGTTTAAATTAAATATATTCGTTTTTTAATATTATCACTCATTAAAATGGATTTCTTTTTTTTTCTTTTTTAAAGATTTTAAATAAAATTAGTAACAGTTTTTTGTCTTTTATTTTTCTAGGTGTAATAGCCATTTCAATTTTTTCAACAACAAAAAACTTCGCCAAGAAATGAAATGGTAACCTTATCGTCCAAAATAACAGAACTTTCAGTCATACTTCTATAACTAATCTAGGTAGAATGATGTGTTATAGCTTAAAACCTTCCCTGAAACGATACCTATCTAACGGTATAAGTTCCATAAAAATCCATGCAGTAGAACTCGAAATCTAGGCGTTCGGAACGAAATTTCCGTTTGGATTTTATATGTATAATAGAATAGATAATAGAATAGATAATAGATTTTATATATATATAATAGAATACATAATAGATTATGTGTTATAAGCTATCTCAAAGTTTAAAACAGATCGCATTGTTAGATTTCCTAACTTTAAAAATATCGCGTTATGTTAGTTCCACATTCCACCACCAGGGAGCGCACTCTATTCTTAACGAAAGCGTATCTGAACGAAACTCATTAATGCAACCTTTCTGTAGATGCATGAATCGGGAGGGTGGCGGTCTTAACCAAATAATTTAAGATAATTGCTGAAATTACTATGAAAAATATTTTAAAGGGGCTCTACGCGGGCATCTAGTAGAGTTAGAGGAAATCGGAAGACGTCAAAATAATCGCGGGGAAAAGTTTGCTTGGGTACTTCGGAGCTACTTTTGGCGCGAGATCTAAGCTCTACGACCAATAGGAGCCCAGATATTTAAGGAAATATGAAGTAACAAAGTCCAAAATAACAGAATTTTCCGTAATAATTTTTAACTAATCTAGGTAGAATGATGTGTTATAGCTTAAAACCTTCCCTGGAACGATACCTATCTAACGGTATAAGTTCCGTAAAAATCCATGCGGTAGAACTCGAAATCTCGGCGTTCGGAACGAAATTTCCGTTTGGATTATATATATACTAGAAAGGTAGCCCGTCAAAAATGACGGAAATTTAGATATAAAGATATATACAACTCATGTGCAAGAATATGAGTTTTCTCGCTTGTTCCGCAGTGATGGATGAAAATAACACATTTAAAGAGCGAAACACATTTCTGAAAAACTGTGTACAGTAGAAGACCACTAATCTGCACAGTTTGGTTCCAAGTATTATGCAGATTTGAGGCTTTTTGCAGTCATGTCTATTCAATCTTTGTTTACATTTTTTTAAATTCATATATTGGACAATTTAGGTTGTTACGCCTTAAAAATAAATAAATTTTATACTTGAAGTAAGGTAAAAACTATTAAATTATCGTATACGATTTCATGAAATGGTATTACATGGTATTATATGTGTGTGCTTCACGATCTTGGTTACGACGTTGGCGAAATTGGCTGCATCTTGTCATAATCCTAATAGTGTGGCCGCTATAACAAAAAAGTAACCAGTTTTTAGCAAAATTTCTGATATAAAGTAGTTTTCCAAAACTTGTGTAAAATTGCAGGCTGTTCTCATGTTATGTCAGTCCTAAGAATAATATTTCTAACATTGAAGAGTTTCGATGTATATATGAAATTTAGAAAAGCTTCTCCAAAAGAAAGGTCCTGAAATGACATTGTAATTCCTCTAACTTCAAAGTTTAATCGGGCCCTGATGTTGTTTACTGAAACCTAATAAATACAGTTATTTTGAATATTACAACAGAATTAAACAGTTAACTTATTTAACTTAAACCCGCTGTTACTTCCCGATGTTATTTTTTACTATTAGGAAAGAAAATTATTTAAATTTTTCAAATCATGCATTTATAATTTTTTTCCGTCTTTAATAACTAAATAATGAAAAAATATGCTTTTGTTCTGAGCTCATAAATATGACAATAAAATAATGTAACTAAGAGACATTGCAAAATTAAATCTTTGTGATTTCAAACCATAAACAAACGATACCGCCACCATTTTACCTACTATGATGTCATTAGAATATTGTCCATTGATTGTTGGAGAACTTACTTTGTGAATGATTACCTCAATGATTTAAATTTTTTTTAAGTTTCAAGATGAATTAATCACTTGTGTTTGTTTAGGTTTATGGAATGAGATATTAAGCTGTGAACCTAATTTCGACTAAAGTTATCCAAGGATATATGTATTTTTAATTGAAATTAAAAACAATGTTTTGATCTCGAAATAAAAAGTTTTAGTATGTATAATTGGTTATTTCTGTTAAGTATTTATTTAGGTACTTTTCCATTATAGCGCATTTTTAAAAAAAGCTTGGCGCAATTCGGGCATCAGAAAGTGAGATATGTTGCCAAAATATATAAACAGCTATGAAAACAAATCTAATGAACTTTTATTTTTATTTATATATGCACTTATATACATAAAAAAAATCGTTTCTAAATATATATTTTTTTTATACACAAATTACGGCACAGGTTTCAGATATGAACCGGGATACCTAACTGGCGCCAAAATCGTGTTATTTTGCCTGCTATGGTAACCCGGCTATTGTTTTTTATTTATTAATAAATTGTTTATTTACTTTTATTTTCTGTTTTTAATTATGTAAACTGTTTTGCTCTATAGCTATTATTCAAACTTTTATTTATTTATAGTTATTTTCTTTTCAAAATGATAGCAAATAATTTATAAATATATAAGTTACTGGTATTCGAAAGCGAGATTTCTGCCAAATTGGCGTCAAAGAAAAATCACGCCAACCCCGATGCGTATATGACATCTGTGCAAAAATTACGGCACAGATGTCATATTCGCCCCATATTGGCAAGATTTTTTTTCTGACGCCAATGTCATATACACACCGGCACCGGGTAGTTAACTCTCTCCAAAGTGTCGTTATTTTGCTTGATATGGTAACCCGGATGTTGTTGTTTATGCTGTTGATGCTTTCGCCATATTGGCGTCGGAAAAAAATCGCGCCAATATGGGGCGAATATGACATCTGTGCCGAAATGACTTTTGTTTATTATAAAAAAATGGGTAAATAGCTTTTTTTACATTAAATAAAGGTACTTGTTAGTTATCCCGTCGACCAAATTACTGTCGCCAAATTGTAAGATTAAATGCCAATAATGGTTGACATTAAACATGACCATGTGTTTCTTACGTCATCAAGTGATTTTTAATTCGACGTTATATTTGTATTTTTATTAATGTTTTGTTAATTTAATTGATATTTCGTTGTTTAAAAAAAAATTATGTCAATTTGTATAATTTGGCAAGTGGTTTGGCTATTTACATAATTTGGCGAAACTGGTCGACGGGATAGCTAACAACTACCTAAATAAATTGCATATTATGGAAAAAATTGCTTGTGAATATAAAGCAGTAAATAAGTTGTCAGAAAATACGTTGGCAAACTTCTTTCTCGCCAAGCAACTTTTCTCCGAAGTTGTACATAAGCAATGATTGCTAGAAATGCATTTTTAATTATGATAAGCGCTTTTATGTTTCACTACATTTATGCATACTATACTGTATGTATAAATGCTACAGTTCATATCCAGGGCTACACAAAAGAATTCGTAAGGGTTACTGAGTATGAGAGTAAATTGCTTAAAGGTGGTTTTTAAAGGAGTTATGCGTTTTTACGCTGAACTGCATTTAGTTTACTAAGAAATGTTTGTAAAATATAGATAAAATGATATACAGGGTCACGCAAAGAATTGGATACATAACCGTCTATGAATGATAATATCTGGAAATGTGATTTCAGTAGTTTTAAGAGTAGGTTAAATAAAATTTTGGCTAAATAGTGGCATGTAATAACGATACTATTGGTTATGGACGGTAACTGCTGAAATCAATTTTTTAATTTTTTTATGCGTCTTCTAAAATGTTTACTTAGTTATCTTATTTCCCCAAATAACGAAGTTTTGTTAAAGCATTCAGGATGTGTTGGAAAGTGTTTCATATTCTATGCTTAACGCATGATTTTTTTTTCTTCTTTAGCTTATTTTGCATTTATTTTATTTTTAATTTTTTAGTCTTATACTGCTTTATAGAAACTTAGGCACAGTTGTCATATATGCCAATTTGGCGAAAACATCAACAGCATAAACAACAACATCCGGGTTGCCATATCAAGCAAAATAACGACAGTTTGCCGCCAGTTAAGTACCCGTTGTGTATATGACATTGGCGTCAGAAACAAATCGCGCCAATATAATATTATATGACATCTGTCCCGAAACTTTAATATTTAATTTTTAAACTCTTCGCTCCACATCCCTTACATATAGTACAAACTATAACACAGATAGCACAAAATAATAGACAGTTTGGTACTTTTCTACTGTGGGAGCTTTGGCGTTTTTTTTTAAAAAAAGCTTGGTGTAATTTGGGCATCAGAAAGTAAGATTTGGGTTCGTTTCCGTTATACGGATACCATTGTCGCCAAGCGTACTAGATGGCGCAAAATGAAAATCACGTGAATTGAAGCATTTGAAAAATAAAAGAAAAAACATTGTCGATACTAAAGTGAGCATTTAAAAAATATAACATTTGAAAATTCCAGACTTTTACGAACTATTTCATTAAATCACAATTATATACTTAAAATAAGTGAACAAATAACTGTTATAAAATAAAGCAATAAAATAAAACTCATATTAAACTGCTGGCATAAAATTATAAATATCTTTTAGCATTTTGAAATAATTGGCGCATTAGCATACATTTTGGCATGATGTCCGTATAACGGAAAAATATCGAGATTTGTTGTCTAATCATATAAACAGCTATGAAAACAAACTTGATGAGCGTTTTTGTTTGTTTTGTATCTTTATTTTATATGTATATTATTGATGTTTTTATGTACAAATCACATCTGTTTCTTTATAAAATTAGAGAAACGTCTTTTTTATATTAAATAAATCGTATAAATAGCGAAACAAATGCGTGTGTATATAAAATGAAACAGTGGATAGGTTCCCGGAAAATATGTTGCCAAATTTCCTTTTTCGCCAAGGCACCTATACTGGAAAAGTACCTAAAGCACATTAAAATCGCGCAGTTAGGAGCTCACACAGTACAGCGTCGTCTATTGGCGGTTATTTTATAAGTAGCATCGGGAGGAAGATGTAAAGATGTACTTTAAATTCTCACTCATAGATTTTGAAAAATATCTTAAAAGAGCGGAGTTTAAATTAAATTTCGGTGACCTCCTTTATGAAAGATTAATGGTTTTAAATGGGAATTTCGCCAAATTAGCCAGCTATCACCAAGTTGGCTAACATTTGGTGCTACTGTGGTAACCCTGCATTAGTTTTTTTCAACAATTACTCATTTCAATGAGGCGGTCCTACCGGAATCGTGAGGGACACACAGAGACTTGGATTTTATATAAATAGATAATAGATTAGTTATTTTAATAAAAAAATTTGACAGAAAAAAATCTACTTATTGTGTTTTGTTTTTTTTTTGTTTGTTTGTTTTTTAAACCAGGGGAGTAGCCGGGGGCCCTAAAAGAATCGGGGCCTGATGATTTGTACCCACTCTATACAGGTCTGGGTTTAAAGTTCCGAAATGTTAATGAATATTTAATTCTGACA
The DNA here is from genome assembly GCA_963932465.1 of Maratus speciosus. Taxonomy (NCBI): domain Eukaryota; kingdom Metazoa; phylum Arthropoda; class Arachnida; order Araneae; family Salticidae; genus Maratus; species Maratus speciosus. The sequence goes on from OZ010799.1 coordinate 286,322,234, forward strand.
ATTTAAAAAATAACGCATATAAAATCGCATGTGTTTTTGTATATGCATAAATGTCGCTTTTCTTATGAAAGTGTCTCTAAAAATATATACTTTGTTTTGGATAGGGTAAACATTAAAGTATTACAGGCATGTACATTCTTAAATAAAATAAATTTACTTGAAATTTAACGGAGCTAAAGCTGTTATTTAAGGATTATTTAAGTTATTTAAGGGGTCTCAGGACTGTTAAGGGGTCTCAGGACTCTTAAAGCTTTAAAATTTTCGAAATTTTAATTTTTTTAGATGTTAAACTCCTATCTTTTCTGAACATTTTGATATAATTGTTTCCTTGAAATTCCTATTAGAACTGAAGTTATGGCTTTTACATTTATACACGTTCAATAGCTGAAGCGTCGTTTCGGAAACTTTGAAGCCATTTTTCTCCAAATGACGGTTTTGGGCATAACGCGCACGATATCTCAAAAACTTATGAATATTTTTTCATGAAAATTTTCAAAACATATGTTTCAGGTTAGTCTGTATAAACTGAACCTAAAATTTTCTTTTTATTGTTCAAAACAATATTTTGTCAGGTGATTATACTGTTGAAATTTTCTTAATTTTGCATTAGCTAAATACAACTTTGTATTAAAAATATAAAAAAGCTTTAAATACAAATTTATTTAGGTTCAGGGTAATTATTATAATCTGAAGTATAAGTAGGTACAAAAATTTTCATTCTAGCTGCAACACTTATTTTGTAATCGCGCGTGTAAACTTTTATGCCGATTTTTTGCTCGAAAAATTTCTAACAGTTTGGAGCCCCGTGTAAATGCTCATTCTGCATCTTATAATTTTTTAAATACATGAAATGAAAGAACATACTTATATATTTTATTCCAATTAAAATTGTGTCTTAAAATCAAATAAATTTTAAGATATTGAATGTTGAAAATGGTCTTTTTTTTCATTTTTTCCAATTTTAAGAGTCCTGAGACCCCTTAAAGCTTTAAAATTTTCGAATTTTGTTTTTTTTTTAGATATTAAACTACTATTTTTTCTGAACATTTTGGTATAAATGTTTCCTTGAAATTTCTATTAGAACAGAAGTTATGGCTTTTAGAATTATACACGCTCAATAGCTGAAGCGGCGTTTCAGAAACTTTGAAGTCAATTTTCTCCAAATGACGTTTTTGGGCATAACGCGCACGATATCTCAAAAACTTCTGAATTATTTTCATGAAATTTTCAAAACATATGTTTCATGTTAGTATGTATAAACTGAACCTAAAATTTCTTTCTTATTGTTCTGAAATACATTCTTTATAGGTGATTATACTGTTGGAAATTTCTAAATTTTGCATTAACTAAATACACCTTTGTATTAAAAATAGAAAAATGCTTTAAATACAAATTTATTTAGGTTCAGAGTAATTATTACAATGTGAAGCATAAGTAGGACCCAAAATTTTCCTTCTACTTGCAAAATGTATTTTGTAATCGTGCGCATAATCTGTTATGCCGATTTTCCGCTCATCAAATGTCTGACATTTTGGAGCCCATTATCATTTTGGAGTAAATGATAATTCTGCATCTTGTAATTTTTCAAATGCATGAAATGAAAGAACATACTTATATCTTTCATCCCAATATAAAATTTTGTCTTAAAATCAATTACATTTTAAGATATTATATGTTGAAAATGTCTTTTTTTTTTTCGATTTTTTCAATTTTAAGAGTCCTGAGACCCCTTAAGGAATCAAAACATTTGTCGGGACACATCTACCACATTCTCATAGCTGAATTGAGATGAGGGTCACAGTACAACGGTAGAGAATCACTGAGGAATATTTAATTCTTACGTTTATTCTCTAGGTAAATGCGGATTGCCCGTAAAACATATTGCCTAAGGCAATGAGTGCGTCATCATCTTTCATAAAAAGGAAGCTGAAACTCTATCAATCTCTGCAAGCGTGAATTCTTTCCTAAATCAATTCCCTCCCTCCCAGGAGTAATTTCAGACAATAAACGGTTTGAAAAGCGAAGCCAAGTGCAACCAAAAGTGAACGCAAGCAATGATGAAAAACATGTATTCCCCGCTCTACTTTTTCTCTTGATCCGCATATCTCTGAACAAGAGATAGGTATACACCTGCCATCTGGTGGTAGATGTTGCATATTATCCTGATTGTACGATTTTATATTCAAGATTTCTGTGAGATAATTACAAACAAAATAACATTTTTATCATGCTATATTAAAAAGCATTATTTCTAATGACTTAAAAAATCAAACAAGTTAAATTTCTTAAGTTTCTTAAAAAAGAGAAATGAATACAATAATATTTAGATTAAGAATCAATAATGCTTTTTTAATTTAAACTGCACATTATTGCTGTAACTATGATTCAATAATCCTTATTTCTACCCTATATATATAAAATCCTAATGAATCGAATTGAAACAAATTTATGTAACGATTATATGAAACGACTGATTAAACAACTGATTACGTTTCAAGGCGATCTTTTCCTAAAATGTGGAATACTTTGCGATGAAATTAACACCAAAAATCCGTATTGATCCACATATCTCAAAACTGGTATTAGAATTTTTAAATTAGAATTAGTTTTCGAAATATTATTTTTTTTTCTAATTTTAAATACTTTTTTTTCTAATGATGCCAACTCAAATTTTAATCATAACAGATAATTTTTTTTTTCATATTTTAGAAAAGGTTATTTTAAATTAATTTGGCGATGAGTTTGGCCTCCCTTAAGTGTATGCTAAGAAATGCATCATGTTACTTTTATTCAGAATTCAATTTGTATTTCATTATCATTTTATTTAATACAAAACTTTCATTTAAAATTGAAACCTTTAAAATAAATGGCTTTTACTTCATTCTTTTTTTTAAACGAAACGAAAAGAAAAGTATTAGACACAGATGTCATATACGCAACGGGATACCTAATTGGCGCCAAAATGGCGTTATTTTGCCTGACATGGTAACCCGGCTATTGTTGCTTATTTATTAATAAATGTTTATTTGAATTTATTTTCTTTTTATTTACAAAAAATGTTATAAATTGTTTTGTTCTATAGTTATTAATTAATTTTTTTTTATTTATTGTTATTTCATTTTTAAAATAACAGAAAATAATTTAGAAATACATGTGTAACAGGTATTTTAAAACGAGGTTTTCGCCAAATTGTCGTAAAAAAAAAAAAAAAAAAATTCACGCCAAACCTGGTGCGTATGTGACAATGCAACAAATCATGAGATTTAATTTCCACTTCAAAGTAACGTTTTAATGTTATTACTTCTCCCGTCGATCAATTTCGCCAAATTATACAAATTGACATTTCTTTTTTTTTTAAATAACAAAAGAACAAATAAATTAGTATAACATTAATGAAAATACAAATAAAACGTCGAAATAAAAATAACTTGATGGCGTGAACATGTGTAACTTCTTTAAAGTCAAGTGAATGTGACATTTACGATCAACCATTATAGGCTTTTAATCTTATAGTTTGGCGACAGATTTTTGGTCAATGGGCTAACCAAGTAGCTCCGTTTTAATTTAACACTCGAAAAATAAAAAAAATGCTTACTGGCGAGTTAAAAAAAAGCTATTGGCGAGATCTTCACCCGGCTAACATAAAAGTACCAGGAATTCTTTGTGATCATGGCAACTTTTATGTAGTTTTATTCGAAAAAAATAATTTTGATTCTTTAATCAAAATGGAAACCTTTCTTATGAAAAGCGAAGGAATCAGCCCGTTGTTTATGGCAGTTACATGACTTGGACTATTATAATAGAAACGAAATAATGGGGATAGAATAATATTCGGCGACCTATCACACCTGTGGTTGGCTAACGTTAAAGTACCAAAATGGCTGCCTGGAATATAAAAGCCGAAGGGATCCGCCTGGAGCTGTTGATGATAGTCACATGACTTACGTTATTATTATAGAGATTGTTTTCAATATTAAAAACAGCGCAAAGAGTAATATTTCCTAACGATTAAAAATTTATTTTCACGTGACTATTAAAAACAGAAAAAAACCCCTTTAAAATTACTATTAAATGAGTACGTGTTAAAGAGAGGAAAATATTGAAAATTATGTCCTGAAAATTGTATTTACACGTGAATATTAAAAGGGAAAGGAAACTTTAAAATAATAAATACATTAATATGCGTTTAACCCTTTCACGGACAAGGCACTTCTATTCGTAAAATCTTGAAATCAGTGGATGGCACCAGAATTTACAAACAAATTTCGAAATACAAAATGCTTTTGTTTACTTACTTAATAAAAGGAAAATTTTCATCCCAATATTCTGATGCTAATGTGGCATTTAAGAATTAAAATTAAGTGGTCCAAAAATGAACCACCGCCCTTGAAGGGGTTAAAGCAGCAAATTTTAGTAATTGTATTATGTCAATCGTTTTATAACGCTGTTAAAAAATACCGAGAGACAAAGACTCTGTTTACTTGATTCATTTTATTTTAGCTTCTTTTCAAATGTTTAAGTGATCTTCTTTAACCAAACACGAAAACAACCATTGGATACCTTAACAGCAACTGATTCTACCTTAAATTTTTGCAATCAAAGAGAATTGAATGGAAACCCGTTTACAGGGAGATCGCTACAGGTTTTTTCAGTATAATTCAATCCTCTCTAATCTTTTTAAAACCGATCAGAAAGCGTGCTTTTAGATTTTACAGTGTCTGAACGGGGGTTGGCGGGCGTAACTTGCAGGGGGCAGAGCCCCCTAGTAAAAATATAATATAGTTAACTTTTAAAGGCACAGTTGGTTTGTAATAGCATACAAATGTTCGGCTTGCCGTATGTTTAGACCAATTTTAAAGCCTAAATAAGAACTTTTAATGAGATTTTTGTTTAATACAATGAACAATAGTAGTATAAAAGAAATAAACATTAAAGCAAAAAATAATAATAATAATTTAATTATTATGAATATTGCACAGAATATGGCGTCAGTGGTGACCTGCTAATGAAAATAATGAGAAAACAAAATGAGAATTTAAACTTTAATTATTTGTTAAATACAAAGGTGTCTTTGAGAAGAATGTAAAAGCAGATGTTCACAAAGAAATTATTTTGAAATTCGAAGTAATTTATTTTTATTTCTTGAGTGGTGCAATTAGTAGGTCGTTCTTGTTTTTAAAGATTAAAATAAAATAATCATTTTGATTTGTCTGTCCGTGTGTATGTACGAATATGTGCCCTTTTTTCAATACAGTACACTTTTCAAAAATTAGTGGGCAGCAACAATATTTATATGATATTTTCGTATTACCTAGTGGAAATGGTCTGAGTAATTCTTAAAATTCTTTTAATGTTGCAGGATAATATTTAATTAACTATTTATAAAAATACATAAATTATTAGAGAATAAATGATATATTTAAAAGAAACATATCATTTATTTATAAAATTCACTAAAATATGCAAAAACTGAAACTGTCTATCTATCGTTCCATGGAAAGCTATTCATGTTTAACAAACTGGATAAATTTACATCAAATGTATAATTAAAAAACATTATCAACTAGAAATACGTATTAGTTATCAAAAATAATAAAATTCTTCTTTACGGAATGTATTTCGTGTAAATTTCTCATATAAATGTCCCATGTAAATCTTATGTAAACAGAAAACTATAGTGTATATTAATAATTGATAACAAATGGATAAATGATTAATTTAATGTTTAGTTTAAGATAAATGCTTATTTAGTGAATACAGTTATAACTGCTATCATCAAACCATACCTGCAGAATAAAAATTGTCTAATAATTAATAAATATGTCGAGCAAAAAGTGAATTATAGAAAATCAAAAGACTAAATGAGTGTTTTGTACGCTTGTTTACTTTATAAATAATCTAGTAATGCAGGAATATGCACAGTTTATGGATAGTAGTGAACAGCATAAAGTAAGGATGGGCAACAAGGAAATTAAAATAAGGCAATGTACTATGATACATGACAGCTATATTTTAGCAATTATTTTTGAACTGTACTCAGCGCTACTGTTGATTCAAGTCTACTCAGTGATGTTACTGGCATAAAAGATAACATATTTAATAAATAGTTTATTGATTTATTATTTATTTACTAGCATTTTACCAGTCTTCTGTGTGAGGAGAATTAAAATACAAATATTAACACAAAATATAAAATAACTACTTTCACCCATGAAAATGCACAATGTATATCTATACCTGCTCTTTCGTGAGTATAAATGAATCGCATTACAACAATTGTTTAAAGAATGTACTTTACACTTATTTTTCCGACCTCAGATTGACGTGTCACATGAAAAAGATAAACTGATTTTATTTTCACGCATAAACCAAGCTCTGAAATAATTAGAAGAGATAAATGGCGAAAATCCTTCATTGAAACAAAGCTGAAATCAAGCATTTCGTCCGTCTATCTGTCCGCGCTCTAACTCTCGTAAATATACTCGAATTGCCCTGAAATTTTTGGATGTTATACACGTTTAGCCTAGCACAATCCCTATTTCAAATATAGCTTGTAACATGTTTTGTTCATTTACAGGGACAGTCAAAAGTATTCCGTTACATTACGGCTAAAGGGAAAAAATCGTTTCAAATTCTTCTTAATGATGTTAAACGCATTCAAACATAAAAAAATGCATATGCGTTTATGAATTGCACTAAAATATGCATTCTTAGAATATGCGGCGCAAAGAATAGTTATTATATATTTACAGGGCACAAACGAATTCCGTTACATAATGATATAGGGGGGGGGGGGAGGGAATTGTTTGCGAGGTATTTTAGTTATCTTAAAATATTTCACATATAATGATATTGATATACGTCGCTGAGGTTTACTATAAGTTATTTCATGTATTATACGAAGTGCATAGCATTTACAGGGACACACAAAATATTTCAGATATTATATTGCATCCGAAGTACTGTATATTAGCGATGGTGGCTGGAAATACATGTTTAATTATGATATGCGCTTTTAAGTTTCACTGTTTTTATGCATAATATATAGTGTGTATAAACCGTATAGATCATATATAAGGCTACACAAAAGAATTCTTAAGGATTACTGAGTATGACCGCAAATTGCTTAAAGGTGGCTTTCACATGAGTTATGCATTTTCAGGCTGAACAGCATTTAGTTTACTAAGACAAGTTTGTAGAATATAGATAAAACAATATGTAGGGCCGCGCAAAGAATTGGATACATGACCGTTACGGATGATATTTTCTGGAAATATGATTCCAGTAGTTTTAAGAATGTTTTAGTTTGAATTAAATTTTTCCTAAACAGTGGCATGTAATAAAGATACTATGTAAACTACAGCGCTGTACAAAAGTATTCAAGTATGTTTCCATCTATCAGTATAAATTGCTGAAAGTGGAATTAAAACCTGTTATGCGTTTTCTTGCTAATCTAAATTTTCCCATTATACAGTATATATATCAACCTAAAGATCAAAAACAGGGCTGTTCAAAAGAATTAGAATATATATTTGGCTATGGACTGCAACTGCTGAAATCAGATTTTCAACTGTTTTATGCGTTTTCTAAAATTTTTACTTAATTATCTTATTTGAATTATTTTCTTGAATAACGAAAATTTGTTAAAAATTTCAGGAAGTGTTGGAAAGTGCTTCATAATCTATGATTTTTCTTTCTTGTTATACATTAAATTAAAGCAATTTACATACAACTGCGCGAAAATGAGTCACTTTCTGGCTGCACAGCTTGGAAAAATTTATACATTATTCAGAAATTTATTAGTACTTTGAATTATTTATACGTATCAAGCCAAAGTTTGCAAATAACAAAAAGTATTATAATGTAAGGGCGTTTTTAAAATGACCTAATGTTCTAAATCAATTGAAGTTCTGATTACGTATAAATATAATTTTTCCGTTATATTCCAGTATTATTATGTACTATGATAAAAAATAATACTATGGACAACAAATCTCATAATGAACATGAAATTATTCCAAAAAATCTCTAAAAAGGTAATTTTTTAAATTGAAATTTTCGAAAACACAGAAATATCTTTCAATTAGATTTTTTTGCTCAGGAAAGGTTTTTTTTATGTATACTGTAATTTTTTACCTACATTCCAACAAATGTCCTGAGTTATTACTGATTCATTTTTATAATTATTGCATATTTTACATAATTCTTTTTCTTAGAAAATTTTATGCATATCTTTGTGAGTTTGGATACCAAATTGAAGCAAAAAAATGTTTTTTTTTCATTTTGTTAAATCTTTAAAAATTCAAAATTGAAGAAAAGAAACGCCCTTTTCTGACCAATTCAAGTTTTTATTTCATGTCCAAACTGAATTATCTAAATTGTACAGTTTCGCTCGCTTTTCGAATCCTTATCATTTGAAAATCGATTTACAAAACCTTTTGGAGTAATAACGTAGATGATTGACGAAACGTATATATAGTTTTATGTTTATACGTGTGAAGTTTTAGATAAACCGGGATAAATGCTTTCTTTTAAAAGCGTTTTTCATAAATGTTCTTAAGATATTCAATTAGTGTTAGAAAGTATTTCATAATATATATCTGATTCGTGATTATTTTTTCTTGTTCATTTAGTTCAGTTTTTTCAAGAATTTATTTTTTTGTTCTAGTTAATTTACATTGAGAGAACATTGAGAGAGGTATTGAGAGAACTTTACACCCTTCATTTTGAACTAAAAATACCAAAAATCAATTTTCCAAATTTTTGCTTAAAAAGAATTTAGACATCTCCGTAGTATGTTGTTACAAAGTTTTGTAAAAATACGATAGTTAAAATATGCGAAAACAGAATTTTGGTGCATCCATTTCATTTTAAATGATTCACAGTTTGTATATTAAATTAATTTTTTTTTCATTTTTTATGTTTTCAGTATATCAGTATGACGAAAATTCTGAAACTTCTACATATATTTTCGAACTGCTTCAAATTTTACTTTTTTATATCTTTTCAAGAAGAAAGTATTCGCTAGCAAAAAATTCCGACTTCCAATTTTTGATGTATTTATACGTTTTAGAAGATCCCAAACAAGATTTGAACTGTTTTTAGAAAATGTTTGTGATTGAGTCTTCGTGTCTACCTATTTGTGAGCTTGTGTGTTTGTTACACAAATTTTGTGATTGCTCTATCACCAAAACAAATTCACGGAGTTTCATCAAACATCAGATTGTATTAGACCTTGAAGTAAATTAATGCACATTATGTTTTGATGTAAATGGCACAGCAGGTTGTACTGATATCCTGCATTTTTGACATTTTCTGCGCTAGCTATATCGCAAAAACGAATGCACAGAATTTAATCGGACTTTATATTCTGTTAGACCTTTAGATAAACAGACGCCGATTAGATTTTGTTGTATATCGCCAAACATGTGCTGCTTCGATTCTGCATGTATCGCGTTTTCCTCAATAGATCTACCTTAAGGGGACCGGGAAAGCAAAATTCAACCAAAAAATCGATTTTTACATTTTTATATCAATAAATAGTTTAAACTTTTATCTTTCCAACGATGTGTCACACCTATTTATATATAAAAGGTAAGTGTTGAAATTATTCATTCTTTCTAGGCGTAATTCACAGCTTAATGGCCATTTAAATCTTTAATTAAATTTTCATCAAAACTTGGATTTTTCATGTTTATGTTCCTTTTTTTCAATAGCTATTAAACTTAAGAACTGAGATTTTTTTAATACTTATATTATGTTATATTGTATACTTTAACACAGGGATTTTATTATTGTTGAGAATTATTTATTTTAGGCAGTGAAATCTTACCTAAAATGCTAATTTAAAAATGACTTTCAATAAATAATTAATAATTAATTTTGAGTTTCAGTTAGCAAGAAAATCGTCTGCTAAAATACGTAAATCATGTTATTCTAACTACTCTAAAAAATCTAGAACTTTATCTTTCACCATTTCTGAGAAAAAGGTACATAAAGTTGGTGAATTTAACAAGGCAGAGATAGGGCTTTCGCGGTCCCGTTAAGAACTAATGTGCGAAATTTCATCGAACTTCATATTCGATTAGACAGTGTCATAATTACATTCTTAAAAGGTTTGTGTACGTACCACCAAGCAGGTGTCGCTCGTATGCTCCGTTTTTCAAGATTTCGACGATAGCTATATCTCACGGAAGAATAGATTGTCATTTTGTTTTAGTGGAAAACGATTTGATTGCATATAGTCCAGGCAATAGAGAATTTTACCTAGCAAAATTAATGGTAGTACTGGAAATCGGCTTTCTAGATGTTTTTTGGGTCGCTGAATTCGAATTTGTAACTTCCCACCAAAATTTCTCCCTGCAACTTCCCCAAATTTCGGTAAAAAGCCCCCAAAAAAAGGTTTTTATTAAAAAATTACATTTTTTTATTGTTTTAGAGAAAAAGTATCTAAAAATTTAGAAAGTAGACAAAATTTCCAACAAATTAGATATATGACATTATGACTTAGGATGAAGGGGAAGGGGGATCTGCCTCGGAACATGCGCGCGGTGCTGCCTAAACTAAGTTGTGCAATTCCCCTTAACCACTCACACGTTTACATTCGCTCTCCCATCTCCCCTCCGAACTTTCTCTATAAGGTTTACTTTAAGATTTTTGGGTCGCTGAATCCGAATTTTCAACTTTCCTCCAAAAATTCCCCCCCCCTCAAATAGTTGTTTTTAACCTAAATTTCTTATTGTTTTAGGGGAAAAGCATTACGAAATTCAAAAACTAGACAAAATTTGCAACAAATAGGATATATGACATTATGAATTAGGATGAACGGGGAGGGTGAGGGCTGCCTCTGAACATGCACTGCGGCTCTACGTGCACTAAATTATGAAGTTCGGGCAATTGGGGATTTTATCTGGCAAAATTAATACTAGTTCTGGATTTCGACTCACTTTATGTTTTTTGGGTCGCTGAATCCGAATTTGTAACTTCCCACCAAAATTTCTCCCGGCAACCCCTCAAAAAATTGATTTTTTGAAAAAAAATTGGTTTTTGAGAAAAGCGCGCGGGGAATGTTCCGAGGCAGCCCCCTCACTCCCCGTTTATCCTACGTCATAATGTCATATATCCTATTTGTTGCAAATTTTGTCTAGTTTCTGAAGTTTGTAATGCTTTTCCCCTAAAACAATAAGAAATTTAAGTTAAGAACAACTATTTGGGGGGCGGGGTTTCGGGCATGAAAATTTTGGGGGTAAGTTGAAAATTCGGATTCAGCGACCCAAAAAAACTTAAAGTAAACCTTATAGAAAAAGTTCGGAGGGGAGATGGGAGAGCTAATGTAAACGTGTGAGTGGTTAAATGCAATTGCGCAACTTAGTCTACGCAACACTGCGGCGCATGTTCCGAGGCAGATCCCCCCTTCCCCTTCATCCTAAGTCATATTTTCATCTATCTAATTTGTTGCAAATTTTATCTGCTTTCTGAATTTCTAGCTACTTTTCCCCTAAAACAATAAAAAATGAAATTTTTTAATAAAAACCTTTTTTTTGGAGGGGGGGGGGCTTTTTACCAAAATTTGGGGGTGTTGCCGGGGGAAATTTTGGTGGGAAGTTGCAAATTCGGATTCAGCGACCCAAAAAACATCTAGAAAGCCGATTTCCAGTACTACCATTAATTTTGCTAGGTAGAGTCCCTATACGGTAGGGTGGTGCGAAAAAAGTCAAGTTGATATTTCCGAGTTGCTATAGTGCGGAAAAGTTGCGATTGGTAAATACAAGAAAAACAAACACAAAATTATTTAAATCGGACTTTGTCTTCCGATCCCGCAAACCGCCTAAAAATTAAAAAAAATTGAAAATTTCCGATTTTTTCAGAATTTTTTTCTTTTTTTACGTATATATATTTTTTATCGCTATAGTGAAAAATATTTGCAGATTGTAATGTTTAATAATAAAAAAAATAAATAGTTGCGTTTAAAGAATAGCTTCCGATCACGCAAGCTCAATACAAATCGGCAAAAATTCAATTTTCAGTGATTTTGATGAATAAAGAAAATAATCACCTGAGATCAGTTTGTGTTTCAATATTAACATTTGCATATAAATTGTACAATGTACAACTCTTTGCTTGTTTAGATATTTGATAATGTTTAAACAAACCAGAACTCACCACGGGAAGGTAGCTGCACTTCGAGTTCAAACCACACCTTATCCTCCATCCAACCAATGAGGGTATTTGCTATTTACATTACTTAAATATATAGTTTATTATAATAGAGTCAAAACACTGTATTAAAAAACTAGTGTCGTGACAGTATAAGATATACAATTTGTTATGTCATCTGTTTAAGTCTGACTTTTAGACGCAACTTTGTACTGCGATTTGGTGGTAATGTCTGGTATTATGGACATTGATTTCAGTGTGGTCCTGATGCTCTCTTTATTGGGGCCCACATACCTTAAATAATGCTTCCGTTACCGATTTAACGCACCGCTGGACATCTTACGTGTAGTTGGGAAACTTTTTATCATCCCAGACTGAGATATGACCTGATTGAACGAAGAAATGTATTTCTTCATGGGTTATTCTCCGAAAAAGAGGTGGAAATGTTAATTTTGCTACATTACAATTAATTAATTCTGGATTGTAGGAGTGATAAAGATTCAGATACATTTACCCTTTGAAACATTTTGCCTGGCTTTTAATACTCTTCTTAGCCCTAGCTCTCTTATGTGCCTCCTCTTAAAAAAGACCATTGCCATCAGTAGGTTTTCCGGGTGAGCAAAGAACGATTTTCGTTCAGTTTCAGGGACTACACTTTCTTCAGGTTGTCACGAAAGTATCGAGATATTTCAATTGCTCTGTACAGATGAATAGGCCCGTCTGTAATGTACTTACAGAATTTTATTTCAAAACAAACTGGCAAGTAAGATTTTAAAATAAATGTCAATATGGCTTTAAGACATCTGATGGGTTTTCCACGCTCGCGTAAAGTCGAAGGGCTCTATTTGCACAAGTGAGCAATCTGGCATGTGAAATTGGGCCGGAGTCACACTTTAATAAGTCATTTGGAAAGTTGCCACTTTTAATTGCTTGATTTATGCCAAGAAGATATCTTTGGCCCTTACTCAACAGTTGCCTGTCCACTTCTGGAATTTCACAATCAGTCAATTGAAAATTTATCACCGAGAGCTTTACACAACAATGATATTGTGTCCAAATGGTGTACTAAATGATCTTGGGCCAGTTGTTTCAACATTCAAATGTTGAAAAAGATGGCGGAAAGGTAATTCAACAAAATGGAATAAACAAACAACCCACTGCAGTGGTCGTCAGAGATGAACCTCAAGCTTTCTGATAGCACCACCTTTCTATCCAGTATTGGTATTTGTACCATCACAGCCTACCAAATCTAAGTTTTCTAGTGAAACCCCTTGTTCAGTAAGACATGATACTATGAAAGCTACAATGCCCTTAGCAGGCCCGGAGTTTGGAGGCATATGGCCTAACTAACCAGAGTCACGTTCTTTTATGACAGGAAAGTGTTCCTCTTTAATAGTTCGACGAACCTGTTTAGATGCAATCCTTTCTTTAACTAGGGTATCGTCCTTTTTTCCGTCAAAATAGTATATGCCAAGCAGTTCATTTGAATCCAGTTGACTTTTCTGTAAATTTTATGGAGTTAGGTGAGACTAGGTGGGAGCGCGTACGTCGACTTCAGCGCTGTTTTCCAACGTGGCTAATGGCAGTTGGGTGCACTACTAAACTTTTCAGACCTGAAACGAACTCTTCGTGGTAAGTTCTAGGTTGTTTAAAAATAACTTAATATGCTCAATAGTATCAATTAACATTTATATCTTAACCTGAGACTGCAAACTGACCTCAGTTGATTATATTCTTAATGCATGAAAATCACTCAAAATTGAATTTTTGCCGATATTTATTGAGCTTGCGCGATCGGAAGATTTTCTCTAAACACAATTATTATTATTATTATTATTAAACAGTACAAATTACAAATATTTTTCCCTATAGCGATAAAAAATATATAAACGTAAAAAAAATAAAAAAATCTGAAAAAATCGGAAATTTTCAATTTTTTGGAATTTTTAGGTGGTTTGCGGGATCGGAAGATAAAGTCCGATTTAAATAATTTTTTTTTTTGTTTTTCTTGTATTTACCAATCGCAACTTTTCCGCACTATAGCGACTCGGAAATATCAACTTGACTTTTTTCGCACCACCCTACTATACGGTCTCTATTGCCTGGACTAATAGAGGAATATTGTGTAATGACCTCAACATACTAGTTTAATATGCGATCCTTAGATTATATTTGATAAAATTAAGGAGCGGAATTTCAACAATAATCAATCTATTTATTATTTTTTTTTTTTTAAGTATTCATTTTTACTGTAATTTTACATGTGTCATGGACATTTATTTATTTATTTTTAAGGCAAAGGAACTCAAATAAAGTCAAAAGTAGATCCTACCATTTTTTAAATGAAATTTAAGTAATTGCTTAATATGTACACGACAACTGATTAAAAAAAATGATTTATATCCGCATTGTAGATACAATTTCTGTCGAAAAGTACATCTCGCAGCGCAGCGCGAATAATTTTTTATGAAAGTGAATCCGTATAAGTATAGAATAGTCTTTTTTTACTGTTTCTCCAGGCAGTACATCTACTATAATAATATGAATAATTAAAGATTACTTAATTATTAACATTATTTCCTCTTATACGCATTGCCTTTTAGAGTATTCTTAAAAGAAATCAATGTATATATTTAATGTCATATTTTAATAACAACGCTGTTACCTCAAATTAGAATGTTACTTAATTATTAAAAAATATATTTTGAGAAGAAAAAAAAGGAATTTAATTTAAAATATATATAATTCTTTTCGTCTGTTGTTGATCTTCGTAGAAAAATGCATATTGCTGTGGAGCTTTTTATAAAATTGTTTTTTGTTTTTACTATTAAAAATTTATAGTATAACAATTCTGATACTTGAAATAACTCCCTTATTATTATTAAAAAGTTTAAAGTTATCTTACAATTATTTTTTCTTAATATTTTATTTATTTAATATAGTATATAATATATTTTATTTATTTAAAATATCAATAACTATACAGTTTCACTAATCAATACTGAAGTGGGAATATCCATCAAAAATTTCTCCATTTATAAAAGACTAAAAAAAAAAAAAAAAAAGAAAAAAAATCAGAATATGAAAACCATTACATAACAAAATTCAGAAAATGAAAATAATTACATAGCGAAATTCAGAAAATGAAAACAAAATGCATAACACAAATTTCTATATTTCCTGTCCATACGTAAAAAGGGGATTTTATACTGGAAAATATTCCTGTCGTTTTCGTATCTATATGCAGCCATCCCTCGACTAGCATACGCGACTTACATAAATTCGCACTTACGTAATAAATCTCGAAAATTACATTTATGAACATGCTAGCGTTTTTGATAAGCATTTTCATTTTGACACGCATACGGCTGTATCAAATATCTGTTGATTAGTGCCAAGATAGCGTACGCAATATTGCACGTACTACTATATTTGGATGCAACCCCTCATCTTTTTGTTTCCTTTTGGGAACAACGGATTTCGAACTTATTCTATCAACGAAAATTTTCAGAATTTTAAAGCTGCAATTTTAAGACTTTCACAAAAATTACTCTCTATACTTAGCTAATACATTATGCACATTATATTTTGATTGTATTCGTGCATGCGCAGTGAGAACTTTTTTAGTAAACGTGCTCATTTTTCAATTAATTATTGTTATTTTTTAATTCTGATTGCAGAGTATTGTGTACAATGTTGTTTGTCATATTTTCTGAATAGAATTTTTTTTTGTTTTAAGAATTATAAGAACACTTGGGGAAATTTAGGACTGTTTTTATAAAAACGTTAATTTCTCTACAAGTATACATGCTATCCTCATAAAAATGAACACAGTATATTTCAATAAGCCACTTATTTACAATCTCGAGTTTGAATGCTTCTATTTCATTAGTTTTTACAGGGTTATCCAAAAGATATTCATTCTTTTTCAATTTGTTGACGGTCCCTATGGAGTTTCGGAAAAAAAATCTTCACGGAAATATATGACATATACTATGCTGTTTACACACCTGCAGTTTCAGGTTAATTCCTCATGTATTTTTCTACATATCTAACAAAACGTCTAAAATCTCAATTGACCAGCACCTTTGTTCATATAAGGTTAGTTGGGGTAACTGGACCCACGATGTAACTGGGCTATTTTACAAAAAAACGGTTGATGTATTTTAAGTTTTAGCTTTTATGAACAATGCCCCTTAACCTCTACTTCCTAAAGCAACGTGTGTCAACTCAATCATAAACCTTTCTTTGTTATGATAGTTTGTCGAATATTTACGTTTCTTTTTTTTTAAAACAACGTCAATTTGGTTGAACTTCCTCGGCTTTTCATTAAAATACTGTAAGTGCTTTTATTAAACAATCTTTTTTTTTTTAAAGATTAGGCATATAGCTACGTTAATATTATTAGGTATCTATACATATTTACTTCATGTTTCAAATGTAAGCCCTTGTGTCCCAGTTACCCCATAAATTTTTCAAGAATGTTGTAACTGGGAAATGTATCCGGGGTAACTGGACCATGCTGGATCCAGTTACCTCAATAGTTATAAATATTTTTTTTGAGTTTCTCTTACAACGGGAAGTAAATTTCTCCATTGTTTTTTGCTCACAATAAAAAAAATTATAGAATACCTTATTAAAATTACGTAATAAAATTAAAAAAAAAATCATATTGGGTGATATCAAACTAAATTTCTTAACCCGTTGAAAGGCGGTGATGTCTTTATGGCATCACATAATTTTTATGCCTAATTGCCGCATTGGCACCAGAATTTTATAATGAAATTTTCACCTTTATTAAGTACGCGAAAATATACTTTTACTCGTTTACAAATAGATTCTCTTGTAAATACTGGTGTCATTAAATTATTTCAACATTTTACGAATGCAAATACCTTGCCCCTGAAAGCGAGATAGCCAAACCTTGAAATTGTATGATATACATATAAAGTACTTAAGTACTTACGTAGCCGTTTGTTCATAGATTTAAATTATTGCTATATTTTCCCTTAAAATACCCCTGTGACACTTATACTTATTACGTATACTAAAGTACATAAGTACTTACTTAATTTTTATGTTTTTGGTATAAATAAATCTAATATTTCCATTTTTAGTGCTTTTTATTTTTGAAACATTGACAGCAAAGCTTTCCCTTACAACGCTCTTTATTGACATATAATTTACGTGATCTGCTTGGTTTAAATTTTTTAAGTTTTTTACACTTCTACAAACAAGACCTGGTATCCCACAGGAAAAAAAAAAATCGCGTGTGGGACATAGACCCTCCTGGTCCACTTACCCCATTCTTATGCGGCAACTGAACCCATGAGGGAAGAAAGATGAAATATGCATATTTTTATATTTTTAAATATTAAAATGTAATTTTGAGCATTTCTGTCTGACAGAAGGAACCTAACTGAACACATTTACAGAAGTTCAGACTTTAATTCAAATGAACATTAGCTTTTTGAAGCTGAATTGTCAGAAGAACGAGAGTCACATTGTAAAATCATGGACCAGTTGCCCCAACTAACCTTAGTGTAAAAAATATTGCACTTTCTTACAAAATTTTATCTAATGAATTTATGAATTCGACTTACGTAAAATTCGAGCTACGCAAAAGTTTACGGAACGCATTTTCACGTAAGTCGGGGGATGCCTATATACGGCTGAAAGAATATATTCAAAAGAAGAACACATAATCTTATTTTCTATTTATAACAATTATTTTTAATTTCTTATCTTTAAAAAATTAGCTAAACTTAGAATTTCCTTATTTCTGCATAAAATCTTTTTAAATGTCAATAACAAGTAAGAAGTTTTTAAAGAAAAAACAGTTTATCATCTATGATAAATACATTAACGTAAATTATATGCATTATATTTTAAGTTTGCACATTCATTTAGGCATTTTCCCAATGATGCAAACACAACAAATGGCAAAACATAAACACATCAATGCTTTTAAACTTATCTTGCATTTTCTATGTTAAAATGAAAGTGTTAGCATATTTGGTATCGATTATGATAAAAAAAAATAATAAAAATCTTTAACTATTTATTAAGTGCGTAAGCAGTTTATTTTGTTCGGAGTTTATTGGATATACAACATAAGAATCGAAAAACCATTACTTTTTATTTAAAAAAATTCTTAAAGTAATTTTTACAGATTTTTGCATTATTATGAGCTTATATACAATTGGGCAGACGCATAACTAAAAAAAAAAAAAAAAAAAAAAAAAAATGCATCTTTGAAGCACAATTTATTTTGTAACACATTACAACTATAGTACAGCTTTTTACGCACCGTTTAATATGCTCTTTTCTTTTTTTTTTAGTAAACAAAAATAATGGAGTTTTATACATTTAAAAAAGACAAGGTTTAAATCTATTTTGAAATGCCCACCCGTTTTAACTTTTTGATATAATGCCGTAGACAATCGACGTGCCATGTGTACCGTCTAACAACTGGTCACAAATTTCACAGTTACAATGACGACCATATTGCAATATAGTTAGTTCGTCACATTATACTTCATCAGTGATTGTCACTTTGTGACTTTGCTGTCAGTGAGAAATCGAGATCAAGTTATGCATCACACTTTCCTAGTGATGACAAACCAACATAATTTAGTTCTCGATGAAAAATATGAAAAAGTAGACGCCACAGTTAAGTCACATTGATTTCTTCTCTACGTGCGTCATAGGAAGGAAATGTGCATAGAGAGAGATGCATTTGGAATACAGTGCTTTTATATTTAGTTCAAATTCGTGTCACGTAACGTTGTTATTAGCAATTTTTATAGTGTATTGAAACCTCTTTCTACCGTCAACAATCGAGAAACGACGATTATGACACTTTAAGTGTGTCAGTGATGCAAACGAGCTACTTTTTCGTTGATATTAAATTCATTTTTTATTAAGCATGATATTGAGCTATATTTGTGAACTTTAAATAAATTTATTTTATAATATTGTTAATGTTGCTTTACAGTCCATTTAATGCGAAAATGAATATAAAAAAATTAATTCAACTAACAATTAACATAATAAATATTTATTTTGCTACCATTATTAATTGGTGATTTTTATGATTAATCAAATATATTACAGCATTTAAACATCAAGAAAATAAAAGAATCATTTCCCAAAAATACCATTAAAGAAATATGATTTCTTTTTTTATTTCAACTATTCAATTTTTTTTCTAATTTCATGTGCATAACGAAATAGTGTTAGCTTTTTTTTCACGAAGTGTACATAAACCTTACAATGAAGGCTGTCTTCGATTTCAGACTTTGTTTTTTTCTGTTCAAGGCGTTCATTCACACACTCACTTAATTCCTTACCACAAAATTTTATTTTTACTAATTATGAAGCATCATTTTCCGAAAAAGAAATTCAATTTGCTTTGAAGAAATCGAATTTTTAACTGTAATCTAAGCAAAAGTACATCACTGTCACATTTAAATTGTTTTTATCACATTTACAGTAATGAAATGTCAAAGTAGTACCTAGATGTTAGTAGAATGCGTTTTATGCAAGTCATTTTATCGTAAATTTGTTAATAATCATTGTTATCTGTTATTTACACATTTTATGCTTCATTGTAATTAAATCACGAATCATTTAACATTCACACTTTAAAAACTTTTAACTTTTGCAATTAACAAACAGAAAATAGTGAAATGAATGACAAATACACTGGTGTCCAAAATTAAGGACCAGTCACAAAATGCTAATTTTTAAGTAAGCGAATACTCAAAAGGAAATAATATAATTCAAATAATTGCTATCCCTACAGCACAGCTAGTCCATATAGCATCTAATTCATGTCACACATGGTCACATGTGTCACAGTCACTACGGTGAAACAAAAAATAGGAAATTCCACACGTCTCATTATGAGTCTCAAATGATCACTATATGTGACTCCACTGAGACGTCAATGTGACTCTGCTTTGTGACGAGTCACCAAGTGACTTTACAATGTAGTTACATTGTGACTCTCATGTGACTGTCATTTTTAGACTCAATTTCAAAGTCATCATGAATGTTACATTATGATAAGTCACCAAATAATATCACATTATAGTCACATGGTGACTTTTCATCAAAGAGCATAATGGTGACTTCACAATAGTCTCTCTGTTACCTGAAAGTCATAATGTGACTTTAATGTATCATTATTTGGTAACTTATCACAATGCAGCTTTCACGATGACTTTGAAATTGAGTCTACAGATGACAGTCACATGAGAGTAACAATGTAACTACATTGTAAAGTCACATGGTGGCCCGTCACAAAGCAGCAGTCACAGTGACATCTCAGTAGAGTCACATATAGGGATAATTTGAGGCTCATAATGAGATGTACGGAATTTCCTATTTTTTTGCTTCACCGTTGTGACTATGACACTTGTGACCATGTGTGACATGAATGATATCTTATATGGACCAGCTGTTTTGTTGAGATAGTAATTATTCGAATTATATTACTTCCTTTTGAGTTTTCGAGTACTTGAAAATTAGCATTTTGAGATTGGTCCTTAAAATTGGACATCAGTGTAGAACACTAACTTTACCAAATTAATGTTTATTACATTAATTTCTATAGAACTATAGCATAAGATGTTTTTTAATTCTTAGGAATTCCTCAAAAGCTATATGTGTTCCTTGAATTTAATGTTCATGTCTTTTTTTAAACTCAAACATAATTTAAACAAGAAAAAAATGTTTAAAGAAATATTTCTTTTATCGTATTCGAACAGATTTCTGCCGTGTCGCCAGTGACCTATACCACACATCCCTGGAGTACGAAAAGTGGCAAAAAAATGTGGTTACCAATCTTCCGTTGTCTATTATTTTTTTTTTATTTTATACCAAATCCTTGGGTTTTGTAAATGAAAGAAAAGCAGATAGTTAAAAGGTATGTCTTTAATTTATTTAGTTCGTAAAATATGTTATATAATAGTTCTAGTAACTTTCAACTATTGGGACACTGTATAAGGTTAGTTGGGGCAACTGGGACATGA
Organism: Maratus speciosus; assembly: GCA_963932465.1. Taxonomy (NCBI): domain Eukaryota; kingdom Metazoa; phylum Arthropoda; class Arachnida; order Araneae; family Salticidae; genus Maratus; species Maratus speciosus. The sequence continues at coordinate 286,343,428 of OZ010799.1, forward strand.
TTTTACAATGTGACCCTGGAGCTTCTGACAATTCAGCTTCAAAAAACTAATGTTCATTAGAATTAAAGTCTGAACTTCTGTAAATATGTTCAGTTAGGTTTCCTCTATCAGACAGAAATGCTCAAAATTACATTTTAATATATAAAAATATAAAAATATGCATATTTCATCTTTCTTTCCTCATGGCTCCAGTTGCCCCTAAAAATGGGGTAACTGGACCAGGGGGTTCTATGTTCCACACGCGTTCATATTTTTTCATATCGGATATCAGGTCCTGTTTGAAATAGTGTAAGTAACTTAAAAATATTTAAACCAGGCAGATCATGTAAATTATATGTCAATAAAGAGCGTTGTAAGGGAAACCTTTGCTGTCAATGTGTCTAAAAAAAGCAATAAAAGTGAAAAATTAGATTTACTTATACCAAAAACATAAAACTTAAGGAAGTACTTATGTACTTTAGTATAGATAATAAGTAAAAAAGAGACATGAGTATTTTAAGGAAAAAATAGCAAGGTAATTCAATGAACAAACGGCTACGTAAGTACTTAAATACTTTATCCAGGGGTCGCATTATATAGGGAAAATTTTATTGTTCCTACCAGAACCCTTACAGAAAGGTGCGATGAAGATATTACTTTCAAAATAGTGGTAGGAACGATAAAGTTTCCAAATAGAATGCTACCCCTGTGTTTAGTACAATTTGTAGGTCTGGCTAACTCGCTTTCAGGGGCAAGGTACTCGCATTTGTAAAATGTTGAAATAATTTAATGACACCAATATTTACAAGAGAATCTACCTGAAAACAAGTAAAAGTATATTTTCGCGTACTTAATAAAGGTGAAATTTTCAGTATAAAATTCAGGTGTCAATGTGGCAATTAGGAACTAAAATTAAGTGATGCCATAACGGCATCACCGCCTCTCAAGGTGCCAAGAAATTTGGTTTGATACCACTCAGTATGCTTTTTTTAAATTTCATTACATAGTTTTAATAAGGTATTCTATCATTTTCTTTATTGTGAGCAAAAAACAATGGAGAAATTTACTTCCCGTAGTAAGAGAAACACAAAAAAAATATATTTATAACTATTGGGGTAACTGGATCCAGCATGGTCCAGTTACCCCGGATACATGTCCCAGTTACCCCATTCTTGAAAAATGTATGGGGTAACTGGTACACCGGGCTTACACTTGAAACATGGAGTAAATATGTATAGATACCTAATAATATTAATGTAGTTATATGTCTAATCTTTAAAAAAATGATTGTTTAACAAAAGTACTTACAGTATTTTAATAATCAGCCGAGGAATTTCAACCATATAGATGTTGTTTTTAAAAAAAGAAACGTAAATTTTTGACAACCTATCACAGCAAAGTGAGAGTTATGATTGAGTTGATACACGTTGTTTTAGGAAGTAAAGATTAATGGGCATTGTTCACAAAACCTAAAACTTAAAAAACACCAACAGTTTTTTATAAAATAGCCTATGGCCCAGTTACCTCGTGGTTCCAGTTACCCCAACTAACCTTACTTACATCGACTTCTAGCATGATAAACTGTAATAACTTATCATTCTCAACAATTACATAAATGTTAAATAAAATATTTTAATAGGCTTTTTTAATTTGCATTCTATTGCATACGCTATAGTGACTGTTGGTACATACTTTTACTTTGAACAAAAGTACGTATTTTTAGTTCGGTTTTGTGTCAGGAAGATTATACTTCTTATGCACTTTCTATAATGTCAAACCCCAACTTAAGCCTTTTCCTTAGTTTAACTTAAGAGACTTTCTCATGATTTTCCTGATTTAAAAAAAAAATATATGAAATACAACTAAAGTTAATAATTCAACACATTTACCACATCTTCGGAGAAAAATTTGAGAAAGATCATTTTTGCTATATCCCTATATTAAAAAATTGTTTCGTTTAAAAGATTTCTTTATTTTTTGATAAAAAACATACCTCTTAGATTGCATCGTTTTTTTATTACTTGTATATAAAGGGGAGGATTTTCATGTTTTGTTCATTTGACCAATAATATTATTAACCACTTTTTGAAAAATACCAAATACATTAATTTGTAAATATAAACAGATTTTGCATTTAGCACCTTGCATGTCGGTGAGGTATAACATATCCGAGACTAGTTTTGGTAGATTTTAGCGTACCGTCCTCAGATTTTAGCGTACCGTCCTCAGATTTTAGCGTACCGTCCTCAGTGCAAAGAATAACGGAAACTTGCTCACCAACAATATATTCAAAAACAGGAACCAATAAATCTTCAATTGCTAAACATTGCTGGGAGATAAACCACTCTTTTGATTTTAATTCAGCGAAAATAATCTCTAAACCCACTTCTATACATGAAATTAACTTTCTTGAAGCATTTCATATTTACAATAAATAAACGGTCAAGTGCGAGTATTACTCGCGCACAGAGGGTTCCGTAGAATACATATATGAATTTGTAATTGTATTGTTAAAAAAACCGTTGCTAAAAGAATACTATGACTTTGTTAAAAACTATACAACGTAGTGTTGGGTACAAATGTATATACTAGAAAAGTGTAAATGGATATACAATGAAAGTTCAAAGAGAAATGAAACCTAAAACATATCAAATGCAGCTATTCTGTATAACTCATTTTTTAATATTATCCTAATCTGTTTATGATAAACTTAATTCGGTACTGACAATAAAAGCAGTGCATATTTAAACTTCGTTTGGCATTTCATAAAACTAAATTCAGCGTTGTAGCAACCTTTTTGCTACAGTATAGCTAGAACAAAACCTTTGTTTAAAGTTTGAATTTGGCATTGTGGTAAGCGCGCTTCGAAAGGAAATCGCAATGTTGCGACGCCGCTTTGGTCCGTGCCGCGTTTTTCAAAATAGATTGTTAATTAACTTTTAAAGTCACTCGAGGCGTACTGAGAGATAAACTCAATGGAAAGTAGTCTCGAATACCATAATATTTATGTGATTCATTCTAAATAAGGGGTCTCAGGACTCTTCAGCTTCAAAAGTTTAGAAATTTAATTTTGTTTAGATGTTAAACTCCTATCTTTTCTGAACATTTTGATGTAATTGTTTCCTTGAAATTCCCATTAGAACAGAAGTTATGGCTTTTAGAATTATACCCGCTCAATAGCTGAAGCGGCGTTTCCAAAACTTTGAAGTCATTTTCTTTTCCAAATGACGTTTTTGGGCATAACGCGCAAGATAACTCAAAAACTTCTCAATATTTTTTTCTGAAATTTTCAAAACATATATTTCATGTTAGTCTGTATTAACTGAAATAAAAATTTCCTTTTTATTGTTAAAAAAATATTTTTTAGAGGTTATTATTCTGTTGAAACTTTCAAAATTTTGTATTAGCTAAATGCAACTTTGCATTAAAAATATAAAAATGCTTTAAATACAAATTTATTTAGGTTCAGGGTAATTACTATAATCTGAAGTATAAGTAGGCACCAAAATTTTCATTCTACTTGCAATATTTATTTTGTAATTATTTTTGTATTTATTTTTGTATATTTATTTTTGCAATATTTGTATATTTATTTTTGCAATATTTGTATATTTATTTTTGCAATATTTTTTTTTTTTGTATTTGCGTAAGCTGTTATACTAATTTTCTGCTCGACAAATGTCTGACGGTTTCGAGCCCCTATAAATATCACTTCTGCATCTTGCAATTTTTTTAATACATGATATGAAAGAGCAGACTTATATCTTTGATCCCAATAAAATTTGTGTTTTAAAATTATATACATTAGACATTAAATGTCGAAATGTTTTTTTTTTTTCATTTTTTCCAATTTTAAGAGTCTTGAGACCCCTTAAATTAGTTTTTTTTTTTTTTTTTTTTTTTTTTTTTTTTTTTAGCAGTTTGACGTTTATTGCTCTTATACTGCTACTGGACATTGCATTACACATATGTATCATCAAAAGTTGTTAACTATGCTTTAAAAGTCGATAATTCACAGAGTACGCCGCCCCTGTCATTATGTATGTCCAAACCGTCCGTATCTTTAAATGTTTAATATCTCGGCTAATTACGGACAATTTTTTTTTTTGGAAAATCATTATGAACAATGCTTTTATACTTCTGCTACGGTAGGTACCTCCAGCTCCTCTCAACGCTTTGCTGAATGCCCGTAAATTGAAATTTGTGTGTAACGGAAAAATGCGATTTTCTCAAAAACTATGCGACCTTGGGTCATCACTAAAGTTTTCCTTCACGGTTTAAATTAACGTCTACTACCTCTATTTTTTTTCATAATTTTAGTTTCAGTAGATTCGGAATTAGATGGGTGGGAACATATTTTTGGGCTACATTTTCGACGATTTCTTTGATAATATAATACCGATAATTAAAAGAAATTTATTTTTGAGTTCAGCATTACGAAAGCTTTCACACGATACCCCACACGATATACAAGGAAATAGTTTTTTTTTAAGTAGCTTAATTAAGTCGCCCCTCTACATTTTTACTAAATATATGTATGAATGTTTAATAATCTGAAAATATGTGGGTCAATAGTCTTTATTATTACTCCCAATTTGCACTTTCTAACTTCCTTAATTTACGAGTAAAATTGCTGTGAGAGACAGACAGACACAGGAGTGATCTTACAATGGTTCCGTTTTTACTTTTTAATTACGGAGCCTTAAAAATTATGGCAATATTGTTAATAGTGAATTCGCTACTCCCCCTTCATCAGATTGCTGGAAATATTTTACAAAATCCTCTTTTGCTTAATTACTACCGGTTTTTTTTCTTTGGCATTACCTATACTATCCTTCTATTGGTTGGTACCTGCATTTTCCTGTTTCCCCATTGGTTAATGAACTTAGTCAGTTAAATCCGCTTTTCCTCTATAACAATGAGCAAGTTTTCGTTATTCTTTGCAGTGAGGACAATACGCTAAACGCCACCGAAACTAGTCTGCGAAGAGTTTGCATTTTCTGGCGTTTTTAACGTTGCTTTTAAATTTAAATTTACATCATTCTGCGCCAAGTAGCATCTTAATAATTATAACATACACCACTTAATTTTATTCTACAAATGAAACAATTGCACAGGAATTTTGGAATAAAATTTTGCTTATAAAGTTTAGGAGAAGGAAAGTTTTTACTTAGTCTCAAATAAATGTGTTTGTAAATTCTGGTGTAATTCATTCATTTCAAAATTTTAGCAACGTAAGTAGTTTTCCCCTATAAGCGTGCAACAACATTTTATCATTTTATTGTAATATACCTACTAAAATTCTATTTAATCGTACCTCAGTACATTTTTTGAATGGCTCGCTGCATTTGAATGATATACTTCCTCGTTAATAGGTCTATCAAAAATCAGATACGCAAATAGAAAGAAAATTTTGTACAAAATCTAATTAAAAAGATGCCGTAATTTTACGCTTACACTTCGGATGAGCAAAACAGACCATCAGTGTGGTAACGTTGATATGGTTACTTGAGATTCAAAGATTTCGGGATTAATCTCGGGATTTTTGTCTTCCGATAATGGAATTTGAATATATTGCTTAAATTATTTTTGCTCGTATTGCCAAAGCATTCATTTTAGAAAAAAACGAACATTGTATATAAAAAATGTAGGAAATGTCCCTTAGTTTAATTTGGTGCAGCAGTTTTTTCAAAAAAAAGTTTAATCCTTTACAATGTTTAATGTGTCCCCTTAAAAGTTTAAACGATTACAATGGAAAACCCGAATAAAAACTCAATTTTTTCATGGTTTTTCGCTTATAACTTTTAAGTCGACCAGATACGAGGTGGCAAAGTTTAAAATCGTGTTCAGCACCCCCAAAAACATAAAGAAAGAAAGAGAAAAATCTTCTCCAAACTTTCCAGGCTGACACCTTTGTTGGTCTAATTTTACTGGACTACAGTTACTGCAATATTATACAAATCATGTTTAATACGCGATCCCGCTTAATATGCGTTAAGAGGCTACTTCAGTCAAGTGAAAAGACCCGTTCGCTAATGCTAATCCTATGGAAGAAATTTATAACGATATCTCGGTTACATTTCAATATTTTTAAATGATTTTTTTTTTTTTTTTTGTATTGGATAGCTGAGATAGATCTGTACAAAGGCCGTTTTTTAATTTTCCGATATTGTTTACAGATATTTTTAATGAGGACACTTTCATTTTCGGAACCGGTTTCGAAACTGAAAGCATGCTCATACAAAAAATCTGTAATCAAAATCGAACAAGTAAAAAACGGCTTGCATACAGATCGATCTCAGCTATCCAATACAAAAAAAAAATCATTTAAAAATATTGAAATGCAACCGAGATATCGTTATAAATTTCTTCCATAGGATTAGCATTAGCGAAGGGGTCTTTTCATTTGACTGAAGTAGCCTCTTAATTGTCCACTCCCTTCAAACGCGTCTAACCGGGTTCGATTGTATTTTTAATAAGACATAGTTTGATTGTTAGATGTACAATATAAAAATTTTATTTTAAATTAAATTCGAGAAAAAATATTTGCTGTTTTGAATAAAATCGATTTTTTTTTAACTTGATTGAACAACTATATATATTTTTAATGCGCTCATTTAGAATATATTTTTCATGCGATATTTTTTTTTTAATACTCTAAAACATAAATTTCAAATAGGTTCAACCCTTTCAGGGGCAAGGTACTTTTATTCGTAAAATGTTGAAATAATTGAATGACACCAGTATTTAAAAGAAAATTTATTTGTAAACAAGTAAAAGTATATTTTCGCGTACTTAATAAAAGTGAAATTTGCATTAAAAAATCCAGGTGCCAGTGTGGCAAATAGGGATTAAAATTATGTGATGCCGTGACAGCATCACCGCCCTTCAAGGGGTTAAGTGAATGAGAAAATTGTAAGTATGTAAAGTATGTCTCCAAATACGTTAATTTATATAATTATTTATTTTATAAAACTTAACCTTTAACCCTGTAATTCCCATGATAGAATACGTTCTAGAAATTACGTAGTTTAGAGAATCTGACTTCACACCAGAAAGTTTCAATGGTTAATTTCGCTTTATTTTAATACGGAATGTCTGTTATTAATTAAAGCAGATATTGCTATTTTAATTTTCTGGTGTGAATAGGTGTATACGAATAAAAAAAATCTAATTAATTCAAAATACTATTGTTTGCATACATGCAAAGCTGCGCAATAAAGGGTTAATGCATTAGAATTTATATACAAGGACTTAGTCGCGCCGTCACATTTAGGTGACGTTATTCTATTTCCCTTTCATTTTATAATGTTTCTAAAATATATTTTTTTTTCTTTATTTAATTCTTTATAGAAAATTTGAAATTGATGTACTGATATTTTATCTTTATCGTTCAAGAAAATAAATAAAATAATACTTCTTGTGTAATGGTCTATGAAGTTATGTAGTACTAGTTCCTTAATAATTTGAAATGAAAAAGAAGAAACAGCCGTAATTATCAGAGAATGTGCTTTTACATAAATTAAATTTTGAGTCTGAGTGCATCAAAGAGACATCGGATCACACAGGTGTTTCAGAGCAATTAAAAAACAAAGCTTTTCCGTGTTGAATTATAGAAAAATTCTGATTATTTACTTTTCAATAGAAGAAATATCAACATTTACAGACATTCTTTTCAGCTAAAAGGATCTTTCGTTAACCTTTAACCCTCTAGTACATACTGTTGCCAATTGCCAACAAATTAAATTTTATCTCCACATCGTTTATTTACCGTTGCCTCTTGATAATTTATGCTTTATGTATTCATTTTGAACCTATACTTAGGTTTAGAACGTTAAAAATACCATAGGTGATAATAGTTGATTATCACTAACAAATAAAAAGAAACTTTTGAAGCCTTCCATTTTCCTAGCTGTAAATGGATTTCTAACACAAATAAAACATATATAAACTGAAACATTTCATTTGAAAAAAATACTTTTCAAAAGAATATGCTTTTAAAAGTGCTTTTAAATAGTTTTCAGTAAGGTTTTTTGCAACAAATATTGTATGCATACGAATATACGTTTGTTGCCATTTGGCGAAATCATGAATTGAGTTCCGCATTTATTTACATTTTTTGTATACTGTTCAATGAATTTATTGATCATTTCATCTTGCATTTTGTGTAATTTTTCATCAATTTTTTTTTTTTGATAGATCGTCGTCATGTTCAACATATATTTTAAAGCAAATATACTAAAAAAATATATTAACAGAAGAAATTTGGATTGGATTGGCCAGTGAATATGACATTTCTTACAATGACAGGGATGGCAATCCACCTTTTGATCGAAACCCCTTTCTGTTCAAAAATGGTTCAGACACTTATGATGAGTCTGATTGTAATTTACAAGCAGATAAATCAGCTAATGAAATTGACTAGAATTTTCATGCAAACGTTGAGATAGTGAATATTCCATCTACTTCAAAACAAAAGAAGCCCGGTAAACGTAAACAGAAAAAAGTGAAAACTTAAAATTCTTCAGCCAGATTCTTCTTGGATAAAGATTATTGGAGATGTTTCTCTGCCTGAAAGTGTTTTATCATTAAAAACACCATATAAATATTTTTTGTGTTTTTCCACTCAGTACGTTTCGAGCATATCTTTCAACAAAAAAGACTCTATAGTGTTTTAAAACATGTTCAAAAGCCACTCAATATATGTTCGAAAGATATTTAAAAATGTATCTAAGGATTTTGAGTAACGTGGCAAACTTTAAAATCGTAAGATTGTTTGGGAACCCTTTCATTGATGTATCACCAGGTAGTCGACTATGATCTTGAATACATTTGAAAGTGACTAGTATACAACAATATTCCCATCTGAACGATAATACATTGTCTAATGGGGAATATAAGTTATTCAAGTTGAGACCAATAGTCGGTACCCTAAATGGAAATTCTTATCCATTCCCATAAAAAAATATCCCTGTTTATGAGCAAATAAGTGCGCCATAGGCTCGTCACCACCATATGAAGCAGTATATCTCCCCCCCCCCCCCCCCAAAAAAAAAAAACAAAAAAACTCGCACAAATGTTGTTTTAAATTGTTATTTTTTGAAAGAGTATCAAGATTTGCGTACAATTTTGATATCTATTGCGAAAAAAATACAACCAGTCTGCCAGTTGGACATGACTTGGAGGTTAGCGTTTGAGTCAATGCTAGACTAACTCATTCAGTTGTTGAATATGTAAATCATGAGCTGTATTTTGGTAACTATTAAACAGCAGTGAACATAATGACACTTTTAAAGAGAAATTAAAGATCATGTACTAGAGGGTTAAAGCCGTCCTGAGATCCAAACTGGCATTTTTCTGAACATTTTTTTTTAAATTCATTTTTTTTTTCGCAAACGTATCACATCGACATGACTATGCAATGTAACATTTTTTTTCCTTTTTTCGGTAAAGGGAAAGTATTTTTCAGAAAATGCTGTCAAAGTGTTCATTTTGAACCAAAAATTTGAAAGCGACAACGCTGGAAAAGAAAAAAACTGCCACCCTGAGACAATAATAGCTTATAAAACATGATGTAACTATTGGAAATTAAAAAAAAACTCTTTGATGAAATCACGTCACAAATAATCCTTGTAAATGTCATTCTTTTACGATTAAAAATGATTCACAAGATTCTAAGCGTGGAAAAAGTTTTTTTTTTGAAAACCGCAATCTGAAACTCTATTGAAATCGCTAAGAAATGAAATATTTATATGAGCTTTATATTTAACCATTCATTCATACAGATAAACGTGATCACAAAGTATCGAAAATATTTTATTATTTATGTTTTTAACAAATGTTGCAGTTTTAATATTTTATTTATTGTTTATCTACATCGTTTTAATGAAGTGCTTGAAATTCTTTTAGTACAACTTTTTTCAAGAAGATTCTGGGAACTAAATAAAATAATTCCTCACCTTCAACGCATTATGAAGAAGTAGGAACGACTGACAGTTATATGACATTCCTGAATATAACATTCCACACATAGCATACTTATTAAGCAGGATTTAGAGATAAATTGACAAGCAAATAAAAATTGTTGAAAATTTATTGATTAAAAATGATTAAATGGGTTTGTGTTATATATTCCTGCTATTGCAGGTAAAAGTTTTACATTCCTTTGCGAATAATATATGTCTATATGTTATGTAATTAACTACCAAAAGAGCTAATTTCATAAAAAGGGGGGGGGGGAGGATTGTACTTTATGCAAATATATTAAGAAAGAAAAAATCGTATCAAAGCACAAATACAAACATAAACCGTATACAGCTGTTTCAAAGCCTCTAAGGCTTCACCAGTGCTTAAAATTAAAATAAAGATAAAATTAAATTGAATTGCCGATTAAAAGACGGGGGTTAGGCAGAGAGTCAGGGAGGTGCACCTCGTTTGTGCCATAAATCGGCTACGTGGTTGTTTCTCAGTCGCGCATCGCATTTCGCCGTGGACAGTTGAGCTGTGAGGTGAAACTCTCTGTCTCTCTGACCCCTCTTTTAATCCACATTTTAATTTAATTTTAACTTTATTTCAATTTTAAGCACTGATGATGAAGCATTAGAGGCTTTGAAATAGCTCTTTGCGGTTTATAATACTTATATTTGTGCTTTATTAATGTTGTTTTTCTTTCTTAAAACAGCTAACTTATTTTAAGTTTAACCTTCCGTCTACCAGACGGGTCCATTGGACCCGACATGTACATTCAAAATATTTATTCAAACCAGAAATTTCTTCAAAACAAACTAAATGCATAAATCAGACAATAATAAGTTAAATAAACAAATTAAATAGTTTTAAGTAAAAATTCTGGTGTAGAATGTTTTTATAAAACTTGAGTAAAATTTCCGGTAGTTCTAGGGTTAAGAATGAAAAAGGGGATAAAATAATAATAATAAAAACTTTAGAGTTGATACTTTTAATTATATAATCTACATCTATATAATTTATAATCTATATCTATATATAATCTTTATATATATAGTACAAACGAAAGTTTCATATCTGCTGCTTATAACTCGAGTTCTACTAAAATGAGTTTGATGGAACTTGCACTGTTACAGAGATGTTTAAGGTGGGAAAGTTTTAATACATGCCTATCATTCTACGTAGATTATTTATGGAATTAAAAAGAAAAGTTCTTTTATTTTGGACGAGAAGGTCATCATTGGCATATGTATTTGATCTTGGTGACCGCATATTATACTATCTTTTTGCTAAAGAATTGAAATGTTTATATCAGTTAGAAACTAAAAAAAAAACACACTTAAAAAAAAGTAAAATAAAATACTATTACTGATATTATTTAAAATTCAAAGAAAAAAAAACATTCAATTAGAAAAAATATTATAAAATGAAAATATTTAATTTAAATATTGGATCAATCTTTGTACCGCTTTAAAGATGTATCCGTTGTTCCATTGAATCAATATTTGACGCTTTTTCTTTTCTTCTTTTTTTTTTTTTTTTTGCTTACATTTGGCCCCGAAATAACAAAAAAACTTACTTGAAATTTTTATTAAATAAAATACCAATGACGCCCTTTTTTTTACAGAATTTTTTCGTAATTCAGGGCTAATAACAAGAACTACTAGATGCATTTTTTTAATAATTTACATCATTGAATAGATTCACGCCGTATTCATGACATACTGATACAACTATTTTTTTTAAATAAAACTGAGATCTTTCTCTTTCTTTTCGGCTGCAAATATTGCTGTTTGTAAATATATTATACCATTATTGAGTAGAGGATTGGAACGGCTATAACAATTTGGAAAAAAATACGAACACAAAGAAAAAGCTGTTAGTAATTTTATTTAAATATAATTTTTAAAAAAAATCGAAGGGAACTTATGATTATTCTTACGGAGATTTATACAATCATGCATTATTTAAAAAAAATATTGGTGAAATAAATTTTTATATTCTTTTACTTCATTTCATTTCAGTATAACTGCGTACCCTCCCACCTTTTTTTCTTATAAGTAACTAGCAAACCCCGCGGCTTTGCTCGCGTAATATTGGAAACACAACAAATGATATTTATATGTCTAATTTTTATTAAAAGGTACTAACTAAATTTTTATTTTATTAAAATTTAATATTTATTTTATTAAAAGGTACTTATTACTTTTAGGAATAATTAAAAAAATTACTATTTAAAACACAGTTTGATTAAACATCATTGTTACACTGAATAAGGCAGTAATGAGACTTAAATTAATAAAATGAAATAACACTAAATAAATAATAATTTAGAAAATATTTTGAAACTTTCATGCTCAATTAATACGCTCATTTCAGTATTCATTTGAAGTTTTGAATTTTTTAGAAACCATCTTCTTACATCTTAAAATTAACCATCATGTCAAATTCCAAGTCCTACCACCTCTCTCAACATAAAGGGCTATGTTGAAATAGGAACTGTCACCATTAATTTGCCAACATTAATTTTGAAATTGGTTTGCTATTTCCTAATATTCCACAGAAACGTAATTTAGAAAGCTTTTAAAGGCCTTTTTTAGTGCGTTTGTTGTTCCTGTGAACCCTATGTGGTAGAATCATCGACATAAAATATAGCCTGTGTAGGATCAGAGACTTTTACTATTGATTCGCAACTATTACTTTTATATTTGGTTTATATTCCCTGAAAATGCGTAGAAATCGTAATTTAGGACTTTTCTAGAATGCTTTTCGCACCTCCCCTTCACTTCATCCCTTTTTAATTCGAATTTATTTTCGACAGTCCTTCCAGGGCATTTATATTTTATAAGTAACTACCATGCTATATTTAAAGTTTCTAGCCTTTTCAGTATCACAGAAATCGCAATTTAGAAAGTTTTTAGCTACTGCAACCCTCTGGTGGTAGTGGCACAGACATAAAATATAGCTTATGTTTGAGCAGGCTCTATCACCAACAATTTGTCATCATTATTTTTTTAATCGGTTTGGTATTTGATAAGATTACATAAAAAATGTAATTTATAACGCTTTTCGCTCACTTCATCTTTTTAAATTTGAAATTTTCTTTCGACAATTCTTAGAAATCAGTTGCATCTTGTAAGTAAATACCATGCCATACTTCAAAGTGTTAGACCCTTCACTTATGCAAAAAACGCAAATTAGAACATGTTTTGCTTTTGCAACCCTCAGATGGTAGTGACAGCAACATAAAATATAACCTATGTTAAAGCAGGGACTGTCACCATTGATTTGCTACCATTACTTTTGAAATAGCTTTGGAATTTCCCGAGATTGAGTAGAAATCGCAATTTAGAACGTTTTTAGAACACTTTTCGTGCATTTTCACCCCTTTTTAAATTTCCAATTTTTTCGAAACTGTTCTTAAAGATCATTTATATCTAATAAATATGTACCTTGCCTAATTTTAAGTTGCTAGCCCCTACCGATCACAAAAATTGAAATTTGAAACGCTTTTTTGCTCCTGCAACGTGTAGGTGATAGTGATACCGAATTAAAATAGCGTCTATGTTAGAGCAGGGGCTGTCAGCATCAATTTCTTACCATTACTTTTGAAATCAGTTTGATTCTTCCTGAGATATTGGTGACAAATTGGCATTTAGAACATTTTTAGAACGCTTTTCGCTCATTTTGCTCCTGCATCTCCTCTGGGGTAGTGGAAACAGATATAAAATATAGCCTATCTTGGAGCAATATCTGTCCCCATCATTTTTGCACCATTATATTTGAAATCGGTCCAGTACTTCCTGAGATTGCACAGAAATCGCAATTTAGAACGTTTTTTCTTGAAGTATTTCTTGAGAGAAGAGGCTGTCAGCATCAATTTCTTACCATTACTTTTGAAATCAGTTTGATTCTTCCTGAGATATTGGTGACAAATCGCAATTTAGAATGTTTTTTACAACGCTTTTTGACTCCCCTTTTAAATTTCGACTTTTTTAGGAAATGTCCTTAGAGATCAATGATATCTTATAACTAACTACCATTCTAAATTTCACGATTCAAGGCCCTTCCGTCACGCAAAAACCGCAATTTAGAACGTTTTTCTCCTGCACTCCCTTTGGGGTAGTGGCACCGACATAAAACAGAGCCTATGTTGGAGCAAGGGTTTTCACCATCATTTTGACGCAATTATTTTTTTAATCGGTTTGGTATTTCCTGAGATTGTGTAGAAATCGCCATTTAGAACGTTTTTTAGAACGCTTTTCGCACATTTTCACCCCTTTAAATTTTCGAATTGTTTAAGAACTGTTCTTAGACATCGTTTATATTTTATAAGTAACTAATATTCCAAATTTCATATTTCTAGCCCCTTCAGTAACGCAAAAATCGCATTTTTAGAACTTTTTTTGATCCTGCACCCCCTTTGGGTTAGTGGCACCAGGGCTCCCAAATAGTCCGCCAACTGAATACCAATATTATTTTAGAAAAATTATCTTTTTAGATTTTTCTTATAAACCACCCGAAACCACCTTTGAAAGTTAATTCTAGCGCAAACCTACCATAAAATTTTCTGTTAAAAGTTATTGGTATTCAGTTGGAAAAACCATTTGGGAGCCCTGTGGCACCGACATAAAATATAGTCTATGTTCTAAGTTGGACTAACACCATCATTTTGATACCATTACTTTTTAAATCGGTTTGGTATTTCCTGAGATTATGTAGAGACTACCATTTAGAACGTTTTTTAGAACGCTTTTTTTGCATTTTCACCCCTTTTAAATTTTGAATTGTTTAAGAACTGTTCTTAGACATCATTTATATATTATAAGTAACTAATATTCCAAATTTCACATTTCTAGGCCCTTCAGTAACGCAAAAATCGCATTTTTAGAACATTTTTTGCTCCTGCACCCCCTTTGGGGTAGTGGCACCGACATAAGATATAGCCTATGTTCTAAGTTGGACTAACACTATCATTTTGATACCATTACTTTTGGAATCGGTTCGGTAGTTCCTGAGCTTACCTCCGACAAATAAACAATTTTTTCCTCTTTATAATAGGAGTATAGATTATAGGTTTTTGGCAAATCTTTCGTAATTCAGTCCCCCTTCAATTGGAGAATAAATTATATTGTTTGTGGTATCTCTCATGCAGAAGAGTATTCTTGACGATGAATCAGATCACAGAAGATAAGTCGATTTAATAATTTGCAATTACTTATAAATTTATGTTATTTTCATTCAGTCAGTTTTTACAGTAATTCCCTTAATAAAGTAGTAAACATTATGGATGCAAATCGAGAAGTTTGGGGCACTTTTGGTAATAAAATTCGCTTTTTTATTTATTATGTATTTTTTTTTTTTTTTTTTTTTTTTTGCTTATGTGGGAGCAAATGTTGCTAACCATAAATTTCTTTACGGCATAAAAATTTTAAACTTCTAAACCCGTTAGAAAAATATACAAACATACAATTTTCTTTGGGTACTGCTTGATTATCCGGTCAACCAAAAAACAATCGCCAAACTATACGATTAAATGCCAATAATGGATGGTCGTAAATGTCACTTTATTTTAATGCTACGGACTTGCTCTGCATTTATTATAACACACGCCATTTAAGTATTGTAGCGACTAAAGAACAGTTTGATTCCCTTTATCTTAACGGTTTCATTTTACTATACTAAATCTTGCTGCAATTGATCAACTAAAAGAGTTGGTCCTTAAGAGCTCAAATTTTATCCACTACATATACTTCTAGTATTCAGAAAAATACAAATGGAAATTTAGACCTGAGTACATATAACTCAAGTTCTGCTGAATAAATTTTTATGGAAATTGCACTGTCAAATAGCTAATTTTTCAATGAAGGTTTTAGTCTGTGACATATTATTCTACGTTGATTAGTTATAGAATTATGGTGAAAAGTACTATTATCAGATGAACCCGATTATGAAAGATTTGCCTTTTTAAAAGATTCCGCTTAATGGATATTGGTGGAACTGACTCTTTTAGTAACATAATTTTCCAGGGAAGGTTTTACTATATAACATATCGTTCTACGTAGTTTAATTATAGAGTTAAGAAGGAAAATTCTGCAACGATTTGACCCTAATTATCAAAGATTAGCTTTTATAAAAAGTTCTAATAAACGGTTTTTGATGATACTGAGACTCTTAGTTTCATAATCTTACAAAGATAGTTTTAGTATATAATATATTTTTAAACATTTTCTTACACTTACAGCAATGGGGAGAGGGAATTCCGTAATCAGTTGAAAACCTTTAGAAAGATCTTCGATGACAGCTTCGTTATTTGTCTAATATCGTCGATTTTCGGGAAAATATTTGTAAATTGGTCCAATCAATCAATGCCAAACTTGGCAGTAAATCACTAATATAGGCTTTGGATTTTTCACAATTTGACTACCGCTGTTTCCATAGAACATTTTTCGTTTTAGATAGAAACCCGTTGCGTAATGAGGCTTTTCGGTACTTTTGTGTTAGCTCGAGGGGAGGGGATCACCAACTACATTTTTTCTTTCGGAAAAAGCAAATTTTATTTTTGGAGTGTGTAAATCAAAAACAAAACCCTGATAATGAATTAGAATGTTTTTGTTTATAGCATTATTTCTAAATTTTGTTCTTTTAATTTTTAATGAAATGTGTGAAACGCGTGTATTTTAAATGTATGTAATATTGGTATTTTACATGTATGTATTTTAAATGAAATGAGGGACAGGTTTATATTTTAAATGAACTGAATACAATAGGAACGATGACTATGGAAACATCATTTGCCAATTTATTACATAGGACCAGCTAACATAAAAATATCGCTTTCGTTACAATTGTTGTAGCAACGTATAGGGGAAATAATGAAAAAAATTACATTGGTAGCCAAAAAAAAAAAGACCGCTCTGACGACTGTTAACAATTTCAGAAATATTTCTAATATTGAATATTATCATACTATTCCGCAGGTTAAAAAAAAAAATACCATCACAATGACAGACATACTTACATCTAGCTGTAACAAATGATACTAATATCAGGAAAACTAGAAGGCATAGGCGTGGCAAATTTCATATTCTGTTCTACCAACGCTCGGCGTAAGTTAATTGGCCTGGTCTGACGCATAAGTAACTTAAAAAAGGAGTCAAGTTGATTCTGTGTTTTTAATGCTGACCTATTCCATAATCGAGTCTACAGAAATTGGAACAGTTTCTTGGATACCTTTTGATACTTTTCCGTTACATCAACATGCCAAAATGTATACTAAGGCGCCATTTATATCAAATCGAACGTGCAAAGCATTTTATTGCAGGCGTGCCTGATATTATGACTCGTTATTTATTAAACGCGCTGTCGTTCTTTAATTATTATTTAACCGTAAGCATGAACAACTTTTAAATTTGCTTTTTTTTAATCAAAACTATTTTTTAATGAGTTACAACTTGCATTTTTCGCTGGTTCAAAAAGGAAAATGTTTACTGCAGCGTTAAGAGACAATTACAATTTAATGCCTGCAGTTTAAATGGAGATTTTGAAAAAATATTTTAATGTATAATATGTGTTTGTTCTTTTATTTTCTATGAATTTGTATTTGCTAAATAAAGTGGCACTCGAAAGTCTGTAATTTTAAAGAGCTATATTTTTTAAATGATTACTTTCGCACCAACAATGTTAATTTGTTCAAATGTTTCATCTGGCGCCAAATTTTATGCTTGGCGACAATGGGGTGATATAACATAAAAGTACCGAACTTTTAGATTGCAGCATGTATATTGTCATTTATAGAATCGGCACTGAAAATACACGATAAAATAACTGGTATATAGCTCGAAACTAGCACTGAGACGGTAAAATACCTTTTAATTAAATAATTTAAAAATTAAGATGAGGAATATTCTGTAATCGGAATACAAAACCAATTAAAGGTATATATAAATATTATACAGACATACATACAATAAATACGATAAACCCAACTGGAGTGAAAAATTAGCCAGAGCCAGGAATCGAACCCGGGACCACAGTATACAAGACTGCTGCTTAACCACTGAGCTACTCCGGTCGATACTTGGGTCTGCAATTACTCACTAATAAACCATGTTGGGGAATTAACCAGCCATCTATAAGACAGCCTTGGATGACCGGACAACGATGAATAGATCACGACATCGATCATCCAAGGCTGTCGTATGGCTGGTGACTTCCCCAACATGGTTTATTAGTGAGAAATTGCGGACCCGGGTATCGGCCGAAGTAGCTCAGTGGTTAGAGCAGCAGTCTTGTATACTGTGGTCCCGGGTTCGATTCCCGGCTCTGGCTAATTTTTCACTCCAGTTGGGTTTTTTGTATTTATTGTATGTATGTCTGTAAAATATTTATATATACCTTTAACTGTTGAATGCAGGCGTTATTTATGTGTGTATGTGTGTTTTAATATATATTGTAGTATGTGTGTTTTATTATAAAACCAATTAGTTTAGTTTAGCGAGATTGCTTCGGTACAAATTAAATGCAGTTCTTGTAACCATGATCGTAAATCACAACTTTCGTGTATTGAAAGATCTTTAAAATTCCGTCATTTTGACGCAATTACAGTATTTGTTCAGCAGAGACAACGAGAATTTACTTACAATTTCATAAATTTTCATTATCAATATTCTTTTGACGTTATATCTATCTAGTTCTACTTTATACATAAAATGGAAATTGGTATTTCGTTCCGGCTATTGACAACCTGAATTTTGTTGAATAGAATTTCATGGGTTGGGTTGGGTTCATTTTTGATGGCCGATTATCTACTCGAGGGATATAAGCCCTAGGACGAGTGCCCTCCGTGGGGGTCTTTCTAAGGGAATCTAACCCGTATTTACGCAAAGTTTCCCATGGATCGAAGAAAACCACGAAAACTCCGAACGGATTTGCCGACGGGTGCGATTGGGTTCGAACCCGGCACCTCCCGTCCACCAGCTTCGAGAGCAGAATCTTTCAGCCACTGGTGGGGCGGAATTTGATTGAATTTGCACTGTCAGATAATTCTTCAGGGAAGCATTTCGCACGTTTCATATCGTTTTATGTTACTCATTTATCGAATGATGGGAGAAATTTCTATAATAAGGATAATCCAGTTATGTAATATTAATAATTTAATAATAAATAGATTATTAATATTAATAATAAATAGATCTACTAGACGTATTTTAACGGAACTTGCGTTGTAAGTTAGATAATTTTTCAGGGATGGTTTCAGTATATTGCATATCGTTCTACAATGCTCATTTAGAGAAATTTGAGTAAATTTTTATAATGACGTAAGAGCGATGATAAAAGATTAGCTTTTATAAAATGTACTAATGGGCGAATTTTGATGAGTCTTGCACTGTTAGTTTGATGAATTTTCAGGGATAGTTTTTGTATATTGCATATAGTTATGTCGTTCTGTACCAAATCATGCTATAAATAATCAAAGATTCTTTTGGAGAACCTGACCAGCGTAACGGGCGACGCTTGCTAGCTTTTTATAAAAGAAGAAAAATTATAATATGTGATAATTTGTGGGAGGAATATGTTTTTACATTACTGTTTTTTATTATTAATAAAAATACAGAAGACAAGCATGGATTCATTAAATACAGGTCTTAATTTTATATTTTTCCTGGACTATTTATATTTCAATAAATTACGTAAAAAAAAAAAAAGCAATGTGAAAATAAATAATGCATAAGACTACTTATTGCTGCATCGCTTTTGAAAAATGAAAGAAAAAATCTAAAGAAATCGTAATTCATGGCTGAACAAAGACCGCAACTTTTGAAATTAAAATTTAAGATTCAATAAATCATCCATATATCGGATCACATGGAGAAAACAAAATCCTGTTTGTTTGAAAGAATTTATAAAGACAAAGTCTTTTAGTGTGATCTAAAAAAATATGTGCATTATTTAAGTTTCAAATAGAGAAATATAAACACAAAGGCAATGTTAAAAACTAAAATGATTTTAGTTAACTCTTAAAATTCTTATAATGCATGAAGAATTTACGTCATATCAAGATTTACGCATACCAAATCAAGACTCTCATTTGCATTCTTACGCACATAATAAATAATTAATAAACTTTCACATTATGATATATTTTATTTACGAACGCAGTAAATTTTAGTTTTTATTCATTGCTTATTAATTTTATTTTAAAGGATTTTTTTTTAAATCGATGTACTAAACTTTTTTATGCAGATGCTTCTGCAAATTTAATAAAATATTTTCCGGCGTGGAGTAGTCTCTGATAGAATGTGAACGACAGACACATATTTAAATTTCTCCCTTTTTTTAATATTACATAACGTCATATTCATTGAGCCAAACATTGAGATACGATCTTGACAAGCTTAAAAATGCTACTGCCAATATATTGAGTAAGAAAATGTCGTTTCTGTATATGACGTTAATTATTTTTCGAGGCATTTACAGTTCAGTGAATTTATTTGCGATGCTGTTGAAAAGAATACATGGAAATGATAATACTTACAAAGTGTCAAGAATGTTCATTAGATATACATTGCACAATAGAGGTTGCAGTTGTAATTATTTTATATATATCACCGCAAAGAAAGTAAATCATGCAGAAAT
The DNA here is from genome assembly GCA_963932465.1 of Maratus speciosus. Classification (NCBI taxonomy): domain Eukaryota; kingdom Metazoa; phylum Arthropoda; class Arachnida; order Araneae; family Salticidae; genus Maratus; species Maratus speciosus. The sequence goes on from OZ010799.1 coordinate 286,364,011, forward strand.
GATTTTTTGGACAAAGCTCTGAAGTAGTTAAGATAAAGTTTTAAGCAAAATGCATGCAAATGTAAAAAAATTAGGTCAGTGTTAAAGCACACATAATCAGTATCAGATTGATACGGTTCTAATTTTGATATTTTTGTGCGAATTCTTTTTTTCCGATTTGGAATTAAATACATTTTATTTATCTGAACAACAACAAATCCATTTTTTAATATTTAAAACTGATGACTCCTGTTAAAGGAATGTCTGTATCGTCATATTTCATTAAATGTGTTCTTTAAAATCCGCAAGAGTTATTCTTCTTCCAAATCAATTCAAATCAAATATCTTGCATTATCGTGTAATAGAGTAAATTGAAATCCCTTCTTTTTCAGTGAACTATCTTCATTTTATGAAGAATTTTGCGACAAATCACAATTTCTTAACTTAAAATTGTCAGCATAAACGGGCGAATTTAATAAAAGTTAAAAAAAATAAAAGTATGATCAAGTTTTGTATTTAATATTAAATACAAAAATTGCGCAGTATTCAAAAGTCATGCATTCAATTAACAACGTTACTTAAAAGTGATTAAACATAGACAGTAAACTCGTTTGAACTGGTTCGTGTTCCGTTTACGCGAAATACTTAAAATGTAAATAATAAAGAAACTACTTGTTCGTTTATCTCATGAGTGTGTTTTTTATGTTTATTTGTTTTTAATTCCATTTCTAGTTTTTTGTTTGTCAGACGAAACCCTAGTCGTCTTACTCCTCTGTCTGTCCGTCACAAAGCTCCTTCTCAGAACGTGTATAAGTTAGAGAATTGAAATTTTGCATACTTATAGCTGAATACCGCCGATCAAACGAGAGATCATAAATTTTTGAAAAAGTCTTATATTATTTTAATTAAGTAAATTAATTTAATGACATCCGACCATTGTTGCTATTTAGATATTAAAACAAAACCTTAATTTCAGTCTTTATCGCGCAGTGTTAATAGCTCTGTGGTAGCGTATCTGCCTCCGAATCGAAAGGTTATCGGTGCGATACTTGGCGTCGGAGTCTGAATTTTTTCCACAGAATAGATTTCATTATCTAATAGATTCAAATTTTCAGAATTTTTATAAATTTTTGACAATAAAAAACAAAGTTGTAATTTTTTTATCAATTATTTTTTTTTTTATTCAAAATTTCTTTTCTTGAGTAATTACGAAATTTTAAGTTGAATATTTTCATTTTTCATTTTCGGATGGATTTGATTAAAAAAAACTTTCGTTTTTTTTTTTTTTTTTTTTTTGCCAATTTAAGGGTTTTGACTTTTTTAGCTCAAATTAAATCATATAATAAAATATGTTCTTCAGGTTTACAAACATATGCTGTTACAATGTGTCTCAAAATCAGCTCTTGAATTTTTCTAATTTGAGAAAACAAAATTGTGCACTAGTCATGAATCTAAAATTAAATTTAATGGTGCTGCCATCTACGTTCTTAAAGCTACATTAAAGTGTTTAAGAGATTTAATAATTACAAATTAACGATTTATATTTATTAATTAAATGATAAATTGTTTTGAAAGGAATGTTAAACGAAACCCTCTGTGCGATCTTCGATCACTCTTACCCACTTGTTTTAATGAGATACAAGTTCTTATAAATAGGATATTGTAAAATCAGATATAATTTCTAAATATGTCATGATAGAATAAGAAAAATAAGTAATACAGAAATTCAATTATTAATCTTTTCGGGAGCAGAAGAATTCTGTTCGTAAAATGATGAAATAATTGACTGACACCAGAATATTCAAACGAAATTTCTTAAAAAATAAAAACACACTATTTTGCGAAGCCCAGTGGTGTAGTGGTCAGCACGCCTGTCTGCCGCACCACAGGTCGAGAGTTCGACTCCCGACTGGGCAAGGTTCACTCAGCCTTTCGTCCCTTCGGGGGCGATAAAATGAGTACCAAGCTTGCTTGGGAACTAAACACCGAGGATCTCGCGTTAGGTTGACCACCTGGCCGGGACGCATGCTGCATAGCACCTCGGGGCCCAGGGTCAAGAAAACAGAGATGGGCACTGTCGGTCCAGATCCTTCTTGGATTGTATAGCCACAGACTTTAGTTTAGTTTTAGCTATTTTGCACTTTCATCACAAAAGCAAATTTCATTAAAATATTTTTGGTGCCATTTCTCAGTTTTGAAATTAGAATTAGTTGGCTAGACTCTCTAGCCATAGCCTCTGAAAGGATTAAAAGGCATATTTTGTTTTAAACATACGTGCAAAAAGAAATATCCAAGTCTATACGTAAATAACTTTTAGTAAATGTGTTGTATTTTATTGTGTCAACCATTTATTACAAAATGGTGGTTTAAAGTTTCAAAACCTTAATGAGTATTAAATTTAGACAATCGAAAAAATATCGCATATAAAATCCCGCGTGTTCTACCAAAGAAAATATACGTTTAGCTTTCCTTATAAAACTGACTCTAAATATATTTACTCTTTTTTTAAAAAGATAAACATTTAGGAATTTGAGGCATTTTCTTTCTTAAAGATAAATAAATTGAGTATAATGAAAATGCTTTTTAAGCTTAAAGACACATACATATTTGGTCATAAAAGTAAAGTTGGGTCTCGTCCAGAAGTAGGACCTGACAAGCTTGACCTTCAATCCTCCACTCTTCATTTTAAAGAGCAAATAATTTCCAATGCGTTTATTTATATACAATTTTCGTAAAGTTGATATATGAAATCGCATGCAACATTTTTGGGTTTATAATGAATATTTAGAACTTTCAGAGTAGAGCAAGATTAACATAGAATATCTCAGATTAACATAGATGATATTCAAATTAAAAATAAGTAAATAATGAATCAAATGGCTTCTCGTGCACATCTGCGGCATTCTCATGCGCACGATGTGCGTCACGATGCAACGTTTGAGAATCACCGCGGAGTATATTATTATGTTTATTTTCCTCACTGTTTTTTCTCGTAGGTAAATGTGTGTTGCTCGTAAAACATATTGCCCAAGTCAACAACTCTATCTTCATCTTCCATAAAAGGAAAGGTAAATGTCTATCAATCTCTGCGAGAGTGAATTCTCTCCCAAATCAATTCCTTCGCGCTCAGGGGTAATTCCTTAGGATACACGTTCTGAAAGATGAAACCAGGTGCAATCAAATTTGAAAGCATGCAACGACAGAAAACACGTAATTCCTGCTCTACCTTTTCTCTTGTTCTAGGGATTGAGAGATAAGGCATTTCTCTTAGCAAGAGATAGGTATAGATCTGCCACCTGGTGGTAGAAACTGCATTTATTCTTCATTGTAAGACTTTATTTTAAAGATTCGAAGTTACTTGAAAACAAAATTCCGTAGCAATTTTAAGCATACTCTTGTAATTAGGATAATTTTCACGGAATTAAAAAAGGAAACTATTTATCTAAATTTTTTAAGCTTCGAAAAAAGAGAATGGAGTCTAGATTTTTAATTAGAAACTTAGAAATATAGATCGACGAACATTAAGGCTTTTTAAATTCAAATTACAGATATATCATTGTTATGATTGTGATTCAATAATTATTCTTTTAAATATGTTATAAAATAGTTAACTTTATAACCACAAACGGTTTATTGTATTATAAATTCATGGGCGGGGTACCGTACGCAGTAAGGCAATTTAAATCATAAATAAAAAATACCAAGGAATTTTAAAGCCTAACAATGCACCATATACTCACCGAGGAATTTTAAAGCTTAAATAATAACTTTAAATGATATACATATTTAATGCAATGTCTAGTAGTAATATAAAAAGTAATAAACCTTAAATAAAAATAATTATAATTATTTACTATTAAAATTACGCGGGCTACGTACTCCATACATCAGAGCTTTTAAAAGCCCAAGGCTCAACTTTTGATGATTTCGTTATTTATTGCAACATCTAGTAATAGTATAAAAATTATAAAAAGCTTAATTTAAAATATGAATTAGCTACAAAAATACATTGACGGTGAATTCTGGATGCTAGAGATGACATACCAGACAATACAGATGTGCAGAAAAAAATGTGAAGTTCAGTTTTAACATTATTTGAAAACTAAAGAGTTATTGGGAAAATAGTAAATGAGTCGCAGTTGTTATCACATAATTATTTTAGAATTCAAAGCCGTTTTTAAACAAGCATTTAAAATTATTTTTTTTAAATGTTGCAGTTTTAATATTTTATTTATTATTTATCTAGATGGTTTTAATGAACTGAAACTCTTTTTGAAACTCTTTTAGTACTACATTTTCACAAGAAGATTCTGAAAATAAAATAATTGCGTAATAAAATAACTGCAGCATTTATATGCAATTTTGGTAAAGGTGTTATTTGAAATCACATTCAACATTGTTTGGTTGATAATCAATATTTAGAACTTTTAGAGAAGGGTAAGATTAACATAGATGATATTTAAATCTAAAAAAATATAATAATAATAAATCAAGTGATTTATCGCGACACATCTACCGCATTCTCATGGCAGACATGTGCGTCACGATGCAGCGCTTTAGAATCACTGCGGAATATTATGTTATTCTATTTATTTTCCTCCCTTTTTTTTCTAGGTAAATGTGGGTTGCTCGCAAAACATATTGCTTGAGGCATCAACTCCATCATCATCTTCCATAAAAGAGAAGTTAAAAGTCAATCAATCTCTGTGAGCGTGAATTCTCTCCCAAATCAATTCCCTCATGCTCAAGGGTAATTTCTTAGGATAAATGTTCCGACAGGGGAAGCCAGGAGCAATCAAGACTGAAAGCAACCACACGTATTCACCATGGAAAATTCTATGGTATTCACTGCCCTACCTTTTCTCTTGATCTAGGGATTGAGATATGTAGCATCTCTCTTACCAAGATACAGGCACAATCCTGCCATCTGGTGGTAGAAGTTGCATTTATTCCTGGTCGTAAGTTTTATTTTCAAGATTCCGAGATGATTGAAAACAAAATTCCGTAGCATGTTGCAGTAATAAGGATTATTTTAAATGAATTCAAAAATAAAACTAGTTATCTGAATTTTTTAAGCTTCGAAAAAGAGAAGGGAATTCAATAAACATTAGATTTTTAACTAGAAACTTTGATATTTAAATCTGCGAACATTAATGCTTTTTAAATTCAAATTACATACATGTTGTGATTGTGATTCAACAATTATTCTTCTAAATTTGTTATGAAATTGTTAAGTTTTTAAACACAGACGTTTTATTGCATTATAAAATCACGGGCAGGGTACAGTACGCACCAAGGCAATTTAAAGCCTAAATAATAACTTTAAATGATAAACTTATTTAATTAAATGTCTAGTAGTAATATAAAAATAATAAATAATAAAAATAATAATTAATTACTATTAAATTACTTAGAAACGTACTCGTTACGCCAAAGCTTTTAAAATCCCAAATAGCAAATTTTGATTATGTTCTTCTTTATTGCAACATCTAATAGTATAAAAGAAATGAACATAAAATTTATAGAAAAAATATTTTAATTAGAAAAAAAATGAATGAACTACACAAATACATTGAATACGTATTCCGTACACCAGTGATGTCAAACAAATAAAAATAATACAAAAATAAGCAGAAAAAAACGTGAACTTCAATCCTTGACATTGGGTGAACACTAAAGAGTTATTGGGAAAATAGTAAATCAGACGCAGATGTTAATCACGTAATTAGTTTTTAATTCAAAGCAATTTTCTCACTGAATGCCGCACTCTGTATGCCTACCCTGTTTTTAAAGTTTAAAAGAAATTTATCATTTTAATTTTTCTATATGTTAGTATGCACTTGTGATTTTTCTTCAACACAAGTTTGCCGCTAAATTTGCCACTAAATTTATAAAATATTAGTATATACTACCGCATAAAATAATGGATCTTTTCTGAGAAATATTCAGAATTCCTCAACGGAGTCAGAGAAAACACTTAATATAAATCATTATCTATAGGCGATAATTTTTGCAGTTGAAATTTAGAATGATGTATGATAACTTAAAACTAAAACTAAACATAACCCGCTGCTCTCCATTAAGGATCATGTCTTATAATTACTAAACCTGTATCATGACCATGAACCCTAGTTTGATGCATAACATATGCCTGGATTAAGTAGTCAGCCTATCGCGGGACCATTAATGCTTTTTTTTTTCAGTACCATTTTATTAACTATTTATAAATAAATAAATAAATGACTAGTGAAATGGATAAATCATATATATAATCCGTTACCTTGAAAATAAATACATATTATTTATGAAATTAAGTAAAACCAGTAAAGACTAAACCTGTCTATAACGGAATCCAATATTAAATGGAAAATTATTCATTAGATAAACAGTCAAGTGCAAGTATTACTCGCGGAAGTTCTAATTCTATCATTAAAATGTCTAATTCTATTATTTAAAAAATAAACAAAACCGTTGCTAAAAGTATACTAAATCTTTGTAAAAAACTATGCAACGTAGGTTTGTGTATAACTGTATACACTAGAAAAGTGTAAATGGATATACCATGAAAGTTCAAAGAGATGTGGAAACTAAATAATATCAAATATAGCTATTGTGTATGACTCATTTTTAAATATTATCCTAATCTGTTTAGGACGAACTTAATTCGGTACTGACAATAAAAGCAGTGGGTTTTTAAACTGCATTTGGCATATCATAAAACTAAATTCAATGTAGTAATAACCTTTCTTTCTACAGTGTAGCTAAAACAAAACCTTTCAAAGTTTAAATTTGACATTGTGCTAAGCGCGCTTCGAAAGCAGGTCGCAGACTTGCAACGCCGCACTGGACGTGGCGCGTTTTTCCAAATGGGTTTTTAATTAACTTTTAAAGTAACTCCAAGCATATATAGAGATCCACTCAACGTAAATTAGTCACGAATCCCATAGTATTTATGTGATTCATTATAATTAAGGGTTCTCAGGCCTCTTAAGGCTTAAAAATTTTTTTTAGATGCTAAACTTCTGCATTTCTAAACATTTTGATATAATTATTACCATGCAATTCCCATCAAAACAGAATTTATGGCTTTTACAATTATAACCGCTCAATAGCTGAAGCCGCGTTTTCGCAACTTTGAAGTAATTTTTCTCCATATAGAGTTTTTGGGCATAATGCACAGGAAAACTTCTGAATATTTCTCAAAACTTCTGAATACTTCTCAAAAACTGCTGAATATTTTTTCTTGAAATTTTCAAAACATATATTTCATTTTAGTCTGTATAAACTGAACATAAAATTTTCTTTTTATTGTTCATAAAAATTAAAAAAAAAAAAAAAAAAAAAAAAAAAAAAAAAAAAAAAAAATGTGATTTTACTGTTGAAATTTTCAAAATTTTGTATTACCTAAATACAACTTTGCATTAAAAACATAAAGATGCTTTAAATACAAATATATTTAGATTCATGGTAATTATTATAATCTGAAGTACAAGTAGGCAGCAAAATTTTCATTCTAGCTGCAATATTTATTTTGTAATACTGCGCGTAAGCTGTTATACCAATTTTCTGCTCGACAAATGTCTGACAGTTTCGAGCCCCCTATAAATACTAATTCTGCATCTTGCATTTTTTAAATACGTGAAAGGAAAGAACGCACTTATATCTTTCATCCTAATAAAAACTGTGTTTTAAAATCATATATTTTTTAAGATAACCGGAAACTTAACCGGAAACGTGAAAATCCCGTGCACAAACAGAACACTTAATAATTTACCAAATAGTGGACTTAAACATTTAATCTTTAATAGTAATGCATTAACAGGACCAATTTTTTAATGTAACAGCATAAAAATAAGTTTTGAACGTCGGAGAGAGAAAATATTAAGGATAGTTATGTAGAAGCAACCATCTCACAGACAGTACGGTTCTGGTTAAGGGTTAAATGTTGAAAATGATCTTTTTCTTCTTTTTTTTCCAATTTTAAAAGTGATGCCCCTTAAATTAGTCTGTTTTTAACAGTTAAACGTTTATTGTTTTTATACTGCTACTAGACATTACATTACACATATATATGATTAAAACTTTTTAACTAGCTTTAAAAGCCGATGGTACATAGAGTACTATATAATACCTAAAATATATACAAAATATAATACCTAAAATTAAAAGGTATGTATTTTCGAGTTCAGCGTTACGAACGCTTTCACACGATACCCTGCACAATATATATATATATATATAAATAGTTTTTTTTTTCAAGCAGCTTAATTAGCCCTCTACATTTTAATTAAATACATTTATGAATGTTTAATAATCTGAAAATATGTGAGTCAATAGACTTTATTACTTCCTCCAATTTGAACTTACCACGTTCCATAGTTTACGAGTAAAATGACTGTGACAGACCTACAGACACTCGCAGGAGTGATCTTATAATAGTTACGTTTTTACCTTTTAAGTACGGAATCCTAAAAATGAATAAATGAAGATTAAATATTTAATTAAAAATATTATTTACTATATAAACTTATTTTTTGACAAATACAATAAAACATGTGAATAATAAATATGCCTGTAATGAAAAATCACTTGAAACTAAAATTATAAAATATAGTAATAAACAAATAATAAATAAATAAACGATTAATTAAACCAATTTCATTTAAGTGAAATTATAATTATCATAGCAGAGCTGCTAATATTAAACCTTCCTATAATGGAAATATTTCTCAAACGTTAAAAAATAATAATAGAGAGACTTCAGAGAGGAATCTGAGTTATAAATAATATGATACTATTGATTTAAGCTTACTTGATATTGGTACGGGAATAAAAGCTGGACAAAACGAAAACAAGAAAGAAGAATGAAGTTAGGGAAGGAATTAATCAGGACTAGATTCGAAGTGTTAAAAAATGCTTAAACATTTTTTCTGTGCTATTTCTGTAGTTTTAAGAACGTATGCAGAAATTTGTAATTGAAAGAAATATGGGATTTTCTTTTTACTATTTTAAAATACCTTCTGTGTATACTGCAAAGAGTATTTTTATCAGAAAAACTTTCTTTCCTTTTTTGTATTTATATACACAACTAAATGAGTATTTAAAAAATAGAACATATGCTCGTATTTTCTTTTAATATAATTATTTTAATATGTTCAACGTTCAAAAATATATTTCTTTGAATACATCTTTTTTTCTAAATGTGTATAATAATACCAATAAAATCGCTTAACCAAAAATACCCTATAGCAAATGTTAAACGTAAAATACATTATTTGAATTCTATACAATATATGTTTAAAAGTATTCGTTTTGATTACACTTTTTTTCTTTTAATGCAAACACAACAAAGAAGAAAAACATAAATACATCAGTGTTTTAAAAATTATCTAGAATTTCCTATGTTCAAATGCAAGTACTAATATATTTCAAATGGAGCATTGAAAAAAATAAAAATAAAAATTTAACTATTTATTAAGTGCCTAAGTAGTATCTTTGTTCAGAGTTTATTGGAAAAGTAATCTTGGTATCGAAAAACGATTAATTTTAACTGAAAAGCCTAACAATTTAAAATATAACATTAAAATATTTTTATTATATCAAGCATTTATACATAATTCTGTAGGCGTATAATTGGAAAATAAATTTCTTTTAAGGTTGGCATCAAAAGAAAGCAAACATTTTAAAAGTGCTATTAAATAGTAAATTATATAATTACTTAAATATATTACAGTATTCTCGAATTCAGAAAATCAAATAAACTTTGCCGAAAAGATTCTACCAGAAAAATCTGTTTCCTGATTGGTTGCAATGATTTCATTTAATTTTGTTATTCAATAAGAATCGCAAAATCTCCTTACTTTTCTTCTGTAAAAAAGGAAAAAAGAATTACATAAAGTACATTGTGCAGCTACAGCGTCTTAGAACTCGTATATATTGTTGCTTTCTATTCAAGGTTCATTCTCACTTTTACATAATTCATTATGACAAATTTTTGCTCTTTCTCTTATTTTCAATCTATCAATAGAAAAAAAATAATATCCTATTCTTAAACGTCGAAATGGCAAAAAAATATCATCTTTGCCGCTTTATATCTTAAAAAATATACTTCTCTAACAAGGCAGTCATAATTGGAAAATTTATTTTTTCTATAGGCTTTTAAATTTTCCAGCAGAAACTTTCTTTCACAGGTTGCCCGCAAAATTACAAAATAATTTCTGGAAGTTAAAAAAAAAAAAAGTTTTAGTATCTAATCATATATGAGAGGCTTCATTTACACTAAATTAAAAAAAAAATAGCTTATTCGAACTTTTTTTAAATTGTATCTTGCTTACATAAAATTTTCAAAAGTTTAGCAATACAACATATACCTACACACAAATTCTATTCAAGAAAAATTTTGAAAAGTTAGGTTTACTCTATATAAGTTATCTTTTTTAACACGAACGTAATGCCTGTTATAGACATCATGCGAATTGGAAATTCTCTAATTTCAATTCTCATGATATATTTATCTATGGTATTTTCTGTTCAGATATCTCCATGACATATGAAATGCTATTGCTAATAAGGTTTTCTGACTGAGTTGTGTTCGCCAGTTGTTGGTTCGGTTAGCTCAATATGCATGGAATTGGTAATTTAAGCCAAAGCCCTTGTATTCAGCTCTTGGTGTGGACCCTTTTTCATAAATTTTCAAAAAATTAACTTACGTTATAGAACCTATTAACTCCAGAAAATTTAATGAAAAAATATTTAAAAGCTTTTTATCTATCGAGGACTTAATGGCCAAAAGTCTCATTTTGGAAAAAAGAATGATTTTAAAGTTTCCCTTTAAAAATGTGCTATATTTAGCAACTGTTAAATTTGCCTTTCAAATAAGAAAAAATTAGGAAAGTCTTCACAAGAATTTTAGAAGTGAAAATATTTTCAAGATGAATCAGGGAAATTTCATGGCATCAGTATAATATTTACTTACATACTTTAAAAAGAGTAATTTCAGAAAAAAAAAATGTTATCGTTAAACATTACTATCAAGGAATACAAGCAATTTTAGTGTCAGAATTGCATTAACATTTGAATGATTATTATTAACTAAATGCAAAATTAATTTAAAAAATAAATTATTATTCAACAAAGTTTTTTAAAATATAATCTACTAATGCTGTCGAAAATTTTAATTTATATAGCCACCCATGAAATGACGATTAATTTAGTAATTAATTCTTTAATTTTGTTGTTATTATTTGTTCCATATATTTTCTGCAATCTAGCAAATGTTAAACTTTTAAAATCCCAATTTTACTTAATAAAATATTTAATTATATATTGTCTGCATTTGATAAATTTATATTTACGAAAAAGCTGATAAATTATTAAAATGTTTGGTAAAACAGCCAGACCAATCTTAAATTAAATTCAAAATAATCCACATTTACGAAATTAGAATTTAATGAACATGATAAAGGTGAGACAGTCTAAACTTTTAATGAATAATTTATTCTATTGTAGTTACCCAGAAAGCTCTATGTAAAATAAAATAAAATGTACTGCACAAACGGTTAATTTAATTAAAACTATTTTTTAATGTTAAAATATGAATATTTATATATATATATATATATTAAATTATGAATATTTATTTAAAATAACAAAAGCAAAATCTTTGAAAATATATTTATCATGACTGTGTAGTATTTGCCAAATTCCGCACACATTTGGTGCAAAAAACAACTTATTTCTTTACAAATTTCTTCCCATGGAGCCGAAAGGTTAGGATTTCGTTAGAATATCACTCTCAGCGGTGTCCAATAGGGTGGGCCGAAAAAAAACTTTTTTAGTTTTTCTGTGATGGGTAGTGAGGAAATGTTGCCACTTGTGGCACTCAGTTTACACGAAAAATTTGAGATTTTTTGGACAGTTCATTTGCCGCAAATGGCTTGAAGTTTTGCTCAAATGCTGATTTTTGAACTTTTTAGCAAAAATTTAAAAAAATGTGAAATTAAATTTATTTTAGCTAAATTTACTTGAAATGTCATGTTTAATATACGAAATGTTTAAATACAATGTTATGTATTATTTCATAGTTATGTGCATTTTGAATTAGGTGACTTTTATAGCCTTTTCGTGTATAAGTGAACAAAAATTGTTATTGTTTGGTTCGTTTGTCGGTTTCTCTCTTTTCTCTTTATTATGTTCCTCACTCTTCCTTCAGTTTTTTGATGCGTTCAGGGCCACACATTTGGATGACGGATCACAGCATGTCTTGACAGCAATTCTGGAAGTAGAAGTGAATGTGGTGCAGAAACCAATGAAAACGCAATCAATCATCATGATGATGAGGGAGGTAATAGGAGATGGGAGAAACTGCGAGGTTGGATGTTAATTATTTTTCTGCTGTAAATTGTAAGATACTGCAGATATTGAAGCAGACAGTTTGTCTGAATAGGAATTTGAACTAGGGCCTTCAAAAGCAGACACTCCTAAACGCATATCCCTTTTTCACACAGCATTCACCGAATTTAGCACTGGTATATCATATAGGTAAATTGCGTTAAGAGCTATATCTGTGATTCAGGATAAAGGACTTGTGACAACAAGGAATAAGGGTGTCGTCATCAATAAAGACAAGGTCTGGAGATAGAAAAAGAAATTTGGATAGAAGATACAGCAGGGGGAAGATCTAGGAGGAAGAAAAATTACAAGAATTTTTGGTATAGTAGAAAAAATCTGTCTTGTCGGAACTTGGCTTGGAATATTTGGGTCATTTGACATCTCTTTCTGATCACTGTGGAGAAATAGCAAAATCATTATATAATTTTCTAAGCAAAAATAAAGTTAACTTTGGAAAAAATTAAGAGAACTGCAACATTTGATATGTATCATATATTCTCGTTGCGAACGAGCTTCAACTCTGACACCGACATCAACTTTCCAAACTAGATGGTAAAACCTCTTGACCGAAGACCTTTACCAACTCAACGGAGCTAGATTAATAGAGTGCTGAAATCTTCTGCCTTTTGCATTTCAGATGTCCATGGAAAAGGAATAGGCTCATAGTAAGCGACGCGTACATTTTGACTTGCCATTAGTGATATGTGCTTCGTATTTCTCTCGACAGTCCCGCTTGTCCCCTTTTTCCTATGAAGATCGTCTTATCTTTTCTACCATCAAAGAATATGGCTGTAATTTTTCATCCTCCAAGATATTCCTCCTGCTGTATGTTTTTTCCAAGTTTCTTTTTCTGTCTCCTGACATAGTATTTACAGATGACGAGATCCTTATTCCCTGTTGTCCCAATTCCTCCATCCTGAAGCACAGATGAAGCTCTTAACGCAATTTACCTATATGATATACTAGTTCTAAATATGAAGAACGCTGTGTGAGAAAATGATATGCGTTTGGGAGCTTCTGCTTTTGAAGGCCCTGGTTCAAATTCTGATTCAGATGAACTGCCTGCTTCAAAGTTCCCACTATTTGAATCTTCTGACAATATGTGTATTTTAGAGCAGAAAAATATTTAACATACCATCTCACAATCACTTATATCTCCAATTTCGTCCCTCATTCTCATGATGACTAATTGCGTTTTCATTGGTTTCTACTCCACATTCTCCTCTCCGTCCAGAATGGCTGTCAAGACATGCTGTGATCCGGCATTCAAATATGTGACTCTGAACGCATCGAAAAACCGAAGGCAGATCTAGGAACATAATAAAGATAAAAGGGAGAAACAGACGAACGAACCAAACAATACTTACAATTTTTTTCTCTCTTATACGCGAAAAGGCTATAAAAGTCGAGTAATTCAAAATACACATGATCATTAAATAATATATAAACAGAGCTTACTTAAACACTTTGTGCATTAAAAATGACATTTCAAGTAAATTCAACTAAAATAAATTTAATTTCACTTTTTTAAAATTTTTGCTACAAAAGTTCAAAAATCAGCATTTGAGCAAAACTTCAAGCCATTTGCGTCAAAAGAAGGAACTGTCCAAAAAAACTAAAATTTTTTATGTAAACTTAGTGCCACTAGTGTCAACTTCTCCGCACTAACCCATCATCGAAAATCGAAAATGAGTTTTTTCGGCCGACCCTATTGTACAAAGGCTAATTCCTAAACCGTTAGTCATAGATATAAAGTTTCAATTACAAAAATGTTTTAAATGAGGAAAAAAAATATTTTAAAAGCGATTTGAATCAATAAAAACATTTCTTAAAAAAATTACGAAATTCAATTTTATACGGTCCCTCAGTGCTATAAATTATATTTAGTAATAATATACTATCACAGAAAGTAGTAAGATAAAAAGAGACGTAATCTTCTATGATTAAAACTGATCGAGTAATAATTCTTTAAAGTTGAAGTTTCTTTTTTGATGTGAAATAGTGGTCAATCTCAAATTTACTAGAAATTTAAACAATCGTCAGATATATAAATATATATATATTCGTTGAGAGTAAATATAACTTTACAATATAAATTTGAAAGCTATTTTCATTCGGAAATTGTGAGGCAAAATATACGACTGGTACTAAAAATACAACTAAAAACAATAACAGGATCTTTGTTGAAATGAAATGATAAAATGCAACATTATCAATTCTTTAAAAAATGATACAAATTTTAGAATGATATTATAGTATCTAATCTAAAATTTAACTAATAAAAATTAAAGTTATCTTAAAACGTGCTCTTAGGTACTTCCTTCGACTGCAATGCAGAAATGTACTCTTGAAATAAATCCTTCTTGTACTTTAAGCAACATTGTAGATTTTACAGATCTGCATGCCATAGAAATAAGATTCCACAAATCTGTTCGACGAGTGGATTCTCTGTCATATACGTTATTTTTCAGAAAACCAAACAAAATGAAATCTTGAGGATTCAAATCTGTGGATCTGAGTAGTAGTGTAAAATAGGTGCAGAGATTGAGCCTATTGACACCACTAATTTTTTATAGTATTCTTCACATTAATAAAAACTCAGAAATTCTGTCATTAGATAAGTCGAAAAATACAAATGTAAGTTGCCCTATTTTCATCCCCCAGTCACTTTTAGGCCTTACATGCTGTAATTTTCAGTGAAAACCTGCCAAATTTGGATTTCACATAGACTAACTAATCACGCACATAGGCAAATATCACACAAAATGTTTTTTAACAATGCGAAAAATTGTTTTTTCAAAAGTATCTGCGATTTATGGCAAAAGAAAAAAATGGTCTTAATTTCATCTCCCTCAGAAAATCCAATACACCGAGGCTTAACTTATGACTAAATCAAAATTTATTTTTCAATGAGTAAGTAATTTAATTTACATTAAGCAAAGGCGCAAAGAAATGTACTAATTATCAGTGGAAGAATAACATAACGAAATATTAGCCATCCAAACATGAGAAAAAAATTGAAACAATTGTAATGAAAAAGCATTCCTAATTTCGTCCCCGGGACGAAAATAAGAAATGCAAGGGGGACGAAATTGGGACCACGCTACTTCCTGAATGGCGGAAATGAACTGAAGATGAACTGAGCGTCCAAAAACTCATTGTATGCTACTGTTAGCATCTTACCTACATAAGATACATGCAATGAATAAGAAATTAATATTTACAGTAGAGTAAATAACGGTCTACAAACGACGTAATAAGAACTCACGTCTTCAAAAAAAAAATAGGAAATCCGGCAACGCTAACCATCTGAGCGATTTGGACTCATTGTTCCGTTTCCCAAAAACAACTTAAATCTGTTGTAGAAAAAAAAATTATTTTAATCTGAATTGTATTTTAAAATGTAATTTCAAATAAAGGGGCATGAAGTGTATTTTAGAAACAAACAGAGAAGTAAAATTTACATTAAGTTTATTTTATAAGCATTTTTATGAAAATGCAGTAAAGCCCTCAAGACGCTCGGAGGGTTAATATATGTATGCGTCTTGGCGAACGAAACTTCCACTAATGACCCCTTTTACCTTCCTTTCCCTGTGCATTGCGTGATAGGTGGCGCCACTTTCGCTGAACAGGGGAATTAAAGGGGGACAAAATTAGGGTACTTTACTCTACTAAAATTTAGTTGCGTGAATAGGCTCCATCTCTGTGCAAATTTTTCACCACTCTTTGAGCGCCATTTAATAGGACCTCCATATCCAATAATATTATTTCCAAAAGTTCTGCTTAATAAAGTGCGTGATTTAAGAGGTCTATGTTCTCGCGCACCAGCCTGCTGAAACCACATATGTGACAAACCTTTTATCGAAACATACTCTAAAAAAGCTGATAATGGTCCACATAAAATATCTGCATATTTTTCTGATGTTAAAGTGTCATCGAAGTTGAACGGCCCACTTAGGAATATCTTCCAGATACCACACCAAACATTTATGGATCAACGTATTTGTGGTTTTTTTGAACGAATAATGTGTTGATATTCCAGCGACCAATAGTGAAGGCTTTGAGTATCTGCGAACTGTTGTCTTGTAAATTGGCATTCATGAGCCCCCATAATTTCATTCAAAAAAAGATGGAATTTCATCTTGTTAAAAAAAAAAAAGACTCTGTTTTTCTCATGATGCAAATTTTTCCTATTATTGGTCGATATGGATATGCACCATACCGGTTTAAATAAGTACACACTTGACTTTTTTAATACCCAGACATTCGGTTAGTATCTCGTACACTACATACAGGATGAGCAATTGTATGCTCTAGAACATCCTCTGTATGCACTGTTGACCAAGTGAACCGACTTAATCGATGATGCTTCTTAAAGCTACCTGTTGCTCTTAAATATTTAACAATATTATCTATAGTGTTTGGATGTGGTTGGTTTGGCCCCGGAAATTTCATAACATAAGCTTGCAGGCCCTTGCTTATCCCAATTGTTCGGTCAGTAAACTAATACCGTAGCACGAGCAATGACATTCATTAGAATAAATGTCACTGCTAACACCGAGCTTGTTAATACACTGCAAAATTTATTCATGTAACTGTACATAAAAAATGATTGCAGGATCTTTGCACCAAAAGTGGTGAAATATTCAAATGCAATGGGGATCACTTTTTTAATACGGGCAATATAATCGATTAGAATAAAATGACGCTGCTAATGCCGATCTTGATCAAATCTTCTTAATAATACTTTTATTTATATTTGCAGATCAAAAAGAGTGGCAGGGTCTTTGCAACAAAACTTGTGCAATATTTGAATACAATCAAAAACTTCAGCAACTTTTGGACGTACCAGGTGATAAAAAGAAGCTGTCACAATTTTGGTCTGGTGGTCACTATTTCTTTTAGTGCTTCGAAATAGATACATAGGTGATACAGCATTCCTATAAATTGCGGAATTATGATTTGCTCCGAATTTTGCAAAGCACAGACAATCGTTCCACTTTGCAAAAATAATGAATACATTGAGAAAATTTATAGTATTTTTCAATTTTCATCCAGTTGTAGAGTAATGTTATATGACCAATAAGCATGAATTCATATATGCAGGCAAGCACAATTGTATGTATTCATGGATGTATAATAGTATTCTATAAATAGATTAAAATTGGAAATGCTATAAAATTTCTAAAATGAATTAATTTATTTTTAACGAATTGAAATATGCATTGTCAAAATAAAAAAATTACATAGGTGATACAGCATTCCTATAAATTGCGGAATTATGATTTGCACCGAATTTTGCAAAACACAGACAATCGTTCCACTTTGCAAAAATAATGAACACATTGAGAAAATTTATAGTATTTTTCAATTTTCATCCAGTTGTAGAGTAATGTTATATGACCAATAACCATGAATTCATATATGCAGACAGGCACAATTGTATGTATTAATGATGTATAATAATATTCTATAAATAGATTAAAATTGGAAATGCTATAAAATTTCTAAAATGAATTAATTTATTTTTAACGAATTGAAATATGCATTGTCAAATTAAACAAAATTACATAGGTGATACAGCATTCCTATAAATTGCGGAAATATGATTTGCACCGAATTTTGCAAAACACAGACAATTGTTCCACTGTGCAAAAATAATGAATACATAGAGAAAAATTATAGTATTTTCCAATTTTCATCCAGTTGTAGAGTAATGTTATATGACCAATAAGCATGAATTCATATATGCAGGCAGGCACAATTGTATGTATTCATGTATGTATAATAGTATTCTATAAATAGATTAAAATTGGAAATGCTATAAAATTTCTAAAATGAATTAATTTATTTTTAACGAATTGAAATATGCATTGCCAAAGTTAAAAAAATTACATAGGTGATACAGCATTCCTATAAATTGCGGAATTATGATTTGCACTGAATTTTGCAAAACACAGACAATCGTTCCACTTTGGAAAAATAATGAATACATAGAGAAAATTTATAGTATTTTCCAATTTTCATCCAGTTGTAGAGTAATGTTATATGACCAATAAGCACGAATTCATATATGCAGGCAGGCACAATTGTATATATGCAGGCAGGCACAATTGTATATATGCATGCATGTATAATAGTATTCTATAAATAGATAGCAATTGGAAATGCTATAAAATTTCGAAAATGAATTAATTTATTTCATTAATTTATTTTTAACGAATTGAAATATGCATTGTCAATGTTTAGCAAAATTAGGTGAAAAAGAAAGCGATATTTTCTGGCTTTTGCAACTTTTTAGAAAAGCTAACCCAACTGTGCGAGTGTTCCCTGTTATTCTATTACCTAAGCAATATACTTTGAAGATAAAATATCATTTTTATTATATAACTTTCTATACATACATATTTATGTATTTGCTTGCTGAATTTACGGCTACAACTCTTAAGTTTAAGTCAGCTTGCAGTGCTGAAAAATACAGATAATATCCCATGTTAAAAGAAGATGGCGAAGTTGAAGCACTTATTTGATAACGATGTTTTTTTAAATACTTTTAATCGTCCGAATGTTTCGAGATTTTTATATGTGATTTAAATCTATTGTAAGAAGAGCGTTTAAAAAGAACGTTTTAAATAATTAAAATAACGAAAATTTCTTATTTTAGGCGTTGAAAATGAGTGTCTCGTTGACGCGCGAAATGACTGCAAGTCGCAGATTTTTTGAAAGGCTTAATACTCATATTTTAAAAAAATAATTGCACTTTCCTAAAGAAACATGTATCTAAAATAAGTTGGTATTTTTAGTTTGTCCATATCTCGAAAATTGTTTCCGAAGTATTAAACTGGCCGACTCGACCCTGCTCGCTCCGTCGATGCTTCAAACTTGCGGAAACTTTAAATTTTTCCGGTGACAGCTTCCGTGATCGGTTCTGCCACCTACCGTACGGGTCAGTTTTTTTGTAAAAGAAAGTAAGCTCGTATGAGCGCGCAGTCAACCTTTCCCCGTAGCAGTTTCCGAAAAAAAGATAAAACCATAAAATTGAGTTTTTTCAGAAATTTTCGTAAAAAGTTTAAAATTCTCATTTTTGTAGCTGACTGCAGTGTTCGAAAGTAAATAGTACGAAATTTAAAAATGTGATTGTTGTTTCTTCGTTTTTCTAACGGTTTCGATGATGCATGTTTAGAAAAAAGGGGAGAAACATAAAGCTGTCCGTTTTTTCTTATTTTACCTTTTGCTATGAGATTTTGTTAAGCGTCCTTTCAAATAATAAAGAATCGGAACCTAAGGTGCACTATGCTTAGACTATTCTAATACAATTTTTTTACCTCTACGTACTATGGAACTTGCTATCCATCGTCGACAGACGCACATACCCACACGAAAAATTTTCTTTTATTAATATGATTAAAATGCTATTATTGCATCAAATGTTTCTGAAATTGTTTTTTTAACATTAAATTAGAAGAATAGTGTTTACACATAAAGTTTGAATATATCTTAAAAACACTTTGAAATGAATTTTTGAAATGAGATGTTATATATTTATTTATCCTTTTGTTGTTGTAAATTTTCTTTGAAAACGAAATCTTTAGAGAAATTATTAGAATTTATTAGAGAAACTATAATATAAGGATTATGGTAGAAAATACATTAAATACAATGTCACATTAAAAAAAAATAAAAACTTGAATTGTACTTACATTTTCCAAATTAGCAACATTATTTGAAGTTTTTGAAAATATTTAGTAAAATATGAATTAAAATTTAGTTTTTAAATTAAATTTACAAACTTTAATTAAAACAAATTAATTGTAAAAAAATGTTTTTATTATACTGATTCTTTAATACTAAATACATTTAAATAATCACATTAGTTCTATCCGTATTAAAGATATTTCGCTCTACTGTTTCCCTGGTGAACAGTTAATGAAAGATGAAAATGTAACAAATTGATAATATTTCCGCTGTAGCCGAAATATATAGAAACTACATAGATGAATAATTTTCAATTATAAGTTATATCATCAATTAATGTAAATTCCATTAGAAAGCCAATAACGTTGCTTTTCTTTAGCTTGATTTATATTTTAATATTCCTATATCAGTTTGTATGTTAATTACTCAATCCGATATCATAAATGCAATATTAATGGAAATATAATTATTTTCTAATGTGTTTCAATTATTATTTTTCTCTTAATGGAAATGGTTTTAACTCAGAGCTCTGGAAATAAACAAAGTTTCTCGATCATAACTAACAGGGAACTCTTGTAATGAGATGATTTAAAATCAAAAGACTAACGTGTAAAACTCTATCGAATGCCAGTATGTTTTGACTCTTAGATATATCTAGTTCATAAAAAAGAAGAAAAAAAAAAAAGCTTTGCGATTTCATGTTTTAAGTCCATTCCAGTATTCTCACGGAATTCGAATGTATATATGTATGTGATATATATGTTATATATAAAGTTACATATAACTAACCTGAATTATTTTAAAATTTTGTTTACAAATTATTAATGCTGGAATATTTTATCATGCACTGTAAAAAAATCCGAACAGTATTCCTGTAGGAATCGGAAAAATAGTTGCCCTTATCGTACCGGAAAATTTTCCGACCCAGCTCGGAATAAAATCCGTAAAAAAAGGAAACATTACGGATTTTATTCCAATTTTATGGATTTTATTCCGATTTTACTGATTTTATTCCGAGCTGGGTCGGAAATTTTTCCGGTACGATAAGGGCAACTATTTTTCCGATTCCTACAGGAAATCTGAACCTATTTTTTTTTTCAGTGTGAAATACGAAAATTGCTAATTTATAAATTCTAATACCTAATATCTTGAGCAAAATAAAAATATTATTACACACTAGGTTTTATATTTATTTAGTTGCAAACGAATGTAACTTTTAAAAAAATCCATAATATTAGTTATGATAGTTATGAGCTTATATATGTTTTTCACTTAATATACATTGTTAGTCAGGGAAAATTGAACTTCTGAAGATTCAGTTTTATATTAATAATAATAAAAAAATACGTTCTAAGTTTCATATCTTTTCTTCTTTTACGTGAATTAATAAAATATTCAGATTCGTGTTAAGGTAATGAAACATTCATGTTGGAAACATAATATAAAAGGAAATTTTCAGTCATGTTTAAAATATTTTAATTAATAAGACTGGACTTTTTTCAGCTGTCTTTATCGAAATATTTTCACTTGCAATTTAACATGAAAATACTTTATAGATCTTAAATTCGAGCATTGTACAAATACTTTGAAAAAATAAATATCCTATAAAAAAATCTTTAAGTAAAATTAATAAAGAAAATTAAATCCTCTAACAAAAGTTGAAATTAAATATTTACTTATAGTGGGTTTGTGTTGTATTAGAACTTTAACATATTATTTCTTTCAAAAATATGTTTAAATTTTGACATTTCTTGCATAAAGTACAGTGAGATTATAATTACTTTAACATCTGTGTTTTGAATATAGATAGATTTGAGTGATATAAAAGCTGAATATTAATTCTGTGGACAATCTTGACGAAATAATTGTGTACATTTCGAAATTTGAATATGTTTGACGAGTAGAATAAAAATCTTAAAAATATATAGCGTTACTACCAAATCTGTTTAATCAAAGGCGTATTTTTTTCTATACCATACCTTAACTGTTTGGTACGTTTTCCGAAATAAATAATAAGTCATTTTACATGAAATTACATCATGATGTTTATGGTTATAATGTAGTAATTATATTTAATATAAAAAAATACAAAATTTTCGAGTTTGTATATCAATATAACAATGAAAATTAGGGTGGATCGAAAATTAAACGAATTTTTTTTTTTCGAAATTACTTTTAGCGCGGGGTGCAAAAGTTGTCTTTTATGTATTCTAGTTTAAACCTATTTTTTATTGAAATCCATTTATATCTTCCGGTGCCCCGAACATCCCAAAAATAGTTAAAATTGAAATTTTTATGAAATTTTATATATTTTTTTAATAAGTTTTGACGCGAGGTGTTGTATTTTATGCATATTAGTACATATGTTTTTTAGATTGAAATACATTCATACCTTCCGGTGCCACAAGCACCCCCAAAATAGTTTAAAAATGAAAATTTTATGAAAATTTATTATTTTATTTTATTTTATTTATTTATTTATTTTAAATTACATTTAGCGCCTGGTGAGAAAGTTGTGTATTGGGTGTACTACATAATTGGGTAATTTAGATAATTCTATATCTAAATCCATTCATATGTTTCGATGTCCCAAGTATAGTTAAAAATTGTAATTTTTAAGAAAATATATTAAGAACTTTTTATTTACTAAAATTCTTTACAAATTTGGCAAAGTATTTAGTTAATTAAGAACAAACTTATGAATAATAATAAATTTATGATAATACAATAATTATAAATTTAAAAAAATGCACAAAATCATACAAATTATAAAAATTGAACTTACATAGAAAATATTTTACTTCTTTGATTTTGAAGATTTGGATATTTCTGAAGTTTGTAATAATTTTTGGTGTTAGAATTTTTCATACGATTTCTTGGTTTTATTCTATTCAATATGAAATTTTGTCTCTTTCCTTGTCCAGATACATTTTCCGATGCCTCATACACTAGGTGAATGCATTTTTCAACAGCATGGATTGGCATGGATATTTTGATCATTCCTCCGTTTTTCCCAATTTTATCATGGCCTCAATTTATTCTCAAGGCACATTCGTCAAAAGAGGTGGTTCAAAACGTCCAACTCGTCGCCACTTAATAACTCCATAATAATCCTTTGCTTTGAAGTACTTTTGGTACTTGGAAATTCCTTATTTCTAATGTTCCGCTATTGTTATTGCTAGCACAAATTAGCTTTCGTATTGCTAAGACCCGATATGCTCTCTGTTATCTGAAAGCATCGACAGTAACAAATTTTCAGGATGACAAAAGAAGCTATATCGTTGAACAACAGCGTCTACTATCTTTCTTAGATTGGGTTCAAAATATCTAGAAAAAGTGATAAGTTTCCAAATGTGCCGCACTCCATTTGTTATGAAGGACTTTGTTTTGATATGCAATCATGCATGGACATATACCTACATAATATATGTAAGAATAATGATATTCTCAAATGGATTTTCTGTGGTCACACACAACCTTAAAATTCTATTTGTAGTTGTCAGCCATCTTGATTGAACAACTGGACCAGGTTTTTTTAATGCCAGGTCAGAACCAAATTCACCAACCGATATTGCTATACAAATATAATATAACTATTGCTGATCATTACTGAGAACCATTCAATGTCATTTCGTATATTCTCCACACTTATTGAAGAAAAGGAAACTACAGGTAGCACCTCGCAGGCTTTGATTGCTGTACCAATTGGCCCACAAAAGTCTGTAGAACCAATTGTCGCACCATGTAAATAATTTAGTAAATGTCGTAAAGGTAACTTATGTATATAAAGCAATCTAATTATTAATGTAAGAGTCTATTGAGTTCAGCTCCATCAGGCTAATAACTCATCCTTGGTACCCAATATTTACATTTGTTCCTTCGCATCCAATTACTGTAAGTCCATATAATTGCATGTTATTTGATAAAAAAATATTGCTTTTTTGTGGCTTTAGCTTCTCCTATTGCAAATGAAACGTGTCCAATATGCTGACAGTAAGGTTCCTTTACAAGAGTATAATGTTCCTCCTTCGTGGTTTTTGTTTATAACTGTGTGTCCTTCATCACTTGCACTTTTATGTGGTCTTCTCTATATAGTAAAAAAAATCTATACATTTAATAATAAACGATAAACACTTTTTCATCTTTTATAAAGAGTACTTTTTACGCTGTACAAATGATTCTTTAACTCTTATTTTTGCTTATATTTTTTGTTCTAAATTTGCATTAAATTCCACTTTTGGCAGATATGTCTTGGGACACCGGAAGAAATTTATCGAAACGAAAATTTTTGCATGAATGCTAGTATGCTTAAAAGACAATTTTCGCAACCCGCGCCAAAAGCAATTTAACAATAACAACAACAACAAAAAAAGATTTTTCATAAAAATTTTAATTTTTTACTACATTTGGCCCGCTTGGGGCACCGGAAGATATGAATGGATTTCAATAAACAAATATGTAAACTAATATATATAAAAGACAACTTTCGCAAACCTTGCCAAAAGCATTTATAAAGATTAAAAAAACAAAACAAAAAATTACATTTTCATGAAAATTTCAATTTTTATCAATTTTTGGGGCACTTGGGGCACAGGAAGATATAAATGGATTTTAATAAAAAAAACATGTAAACCAGTAGATATAAAAGGCAACTTTTTCACTCTGCGCCGATTCGATTATCCATCTTTCAATTTTTTGCTCCACCCTAATGAATGTATAAAATATATTTGCTAAGTCTGTTTAAGTACAAGTGAAAGGGCGGCGAACATACGGCATGTGTGTCTTAAAGGTCCCGCGATGCAATATTTTTAGCACGGGGTTGGCTCGAGTTCTAAATTAAAATATAGTGACAAAATACACTAATTAAAAATTTCTGAACCTGTCTAAAATAAATTGATTGTAAATTAAAGAACTTTATTTGCAGCTAAATAAATTCCCACTTTGTTCAATATCGTTCAGACAGAGTCATTTGAAACAATTGTAACGAAAAGGTATTGCAACTAACAATGTCTATAATAAAAGGGTGTGAATTAAAAAGCGATTTAAAGAAGCTGGTATTTACAATTTTTACAATTTCCTTCTTCTATGTCCACGAATCATAATTTTCGCATGTTAATAATATATCAGTCTTAAATAGAAAGAAAATTTTCAGATGATTCCCTTTCAGTTTGTATTTTGTTAAAAATAACTACGTATGTGCCTCATATTAATAATTTTTTATCCAAGTAACAATGAAAAACAAATTGTTTTTATTACTTTCTAAAATATAACTGTTATATAAATTACGACGTAATATATATATCATACTCATACTATTTTAATTGAAATAACAAAATTCCAAAAAATTGTTAGACAAAATATTTTGATCTTTTTTTTTTTTTTTTTAGTTTCTTAGCTATTGTCTTGTAAAATATGTACGCACACGTACGTACTCACGTGATTTGCTACACCAAAAATTAAAAATGTGCCTTACGCCTTTTCAGTGAACCCAAATTTTCACTTAAAAAAAATTGTACTTGTATTGCCGTGTTGGATCTGTTTTTAAACTTTTAAAGACTTGTATATGTATTTTTAACTTTATTTCTTCAAACTATTAAATTCTTTCCTTGATAAAAATATTTACACATTTTTATACATATCAATTTGTAGCTTAATTTAAAGCTGCGCTTCGCTCCATTATACTGTCAGATAATTATTTTTAAGGCGTTTTTATAATTTTTTTTCAATTGTAAACGGCATTGGGGAGAAGGGGATATTTCCATTTTGGGTCTATCTGACTGTTAAAATTTCGAAAACTCCCAATTTTATGCATTAAAAGTCCACCTCTGATTAAAATGTAACACCATTTTGACCGGTTCCAAATATCAATTTTGTTGTTGTTGTTGTTGCTTAAAGTAATCTTGATTCAAACTAACATCGTATGTTATTAATTAAAAATCAATATCGAAAGTGACTGGTAAAATTTGGAGAAATGCATGTATGAGCTCACGGGAATGAGTAAACAGCCCGAAACTTGGAGCGCGTTTTTTAAACAGAAGTTTGACTACGGGAGGACAGTCTACCTCATAAATTTGTAGTTATTCAAATTCTGTCTTTTTGAAAAGTAACTGCCACGTACTTTTCTATTGATATACCATCAACCGGGGCTACTTGTGGCAACTTTTTCCTGGTTCCACTCACATTTCTATTATTAAAAATATTATATATGATTTTTCAACGTCGAAATGGAGTTGTATACAATTAACATGAAACAATGAAGCAAACTGTATGGTTTTAAAGAGAAATATTTTTATTATTTTATTGTTTAACTATTTTTAAAGTTTTGGAACAAAGTAGCCCCTGCTGAGGGCTTCTTTTGCCCAGTCACTTAGTTTCATATAAAATGAATATATTTCACATGTAAATGAATATATTTTTATTGAAACTCCTTTGCAATAGCATTTGCTAATAAATTAACACTGCAAACTTGATAAACAAATATATATTTTTAACATTTAAACACAATAAACCAATTGTTAATACTAAGGAAACGAGAAACAGTTTTCGTCATGTTATCCTCAGCAATTGGAACTATAACAATTAATGTAACATTTTGCTACAGTAACATTTGAAAACAAATGTTACATAAAACATGTTTTAAGAGATTTGGTTGTATAAAAGGCATTTCTAAGCAATTGGAGCTATTTTAGGACCAAAAAAGGCCTGGCAGAAAGTAGCAACAAAATACTAGTTTTCATGTTACCTTTATGAAACCGTTAACATTTCCTATCAAAATAAAAATTTAGAGGAAAAACTTTGATCACACATGGGTTACAGGTTACTAAAGGTAATATTTTTATACCTACCTTACTTGTAGCTCTTACCCAGGTTGTTTTAATATAGAAAGTTTGGAGAGTTAAAATTTATACACGATAACAGTTGTTTACAAACACATTTAAATTGCCCCCAAACTATTGAAATACATTATGGTAGGGTATAAAATATTTTTCAAGGCCAAAAATTCCGAATTTTCTTGTATTGTTTGTTCTATACGAAGAATGGAACATTTTTTTATGGGATGGACCAAAGTAACCCCGCAAGGACCTAAGTAGCCCGGTTGACGGTACGCAGTACCAAAGTTGACAGTACGCTGGATATTTTCGAAATATTGATAACTCGTTGTTCTTTTTTAATTTCATTTGCAGAACCTTGAGTTTGAAAACATATATGTGGATGTAGTTTGCGCTTCCCAAAACATCTCCATCGCAACAGAAAGAGTGTCGCACATTCTTATGAGAACTAACAAGACTAGCAAAACTCGACAGACAATAAACTTGATGTCTTGGGGATTTGCATCTCCAGCATGAGAACATAATATTAAAATTCACGGCAGAGTTACTTTTCGAGTTGGCCTGGTAAGACGTGACCAGCCAAGTTCGGAGACTTCCTTCAAGAGACTAACTAAGTATACAGCTTAATTCATCTAAAGATTTTTCAGTTTAATGTTTCAAATTCCTTGAAATGAAAAATTCTTGTTTTTATGCATCTGTATTTTTATATATTTGACGATTTTTCGTATATTTTAAAACGTTTGATTCAAATGATTATTTAAAATATTTTTTAAGTACCCCCACCCTTGCCAACAACTGCATTTGAATTTTATTTCACTAGCTATAGTAACTGGCTGCTACACTACTTAAGCGATTTTTTTTGCTTTGATTTTTTTTCTCCCACTAAGACGAATAATTGGGACGTAAATCATATTTTAAAGACGTGAAGCTCGACCTAGGCAGATCTTCTTAAAGACGTAAGACGGTTATGTTAGACAATACAAACAACGATGTTTATTTTATTTTCATTATTATTTTATTTTCTTCTTAGTCGTTTTTCTCTCTTCATGTAGTATCAGTACAACCTAGGCCGTAACGGAAAAGTGTAAATTTAAACTTTCTTTTGTTGTTTCTCTAAATTTTGGCTTTTAAAATTTTCTCTTATATATGTATACACTGCTCAAAAAAATTAGGGGAGCAAGCGAAAATGTGAAAGAACAGTGCAAGACAGCCTTGTATGGGAATAAAATGGATAGTACACGTGTATCAATGCGCAATACAGAAAAAAGAGGCAAAAAATTTATAAGGGAGCTTTTATTCTTTGAAAAGACGGAAAGAACATGAAAAGATGGTTTAGGATAAAAATTTGGTTTCATGTAAATGATAAAAAAAAGTATTATTTTGAAATGATGCAAGATTTTTAATATGGCGTGTGGTCTGTACGAACAGCTAAGACTGCTGCACACCTGTTTTCCATGGATGCGATGTGGTTATAAATAAGGCTTTGGGAAATAATGTTCCTCTGCTCAAAAATTGCAATCTATAAGTCCCGGACGGTAAAAGGAGGCCTTGGTCTTGCAGCAATGCACCGTCTGAGTATGTCCTAAACATGCTTGATCGGATTTAGGTCAGGAGAGCATGCTGGTCATTCCATACGCTGTAATGTTTTAGCTTCAAACATGTTTTCCACAAGTTGAACTGTATGAGGTCTGGTATTATCATGCATGGAAAAAAAGAAATCCCTAGTTGATTAAACATAAAATACGACGTGAGGTTTCAGTATTCCGTCTGTATAACTTCGGACCACCAAAGTGCCATTTCGAATGATATGCAGGCCCGTACGCAAACCTATGCTGATTCCAGCCCATAGCATCATCCCACCTCTTCTGTAATGGGATCTGTCAAGAACGAATGTGGGATTAATTTGAAGGCCTCTTTCTCTCCATGCCAAAACACATCAAATGTCACATCCAGAATGAATCGGGACTCGTCTGTAAACAGAATTTGACTTCAAAACCGTTGTCTCCAAACTCGATGTTCAGTTGCCCATCTTCCTTGTGCCGCACAGTTGCTTGAGATCAACGGAATACAGATCATTGGCTTACGTGCATAGAGACCACCCTGATGAAGCCTATTTCGACCTGTTTGAAAATCCTTCGTCCTGTGGCCAAGAACAACTGTATTTGCAGCAGAGTAGCATTGACCGTTCCGTCTAAACGAGCTGATAACAGAATATATTGGTCATCAGTGTCTGTGGTAGCACATGGCTTCCCTTGCTCTTGCCGATGTCTACCATTTAATGTGTCTTGGAATCGATTCCACAGCCTTGCATTGACACTTCTTACGACCCCAAGAGCGTCCGCTACACTTCGTTGTGTTTTCCCAGATTCCTCTCCCCGATAACACGCCAAGCCATGGATTTCGTTAAATCACATTGTTGTGACATTTGCAAGTCACCCTTTCCCAAAACACAAGCTGAGCAAATGAATTTTACAACTGAGACAGTGAAACAGACGTTTCTGCAAAATCCCGAATTCTACACTTATCTCTGTTTTCTACTTTTTGAAGTCATAAACTTTAATTTGCATGCGAAGTTTTTTTTTATCTGTTTTCAACTTCGCTTTAAATTATGGATGTTTTATTTTACGTTACTTATCGGTGTAAATATTTGCGTAATTTTGTTAAAAGCATGTGCTCCCCTAATTGTTTTGAGCAGTGTATATATTTTTCTTTTTGTTTTTATCTTTAAGAATTTACAAAAAGTTTCGTATCTTTGGGAAGTTTACTTTTTCCCCTCTTCTTGTTGCTTTTGTTCGTTCGTGTGCAGGAACGCACACATGTCGAGCCCGAATGTGGATGTGGTTTGCGCTTACCAAAACCTTCCGGCCACAACAGAAAGGGTGCAGAACTTTCTCATGAGAACTAACAAGGCAAGATAAACCCGTCAGTGACTGAGTGATTTGCATCTCTATCCTGAGAACAGAAAGGTAAAATTCACGGCAGAGTAACTTTTCGAGTTTGCCTGGTAAGATGTGTCCGGCCAAGTTCGGATATCGCCGAAGTATTAAAGTCCGATAAATTTCAACGAAAGCCCTTTTCCCTCCTAAAATTGTAAATATTAATTGTATATAAATTGTATTGAAGTCTTTAGCATTAGTCTAGATATGTATTAAAATCTTAGTATTGCTATCTATTGAGTCTGTCCCTTCTCACATATATTTTACTTTCGATGAAAGCTATATTTCACAAAAATTGCATAATTTTTTAACACACCTAAATATTTCACTAGCTTTTGAACAAAGAACTAATGTATTTTTTTATAGTGCTCTGGGTTACGTTACGCTGATATGACGTTTATACGCCTCTTGGCACGTCTTGCTTCGTAGCGCTTCCTCCACTCAATATTCAAGCCAGCATTTTTAATATAGGGTCATTCAATACAAAATGAGCAAAATCAGCCTGGCTGACATATCAAAGATTTCAATAAAAATCAGCATATAATTAGATCATATTTATTTATTAGTAAATGAAAAAAATTGATTTCAGGATTATTTTTTAAGTATCAAAACTTACATTAAAATTGATAGAAAATCAGGATTTTCTCTATTTACTTAACATTTCAATTTTGACTATTAGCCTCGGAAATAGTAAAGAAATATATTTCTTTTTATAATTTAGACTGAAGTAATATATTGGCATATTTTAGTAATTGTCTTTTTGTCTCTTTTTTAGGAAAAAGTAACGAAAAATTTTGAAGGGAAAATTTCATATTTCTTCTTTTGTTTGCCCAAGAAGGAAAGCTATAATTTTTTTTTTTAATTATTAGACATTATAGATAAAAATGCCTATTTTAATTATGGAAGCTTTCATTCGTGCTTTCAATTTATTTTTGCCTCAAGAATAATGTAAAGTAGAGTAGATTTGAACAAATAATTACATAGTGATCATAAATCAATATAAGTGGCAGCACCAAATTTCTCCTAAAATCACGCTTGTAAACCTCATTTCTTTTTCCATGTGAATGAAAATATTGCAGTTAGTAAAACGAAAAAAGATATTTGTGGCGAACTATGGGGGAAATTTCAATTTCTTCATTTGTTTACATTGTGTATGACAAAAAATGCTGACTTGGTATTGTGACTCACATTAAAACAGATAACCGTAATTTTCTTCTGAAGTTTATGAGTTCACTTAATCTAACATTTTTTGTGGCCCATTAGAATTTATATTTGTTGGATACCACTTGAAAATATATTTATAAGAGTGCCGTGTTCCATCAACATAATCAACAGGCAAAATCGTTTAAAATGGAATATCACACTTTTAACCAGATTGGGGAAATATTTCAAAAGAGATTTATATAACCATTTGCATAACCTTTGTATGGAATGATCCTATAAAAGGTAAACAAAACATTTTTTTTTTTTACTTTAATACATGCATAATAAATTAGTGTAAGCGCATTTTTATAAACACTTTGCATGTGGTTTAAAAATGCACTCACCACACTAAAATATTTTATGAACATTTTTAGTGATTTATTGAAGTAAAAATAAATCATACAAAAATGACAATTTTAATGATTTTACAATAAATTACAGAAAAAAGCATGACTCGCATTTTTAATTTGCCAGTGTTTAAAGCATACCATTTAATTTGACCATTAACAAAATGTTCATATTTTCTAATTTTATTCTGTTTCTATGATCAGATGAAAATAATGGTATCTGAAAAAAACTTGTTCGATCTCAAATGTAGATATTAGAAAAGTTACTGAATTTTGGAACGGTGTTAATTTTGGACCTTCGGAGATCTAAAAAACCAAGTGAAGAAATTATTGTTGCATTCCCCATTCTGGCATAAATATTTTGAATGAGTGTAAGAATAAAATGTGTTGCTTTTCTTTTCAAATGGTTGCTGACGATCTCCCCAACAGGAGCTGAAATATCAAGTTTCCTTGCTTGTTCATCGAAATTGCCAAAATTCACCTCTAGGCTTTCTTTTTAATTTTTGTAATGATTTTTGAGCAACTGGTACATTTCCTTCGATAAGTCGACTTCCCTTTTTTTTTAAAAGTGAAGTTTTTTAATTACTGCCAATATATCTAACATGAAATAAATTCATTGGAAAAAGCCGTATTACTTTAAAATTTTCAGCTAACCATGAAGAGTTCACTATTTGCAATTGTTTTTTTTTCTTACAACAACAGTAAAAATCAACTATTAGTTTTTGAAAGATGATTATTACCTAAATAATAGTATCTTCATATGAAAGCCATCTAGTAAAACTTACTGGTTTCAATTTATTATTATTTTTTATTTATTTATGCCTAAGTGGAGCGAGATCACAAGATCGCTAGGATCCGGTGTAGACCCTATAAAATTGTGCCGGTGTAGACCCTGGCTTCAATTGGATGGATTTTCCTTCATTTAAAATATTTTGGACTTCAGATGAACTAGAAGAGACGACTGAGGTATTGTTATAATGTTTATAAAGGGCCCTATCAGTTTTATTAAATTTTCGCAATGATGAAGTTTCCTCAAAATTATTTTTGGCTGCTAAGGCTAGATGATGGTTATGACAATCAATCTTTATGGTTTTTGAAATTTTATCAGTGGCTGGTTCTAACGACATTAATTTCACATATCATTACGGCTGTGATATCACTACCAAAACCTGACATCTTTGGAAATTCGATATAATCATTAACTTGACAAATATATATGCAATAATTCTGTTGTGAAATTTATAATTTGCACGTTTTTCAGAGATGATACTCTAGGATTTATATAATTTTTATATCAGGGAGCAACAGCACGATGTTTCCTGGTTGTCTTGACTGTCGCTTCACCTGCCAAGAGTAAGAAGCATAACCTGCTCTGAAATGGGTTCATTATAGACTCCCTCTGCGTGCCTGCAATGGATGATGCACTTACATTTATTGTCTTGTAAATTCAATTGAATTACACAATGACACCCAAAGCTTATTTGTTTTAATATACACTTCGAGAACCCATAACCCCCAATCGAATTGCATTTTTCGTTTTACTTTTCTTCTACTTTGCGAACAAATAATATGGAGGTCCGTCTTTTTGGAACGACTGGACTTGTTTCTGTGTCTACTTACTAGTGTGACTAACATAAATGTTACGAAAACATATTATTTCTGAACAGATATAACTACAGGTGATGTCTACATGTATAAAGTACAAGGTGAATTCAAGTTCTAAGCCCTCCGATTTTTTTCCTATTTTTTCCTAACCAACTACTCACCCGCAAACTATGAAACCTGTGTTACTTCTCGACGTAATCTCCTTGCAGACGTACAAATTTTTCACAACGTCGACACCATGATTCCATGGCCTCAGCGAAGGCTTCTTTAGGAGTCTGTTTTTACCACTGGAAAATCGCTGAAGCAAATCGTGCTCTGTCATCAAGACAACACACCCGCACATAGGCCTAACGTTATGCAACAGTTTCTTCATGAAAAAAACTTTGAGGTGATTTCTCATACTCCCTACGCACCTGAACTGGCTAGTGACTTTTGGCTATTTCCAACAATGAAAGACACACTCCGTGGCCGCACATTCACCAGCCGTGCTGCTATTGCTTCAGCGATTTTCCAGTGGTCAAAACAGACTTCTAAAGAAGCCTTCACCGTGGCCATGGAATCATGGTGCTGACGTTGTGAAAAATGTGTACGTCTGCAGGGAGATTATGTCGAGACCGACTGTACTTGTTTGTGTGTCTACTTACACAGTGTGATTAACATATATGTTACGAACACATATTAGTTATAAACAGATCTAACTACGGGTGACGTCTACATGTATAAAGTATTATAAGAAAAGAAGTCTACACACAGGAAAGTAAATACGCACAAAAAGCTCAAAAATCTACACACAAAAATCTATCATCTACTGTAGCTGTCAAATACCAAAATAGTGACGCTCATGTCAATGCCATCAATATCAAAAGTAGA
Organism: Maratus speciosus; assembly: GCA_963932465.1. NCBI lineage: Eukaryota > Metazoa > Arthropoda > Arachnida > Araneae > Salticidae > Maratus > Maratus speciosus. Next base: position 286,397,866 of record OZ010799.1, read on the forward strand.
CATAAAAAAAGGTTTAAGTTTAAAACAATTTTTATTTAAATCTAATCAGGCAGGACTGTGATGGAGCTTAGTATTTAATTTGACCTTTGACCTATTTTACTTAGCAGTAACTCAGTCCTTAGCTAAAAAAGGACTAAAAAAAGAAGTAGCTAAAAAAGCAAGATTACTACATTTTAATTCCACTCCCATATCGAAGAGCAACTACTCTACTGGCAATTACTAACTAATTTCAGAGAAAGCAATGATGTTATTGCAAAATAAACTTTCACTCACAGTATCTCTATCTAAATGTCACTTGTTGAACAACCAGGGGTTCATCGCAACTTTATTCATCAATAGCAAGAACAATTAAATTAAATTTCGTACCAATGTCAACACTCTCTCAGCTGGACTCGGCTGACGTGGCAGAAATTACTCCAGTTTCAGTTGACAGGTCTCACTTTTCCTCACTCTAGGAGTCGACCCAAGATACGTTAATACAAGCACTTCCCACTACTTTTATACACAGCCGATGAACCAACGTAACCAAGTTTGCATAACATTACAGCAAAAATACCTAACGGCAGAACCAGAAATATACTTCGGAAAATTAAAGTAAAAGAAAACTCTGGCTTCGCATTTACGTACACAGATTAGTATCGACAAATCACTTTCAATCGAAAAACTAGACTCTGTTTATGAGAATATACTCCACTACAAACTTAACAATCCTATATTTAAAACATTGCTCCGGATAGAGCGAACGATTTGTGGTGGTTCAAAAGTGTATTGCGACCAACGGAAAATATTTCAATTACAGACAATAAGGATCTGCTTCTTTTGTCTTCCTTAGATTGTTTAATTGTAATTCATTACTTTTCTTGCACTCTGTTTTTGCAGAAGTATCGCCATGAACAGCGGACGATTCGATTCGAATTTTTCCTTTATGGCTTACAACATTAATGCATATGATTTCCATTTTCTAATCAATCACTGACGCTGAATAGCTTGAATAAAAAAGTTAAAATTTCAGGGCAAAATTCACCTTGATTAATACTAAACATACATAAGATACAAATAAATGTAAATATATTGCTTAAAGGTGCGTCAAAGTTAATAAAATCTTTTAATTTAATGAATGTGTTTTTAAAGGATTTTATTAAATTTGATGCACCTTTAAGCAATATATTTACATTTATTTGCATCTTATGTATGTTTAGCTGAATAGTTTTCTAACTACTTTTTATGTTGTATACGCAATCATGTTTTGAGATCGTATCACACAGTTTCGCATTTCGTTACGAGGGGTGATATAAGTGGTATCATTGTATAAAGCATATTCCCATTTTTATGCGGTTCTATTATAACTGGAGTCACTTTGAATTACAATTTAAATGGCTGCGTATTTTAAAAACATTTCAATTTGTATATTCTAAATTTAAATTATAAAAAAATATCATATTACCACTAAATTTGAATGTCGATGTTGTGATAGATAACATCGTAATTGTAGGTGTTATAAAATCATCTGAAATGAAAAACGCATTCTACTCTGAATGTATATTCTTAACTGCATTTTTAGCTATATAAATATAAGAAACTTTATTTTTCACTGCAATACATGTTTTTCTTTCTGATTTATCAATTTTTTTAAACATTGAGAAATGGTTAATACTTTGAATAATTATGTTTATATTAATAATTCTATATATGATGTCGTGATAAAATTATAATTATAGAATTTAAAATAAATAAAGAGAGATCAATATATTAATTTCGGCTTGTGTATCAAAGAGTGATTTTTCTGTATATCATTCTATGGAAGAATATAAATCTATATAATCCGTCATTGCGGTATTAAGGACACAAAAGTTAGTGTACCTGAACTTACACTTAAAATACGCAGATGGTATTCGGGAAAATTATTGGAACGAAACAAAATCCATTCAGTACCTGCATGCTAAGACTGTACCTGAATACTAAGACTGTATCTGAACTATAATAGTATATCTATAGTATTTGGAACACAATTTCGATTACATGTTACACTGAGGTACATAATAAACTAGGGATGTGTCAGCATGTGGAAACTCAGCAACTCTGCACTATGGAGTCATATGTTAACTGCATATTCTGCAGTTTCCCGTATCCATACTGGATACCCTCAGAGTGTTGAAATTATCTAAAGATAGACATTTGCTACTGTAGTTCTGAAAGAGAATAGAAAATTATAGGTTTTGGATTTACTATTTGTTAAACAAACGCAAAAATTAGATAACTAGCGTATGATATTATACGTATGTACACTATATAGCTAAAAGTCACCGGACACTTTTTATTTTAAAAGTTTTGTAGAATATCTAGAAAAATATTTCTCTAATTCTTCCGAAATATCGGAAATATAAAGAGCATATTTGATCTCCTAATTTTCAATGAAAAATTTATCACGAGGGCTAGAGGGCAAACAAAAAATTGAATAAAAACATATTATTTGCAATCACACCATAACGTAAAATGATCAAAATGATTGGTAACACTAGCACAGAAATATATGGATCTTGTACATCTTTTTTGCTCATTATATTTCACAGTTTAGTAGTCAACTATGTAGTGCAACTGATATAAAAAGCCCAGTGAAATACACTATTCCACAAAAGTGATGGTACAGGAAGTATTTTTTAGAAAATATGCAAAATTAACCATGATGAGTGCAAATAAAACTTAATAACAAATCAGAATTATTTAATAACAGCTTTTGCTATATTATACAAGAAAATTCAATAACAATTTCTTTTAGAAACTTGAAAAATAAAAATACATGAAATGTAAGTTCAAAAATGCTTCCACAAAAGTGATGGTACACGTGGAAATTTTTAAAAATTATTAAGGAAAAATCTTTTCTAATATTTAGTTGCATATCCTTTCATCTTCAGGATTGCTTTAAGACTGTTTATCATTGATTTTACCAGATTTTCTATAATATTTTTAAAAATTTTATTCCATTCTGCAAGTAAAGCACTTGTGAACTATTTTTTATTTCTGTATCATAACTATTCACTCGCTGCTGTAAGATGCTCTATAAATGTTTAGTAGAATTTAAGTCTGGAATTTGCGAATGGGTGGCAAGTGCGTGGGGGACATTGTAGAGCAGCCATAATCGGACAATATGAGCAATGTGCTTGGAATCATAATCTTATCGAAAGTAACAGTCCTGCGAGACACCTAATTTTAACACACTGTCCTCCAAATTTTATTTAAAACATTTAACTATTCATATCTGTCCATGATAGTTTCAGTCATATCGAAATACCATACTCCTGAAACCGACATACAGCCCTAAATCATTACAAATCTTCCAACATGCTTTGCAGTTGTTTTCATATATCTGGGATTCAGAGCCTCATCCTTTATCTTCCAAAGTCTAATTCGTACATTTAAGCTGAAAATATTAGACTTAGACTCATGCGAAAAAATTATATGTTTAAGAAATGCATATGAAGACTTTCTGACAAATTCTATGCTTTTCTTTCTGTTGCTCGGAGGGATGTACGGTTTCCTCCTTACAGATTTTGATCTAAACTCAGCCTCATTAATGACCCAGTTGATATATATATTCAGATTCTGTATATATTATTTAATTGCCATACTTTTTCAATTCTTCTGTTATTTTTCTAGCACTAATTGAGGGATTTTTAGAAAAGAAAAGTACTATTATTCTAACGTCTCTCTTGTTAATTTTTTAGGAAGGCCGTTTCAACCTTTATTTATAGTCCTTATTTTTTTTTTTTAATACCTTTCCTTTTTTATGATGGAATGGCTTCGAGATATTATTTCAGATGTATTTTATAAAGATTTTTTAAGATATATCCACTTTTTCCATGAAGATTAACATTTAATTTTGTTTCCTTTACTGAAAGTCCTTTTTTCGACATTTTTAAAATTCATATGAAATTTCTTTTGCCGAGATAACAACAAATACATTTATATGTGCTGTGGATTCTGTGGGAGTAAGACTATGCCAGTAAAATATTGAAAATTAAAAAAAAATTTCGAATATACCATGGGTATTGTGAAAATATTTTAGAGCTATAATAACTTATAATATTTCTATCGGTATTTTCAAAGGAAATTTCCATTAGCATTTCATTGTATAACGTAACAAAGGCTGCTAACTAATTATTTCAATTTATTAACTAATTTTATTTCTATTCACCATGGTGAAATTTGCATATTTTTCAAGAACTACTGTCTGTACCTTCACGTTTGTGGAACATTGTTTCGTAAAAGTTCAGAAAGATATCGATAATGTAATGAGCTGTTGCTTTCAAAAAGTCGATCGATCTTAAGCGATTTTTAATAAGGTATCATTTTTTATTAACTGACTTCTAAGGAGTTAATATTTAGTGCAAATCCATGCGTTTCTTTGCTATTGACGGTACTTCATTTTGAATGGACATGTACCGGTAATTCTTCTGAGTAGAATTAATGAATTGATTCAGAAGTAAAATAAAAAATACAATAAAAATGATAATAGCAGGAATAACCGCCTGACCAAATACAAGCTTCCCGTTAAAAAGCTGAAGCGTCAAAAGGAGCAAGGAATCTATCTTGTTTCTTTCAATGTGAACAAAAATTGCAGAGGTCAAGAAAGTGAACAGCAAAAAAGATCGGTGATATTTTAAGATTCTTGAAGAGGTTCCGACAGACATGTATAGAAAATTCTCAGCCTCACTGATGATTATGGGAGGGTCCTGAGAAGTGTACACGATCTGATGCCTCCACATTTCTTTCTTCTAGGTGGCAGTGTGAACGGTTATACCGAGATGTTAATGCTCTAAATTTCTTCTGTAACACATGGGAGGCCGTACGATTTTTAACAAGACTCTTCACTATCCCATGCATTCGATACAAACCAAAAATAGATGTCCAAAGTATTCATGACGATGTCATCCTCAACTTGTTGCCCCCCCCCCCCTCCCAGCTACCCAGATATTAACCCAATGGTCTCTTACGTATGTGGCGAAGTTTTGATGATCTCCAATAGTCATCCACACAACAACGTTGCGGTTCTCAATCAGCCGTTGTGTATGGAGAGGGAAATGTTCTCAACAACCAACTGATCATAACCTGCAGTCAGTTGTGACAGCCTGTAGAGGCTGCTATTGGGGCTGGCAGTGATTTCAACGAATGATGTCATCCACTGTGCATGTGGACGTGTGTGGTACATAACGTTAAAATAAAAAAGCTCTATTTCTAGTATATATTTCTGTTTGAAAGCAAGAGTTGATTTATTCTTAAATACCTGACGCACTTTTGCGTATAAAAGTTTTAAAACATTAAAACTATTCAAGTGGTTAAAATATAGATGTCAGATGATGGCTAAAATTCCCGAGTGCTTTGAGCTAAACATTAGCCAGCATTAAGGAGATTTAAAATTGATAAATGCTCTCTAAACATGAGAATTGTTTAGACACTGATTTTTATATGATCTGACATCTATGTTTTTAACATCTTGAATACTTTTAATGTTTTAAAACTTTTATATAGTTGGACCTATTTAGTAATAAATGAATTGTAAATCATGTATTCACGTTTTTTATATTATTTATTAAGGTGATTGTGACGTTTCAACTTGAATTTTCTGTATATATTTAATTGATAACTTGTGGAATTTGATGCGGAACCCTTATCATTCAGTTGGTTTTAGAAAACAATTTCAATTGTACGTAGTTTATCATCGATATCCGTTTGAATTTTCTGAATATTTCACGGTTTTTATATGATTTGTGAACCAAATTATACAAAACATAAAAAAAAGTTACAAAAATATCTTACTCGTAGGCGCAGTTAAATATTATTTCATATAAATGCTCAGATTTCTTCAAAAATTTAATATATTTAAACTCTACTTGTAATGCGTTTTTCTATTTTACTTTGCCAAGTTTCCTTAAGTGGCATTAAATTTTATTGAAATCCTTGTATGCTATAAACAAAAAGCTTGATAACACTTTTTTTTTTTCTTCGAAGAATCCTGTATATCTCATGCAGATACTTGCTGTTCTTACACAAAAGGATACGAATATTACACAATATCCACATTAGTGTGTGCTGCAGCTACAGATCACGTCGATAATTTTATTTTAAAGTTTGATCAGAAATATAATTTTTTATTCATATTTGTTGCTGATTCTATTAATTTCCACCGTGACCAACCTAAGTGGAAAAAAATGAGGTAAAACAGATTCTTTAAATTCAAAGCGTTCCAGAAGAAATTGTCAATTATTTCTCCATATATTCGGCTAAATATCCAAATTCGAAGTGTCCGCTGACTGTTGACTATTTAAAGAAAAATTTGTCTCTTCTATTCGTTTAGCAGCAGATAATTCATAAACCGTTTGCTTTAGATATATAGTTGGAATTGTTAAACTGTTTCTAATGCTGCTTTTCATTTTATCTAAAGCCATTTCCAGCAAATTGGCTATTATTTTTATTTTTTAAGTTGTGAAATGTTTATTTTCATGCTGCCCATGGTCCTATAAGTTGCACTATTTTGAAAAACTACGGTTTACTGTTCTCTACGCTCAAAAATTTAAAACAGTAAACATTTCTCTCTTATACAACCTGAGTTTACCAAGTTATGATACTTTGAATATTATGACCTTTGATCTTTTTACCCGACTTCCAAGAAGGGTTATGTGTTTTACGCGTATTTGGGTGTGTGGATTTCTTTATACCCTCGAAACATCCCAACGACTTTATGGATTTTAATGAATGATGTCTCTATCGATTCGTCTTAACCGTTATAGGCTAGGTTTTGTTTTCATAAATTCAAAATGGTGGCCGTTAAAAACAAAATGGCGGTAGATACGAAAAAAAATCTTACGCACCCTATTCAGTGGAATATCATTGGATAGGTCTTTCAAAATGAAGACGATGTTTCATTGACTGTTTTACAGTCAGAAGCTTCGTTTAAATATTTCACAGCCTGGAAGTTGTGTAGGTAGAATCTGTAGCTTTACTACAATTCTTTGATAGACATCTATACGCCTGATCAAAACAGTGTTTATAGATAGGAACTAACAATTAAACACAACTTAAAAGTCATCAATACAAGTAAATAAAAAAGTAGGTAAGTAATATAAAAAATAGTTTCACATTGATGAGAAATAATTAGTCGCTTTTTACGCAGTCGGGTTTTTCGATTTTTTAAATTTTATCTTAAAATTAATATAATTTTTTTGACACTAAAATTGAAAAAATGCTTTTTCAGTACTAGAAAATGCTTAAAATGGATAAACTTCATGTTTGAATAATTCGATAACTTTTATTCATGCAAAAAAGTTAGTTTTATTGTTTTACTGTACTATATATAATGCTATACATTCACACTTAATAAAAGAAAATATTAAAAAGATCTTGCATTATAATTTTCGAGAAATATGCATTATTGTAATGTGATGATAATGCTATACCTTTTAAAACCTGAGAAAAAAATAAACGAATGTCCATGAAACAGACGTAGTTTCTGGCTATAGTTTCTGAGGTTCGATTCTCAGGAAAGGAAGTCACGTAAATTAATTTTTAGGGTAAACTTGATGACGTCAGTTTCTGCTTTTATATTCCACGGATTTATTACAATTAATTATGTATTGCTATGATTATTAATCTCCACTATATAGCTATGCAATAGTGTTTGTAATTAAATATTAAATAATAATTTTTTAATTTTCTATATTTATTTATTAAAAAATATCTGAAATAATTATATTTTGAAACTGTTTTCTTTAAATCAATCGTTTATAAAATCAAAAAGAATGTCAAAGAAAAAAAAATATGTGGAAATTCAACTGTGAAAAGGCAGAATACTATTAAAATTATATTATATTAGTAAACTCACAAATTTAATAAATTTATGACTTTTCCATGTTTGGCTATATTTGTATATGTAGAATTTTTTTTAGCTAGTAAAGTAATTAACTAAGAAACTAGTAGTGTCCAAGATAGTAGTGAGGGCGTAATGGGTTAATTATTTTATTTTATTTTATTTGGGTATTAGTGTATTTGCATTTTAGATTGATATACTTAATATAATATTAATATATTTTGTCAACAATATATTTTTTGAATGTGTCATATTCTACCGTATTCTTAATTTGTTCAAATAATACACTGGTTATCAAAAATTAAGGAAAAGTCACAAAAAGCTAATTTTCAAATTCGCGAACACTCAAAAGGAAATAATATAATTCGAGTAATTACTATCTCTATAACACAGCTAGCCCATATAACATCTCATTCATGTCACACATGGTCACAAGTGTCACAGTCACTACGGTGAAGGAAAAAAAAAATGGAAATTCCATACATTTCATTATGAGTCTCAAATGATCACTATATGTGACTCCACTGAGAAGTCAATGTGACTGCTGCTTTGTGACGAGTCACCAGGTGACTTTACAATGTAGTTAAATTGTGACTCTCATGTGACTGTCATTTTGAGACTCAATTTCATAGTCTTCACGAACGTTGCATCATGATAAGTCACCAAATAATATAATATTATAGTCACACGGAGACGTTTAACAAAAGAGCACAGTGTTGACTTCACAGTAGTCTCTCTGTCACCTGAAAGTCTTCATGTGACTTTAATGTGACATTATTTGGTAACTTATAACAATGCAGCGTTCACGATGACTTTGAAATTGAGTCTACAAATGACAGTCACATGAGAGTCACAATGTAACTACATTGTAAAGTCACACGGTGACTACTCCCAAAGCAGCAATCAGAGTGACGTCTCAGTGGAGCCAAATATAGTGATCGTTTGAGACTCATAATGAGATGTATGAAATTTCCTTTTTTTTTTTTTGCTTCACCGTAGTGACTGACATTTGTGACCATGTGTGACATAAATGAGATGTTATATGGGCTAGCTGTGTTTTAGAGATAGTAATTACTTGCAATCTATTATTTCCTTTTGAGTGTTCGCGTATTTGAAAATTAGCATTTTGTGACTTTTCCTTAATTTTTGATAACCAGTGTATAATAAATTCTCTAGTGAAAATTATGCTTCCCTCTAAAATGTGCAATGCTAAAACAAAAATGTTTAAAATAATCTTTTAAGCTAAAACATTAACTGAAAAAAAAGTCATTTAGGGAAAAAAAACACAACGAATTAATTTTTTAAGTAGTTCATAATCCGTTGTTCGACGAAAGTGTTATTTTCAAATCAGTAAGATATAGATAATATAACATTTCCCTCTGAGTAACAAAAAAAAAAAAAAAAAAAAAATACTTACCCGTTCTTATTTCTTAAGCACGTTATTAAGATGATGGCAAAGATGTTCATGTAAAATTTCTTTCAAATGTAAAATATAAATAAAAAGCGTAAACAAATATAGAGTTACTAATGATCGCAATTAGAGTTAACGATGTAAACAGTTATAATTTTCTGGAAAAAAAAATTGCTTTTAAATCTCACAATTCCTTATGCAGAATGAACTAATGTGTTAAAATTCAGATTTCTTGTAATACAAAATATTGTGCTCAAAAAACCTTTTCATTAAAATATCCATAAAGGAAACTCATAAATAATATATCCTAGAAGGAAAAATAAATTTATGTGCATGTACTAAAATAGAGAGAAATAAAACTACTAGAGAAGAGGAATTCTGCTTTTTCAGAATTTAGTGTCGCCCCCGGCATTTCCATTCCTTCATTTTCTTCTGATGGACTGGTGGCTTCTATTATTATGAAACAGCCATTATAAATGAGCCGTTAGGTGAAGATGAAAGGTCAGCCGTAAAAAGAGTACTTGTTAGTTATACCGTCGACCAAATTACTGTCACCAAATTTTAAAATTAAATGCCAATAATGGTTGATAGTAAATGTCACATTCACTTGACAAAACGTGTTTACGTCATCAAGTGATTTTTATTTCGACGTTTTATTTGTATTTTTATTAATGTTATACTAATTTATTCGTTCTTTTGTTATTTAAAATAAAAATTATGTCAATTTGTATAATTTGGTGAGTGGTTTGGCGATTTATATAATTTGCCGAAATTGGTCGACGGGAAAACTAACAAGTAACGTAAAAAGTTAGAACTCTGATTTTCTGGTCAGAATGGGGAAAAAATGGCCATATATATATATATATATATATATATATATTATTATTTTTTTTTTATGGCCATTTTTCCCCATTCTGATCACAAAATCAGAGTTCTAACTTTTTACTGCTGCTCTTTCATCTTCACCTAATGCTTCATTTATAATAGCTGCTTCATAGTAATAGAAGCCACCAGTCCATCAGAAGAAAATAACTCAGTTAAGCGGAACTCTACTGCAGTGCAAAACATATTTCAATTTTAAGCACACTTTTTATTTTATGTAAAACGACGTCACTCGCACCCGCTTAAGAATTCCACATTTACGATCTACTCTTAAACATCTACAGTAAAGCATGCATGACACATCACTATCGCGAAATAATGCACAAATGTAGCAAAAAGATGTCGTCATTCAAGAAAATTGACAAAAAAAAAAAAAAAAAAGTCTATCTAATGATTCATAGATACTTAAAATTAAATATAGTTCATAATGGCTCCATTGTTTTAACAGAAATCGTTTGTTTACATTTTTTTCAAAATAGCAGGTATTTTAATTACGTTTTCTTTCGGTTGTTATGAGAAAATTGCAACAGCAATATATAATTACTATTTTAGAACTATTATCCCATTACTTTCTACAGAAATGGAGTACTTCCTTTGCCAAGTTTAAGCAAATGGCTCTAAAAACTACAAAAAAATTTATATTTCAAAAATAAATGAAGATACAGTTTTCAGACAAATTGCATTGAAAAGTACTTTTTTTCCCCAATACGACAGCATAAAAATTGAAAATGTGCGATGCTTAGAAGTTTAAAAAATTGCTATAGATTATTTAATCGTACTGCTTTGTTTTACAGCTGGCTTCTTTAAGGTAACATTACTTTTTGGAATACACAAAATAAGCTGGGAAAAAGAAATAGCATTCCATACCGGGGGCTAAAAATGGAAAATAAAGAGAAAAACAAATTAAATTAAATGTAAATTAAATTTATGTATACAAATATATATAAAAAAATAAATTAAATGCAAAACAGTATGAATAAAAAGAAAAGTGTCCAGTTAAACTGATGGCATTGAGCTCACAGGCTATCCACATTAAATGTATATTATACTTTTATTTCAAAGAATAATGCCCCTCGATAAATAAAGAAATCGACAAAAAAACCTATTTAGCTAAATTCAGGGAGGATTAGCTGCCCCATCCCCACCCCCACCCCCCTTAAAATTTAACCAATGAACCTCCATATCTAATCAGGGAAGCGACTTGTCAGAATAAACCAGTATACCAAATTTGAAAGAAATCGGATAATTCGGCATGGAAAATTCATTCATCTAAATTATGGGGTGTTATCGAGTTAAGTTCATACATACGCCCGTACATGCAGATCCAGCGGGCACATTAGCACTCAGGCTTTCATAGCTGTGAGCTAAAAAGTATTATGTAGTTACATTGAATAAGTTTTTCGAAGCTGCAGAAAGCATAGTTTAATCAAATTTTTCATTATCGGTACCATCACGAATGAGACATATAGGAAAACTGGCCGACCCGCCTAGAGTTGCCGGTCCTGAGATAAAAACCTCAAAAACATCTAAAGAAAAGTTCAATCATGACTTTTTATCTCAGGGAGCGATTTAGTTTTAGGGCTTGCAATGGTTTTTGACAACGTACATTCTCGAATTTGTATGATGTTTTTAAACGGAAATTTGTCCAAACAAAACTAAAATTGGGGAGAGACACTGCCTTTGTAAAATAATCTAATACTCAGTAAACTACGAATAATGAGTTCGTGTATCTTAGTGCGTGAAAACGAATAATTACTCACGATTTTTAGGTGAGTTTCCATATGTAAGACGTCATGTTAAAAAAGTCCTTCCGGCCAGTGCCGGGAGGAAGAGGTAGCTTTCATAATCCTTATTTAAAAAAAGCCAACTTATATCATGCAAACACACGAAGCTCAATTTAGTGGAAACCGAATATAGGAGATTCAATTACTAATTTTTATCAATATAATGAATGAGAATTTCGCGAAATTAGTCAGCTTTATCCAAGCTGCTTTTCTTTAAAGTAACTTATATTTGGCTGCCAAATTCGGCAATTTCTTAAAGTGCCTGTCATTTTAAGACAACATGGTGGATGAGGCTAAGCAGTGAACTTGGTCGAGACCTTAGTAATTGCTGTGCACATGCTCACTCACATCGGAATCGGTTAATATATAGGAGTGTTGTCGCATGCAAAAAATCAGATTTTTCAAAATGTCACCCACAATAGAAATTGAAACTGCTATATCTGAGCCATCTTTTAAGGTAAAGACAAACAAAAAATGCTCCTGAATCCTTATATCAAGATCAAATACTTAAGAAAGAAACCTTTTTCAATTTCTAATTTTTTTGCACCTCACTTTAAATAAATATATATTTTTTAATTTAATGGCCGCCATTTTGAAACAAGATGGCTGATGAATCTGGCCAGCGAACTTGGTCGAGGTGTTGATTTATACTATCCACATGCCTTCTTACATCGAAATAGGCGAATACGTGTGTTATCGCGTGACAAATACAAGATCGTTTCAAAATGTTAGCCATGCTAGAAATTCAAAGTGCTATAAATCAACCATTTTTTAAGATATCAACAAAAGAACAAATTTTCAGAAACAAAAACTGCTCCGGAATCTTTGTATTAAGGCCAAACACATAAAAAAAATCTTTTTCATTTTCCAATTTTTTAATACCTCATTTTGAATTTTAAATTGAATTTTTTTTAAATGGCAACCCTTTTGAAACAAGATGGCGAATGAAGCTGGCCAACGAACTCGGTCGAGACATTGGTATGTACTATGTACAGACCAAGTTACATCCAAATAGGTTCATAAATACGCCTGTTATCGCGTGACAAAAATCAGGTCGTTTTAAAATGTCAGCCGCAAGAGAAATTCAAAATGCTATTACTCAGCCATTTTTTTTTTAGATATAGACGAAAGAAAAACTGTTCCGGAATCTTTGTATTAAGGTCAAACACATACAAAAAAAAAATCTTTTTCATTTTCCAATTTTTTGGTATCTCATTTAAATTTTTTTATTTTTTAATTTCTTTAAATGGCCGCCATTTAGAAACAAGATGGCGGATGAAGCTGGCCAACGAACTCGGTCGAGATATTGGTATGTACTATGTACACACCAAGGTACATCCAAGTCGGTTCATAAATACGCCTGTTATTACGTGAGAAAAATCAGGACGTTTCAAAATGTCAGCCACGCTAGAAATTCAAAATGCTATAACTCAGCCATTTCTTAAGATATAGACGAAACAAAAACTGCTCCCGAATCTTTTTATCAAGGTCAAATACATAAGAAGAAAATATTTTTTCAATTTTCAATTTTTGGTACCACATTTCAAATTTAAATTTTTCTTAAAAATTTAAATGGCCGCCATTTTTAAACAAGATGGCTGGTGAAGCTGGCCAACGAACCCGGTCGAGACATTGGTATGTACTATGTATAAACGAAGTTACATCCAAATCGGTTCATAAATACGCCTTTTATCGCGTGACAAAATTCAGGACGTTTCAAAATGTCAGCCACGCTAGAAATTCAAAATGCTATAACTCAGCCATTTTTTAAGATATAGACGAAACAAAAACTGCTCCGAAATCTTTGTATAAAGGTCAAATACATAAGAAAAGAATATTTTTCCATTTTCAATTTTTTGGTACCACATTTTAAATTAAAATTTTTTAAAATTTTTTTAAATGGCCGCCATTTTGAAACAAAATGGCGGATGAAGCTGGCCAACGAACTCGGTCGAGAGATTGGTATGTACTATATACACACCGAATTACATCCAAATCGGTTCATAAATACGCCTTTTATCGCGTGACAAAATTCAGGACGTTTCAAAATGTCAGCCACGCTAGAAATTCAAAATGCTATAACTCAGCCATTTTTTAAGATATAGACGAAACAAAAACTGCTCCGGAATCTTTGTATAAAGGTCAAATACATAAGAAAAAAATATTTTTCCATTTTTAATTTTTTGGTACCACATTTCATGTTTTAATTTTTTTTTAAAATTTTAAATGGCCGCCATTTTGAAACAAAACGGCGGATGAAGCTGGCCAACGAACTCGGTCGAGACATTGGTATGTACTATGTACACACCGAATTACATCGAAATCGGTTCATAATTACGGGAGTTACAGTGTGACATAGGTCAGATATATATATATATAGAGAGAGAGAGAGAGAGATATATAGATATATATATATCAATTTTGAACGGAGGGTGGTTTCGGGGTCTGGGGGTCATGATCGATGAAAATATACCAAAATTTTTTGAAATCGCTTTCCTCCGAACGGCTGCAATAGGTAGCTTTTTTGTAAAGAAAGCTACCTAAAATAAATAAAGAAAGAATAGAAAATGAAATTATTTAGCATAACAGAAAAAGCACAATTAGTAAAGACCATTTTTTTTTTCTTCACAAATCACTAAACTATAGAATATATTTTGTTGTATTTTACTTAAACAATTCGAGAATCATATCGCAAACAATGATTTTTTTCTATTCTATTGTTTCTGCTTAATAGACTAAAGTGTGCAATATGTGTAAGCTTAGTTTAAGAAAAACTTTCAGAAAATAATGCCAAATAATTTTATTCAATTAATCAATTAATTTTCAATTAATTTTATTCAATTAATCAATTAATTTTCAATTAATTTTATTCAATTAATCAATTAATTTTCAAGTAATTTTATTCAATGCATTAATCAAGAGATATTTCTTCATTAAGAGTAACACCTATTTGAATTATTCAAAATCTTTTCCTAAAGCACGCCTTATGCACATTGAAATCATATTGTATTAATTAGAAATAAAAAAATTGCAGCGACAGTTTTAGAATTATGCAAGTAGAACATACAACGATAACGAAACAATAACAAAATCATTAATTTATTTTCCTCAGAAAAACAATTTAAAAATTGTTGGGTTCAATATTTTTCAATCAATCAACTTGGATATTTTTCGAAATCAATCAAAATATTTTTTACAGAGATACGTAGGCTTTTTTCAAAGTCTTGATATCTCACTTTTTAGGGTTTCGTTCATCTGACGAAACCCTATTCGTCTCACTCCTTTGTCTGTCTGTCCGTCTGTCCGTCACAGAGCCCATTCTCAGAAACTATACATGTTAGAGATTTGAAATTTTTCTGTACTTATAGCTGAACACCTCACATCAAACAACAAATCATAAAATTTTGAAAAAGTTAGTAATTAACTGAATTACCGGCTAATTAACTTCTAAAATTAACCAATCCACCTTTTTAACGCAGATTCAAATGAACTTTCTCCAAATCATCCGTGTTTCTCCCAAGGGTTGCCAGTAAAATCAGCCGATGCATGGTTACCACGGAGGAAATTAAGCCGAAAAATGAAGTGGGCATTTTAAATCGAAATCGCATACCAGAATATATTGGACCGAGATTGGTAAATGGAATAGACAGACGCAGAAAAAAATCTACTTTCATTTGGTATAAAGTTCACATTTCTGCGATGTGTATAAGTTAAAATATCCACTAAAAATCGATCGATAAAAATTTATTTTCTTTAATTGGAAAGACAAGGATAAAAGATTTCAATTCAAAAGATTTCAAAGCAGGTAGACATGAGGACGCTGAGGTTGTTCTTAATAGCATATTTTAATACGGAATTTTAACTTTTCAAATATCAAATTTTTTGATTAAATTTTATGGCATCCCGATGTCAAATTTCTCCCTGATTTTATTGATACCTATTTCTAAGTCTTATCTTAATTACAAGCTGAAATATTAATTATTTAATTAATCGGTTTAACCCGCAGAAGAATAAATGTCGGTAACTCCCACATGTGTATTTTAAACAATTCTTTCTAAGTGAGCCCCTAATTATGTTGGAGACATGAAATTTCGGGTACTTATAGCTGGATACATCACATCAAACAACAAGTGATAAAATTTTGGAAAAAGTCGTACATTTAACACTTTGGGCTCCCACATGTGTATTTTAAACGATTCTTTCTAAGTGAGCCCCTAATTCTGTTGGAGACATGAAATTTTCAGTACTTATAGCTGAACACCTCACATCATACGACAAATCATAAAATTTTGAAAAAGTCGTACATTTAACCCTTTGGGCTCCCACATGTGTATTTTAAACAATTCTTTCTAAGTGAGCCCCTAATTATGTTGGAGGCGTGAAATTTTGCATACTTATAGCTGAACACCACACATCATACGACAAATGATAAAATTTTGAAAAAGTCGTACATTTAACCCTTTGGACTCCTGCATGTGTATTTTAAACAATTATGTCTAAGTGAGCCTCTAATTAAGTTGGAAGCGTGAAATTTTGCATTCTTATAGCTGAACACCTCACATCAAACGACAAATCATAAATTTTTGAAAATGTCGTACGTTTAACCCTTTGGGCTCCCACATGTGTATTTAAAACAGTTCTTTCTATGTGAGCCCCTATTTAGGTTGGAGGCGTGAAATTTTGCATACTTATAGCTCAACATCCCAGATTACACGTCAAATAATAAATTTTGAAAAAGTTTTATGTTTAACCCTTTCGACTCCAGCTCGTGTATTTTAAGCAATTCTTTCTAACTGAGCCCCTAATTAAATTGGAGATTTTAAATTTTGCATACTTATAGCAGAACACCTGAGGCCAAGCGACAAATCATAAAATCTTGAAAATGTCTTACGTTTAACCCTTTGAACTACCACATATGTATTTGAAGCAATTCTTTCTAAGAGAGCCCCTAATTAAGTTGGAGACATGAAATTTTGCATACGTATAGCTGAATACCTCAGACCACACGACAAATCATAAAATCTTCAAAAAGTCTTATATTATTTACCTCTCCGGGCTCTAGCTTGTGTATTTTAAGTAATTTTTCTAACATCCGCCCTTTTAACCAGGGGAGAAATTTTCCAACTTTTGCCGACACCCCTTTGACCCTTCTTTCATATTGTGCACCATAGCCTTACATATTTTAGTTTCATTTTTTACCGCCAGGTGCGCCTACTGATCTCAGGTGCTATGGGCCCAATCCCCTCGACTAATATATCTGCGGATAGTATGTAAAACTGGATTTCGTTCGGATAGATGTTTGTTTAGAATCGAGTGCGCCCCCTGGTTGCGAAATGTGGAAGTAATAGATTTTTCAAAAAGATAAAGTGTTTTGAAAGGAATATTAAACGAAACCCTCTGTGCGATCTGTGATCACACTTACCCACTTGTTAGAGTAATTTTAAGAAACAAAACGTTTTGTTTAAAACTGACATTTCGATATGAATAGATTGACAAACTGTAAAAACAAATATGTAAATCTACAAAACTATTTTTTGCAAAGCTACAGAAATTTTTATGCTTTCTAAAATTTTATCTGTAGACTGTAAAAAAAGAAGATGTAAATCTACAAAACTAGTTTTTGTAAAGCTACAGAAATCTGTAGGCTTACTAAAATTTATCGGTAACCCGTGATAATTACAAGATTTTTTTTTGTTGCAGTTACATAAAAATTTCAGGGCATCCCCAATTTCCTGGAAAATTCTTAGTAACCTTACAGATTTTTTTTTTTTTTTTTTTACATATAAACATGAACCTGTTACATGTTTTTTTTTTGTTGTTGTTGTTGCATTTACATAAAAATTTCTAGGCATCCCAGTTTCCTAAAAAATTTTTCGTAACCTCATATATATATTTTTTTTTTTTTTTTTTTTTTTTTTTACAGTGCATTAGACATTTCACTAAATTGCATATTTTTTAAAAATGGATCACTATCTTTTAGAATAAAAAATCATTTTTCCATCTTTTATTCTCCAATTCAACTACAAGATGTTTTACACAGTGATCACATCTTTTTTCGATAAGTATCCGGCCGTAAGTTGTTAAGCCGTCATTTGTTTAAAATATCAAATAAAATGAAAAAAAAACTTTTTTGCCTTTATTATATGTATAAGAAATTAAAACAAATGTATTTTTACAAGCACGTCGCATTTTTATAGAAAACAGAATCTCAAACAACCTAAAATTTATGTGTGCTTAAGTTGTATCACCCCTTCATTTAAGAAAATAACTTTACAAAAATCTTGCATCATATAAGAGAAATTTTAAATTATTTTCTTAATTTATATACTCGAAAGAATAGAGTATGTCTTTATATAATGGCGCATTTTTTTTTTCAAAAATCTTTATTCATGAAAAATATTTTCATTCTTTTGTTAATTAATTTAAATAAGCTAAGCAGCTGGATATGCCTATGTTAATTTCACAAAACGTTTTCTGAAACTCTTGCCTCACAAATTTATTATTTTCTTCTATTAATTTCTTTAAATACACTGAACAATATAAACTAAGTTTATTTCAACAAAAACTGTGCAAAATATTTTTCAGAAGTAAAGTAAACCGCATCTTGTTTTAGTTAATTTAAGTAAATTAAACTATAAAATACGTGTTTCTTAATTTTAACAATTTTTTTTTTTTTTTTAAGTACGTTAAATAAGATATATATCTTTTCTCGTTTTAAGTCATTTATAATCTCGAAACGATAAAATATTTCTTTATTTATTTGAGAAAGGTTTTTTCGAAAATCTTTTCGCGAGTATGTGTTTCTACAGATTCTCTTAATTTAAATACACCAAAATAGATGAATACGCGTATTCTAATTTTGCCAAAACTTTCGAAATACCGTTTAGCAAATAAAGTACTTTTTTAGGTAATTTATAATTTTAAATGATTATAAAACGGTAGGATGTATTTTTTTTTGTTTTAGTAAATCTTTGTTAAACGTTCCAGTTTTATTTCCTTATGAAGATGTAATTACTTGAGTCTCACTAATTGAGAAACGGTATATGCTTTAACTCTTTAAATTAGAAAATTTGGTATAACATTTTAAGCTCTGAAACATCGTTCTATAGAAAACATTAAAACATTAAACATTAAAAGAAACAGAACTAAGAATTAATTTCCATAGCGGATTTAGAAGAGTAACCCCCCCCCCCCCCCCACACACACATACACACAAGGGCAATTTTTTAACTGATCTTCCTGTTAGTGTGAAATTATTTTAACATGCTTGAAAAATATTTAAATTTACTATGTATTTAAAAATCGAAGAAAAATAAATTTTTGTTTATTAAATGTCAAAAGCTTGGGGTGGGGGGGGGGGAGGGAGAAGCGCTGTGGCACCGCCACACAGTGGAGTATTTGATCCGAAATCCTGGCGAAAAATATTTTTCTATGTAAATATAGTCCGATTGCCTTGAAATTGTTAGATGTTATTGCCTATCACTATGGAAGGTTTGGTATTGTAAATAAAGTCTATATCATTTACGGTTCATTTACAGAGACACCTAAAAGAATTCTCTTACATTATGGTCTATGGAAAAAAAATCGTTTGCTCTGTATTTTAATGATATCACACTATTTTAAACGTACTGAAATTTATATACATCACTGATGCGTACTAAGGCAATTATTGTAGAATATGGTGTGCATCGAATATATCGTTAATTTACAGGGACACACAAGAGAATTTGGCTGAAGAATAAATTTAACTATTGAAGTCTATGACCAATAATTGCTGGAAATGAGTTTGTAGTTGTGATATGCGTTTTTAAATTGAAACTATTTTTTTTAATATTATTTGTTGTGGATACATTCTATAGATCATATACAGGGCTGCACAAAAGTTTTCAAGTGCATTTCCGTTTATTCACTGAAATGGCTGAATGGAAATGTTTAACTCTGCTATGCGTTTCACTGAACTAACTTTTAGCATACTATGTAGTATACATAAAAATCCATAGCTTAGTTTAATATTTTATATCTTAAAAGCTGACGAAGTGTAAATAAGATTTTAAAACTTCACATAATAATAAGTATACATTTGATAAACATTTTTACAACTAAGAAAAAAAAAAGACATCATTTAAGAAAAGCACAAAGGAAAAAGAAATTAAAATATTAATTTATTAAGTATATATTTTAAAAATACGAATACATCGCATGCCCATAGACTTAACATTACCAAAGGTTACTGTTTATAAGAGTTTACTGTTACTGTTACAGAATATACTGTTTACATTACTGTTTATAAGAGTAAAGTAATTGTTGATAGATTTTTTATATTTACAAGTAATTTTTAATTAAATGTATTTAATTGTACTACCTATAAAATTTATTGTTTACATTTAATTTACTTTAATAATAATTATTACATTTGATAAAGTTACATTTAATAATGCATTTAGTGGAGTCTCTACAGTTTAGAGATGCTGGTTTTTCAGTGTATTTAATAGACTACCAGTTTCAATCTGTTTCTTCAGAACTCAGGACTTCAGGACTACCATCAGACCCAGCTGGAAGAAGAAGTTGTAGGGTTTCGCTACTGTATAGCTTGCTCTTTTCCCTTTGTCTTTGTGTAGAGCAGTTTATAAAAGGATCACTGATTGAAAGAAGCCAATTTGGAACATCTCTATTGCAAACTTCTCTATTGAGAACTTCTCTAATGCACATTCTTGAGTACTTTGTACGGTACTGTCTAAAGTGTTTGTTTCTGGCCTAGACAGCTTTTTCTGACCGTTGGCCAATGGGTACGGATGTTTTCTTAATTGCAGTGCTACCATGTATCAAAACCTTGGGCATTGTTGGAATCATGAAGTACCAATTGTAAAGGTTCACATACAGTCTTGCTGTTTCATCAGCAGGTGTTTGTAACTTTTTTTGTCAATGCGATGTCCAGTTGTTATGACTTCCAATATTACTTACAACCTTTTAATCATTTCTGCGTCTGCTCCAGACTTCTTTAATTCCATCCTTTCTCCCCTTATTTTCTACCTATGAGCCCCCGAAACTAATTGGGGAAACCGTTCCCAGTAAATAAGTATTTACAATTTGAAGCCGATCAAATATTTCTATCAAGAGGTATCAAGTTGCGTACGTATGTACGTATTTAGATACGTACGTACATACACACATACAGAATTTGTAGGAGCAAAAGCTCTCGGGTAATATCCTGTAAGTATACCTGCAATACAAGAGTAAAAATATAGTTTTTATGTCTTCAATTCGGTTGCCGCAAAAATGGGATTTAAGTAGTCCACCGGAACAAAAATTATATAAAAAAATAGCAACAATATGTGGAAGATGTTTTTGCAGAAATTGACATTCAAGTTTATAACTAATAGGATTATATTTCGAACATGGTCTGGCACAGCCCTGCACATATTTAAAAAGCTTTCGATATGTTTAAATTAGAGCCAAAAACTCTTTAAAAATTACCCTTTTACACATTTAATGTTTTTTTTATAACATTAAAACTAAACTATTTAAATTAACACATAATTTAACACTAAGCTCTGACCTTTGTAAAACACGTACGCCCTGTTTAGTTTCAATTCAACAACTCATTAAGCGACAAAAAATATATATTTAAACATAACAACAATGCCAAAAAGAAATAACAAACCACGTCTTCTCACAAAGTCACTGAGGCCAGGAGTCACAATATATAACTCAGGTTCCTAAAATAAGCATAGATCGACTCACCAATTAGTTGTTTTAAAAAAATATAATTTTTACAGTTGTTGACAAAATTTTAATTTTTGCATTTTTGGCCAGGTTTTTGGGTCAAATGCTCCACTGTGCGTCACCTGAATTAAACATTGCCCTTTGAACTCGTTTGAGATAATTTTTTAACACATAAACTTTAAAAAATAAAAAATTAATTTCCACTGTTGATTTAAGGGGAAAAGCTATCCCCCCCAACCCCCCTGGAACGGAGAAAAAATTATTGTGGCACTTTCCCTTAGTATTTAATCCTTTTAAATTACTCGAAAAGATTAAATTTACTGCATTTATTAAAATCAGAGAAAAAAATAGTTTGCTAAATTTCAAATTCTAGGTGTGGTAGATTTCCTTTTCGGGCTACTACAATGAAAATTCAAACTTCCTTCATCCACCCGTTTTAGATAAAATTTTAAGACATAAATCTAAAAGAAAACTTAAAATTAATTTTCAAGAAGGATTTTTTGGAACACCCCCCCCCCCCTCCTCCTTCCCCATCGTAAAAGTCTTAGCTGTCCATTCTGTTAGTGTTTAATTATTTTAAGTTATTAAAAAAAAAATAGAGTGTTTTTAAAATCGGTCTAAAAGAAAATATTGTCAGTTAAATTTCAAAATTCAAACAGCCTTTTTTCATTTTAAAAATATATTCATAACAATCGTTCATAAAGTCTTAATTCCCGCCTAAAATTTATTCTATCCAAAATGCACTTCAAAATTGTTTATTTCACTGCTACAAATAATTCAGAACATATTCAAAGAATTCATTAAGCGAAAATTCCAGTAAGGAATTTTATTAATCAAGCCATATTATAATCATCCATTAACCATAGAACAAAACCATAATAATAAATTAAGCTTATTGATTGAAAATTTGAGGAATTATAATACTATCAATAAATTTAGACTCTGTCCTATAATAATCTTTAAAAAAAAAATATTAACCGACTTCAAAAAAGCGCTAAAAAGAACTAAATAATTTTTTAAACTTCTCTAATGACGAAACCTTATCCATTAACTGCACATAGGACTTCATGTATCGGCATTAAAACGTTAAATTTAATATATAGAATTTAATAGCTACCAAACATTGATTTTCTAGAGAATATTTTTTACAAAAGATTAATTTACATATTTTTGATTTAATTTACGAATATATACGTATAAAAAGTAATCAATTACTCTTTGAAGTTGGTGCCAAACATTCACAATCGATAATGATTAAAAAAATAATTATCTGAAGAAATAGAGCATTTTTTAAATTTTCCATCATATTTTCCATCATCACTTTATTCATGGTAATAGCTACAATATATTCACAATTTTACTATACTTAAGATAGGTTGGCACCAACTTCAAAGAGTAATTGATTACTTTTTATACGTATATATTCGTAAATTAAATCATAAATATGTAAATTAATCTTTTGTAAAAAATATTCTCTAGAAAATCAATGTTTGGTAGCTATTAAATTCTATATATTAAATTTAACGTTTTTATGCCGATACATGAAGTCCGATGTGCAGTTAATGGATAAGGTTTCGTCATTAGATAAGTTTAAAGAATTATTTAGTTCCTTTTAGCGCTTTTTTGAAGTCGTTTAATATTTTTTTTTCAAAAGATTATTTTATCATATATATTTTTTTCACGACCGGCAACAATTTTCAAATTGCCAAGCAAGCGATAACAAGCGAAATGTGAAAACCTTTACATGAGTAGGGCCGTTCATGTTGATGCCGCTTTAGCGTCGATTACAACGTCTAGAATACCTAGTGTGGAAATATGCTATCCAAACAGTGCTAAAAATTTGCATCCCTTAAATGTGGGACGATACTGCTAAAATCCCAAGTGTCGATCGCAGCGACACCTGTGGAATTTTCGTATTACTAGTATTACATTGTATAGACTAGCAATTTCTTGCAGCTGTAGAAAATATCCTGCAGATGTCGCTGCGATCTGCATATTGCAGCAGCATCATTGCACATTTAAGGGATACAATATTTTACCGTTTTTTTTTAAGTATTACAGGGATAGCCGATTTCCACAGTGTGTTTTCTACACTGTTAAAAATATCGTGAAAAATTATCTCTGTTTTTAAAGGCTATCTATTCTCTGACCAATGAGAACGACCCATAGGCGTTTATGTAGCGTTTTCATTGGTCAGAAAATAGATAGCCTTTATAAACAGAGGTAATTTTTCACGATATTTTTAACAGTGTAGTCGCTATAACGGAATTCTCTACGGAAAGCACACTCCACCCCTATCTCTTCAATATGGTTACAGCGTATAGAATATATAGTGTGGAAATCGGCTATCCCCGTAATACTTAAAAAAATGCTGAAATATTGGATCCCTTAAATGTCAAACGATGCTGAAATGCAATGAGTCGATGGCAGCGACAACTGCAGGATATTTTCTAAAACTCCAAAACGATTTGGTCTAGACACTGTAATAATACGATGTTTACTTTGATATCTGAAAATATATGCAGATGTCGCTGCGATCGGCACCCTTGATTTTAGCGTCATTGCACACTTAAGGAATACAACTTTTTAGCGCTGTTTGGACAGCAGATTTCCACGCTATGCATTCTAGACGCTGTAATTTGACCCAGCTCTAGATGCTGTAGTATGTTCCCAATACCTACTGGGTTCCGATCCTGAGCCGTTCTCATTGGTTCCTCAGATTCAGACGTCGGAAACATAATGACTGACTATCGCAGTAGTACAGCGTCCAGAATACATAGCGTAGAAATCTGCTATTCAAACAGTGGTATTCAAAAAGTTGTATCCCTTAAATGTGCAATGATGCTGAAATCCAGGTAGCCGATCGCTGCGACATCTGCGATATATTTCCAAATTTCAAAGTAAACATCATCGTATTATTACAACGTCTAGACCAAATCGTCTTGGAGTTATAGAAAATATACTGAAGATGTCGCTGTGATCGATTCATTGGATTTCACCATCGTTTGACATTTAAGGGATCCAATATTTTAGCACTTTTCTAAGTATTACTGGGACAGTCGATTTCCATACTATATATTCTAGTCTCTGTAGCAGTAGTACTTAGAAAGTACTAAAATATTGTATCCCTTAAATGTAAAACGATGCTGAAATCCAAAGAGTCGATCGGAGCGACATCTGAGGATATTTTCTAAAACTCCAAGACCATTTGGTCTAGACGCTGTTATAATACAATGTTTACACTGAAATTTGAAAATATAATACAGATGTCGCTGCGATCGGCTCATTGGATTACACATCATTGCACATTTAAGGGATACATTTGTTTAGTGCTGTTTGGATAGCAGATTTCTACACTATTTATTCTAGGCGTTGTACTTGTGCTCTGATACATGAGAAACTTTAAAGGTTGATTTTCAACTTTTCGACACTGACTTTCGATATGGGTTTGTGTCTTTGTGGGCCTTTCCGGTGTGGTAGATGACAGAATGGCCGGGATTCAGATAGATTTTTCACTCTTAGCGAAACAAGATCAACCAATCAGAAGGCTGCATTTTTGCAAACAGCGAAAAGTTCGCAAAACTGGAGGCTTCTGATTGGTCAATCTCGTTTCACTACCAGCGAAAAGTCTATCGAGATCTCGGACTTTGTCCAGCTAAGTTTCCGCACTTTGAGAGATCTCGTATCTCTGTAATAGTATCAGTTAGAAAGATGGGTGCTTTTAACTGGGCGACTGCTTAAAAAAGAATTTGAATTTTAAAGTTTTTATTTTAAAAAAAATGTTCTGATCATCAGATTTTTATGAAATTGCAATGGGGGGACCAAATGGGTGACTTACACTTTCAAACAAAGAAAAAAATATCAAAATCGCTTCATATTTAAGAAAGTTATGCGTGAACATGGGCAAAACATACATACAGGTCGAATTGATAACTTCCTTCTTTTTGAAGACGGTTAAAAATACCAACACACAGTAGAATAAGCTCGATCACACATTGCTCGCATTGAAAATCGTTTACAATCACGGCCCCAGTAGCAAGGTATATAGAACGCTGGGTTCTCAAGCCTCAGATAGCGGGTTCTGTCCTCCGCAGCGCAGAGGTAAAAAAACCTGACATAAATATCCCACCACCAATAAATATAGGTGCTTCCGAAATTATCTAAAGGTGACGCCACCAGCGTATTTTTTCACTTTTTATACACAATTCTGTACACACAATTTCTTAGTGAAGATACAAGAGAAATTATAACACTACTAAACATTTCTTGGTAAACATACTAAAAAAAGACCTGTAATGGCTACAGACGGTTTCTTAATGAAAGTACAGGAAAAATACCCGTAATACTACTAATCATTTCTTAGTGAAGACACAGCAGAAGTAGCTGTAATACTACTGACAATTTCTTAGTATGCATACTAAAAAAAGCACATGCAATGGCTAATAACTATTTCCTAATATGTTCACTAAGTATGTTACACAATTCAGTACACACTCCATAGACTTTTCTATGTTAAATTAACATTGAGAAGTGACACTGGAGATAAATAAGTATTGCGCTGCCGCGCAATACTTAAATAATAACTTAACTGGCATTATAACAGCAAGTAGTGTGTTTGAAAATAAACATTAAACGAACATCGGTGTGTGCTGTTTACAAAGTTTAATCCAGTAATGTTACTCAAGAAAAAGCTGTGTTGATTACTAGAAAAGTTAATGTAATCTCATTTGCCTAGAGACTTACAGATTTTTATTTCAGTGTAGCAGCTGAAATGAAATATATATATATATATATTTTTTATTTCAGTGTAGCAGCTGAAATGAAATATATATATATATATATATATATATATATATATATATATATATACATTTTTTAAAAGAATTCCCAAATATTTATAATAGTTGAACGTAGAAATCTTATAAATTGTGAAAATGTTGAATACCCTACCGAATAAAAAAGAAAAAAAAACGAAATGATGTATTTAAAAGTCTTTTGCTAACATAATTTTTTTGCCATACTTTTTAGCTAAAAATAGTCTTCCAATATGCATTATAAATTTGAAATATTTCTTTATAATCTTTATATTTATATTTAATTAAAAAATATAGCTATTATAAAACATTTTACATAACAACTACACAAATGACCACAATACTTTTAGAAGTGAAAATAGTTATAATAAATATTTTTTTTAATATAACTCTTCATATTTTTTTTGTTTTCTAAATAAAAACATTACTTCTATGGAATAATATTCTAATAATCTAGAAAATATGTCCATTTATGATAGAAAATACATAAATGAAAGATAATGTATTGTACATTTCATATATAAATGGAAGAAAATCTATATTTAAATAATAATAATAATAATAAAAAAACAAGAACGTAAATTAAAGAACAAATTAAAAAAAAAAATTCCTACATTGCTTAAGGCCGAGAATAGACAGATATTAAGATATTTCATTCAATTAGTCCTACATTTAATGTTAAATTTCTGTAACAAATAGGTTAAGCCAATTGAAGTTTAAAATATAAAAATTAAATTCATACAATATGATGCTTAAAAATTCTAAAATAATAGATTCCGTTCAAATGATATCGAAATAAATTTTAGACTTCTTTCATTTTTAATTGAAAATATTTTTATTGCAGATTTTGTATTATGTTTATGACAATTGTACATAAAATGACAAGATTCATGCTAAATACAAAACGCTAAAATAAGGTCTAAGATTTCTTTCAATTTCATTTGAACGGAATCTTATTTTTTAGAGTTTTTTAAGTATCACATTGTAGGAATTTTATTTTTATTTTTAATCTTCAATTGTCTTATCTTATTTGTTACAAAAATAGAACATTAAATGTAGAACTGCTTGAGTGAAATATCTTAATATCGGTCCCTTCTCTGGCTTAAACAATGTAGGAAATGAGTTTTTTTTTTTTTAAATTTGTTCTTCAAATTACGTTTTTGTTTAATATGTCAAGAGTTTTAATAACTACTGCATTCAGAAGAACTCATTTCAAAATTAATGGAGGGTGATCATCATCAGGCTTTGTTTAATAACTACTGAAGAACTCATTTCATGAAGAACATTCAGAAGAACTCATTTCAAAATTAATGGAGGGTATCATCATCAGGCTTTGGTGTATGCGGTATTGCATCACAATGTGTGATGCAGTTTATCAATGTAAAATTCAAAATATTTCACTACTGCAGTAATGCAGGCTGCTGCAGTTTGGACAAAAACTTCCAATCTGAAAGTAAAAAATCTATAATCAAAACATAAAAAATTAAATTCCGTTAAATTTAGATGCCCTATTTCCCACTCAGGAACGCTATGAATGCAAAAATTAATTGTGTTGAATCCTTAATGCTAATATTTAACAATGTTATAGCTATGATACGAAAAAGAAAATAAAAAAATAAAGTTTTCCTTAAATTTTTTTATCTATCTCCATCCCAAGGGGTGATGAAAGCACGAGAGAAAATTATTAACTAAGTTTAACTTCGGATATAAATAGTTCCCATCTCGGAAAAAAATACATTTTAAAATTTAAGTTATGTAATTCCACACAAAGTTATCTACCTGCGTAAAAATAGCTATCCTTTTGAAACTCTTTACTAAAACATAAACTTAACCAAAGCAAAAACTTATTCTGAAAATACCTTTTCAGAAGTTACCAGTTCCTTTTTATTTCCATTGTGACACCATATTCATGTTTTTAATTCTTAAAAAAATAAAAAAAAAACTATTTCTGTTTAATTTTTCACTTTCAACTAAAAAGAGTTAGGTTACTATTACGTCTTTTGAATTCTTTGTAACAATGATGAAAAAACGTTAAATTTTATATGAAAAAAGGTCCGTTAATTCTCAATGAAAAAAGCGAAATTTGTAATCATTAAGAAAAATATTAGAATAATGTAAATACAAATTATGCCATGTTACTCTCTTGGTTATAATCACCTATATGGAAAGGCATTTTATCATCCGTTTTGACCACTGACGTCAGGTAAATATTTTTAGACTTTAAATTTATAATACCATAAGAATTATTAAAGAATAAAAAAAATTGTTGCATCAAGGACAAAACGGTGGGAAGAAAAAAATGAAAAAGTTATGAGCTCCATAGGCTTTTCTACGTTAAATTAACACTGAGAAGTAACACTGGAGATAAATAAGTATTGTGCTGCCGCGCAATACCTAAATAGTAATTCAACTGGCATTATAACCACAAGAAGTTTGCCTGAAAATAAACATTTTAAGGATACCGGCTATAAAACACTGCTCTTTATAATTTATGTTAGAAGCCACATTTGAGAACAGATTATGCGAACGACAGGTTCAGTGGAAGTTTATTCTTTTTCTTTAAAAAAAATGCTAATAAAATGTTTTAAAGACGGCGTTTAAAAAATGAAACTTGGAATTTAGATTCTATTTTTAAAATGTGTTATGTTGTTCCCACTTTGATGTTAAAATTGTTTGACTTACAATTGCGATTTATTTTCTTTAAAAATAGCAAAGTTTTTTTGAGAATTCAATTTTCTGAGAGGTCATTCAACTTCCGATTTCTCCCCACTAACGTAAAGTCTATGGGCATTGGATGCATTCGTCTATTTAAAATATCTCCTCGGAAAATTCATATTTTTTACATCTTTTTTCTGTGTACACTTTTTAAAGGCTATCTCTTTTTTTTCTTAGTTCTCAAAATATTTCTAAAATATACGCTTAATTTTATATGATGTGTTAAAAACTTACTCACAGTTCGCTCGCTTTTAACACATAAAATATTAAATTTAGCATAGATTTTAGAAATATTTTGAAAACTAAGAAAAAAAGAGATAGCCTTTAAGAATAGTACACAGAATAAAGATGTTAAAAATATGAATTTCCCGAGGAGATATTTTAAATATAGGAATGCATCAAAAGTCCATAGACTTAACATTACGGAGGAGAATTTCGAAGCTGAGTGACTCGCCCCCTTAAATAAGAACGTTACTTTCGTAAATTTATATTATAACTGAAAGATCATCTATATGTATTTTCATCTTTTCCATTGTAAAATTTATCGTATACAATAGCATATAATAACTTTGCAACAAAGCATAGCTTTAATCAAAAACTGAAACGTTTTACCCCGGCAAAAATCAATTACCGAAAGTCTAACAAATGACATATTTATAAAGTTATACCATTTCCATAAGCACTGAGCTTACTTTGCAAAATACACCTGTTCATGTTGTCAGTAATTAATAAATATAATAATTATCGAAGTCTGCCATTAATTGAGAAATTTTTGTGATAAATAAGGAAAGCTGTGATATTTAGAACAGAAAAAGAATTACTTGTAGCTGTATGAACTGGAAATAATGATATAAATATTGTATATCGCTTATTGTAAATTGCTGAAGAGAAAACATTTGTGTATATTTTCTCTGCATGACAAATTCATAAAGAACTAATTACTCGTCTAGATTATTGTTTTTTCTTATTAATTTTACCTTTAATGGCTGATCTGAAACTGATGCACTATATCGAAAAAGTAATTATATATATATATATATATATATATATATATAGTTAAGGCCTAGTTCCAATAGGTAAAAATGAGAACACAATATTAATTTGTCTGCGAGCTGTACGAAATCTGTGCGAGCTGTATTTTGATTTTTTAATAAGAATATATTAAATTTAAGAAACTTCCTCTCGAAAAATTTAACAGTATTAAACAATTCCCATTTTTTAGCAAAATATTTTCGGAGTATTATTAGTTTAACAAACTTAGATTCCACATTATGTAAATTTGAGAAATCTTATTCATAATTTCTGAATTTTTGAGGTTAATTTAAATTAAAAAATTAAAATAAATATATTTTCAATATTTATAATTCATTGTCAGAGATACACCCATATCTTTCAAAAGCCCATGCCATTTAAACAGTGACATATTTATTAGTATATAGTGGAGTTTTTTTTTAAAAATAAGAACATTATAATTTCATATTTTATGTAACTTTTCAGGTGTTCATAAAATGTGTATAGTGAGCGTTCATGTTTTTTAAGTTACGACTTAGATAATAAAGCATTTTTTTAACTAAAAACCAGAAAATAGGTGGATGTATTTTTTTTTTCTCTTTTCATACAAATAAAACAAATTTTTCTTAGTCCTTTTATGATTATTATTTTGGCATAAAAGGTAGTTAAAAGAGAAATTTGTAATTTGGCTTATTAAATGTACATAAATGAGTATGAACCAATAATGTCAAAAATTGCAAAATGTAACTTAAATCAAGATTTAAAAGTTGTCAGAAAACTATAACATATTTCCGATTTTCAAACGAAGTTCGAACTCAAACCATTCAATGAATGTCATCGAAAATATTTGTGTGTCCATATAAAAGAAATACGAAAGCTACACTTATGATTAACAAACACCTCCAAAATACATGCAAGATCAATATAATGTCCCAATTAGGTTCGAATTTGTTATTTATTTCGGGCGCTGTCCTGAATATACAGGGTGCAATATGTTATCTATCGCCGACCTTTAACTTCTCAACCGTTGGTCGTAGACATATAGTTCAATTACAAAAACGTTTAACATGAAGTAAATATTCATGCTGTGGCATTATTTAAAGTAAAAAATCAATTTTATAAAATTTACGAAATCTAACTTTTTATACGGCCTATAGTTATATTTAGTAAAAGCTTACACATATCATAAGACATATAACACAAAAAGTTTGACATTTATACTACAAAACTTGACAGAGTTATTAAATTTCAAATTTTGAGATTTTTGCACATGATTTTGTCTTTCATTGAGGAATCAGTTAAAAGATGAATTAAAGTAATTCGAGATCAAATTCAGGGTGCTATATCCTTTTTACGACGAAACCACCTTTAGCTGATATCGCCAAACCGGGGTATCACCGAAGAGGGTTTTATCATCTAAAAATTTGAGCTGACTTTTAGGGGTCGTATACAAAACAAAGAATGAAATATTGAAATGAAACAGAAAAATAAATATCAATTTATTAAAATATCAGGAAACGGTCTAGTATAAAAATGAATACATAAAACACCGAAATCTACTAGGGATACTGCTCAAAGTGTTCTCCATTGGTGGGAATGCACAATTGAATGCATGACAGTACTGCGTTCTGGACACGCTAGAGCATAGCAAGTGTGCAAACTGTGCGACAATCAAAAGGACGCTGTGAGCTGGAAACCTCCACATCGCCCGGACAGTACGACGCGTGTGGTGCGGTATATGGAGAACCTAAATTGTTTGACCCATATTCTACGATGGCACCTTAACGGGCGATCGTTACCTGAATCTGCTTTAAAACACGGTACGTGACTGGTATGACGAGCAGCCTCTCCGACATGCATGCCGGGTGTGGTCTCAACATGATGGGCCCATCTCGGCATAAAACATGAAACGTCCGGGCGTATCTGGCTACCAAATTCGGTCAACAGATCCTTGGATATGGTGATCCGGAAAAGTGGCCACCGTGTTCACGGGAGTTGACTTCCATCCACTTCTACCTCTGGGATTACATCAAGGCATAAGTCTATGTGACTGAGACTACTTCTCTGGTTTATCTGAATCAGCGCATCATCCTTGATTGTTGCACAGTTTGTACACATGCTATGCTCTAACGTGTCCAGGGCTCAATACTGACACGCATTCCATTGTGCATTGCTGCCAATGGATAACACTTTGATCAATATCTCTAGCAGTTTCCGGCATTTTATGTATTCATTTTTTATAGCAGACTGTTTTCGATATTATAATAAATTGATATTTATTTTTCTGTTTTATTTTAATATTTCATTCTTATCTTTGTATACGACCCCTAAAAGTCAGCTCAAATTTTTAGAAGAAATAACACTTTTTGGTGATACCCCGATTTGGCGATACCGGGTAAAGGTTGTTTTGCCGTAAAAAAGACATAGCATTCTGATTTTGACCTCGAATTATTTTAAATCATCTTTTAACTGATCCCTCGATGAAAGACAAAATCATGTGCAAAAATCTCAAAATTTGAAATTTAATAACTCTGTGAATTTTCGTAGTACAGATGTCAAACTTTTTGTGTTATATGCGTTATGATATGTGTAAACTTTTACTAAATATAACTATAGGGACTGGGGGACCGTATAAAAAGTTAGATTTCGTAATTTTTATAAAATTGATTTTTTACTTTAAATAATGCCACAGCATGAATATTTACCTCACTTTAAACGTCTTTGTAATTGTAACTATATATCTACCGACCAACGGTTGAGAAATTAAAGGTCGGCGATAGATAACATATTGCACCCTGTATATATATATTTATTTATTTTTGCTTTTGCTTGTCTCTGTCAATAATCTATAAAAAACCGCATATTTAAACTCATTCAATGTACTGGTGAGATCTATGCTATGTTACATACTAATCATGTTCGATTTCCTTTTATCAAAACCGCTGAAAGCCATTTTACCACACTTTCTCATAGAACTTACATTTTGGTCACATTTGAAAATTTCCAAGTCTGCGATGTGCCTTTATATGCTTAAGTAATTTTCATATTTCCATTACTTCATCTTGGAGTGGCATTCGATACTCCTATACAGTTTAGATGTCCGTTTACTGGTAATTTTTACCGTGTCCTGCAACAACATTATTTTAGATCATTATTTCCAATGAAATTAAAGTTTGTCATTCGTTTTATCGTTATATAATTATAAGAGATTATTGTAATTGTCTCCAGAATGGTGTAACTTATAATTATTTATAAATTTTTACCATGAACCAGTGTATATTTAATAAATGAGTGATTGCAATATTTTGATTTGTAAAGAAATTAAACTAAAATGTAGAATTAACTTCATAGAAATCTATACTGATAAAACAAAATTCACTCTGTCTTTGTGCGATGGCTAGGAAACTCTACGGCACATACGAGGTTGAAAATTTTGTAAGGTTAGCCCAATGTGTCTTCTGATGCACCTGAGACTCAGAATTTTAAATTTCTAATAATTAGTTGAGTTACTATTTAAAAACCACAATTGGGAATGGGAAAGTTTTCATGATTCAACTAAAGATTTTTATCGAACCACAAACAATTTCTTCGAACAACTCGAAGAGAGACAGAGAGCATGCTGGATTGAAGGGTTGGCAATTGCGATACTGGGAGGTGTACTGGTTCTTTTTTAATATGGCCGTATTTTAAAACCTACAGCGTCTAAACATTCGAAAATTACACAGCCAGACGAAAAAAAAATCCGTTTCAGAAATTCTAAACATTATTTCGGTACTGTTACAAAAAGTAAACAAATTCAAGAAAAATCTTTTTATAAAAACTACTTTTATTGCCTTCGAAATAAATGCAGAGATTTTGGAGAAATATTTCACAGACAGTGCAGGTGTTTGTAACGCAACCTATGTCGTCTTTGTCTGCTGCTCTTTATTGAAAGCTTATATATATATTTAAATATTCAATTTATAGATTAAATTTTTATGCATCCTTGTGTAACATTTTTCGCAAATTACAAATATGTAAATTTCATCAGGTACACTTAATTACAAGCTTAGGAATTAATTATTATTTCAATCATTGGATGATTCCTTTAAAATCTTTATTTTAAGACATCAGACACGTGATCCGGAATATAAAAACGTGGATAATTTTTAGACTAGCATTTTTTAGAACAGCATAATTTTTTTTTTTAATACGGCAATTAGAGATTTTAAATTTATGCATCTAGGGCTATCTTTGAACGCTAATTAAGAATATGTAAACTTCAAAAAATTGGATTCAGAACATTTTGTTTCATAAAAAAAAACGATTTTTAAATGAAAACTAAATCCTTTTTTGAATAGAGAATGAATGCGAATTTGAAAACTAAGCGACCGATTTAAAATATTCCGATAGTTTATAAAACATAATAATAAAATTTAAAAAAAATGAGGGTGGGTTGAATTTGCCTGTGGAGGAGGCTCCCAAAGGAACTTCTCTAAATTTTGCCGACAACCTTCATGTGATATATTGTTAGAAAGCCCTTTTACCATTTTTTAGCTCACAGGCTATCAATGCCTGGGAGCTAATGTGCCCGCCGGTTCTGTATGTATGTATGTACGTAACGCGATAACTCTTCATAGAAATGTCCGATTTGCTTCATTTTTTTCTCTATGTTCATTCTGATAAGGTGCTTCCCTGATTAGAATTGGGGGTTCATTGGTTCAGGATAAAGGGGAAAAGTGTGTCTGGTCCCCCCTTAATTTAGATATATGGGTTTTTCATGTAGAATTATTCGATTTGCTCCAAATTTGATATACCGATTTATTATGTTAAGGAGCTTCCCTGATTAAATTTGGAGGTTCATTAGTTAAGTATAAAGGGGGGAAAGGGGGCTAGCCCATCCCTTAATTTAGATAAATCGGTTTTTCATGCAGAATTATTCGTTTTGCTTCAAATTTCATATACCGATTTATTCCGATATGGCGCTTCCTTCATTAGAATTTGATGTTTATTGGTTAAGTATAAAAGGGGGAAAAAGGTGGCAATGCCCCTTAATTTATATAAATGACATTTTATGGAGAATTATCCAATTATCCAATCTTTATTTTTTTTCTATGTTCATTCTGATAAGGAGCTTTCCTGATAAGATTTGGAGGTTCATTAGTTAAATATAAAGGGGTTAAAGGGGGTTAGACAGCCCCTTAATTTAGCGATAAGGTTTTTTCATGCAGAATTATCTAATTTGCTTCAAATTTGGTATACTGGTTTATTATGTTAAGGAGCTTCTCTGATTAGATTTGGAGGTTCATTGGTTTAAGTATAAAGGGGGGGAAACGGTTGATAATCCCCTTTCATTTATCTTTTGAGGGGTATTATTCTTTGAAGTAACTATATAATATACAACTAGTGTGAATAGCCTGTGAGATCAATGCCATCAGTTTAACTGGGCACTTTTCTTTTTATTCATATTATAATGCACTTCTCTTGCCCCTCCCCTTATTTGCCCCTACAAAGGAGAACTTTTTGAAATTTTGCCGACATCCCTCATGTATTATATCAGTAAAAAGCCCTTTGACCGTTGTTTCATAGTGTAACGTTTGTAGAGAACATACTGCGCCTCCTGCATGTGGAAAGTTTAACTAACCAACTAGTTCAAAAATAAAATATCACTGCAGAAAAAAGAAATAAAACTATAAATAATAAAATCAAAGCACTAAATTACTAGTGCCGTGAAGGAATTTTCACCTTGTTATCAATATGAAAAGTTAAAACCAGCATAAAATTACTGAAAAGGTGTCAAGAATCACAAAGATGTTAATTATATCCCGAGATCTTTCGAACGAAACCTCGTTCATTTTCAAGGGGAAAATGCGACTCGATCAATTGTTTTGGTTAAAGAATTAAAACGACGTTATTAGAAAAAATACAAACGCATCGAAAAAAAAATTCTGCTACTGATTTTGCTTGAAATACAAAGAAAAGGGGCTAATTCAGAAATTAGTACCACTATAAAATGAAATTACTTATTTTAAACATGACAGCAATATTTGTGCTGATGAAAAACGTTTTAATTTTGAAAGATACGAATTGATGCAATATTTGGTGTCATATCAGTTATTCCTGTTCAAAAAAACGGTACTGTTATGTTAGCCATGTGCAAATATCGCCAATTGCGATTATTAAATCGCCATGAACTTTATTTACATTTTAGTATTCGTTTGTAGAGTGTAAAATCTGGAACTTCCTAACTAATTAAAAAAGAAGCTGGTAGCCAACTGATGGTAACCACTACTTTTCTAACATAGGCTATATTTTATGACCGTACAAAAGGGTTCAGGAACAAAATACGTTCTAAAATTGCAATTTATGTGATATTGTGAATTGTTGGGGCTAAAATGTTTTAAATATATGTGGTGGTTACATTTAAGACCTAAATAATTTCAATGAACTGTTCAAAAAGATCGAAATTTAAAAGTGTGAAATAGGCGTAAAACATTTTAAAAATATTCCAAATTACGACTTCCATGGAATTGCTAAGGATAAAAATTTGAAATTTAACATGGCTGCTACTTTTAAGTAGCAAATGTTTAGGCAGTTTTTAAAGAAATTTCGAAATTTAAAAGTGTGAAATGCACGAAAAGCATTCTTGAAACATTCTAGATTGAGATGTCTATGGAATTTTTAATGTTAGAAACTTGAAATTTGCAATGACTGCTATTTTTAAGACGCAAATGCACGCACACAACAGTTTAAAAAATTTTAGTATTTAGAATGTATAACGGCTTTCCCGTTATATATTCATTATTCCTCCTCTCCCCTCAAAAATCAACTTTTAACCTTACTGGTTCATTATAAATGGTCATTATTCTCCACCCCCTCCTTCAAATAAAATACTTAGTTTAAATTTGATATTTTATACTTAATTTCATATGGCTTTATTCATTCTCTTCCCCCCCCTCCCTCTCACTACTGTAAGTTTCACTTTTACTTTTTAAAGTTCTTTTTATATGCAGACATCATTTATCTTGGTTCCTTTTTTCTGTCTTTTAAGTTCACACGGATAGAAAAAGATCTTAACCGCAGCAATTTTCCGTTGAAATAAAATAAAAGAATAAAATACATGTGAATGTCTTTTTCGCTTCTCAGCCGACGATATGTAATGCATATTTTTTCAGTCTCTGGGCTTGCATTAGTATTCAATTCTCACCCTTGTACTTTGTCGGATACAAACCATATGCCCCTTGCTGACTAATTTTCAGCTGTCGTTATATCTGTAACGTGCATATAAAATCACGTGTTCCTATTTCTTTAAGTCTCCCTGCTTACCGCTGGAATGTTATTTAATGTAACCCTAAAGAGACGGCCATGGCATAGTTTTTAACTCAATGTAAAACTTCTTGATTGTTTTGTCTACCCAATTTGTTTTTCGCCAAACATCTTACATATGGTTATCTAGCGTTCGCCAATCTGTATGTAATAGTAACAAAATCTATCTCACTTTTGCTCCTGACCTCGAGATATGTAGTCTGCAAATTAAGCCCCGCTGTGGGGCGTCTGCCAATTCGGCAGTTATTGAAACTCTCTCCCCGTTCCTCTATACTGTTCACGGCTCTCCATTAAAAGGTATTTCATAATAAAGATGTAAGTCCTCTAAACTTTTGTGTTGGAGTTTTTTTTTCTTGCTTATATTGTGAACCTGGGCATACGAATTCACCTTCACAGAAGGGGTGCAAGGGAAAAAAACCATATAACCCCTTTAGGGGCGGTGGGATAGAATATATCCCAACTAATTTAAATAAGATTCTCACAAGAAAATTTTAACAAAATTTCACATTTTTAACTTTGGAGGAAAATCGTTGAAAAATTGCTTTTCCTTATTTAAAAATGGAATTTTTCGATTATTCCGGTGAGAATTCAATATTTAGAGATATTTTTGCTTGCCCCTCAAGGGGTTAAATTTACGATTTTTCTGATACCGAAGACACTGGAAAATTTAAATATTGCCCGGAAGTTACTTTTAGCTGTCAAATGCTTACTAAGAATGGTTTCTATTTAAAAATCCAAATATAAATGAGTGAAATGGGCGGAAAACTTCCTAAAAGCATTCTAAGTTCTGACATATATGGAATTGTTGCGGATAGAAACTCGAAGTTTGACATAGCTGTAACTTTTAAGATACAAATTCTCGCTAAGAATGGTTTTTAAAATATGTTCGAAATCTTGAGAAAATGAACGGAAAGCATTCTAAAAATCTTCTAAAGTACGATTTCCATTGAATTGTTAAGGATAGAATCTTTAAATTTGGTATGACGGTTACTTTTAAGACACAGATGCGTGCACAGAAACCATGTTTTTAAAATCTAAATGTAAAAATCTGCCGTTGAAAAACATTCTGAGCTTCCGGTTTTTGTGATTATGAAGAGATTAGAAACTTGAAATTTGACATGGCAGTTGCCTTTCAGACATAAATGCTTGCTAACAATTGTTTGTAGAAAATTCGAAATTTAAAAGTGTGAAATGACAGAAAAGTTAAAAAAATGTCTAAGTTCGATTTCTAAGAAGTTGTTAGGGACAGAAACTCGAAATTTGACATGGCTGTTAGGGTAACTCCCAGGGAGTCGCCGCATACTGGATAGATGCCGCACCCCTTGTATTTCTTGAAATTACTGATAGATGGTCGTCAAACGCACAGTATAGGTGCGCAATGAGATTATTTTAATCTGCATATAGGGTGAATCCCATTTCGATGTTTACTTGTAGAAGTACAATCCTTAATTTGACGTAAGTGCATGATTTCTCTGTCCAAATTTTTAAACACGTTATGTGAAATACTTTCATACACTAATTACTTGATGCATGCATGATTTCGAAGTCAAAACTAAGTGTAGCGTTTATCTAGAGTACTGTGCGTATGGTTACGCCATTCCCTTTATCGATGGCAGGTAACTGTGATGACCGACGTCTGCACCATGGAAAATGGGATAAATGCCGCACTGCTATTCCAGTATACATGCCGCAGTTTCTTTTGTACGGGATGATTAAGTGTTATTAACTTGTGCGTTTCATCTCTGCTGTTAGCTTTTCAACCTCTTTGATTTTGTAAGGGTGAAGACCAAGCAATACCCTTGCCTTCAAACGTTCGGTTTCCCTGTCGAACTTCATCTCTCTAGCAAACTTTTTCATTAAAATCCTAAGATTTCCTTAAACTCGCATTTTGATAACTACCCGTTTCTTGATGTGTTAACTGTGCGCTCTCTTCCTCTTCCTGGCCTGTCACCATCATGTCCGAGTTCTTTAAACCTTTTGATTGTATATGAAACCGTCTGCTTAGGCACTTTCAATCGTTGAACAATTTCATATTGTTTCATTCCTTGCTTATATGTAATTCAAGTACGGCAGATCGTTTGTAAATCGTAATGGTTATCACAACTAACTTAACACCTAAAGGTATATATAAATATTTTACAGACATACATACAATAAATACAATAAACCCAACTGGAGTGAAAAATTACCCAGAGCCAGGAATTGAACCCGGGACCACTTTATACAAGACTGCTGCTCTAACCACTGAGCTACTCCGGCCGGCATAGATGCCGTATGTTCCCTCACCTGTTGTTGTTTTGAATTGTTTGGCGATTTTTTGTTGGCGTGTTGGCGGTGTTTACGAATATGACAAACTCGATATGGAAACCCCGTGTGACGTATGTGTTGTGACGTGTCGTGTTCTGGCAACCCCTGATAAGCTTAGATTTTGTGGATGTATCGATGTATTTTGATTTTGATATCCTGTTCTATGGTTGTCTTTTTATTTTTATGTTAAATTTATTGGATGTATTTCATTGACTATAGTTTCTGTAGTCCGTTTAACCCCTTCGCGACGGAGGCCTTTTACGAAATGTTTATTACTTTGCTACCGGTTTTAAAAAACAGAAGTTTGTGCCTATTCAAATCGGGAAAATGCTCGGATTTAATAAGGCAAATTTTATAGTAAAATTTTACTGGTGAGGATAAATGAGGGTCCTTAGGCCTATTTCCGGCACGTATACGTGTCGCTCGTCCCCAAGGGGTTAAACGCTCTTACTGAAGTAATTAAGAAATATGAGGAAATTTTGACAAGAAAGGGAGGTTTGTTTATAGCGTGCCAATGCGTATTAAGCCTATTTTGGAAAATGACGGCGGTGTTATATTTTGTGCTGTAGGTTTCAAGAAAGCAGATGTCTGTTAAGGTATGTTGATAATTTTATGTATATTTTGTTGCTTTAAGAGTTTTTTACATTTTGAGATTGCTACAAAGCGAGAACTACTGAATTTTGAGAATGCTATACCGCGAAAAATGCTGAATTCGGCGATGTTTTTTTTTCGGTAAATGAGCGCGAAGCACTCATACAACTATTGCTGATTGCCACTTTAGCGAGTTTCGTTTTTTAGGTATATTTTGCTGCTTTAAGAGATTTTACATTTTGAGATTGCTACAAGACGAGGACTGCTGAATTTTGAGAATGCTATATCGCGAGAAATGCTGAATTCGGCGATGTTTTTTTCCAGTAAATGTGCGCGAAGCGCTCATACAAGGATTACTGATTGCCAGTTTAGCGAATTTTGTTTATTATTTACATTTTATTTTCGTTAAGCCAAACATGCGTATAAACCGGTGCTTGGCGGCATTTACTACTTGGCGCAAAAGGGGTTTTCTCGCCAAGAATTCCAAGATGGCGGCCGGGGGGAACTTATGACATCTGTTCCCTCCGGCCGATGCCTGAGTCTGCAATTTCTCACTAATAAACCATGTTGGGGAAGTCACCAGCCATCTATACGACAGCCTTGGATGACCGAACAACGATGAATAAATTTTACAATTATCGTAGATCGATGTAATAGATTTTACTATTATCGTAGATCGATTTAATGATGTCACACTCTTTCAAAAAGAATTGAATTGATATGCACTTATGAAGTGCACTAAAACATACACTCAGTGCAAAATGCTGTGCAAAAAATATTTATAAAGCCAGTTATGTTACGAACGCACTACATTTGCCACGTTTGACGTGCAATTTCCAACTTGTTATAGCATGGAATAATATTTCTTCTTTCATTAGTACAATAGTTATTTTTAAAATAAAAGGTGATGCGTAACAGGCAGTGTCGAATAAACATGGTTATTA
The DNA here is from genome assembly GCA_963932465.1 of Maratus speciosus. Classification (NCBI taxonomy): domain Eukaryota; kingdom Metazoa; phylum Arthropoda; class Arachnida; order Araneae; family Salticidae; genus Maratus; species Maratus speciosus. The sequence goes on from OZ010799.1 coordinate 286,439,214, forward strand.
ATGTCTGAGAACAAAGAAAAATATATGCTAAGAAATTATTTCGTTAGCGGGTACTTAGTCTGGTGCTGAATAAACCACATAACTAGTAATATTATTTTAAAAATAATCATATTCTAAAGAACTTTTCTCATTATCCTTAATGCCAACATTTTATGAAAAAAAGTGTTCATTCCGAAAATGGTTCAGATACTAAGGTTCAATCTCCAGTTAATTATATTGACGTAAAAGCATTTAAATAAAGCAACTTCTTATAAACCAAAACAACAAATAAAATAAAGACAGACTTAAGTACAGTTAAAAAATAAAATTTATAAAAGATATACTTAAAAACAATTGAAAATACAATTTGTAAACGTTTCGCCAAGCGACACGCAAGGCATCATCAGTACAAAATATCCATTGCGTAGCAAACGACGGAACAAATCAAGAACAGTTACAGTTAGTTATTTTAAAACAGACATTATTCATTACGGACAGAACGAGCTTCAATCAAAGTCTGCGATCCCATTTGAGTGAACCAACCTTCAAGGAGTAATCTACTGTGATAGCTGTTGCAACCGGATTTCAAGATACGAAATTAGCGGGATGTGATTCGTTTGAAGTGAATGTTGGACATTTTTAAAATTCAAATTACCACTTTTTAAAGCATCAATATGTTCTTTTAGGCGAATTTCTAATGATCTACCTGTTTCACCAATGCAAACACTATTGCAATCTTTACAGGGAATAATATAAGCAGCAGCGGGTAATTTAGACTTATCATATTGAAATTTATGTTTATTGAAAAAAGAACTCACTTTATTAATTGGTTTAAAAGAAACCCGAATATTGAATGATTTTAGAATGCCAAAAATTTTATCAGAAATGTTCTTATAATAAGGGATACAGATAAAAGAGTTTGGTTTACTATGTTGAAAAGGGGGGGGGGGAGAGTAGAATTTACAAAATTTAAAGTATTTTTAAAGATTGTTTTAACAAGACCAATAGGATAGCTATTATTAACCAAATCGCGATAAATTTTACATTTCTCTATATCAAAATCATTTCTGGAACTGCAATATCTAATGGCCCTGAAGGCTAAAGTCTTAATAACATTTTACTTCTTGTAAACATTTGTATCTACATATAAATAAATCTACTAACAGAGTACTGAAAAGAAAATAAACGTTAAAACATTCTTCACATAAACAAATACGCGTTACTTATTAAAATACGCGAATGTACTGCAGAAAAAAATACTTGACGGAGCACTAAAAAAGATCTTTTGTTAACATTCGAAAAACTTGAAAGAAATAACCCAGTCTCTTATTATTATTAAAAAACAACCAGATTTCTATTTGCGAAATTATGTTAGTAATAAAACTTAATTAAGAACTACTTTTTAGGGGATACGTAATCCTAAATCTTCTTTTCCAAACAGAAATTACAATTTTACCATCATAAAGCTGTTATTAATTTTGTCAGTAGCATTTGTCATTTCTTTTAGAGAAAGTCCTTTTTCTCCTTGTACCTACTAAAGGACGTATAAAATGCTCACGAGTTTGATTTATAACTATGCGTATAAATATAAATATTTGCTCGTAATTATATGATAAAGTACCATTCATTATATCTGAAGTCAGGTACTAAGTACCGTAAACGAGAGATGAAGTGATTATTAAGTTGAGTAAAAGAACTGCGATCATTATATGAAATTTGAAAAATTGTTATGTTTTCGTTTATTATTTCTGCATGAAATCCTGATAAGCTTTTTTTTAAAGTTCGATATTATTTCTTGACTTTCAGAAAAGAGCATTTATAAAAACTGTGATTTGTTGCATATATCGCATTACTCTCTAAAATAAGTTTTAATAGATTAAATAAAAGTGTTATTTTTAAAAGGTGATCGTCATTATATTTTATTAAATATTTTATTGAGGAAATTTTTCTTATATTACTTAGCAGTTTAGCTTATCTTGCTTTAAAGGATTCAAGTGAAACAATAGAATTTTTAAAAAGACATTTAAATGGATGAAAATCTTTTAAAATAACGGACTCTGTATGAAAAGAGGAACATTGCATTATTGAACATGACATATTATATTAAATGTATAAAACGTAATTCTGTATAAAAGGTGGAACGCAATGGCGTTGAATGTCACGTGTTCTATGAAATGTATAAAAAAGCGGTTCCGTATGAAAGATAAACACAACGGGATTGAATATCACATGCTCTCGAATTATTGAAGATTTCATAAAAAAATGATTCCCCATTGGCGTTTCAGTTGTCGCTACGTCTTTCATTATCATAAAAATCGTCGTTACATGTACTGTATGTAACGTTTATATTGTAAGCATGTTGTATATTTCGTACGCAGTTTTATGTTAACTATGCATACGATGTATATATTAGGCATGTTATTATGTCACAAAATAATGTGAAAACCTGTAAAAAGAGAATTCTTTTTGTTTTTGAAATAGCCGCTTTACCATGAATTTTTTTCCGTATGCAGTTCACGCCGGATAGTTTTTGATGAAACTGTTTCCTGTAGATGTGTGTGCATCTCAAATGTCATCTTGTGTTTTTTTGTCTCAATCCGCTCCAAAAACGTTCGACCACTGCTGTGCTTTTTAGATAATGTTTTTTCGTGTTTCAAATATATTGATATTATAGCCGACACTGTACTTCTCCCAACACCTAGAAGGGTTGCCGTTATCGTTACTGAGGTCCCAGCAAGACGGGTCCCAACAATCTTGCTCCTTTCGAAATCAGAGAGGTCAGTCATAACGCAATTTTAACACAGAAATATATTTCGCATCCGACTTCTATCAGTGCCAGGAGCAGACTTTCTCGGAGACTTTTTAGGAGCAGACTTTTCCAGCAGTATGTACTTTCTCGTCCACTAGGTGACACCCTTCACCGCTAGAGGGCAGGAATATAAGAGAGGTTTAACTTTAGAGTGCTATTTTTTCACAATTGATCATAATAGTTTGTCCAACCCCTGTATGTCGCTCGTAAAAAAAATTATACATATAAGCTAGGATGTAACATATGAAAGCAAATTAACTTAGGGTATTAAGTATCGATATTTAAAACATTAAGGGGCAATATCAAAAACTAAAAATTTGTAATCTTAATAAGCTAGCTCTTATAATAATAATAATTTGATATAATAATAATAACAGAAATAAGGCAAATTAAAATTTGCAAATAAAATAGCTTTATATTAATTGTACTTTGTAAACCTTGAGTTTCGGCAGATATGGAAATTTCATTGTCTAAGAGCAGGATAAATTTTGAATCTGCTATGTTCTGTAATTTACACTGTTTATTACTTTGACGTAGTGTTTTTCATATATATTCCTCAGACTCGATAATAAGTTTATTAAATATATGACTTGTTATAAAATAAATGTGGACATTATGTAGTGATCTTTAGACTGAATAAATTTTCAATTTTCCAGTTAAATGTTGTGAGATAAAACATCACATTATTTTTTCACTTTATTATGTACAATAACTTTTCTAATATTGTCTAATGATTACGGCTATAAAGATTTGAGAAATAAAAACAAACAATATGATAAACAAGATTGTTTAAGACATTTTCTTAAATTTTTTAAAGTAATAATATCGTATATTCCGTCGTATAACCCGCAATATAAAACAAAAAAAAAAATCATTATTTACTGGTGTGCGTTAAACCTCGAGAACTAATAAAACGATAAACGAAAAAATTATCAACAGGTAACAAAAGATAAGCATGGGAAATTATAATTTATCTCTAATAAGGAATAAAAGAAGACGGCATCAATTAATAAAGGCAATAAACCTATCCCAATTGCTTTATGGGAATTCGGGTAGATTTAAAATATCTCGTACTCTTGGTTAGAAATTGATCATATTTTTTTATGTTGGTGCTATATATTATACTTTTTAATGAACCGTTTTACATTTACCTAATGAGTTGATCCTGAAGGTCTTATTGTAGAAAGGAAGTGCGTATTAAATGGCAAATAAAGATAAAAATAGAAAAATACTGTCTGAAATAAAGGATACTCGCTACGCGCCGAAATGTCCTGTACTTCGGAACATAAGGTACATAATACTAGAAAAAAATACTGTTTTAAAAAATTCTATTGAGACTACCTGTATTTCCTTTCAGTTACATAGTTTCCATATTACATTTTATTTCAGAAAGCACTTTAAATAACTAAATTAGATTCTACTATAAATAGATTATCAGCAGATTCGGTCACTTAAACATTTGATGCTCTCGCATAAATATTTGCACGATTAGGCGCATGAAGATGTTTTTGTGCACAAAACTCATGATATTACAAATGAAAGATATTTCATAACATTAATAAGAAGCTTGGTTGAATAAAAATTATACACATCACTAGTAAAATTTGAATTTAGATTTTTGTGCTGTAACTTAGAAGAAAAGTTTCAAAGTTTACATTTGTTCTAAAATTTGCCAAAACTATCTCTCCGGACCGTTAATTATTTTTTTTATAATTACTCTGAAAGAAGTATAATTAATTATATTTAACTAAATTCTACAAGAAAAAATACTTAAAATGTTTTTCATAAGTAACATCAAAAGACTTTTCAAAGATAAATGATTTGTTGAAAAAATATCACAGAATATTGTTTGTGGTTAGAAAAATAATTTACCAAAAAAAAAAAAATAATAAATAAATAAATAAATCAATCAAAAACAGAAAATTTATTAACACTGTATAACTGGAGAAAAAAAATCATCACTCGAAAGAAATGAAATCTAGCCACACTGCAATTAACATAATAATAAAATTAAAGGTACTTTTTCTCCCATATTGAATCCTTTTTTGGGGAAAATATATAGTCTTAAACGTTCATTTTAGGTAGATATGTACTTAGAATTCAACTACCACAATACTATTATTAAATTAGTTAATTAGAAGAATTCATAATGTTTATTCTTTCTTGATAAATGTTTTCAATTCTTTTTTTTCTTTTCAATGTATAGTAAGACGCGTAAATTACAAACAAATTAGATTTATATCTTTTCGTATAAGGATAAATATTTTCTCATAATTATAATATGGTAATAGAATGAGAATTACCCAGTGACATAAAAAATGGATTTTGTGTAAGAACGAGGAATGAAGAACATGAATTATAGTTTTTGCGCTTCAATATATGTATATATATATATGGGGCAATTCCACAGATAATTATCATTTTGAGGTGGGAATAAAATTTATAATATGTTTAATTTAAAGGTATGATTGGAAAGCTTAATATTTTTATATTCTACAATAAAATCCAAATAAAAAGGCACTGTAAATTACTTTTTACAAACTAAGTTAAGTACCATTATTGTCTTTTTAAAGTCACAATGTTACGTCAGTTACAGAACAAAAGTTACGCCAGTTACACGTGTAAATGCCATATTTTTCTTTTTAATTATTCTGAAATTAATTAAACAACTTACTGTTATAATTTGGCATTACTTAGTGTTGTTGAGAACATTAAATCACTTTTTTAACGGCATAGTTTTGGTAATTTTTACACTTCAATGAAGGCAGAAAAAATGTTTGTCTATTTTATGTTACGTCAGTTACAGAATTTTGAAATGCAATTTTGGAGACTCAAAGAGAGATTGAAATAATCTGCAGGTATTTGGGTATTAACTCCTTAGTAAGAAATATTTTAAATTGTAAAAATATGTTCTAGCTTTATTAGTAAATTTTCTACATAGTTTTGAAAACAAAACTCGATGATCAAATGTTACATCAGTTACGCTAGAATTGCCGTATATGCGTCATTGTTTAGGTGTTTTACGAGTAAGCATGAACAAGGTTTGGGGGGCATTAAATTAACACGCTTATCATATAAATCTTCAAAGTAAAAATATTTGATGCATGGGAAAACAATGATAATTTCAAAAATAGACTGTTTATGCATTAAATGCAAAGCAGATTACTTCAAGCGAGGGTAAAGAATTCACATGGTAAGTACATTTTTATTCTGTACGATTATTCGCATGTTGTCAAACGAAGAACTGTAGAAAGCAAGTGAAAGTAAAACACACAACTTATAGAAAACTTCATAACTTTATAAGTATATGGTACCTAATATTTATTGTTCAATTAAAATAGAAACATAATAATTATTATTCAGTTAGAATAGGAACGTAATAATTATTATTCACATACTACAGGAATTTAAGTTAGCATCAAGAATTTAAAAAAAAAATTAAGTAAAATGCAAATTTATAAGTTCATTAAATCTTAATGTTCGACAAAAAAATATTTATAATGAAAAATTTTCACCAACGGTCGCCGGCAAATAAAAAACGGAACTTTATTGCACTATTAGTATGATTTATTTAAAATAATTTAACAAGGGTGAAATTTCTAAATAATCTCTAACCTTCTAACAATAAATAATCTTTCTAAAATAATCTTCAACCAGAATAAAAGCCCCGCTCCCAATTTAAAAAAAAGTAACTTTTTGAAAAAATTCTCTTTCTAAGACACCCTACCAAAAATCTTTGTTTAGAATGCGTTTTCATCTACCTCGTGTAGACGAAATTTTTTATGGTGTTGAAAAGTGCACCAAGTTTAGTTTATTTGTTTTCATTCTCCCTAGTGCTTATGTTTTTCAAAGGTCACCGCGTACTGCCCTTTTTGTTTTAAGTGCCGACACCCCCTGCACTTTCTTGTCGTAAATGCGGATTGCCCCATTTCATGTTTCTCCTTTGCGCCCTCTATTTCTTTTCAAAATATTTCGCCTTTCATTTGTTTGTAAAAAAAAAAAAAAAAAAAAAAAAAAAAAAAAAAAAACATGTGTCTTTTAACCATTAGGAAGAATGGTTATTGTCCTCGGTCAGGGTAGGAAATCAAAAACATATCTGAAGCGTTTTATTAGTTGAATTCCGCATTTTATTCGTTTTCTGATTGGTCTATATAGTAATCGGTATTTTCCCTTTACTTCCAACAGAGATGGATACTTCTGTTGCCACTATGACAAAAAAGTATTAAAAACTACAAAAAAAATTAATAACTCAGAAACAAATTGAGATACAGCTTTCAAACAAATTGCAATTAAAAATGCATTTTTTTCTCTATACGACGATATGAAAAGTAATATTGTGGGATGTTTAGAAGTTTAAGAATGAAATTTCATTTAAAATTGGTCCAGGAATATTAATGTTTAATCCATGGCGTACGTAATTAATGACCAGCTTCGTAGAAGTTTAAAAATTTAAAGTACCGAAAAATGTAATCCATGGCGCACGTAATGTATGATCAACTCGTGCGATTTTTATGTCTTAAATTTTTGTCTTTGAAAAAATCATTTTCCAAATGGTCGTTGTAATTTGTTAAATTGCATTTTTTTAAAAATATTATTATTTTTAAAAAGAAATCTAACGACGGTTTCTTTCAGCATGACGAAATATATTATTCATCTAAACTTCATGATCCTGTTCTGATAATGTTCGACTTCCGACTTCAACAAGTTGAATAAACAAAACAAACCGCAGACAGTTCTATCCTTTATTCTTTGCAGTTGCTCTATAGTGAGCTTTTTTCTGGTGGTTCTCGAATTTTCTAACTTATTATTTTAATTAAAATATTCTTACACTTCCTTATTTATTACCCGACTGAAAAGAAGGGTTATGTGTTTCACGCGTATCTGTGTATGTGGATTTCTTTTTACCCTCAAAACATCCCAATGGCTGGATGGATTTTAATGAATGAGGTCTCTATCAATTCATTTTAACAGCCCGACGGTTATAGGCAAGGTTTTGTTTTAATAAATTCAAAATGGTGGCCATAAAATACAAAATGGCGGTAAAGACGAAAAAATGTACGCACCCTATTGAGTGGCATATCATTGGATAGGTTTTTTAAAATGAAGACGATATTCATTGACTATTTTACAGTCAGAAGCTCCGTTAAAATATTATAGAATCTGGAAGTTGTGTATGTAGGATCTCAAGCTTTACTTCAACTCTAACCATCATAGACATCTATAGATCTCATCAAAACAGTGTTTATAGATAGGAACTAACAATTAAACACAATTTACAAGTCATCAATACAATTAAATAAAAAATAGGTAAGTAATATAAACAAATAATATTAAAAATTATTTTAAGTCAATTCCTACTTAGATCAAAAAGAGAATTTTTTTTTCCCATTCTTCCTTCCTCTTGAATGGCGCTTAAAATGCCTTGATCAAAAAGAAGGCTCTCTCGATTATTGAAAATTAATTAATTTAATTTGATTAGTGAATTAATATTTAAAAAAACAGGATTAACATCAAGTGTCATCCATTACAAGCTAAAGAAAATATATTTGAGATTGATTGGATGAATAATAAGTATTTTATTAAGGATTGAAAATTTGAACAAGATATTTATAGCGAGAGTGTGAGCTAATAGTAGGAATTAAAAAAATAGTTTCACATTGATGAGAAATAATTAATTAGTTTGCTTTTTACGCAGTCGGGTTTTTTTATTTTTTAAATTTAATTGTTTATTAGTATTGTAAATTGCTGAAAATTTGAACGAAGTCGGTAAATTAATAACAAGTCTGAAAATTAATAATCGTCAGTCAATTTTTTGTTAATAGTAAGGAAAAAACGGGTTTTTCTTTTCGATCGTCTTCTTTTATTTATTTTTTTTTTGTTTGCAGCTCAATAATTTCTTTTCCCCCCAGTCAAACAGCGTAAATTGATGACACATTTACAAAGTCCTTTTATGCTAAAAAAACAGAATTTGAACAGGAGGATATTGCCCACTTTTGAGAATATTTCATATTGTAAAACGGAGTGCTTTTTTTCGGAATTTTAAAGTAATTATTTTGGCAAAATTACTTTAGTCGGGGATCATTAATTTATTTGCATCGAAAGATTGGGTACATAAAAAGCACAGTTCTGTTGATGACTGTTTTATAAAATAATAAATAATAAGTCTCAAAGTTGGAAAAATGGTGTTATAGTATTCTTTCATAAAAAATTCTGATATGATAAAACATAATAAAACATCAGTAGCGCTAAATTCTAAAATTAGATGGTGTTTTGTTTTACTTTTTACCCGACTGCCAAGAAGGGTTATGTGTTTCACGCGTATCTGGGTATGTGAATTTCTTTATACCCTCGAAACTTCCCAACCGCTGGATGGATTTTAATGAATGAGCTCTCTATCAATTCGTTTTAACCGTCCGATGGTTATAAGCTAGGTATTGTTTCTATAAGTTCAAAATGGCGGCCGTAAAATACAAAATGGCGGTAGAGACGAAAAAAAACTTTTTTGCGCACGATATTGGTCATTACATGGTCTTTCATAATGAAGAAGATGTTTCATTGACTATTTTACAGTCAGAAACTCCGTTTAAATATTATAAAACATAGAAGTTGTGTAAGTATTATCTCTAGCTTTACTGTAACTCTAACCTTCATAAATATCTATGGGCCTCATCAAAACAGTGTTTATAGATAGGAACTAAAAATTAAACACAATTAAAAAGTCATCAATACAAGTAAATAAAAAAATAGGTAAGTAATATAAAAAATAGTTTCACATTGATGAGAAATATTTAATTAGTTCGCTTTTTACGCAGTCACGTTTTTTGATTTTTTTAATTTAATTTTTACTTGTTCATTTAAAATTTTCAGAATCTCTGTCATACTCTTATGTAGATTATCAGAAAATTAGACTGGTAATGAAACTTGCTGAAAAATGAAGTGGCTTAGCAAAAAAGCATGTCTGCGTTTCAATACAGAATAATGATTGGATGCACTTATGTTTCTTTAATCAGCCATAGATAGGAAAACTATCCACGCATGCAACATGAAGGGAAAATATTGACAGTGTCAAAATGTCGGAAGACAAAACCACGGGAACTGGCACTATACTATGAAAGAAGATTTCTGTTGTTTTGGGAGATAAAATGAGTTTTTTTTTTTTTTTTTTGTGGCAGATTATTTAGGCACAATTCACTGACCGCACGATATGTCATGCAAATTTTATGAGATTTCAAAAACTTTACCTTAAATAAACTGATAATACACTGTGCTATAATGTGAACTAAAACGTTTGCGAACAGTTAATTGGATAAAAAAAAAATTAAATTTTATTTAGAAAAAAAAAAAAAAAAAAAAAGAATATTTACCTGCATTCAATTTTATAATTATTCATACTGAACACAGCATTGTAATTCTTGTTCATTTTCATGGTTATATGATAATTTATATGTAGGGAAAAACTTTAAAGCTAGGAGATATCTTCAAACGGTTTTGGAGATATCATGAGCGCCATTTAACCCTTTAGTGCGCAGCTTTGCATATATGCAAACAACAGTGTTTTGAATTTAATAGATCTTTTTAATTCCCATATACCTAATTCACATCAAAAAATTAAAATAGCAATATTTCCTTTATTAAATAAAAGACATTCCTATTTAAATAAAGCGAAATTAACAATTGAAACTTTCTGGTGTTAAGTCAGATTCTCAGAACTACGTGATTTCTAGAATGTATTCTATCATGGGAATTAAAGGGTTAAAGGTTAAATTTTATAAATTTAATAATTATATAAAATAATGTATTTGGAGACATACTTATTAAAATATTTACTAATTTGCAATATTTTAGCGTAAAACAGCCAATAACAGTAGTTTTTACTTGTACTGCAGATGTTCAACAGAAGAAAAGATAGACGGATTATACGAAATATGTATCCTTGATTTTTTCATTATTTTTCCTGTGTTAAACTTTTCAGATATTCATATATAATTTTTTTCTAAACATAATAAAAAATCGCACATTTAAGGGTTAATCCCTTTCAAGGCACAGTATACTTATATTAATTAAATGTTGAAATCATTGATTGGCACCGGTATTTAAGAAAAAAAAATATTCGAAAATAAGTAAAAGATTTCCTTCACGTATAATAAAAACAAAATTTCATTCCAAAATTCCGGTGTCATTGTGATGTTCCGGAATTAAAATTAGGTGGGATACATTATAACCACCACGCTTCAAGGTGTTAAAGATTTAATTGTATATACTAAAAGGAAAATACGTAATAAAAGAAACAAAAATTCTAATTGTTTAACTTATTTAATATTAAAAATAAAATACAATGCAGTTTAAATTGATAAACACAAAATAGATTCCAAAATGCTAGCAATATAGAACATTATGTAAAAATGCAGTACTTACTATTACAATATATATATATATATATATACAGGGTGATTCATAAAAGATGGGCAGAACTTTAAGGGGTTATAGTACACTTAAAGACAAATAATATTAAATGGGAGACTAAGGGTCCCAGACGTATTCCCAAGGAGATAGGGGGCATTAAAGTTTAGGGTCCGAAATTTCAAATGATTATAAAACATGGAAAAATTGGTCGATTCGTTTGCGGTTTTTGCAAAAAATTTTCTTTATGCCAGTATTTTCTTGAAATAAAATTTTAAAGTTCAATTTCAAAAAATGCCGATAGGGGGCGCTTTAGACTTTGGAGTAACAAACAACTATTTTTTAACGTTATTTTTTGTATTTCTTTAAATGATTTCGAAAGCTTAGACTTAAACTTAAATTTTGATCTAAAAATCTGAGTCCTAACGAGTAGTTAAGTAGCGTAAACTGAAATTTGAAATTTGAAACCCTTCTCCCCCCAGAACAAAAATCAGTTATTCCCGATCTTTGTGTCGTAGATTAGGCTCTAACTACTGCCGCGTTTTGCTAAAATTATTCTTTATGTCAGTATTTTCTTGAAAATAAATTTTAAAGAAAATTTTCAAAAAATTCCAATAGAGGGCGCTTTAGACTTTGGAGTAACGAACAACTATTTTATACCGTTATTTTTTGTGTCTCATTAAATGCTTTCTAAAGCTTAGACTTAAATTTTCAGCCCAAAATCTGAATCGTTAGACGTGGTTAAGTTTCTGGGGAGAGGGGTTTGAAATTTCTACTCCTGAGCACGGTTCAGTTTACCATGTCCACACATTGTGTGCTGTGATACGAGGTAAAAAGACACAAATTAGGATTATGTTACCAAAGCATATTTATTTACATGTAATTACAATAAATGTTCAAAATTGTGACCACCAGAGGTTATGCACGCAGAACAACGGCGAAGAATGGAACGGCGAACATTCGCGAAAACATCAGGCTTTTCGAGCACTTCCCCTACAGCGGCGGAAAGTCTGGCGACCAGTTCCTCGGGGGATTCAATGGGTGTCTCATACATAAGAGCCTTCAATCGTCCCCAAAAAAAGAAATCGAGGGGTGAAAGATCTGGCGAGCGAGCAGGCCAAGCAACAGGACCACCTCGACCAATCCATCTGTTCGGAAATGTGATGTCCAGATAGTTGCGGACGTCTCGTACGTAATGGGCTGGCGCTCCATCGTGCTGGAACCACATGACCCGCCGGATGCGTGGAGGAACAACGTTTAACAGGTCTGGCAGCACATGTTGCAGAAATGTGAGGTATGTTTTACCGTTGAGGCGTTCAGGAAGAAGGTACGGTCCGATTAGGTGGTCTCCGAGGATTCCTGCCCAAACATTGATGGAAAAGCGTCTCTGATGAGCATGTGGATACGTAGCATGTGGATTGACATCCGCCCATACATGTGCATTGTGTGTGTTAAATGTACCTTCACGTGTGAAGTACATTCATCGGTGAAAAGCACAGTTCGTCCAAAATGTGGATTTAGCGCGTTCTGCTGCAGAAACCAGCGGGCGAATTCAATACGATTTGGATAATCCCCTGGAGACAGTTTCTGGACTCGTTGCACATGAAACGGGAGCAAATGTTCATCCTTCAGTACCCTCCAAGTCATGGACTGTGAGGTATCCACCTGCCTAGCCACTGTTCGTGTACTTGTACTTGGCTGCGCCGCTACTACATCCAGAATGGCTTCTGCAACAACTACTGATTCGTCCTTTTTTGCACGACCTGCATTCGACCGGGAAGCGAGAAATGATCCCGTCTCACACAACTGTCTGTGCAAGCGCTCGAAAGTTTTGCGGTTAGGCAACCGCCTGTTGGGAAATCGCTCTCCGTACATCCGTTGTGCCTCTGCACCATTTCCATCTGCCGCTCCGTAAATTAAATGCATCTCAGCCTTTTCCTTATTCGTGAAGGGCACCATCTTCCGATTCATTACTACAGCGACTTACACTTGACTCACCGTTCAGTGGTTTTTATGCCTGAATCGTGTCGAAATTTTGCATACGTGTTCTTCTTCTTCCCCATTTGACATTTGCATACTTTCTGTTTCCTTCTTCACCAGGTGACTAGCGTCAGGAATGGAGCTTTAACGTTTGCATGAGCGACGTTTCCAACTGTGCCAGTGCCTTTATGAGTGAATTCCGACTATGCAGTCCTTGACGAAAGTTGTATTTTTGCCTCGTATCACAGCACAGAATCGTTGGGCATGGTTAAGTAGTGCAAACTGAACTATGTTCAGAAGTTGAAATTTGAACCCCCTCCCCTCGCTACTGAACCACGCTCAGCGATTCAGATTTTGAGCTGAAAATTTAAGTTTAAGTCTAAGCTTTAGAAAGCATTTAATGAGACACAAAAAATAACGGTATAAAATAGTTGTTCGTTACTCCAAAGTCTAAAGCGCCCTCTATCGGAATTTTTTGAAAATTTTCTTTAAAATTTATTTTCAAGAAAATACTGACATAAAGAATAATTTTAGCAAAACGCGGCAGTAGTTAGAGCCTAATCTACGACACAAAGATCGGGAATAACTGATTTTTGTTCTGGGGGGAGAAGGGTTTCAAATTTCAAATTTCAGTTTATGCTACTTAACTACTCGTTAGGACTCAGATTTTTAGATCAAAATTTAAGTTTAAGTCTAAGCTTTCGAAATCATTTAAAGAAATACAAAAAATAACGTTAAAAAATAGTTGTTTGTTACTCCAAAGTCTAAAGCGCCCCCTATCGGCATTTTTTGAAATTGAACTTTAAAATTTTATTTCAAGAAAATACTGGCATAAAGAAAATTTTTTGCAAAAACCGCAAACGAATCGACCAATTTTTCCATGTTTTATAATCATTTGAAATTTCGGACCCTAAACTTTAATGCCCCCTATCTCCTTGGGAATACGTCTGGGACCCTTAGTCTCCTATTTAATATTATTTGTCTTTAAGTGTACTATAACCCCTTAAAGTTCTGCCCATCTTTTATGAATCACCCTGTATATATATATATATATATATATTCAAGTTAGAATTTTGTTTCGCATTGACTTCTAAGTGAATTAAATATGTGCTTTTTATAAAATTAAATTATTTAATGCAAAATATTGCTCAATTTTTAGTGATTCTGTTATTTCGAAATCTGATTCACATACTTTCAGGCAATAAACTTCGGATAGTTTAGTAAAAAAATATTATATATTTGGTCTAGGAATTAATTTGTGCCGTTTTACTAGAGATGGCGTAACTAGTGTATTGTCCCATAGTTTCGTTTGTTCAAATATGCATTTAAAACTACTGTTATTGGGCATCCAGTTTAGTATATGCCATTTGGTTTAAGCGTAAACAACAACAAGTTTTATCCAACTGAAAATGTCAACTCTTGTGCCTCATAAAGTGTTTTTGCGGGGTTTTCTTCTTCATTACTTTAACATGAAGAAAAGTGCTATCGATCGTATTTTGATGGAAGTTTATGGTGACCATGCTCTAGCTGAACGAACGTGTCAGGAGTGGTTTGCACGGTTTAAAAGTGGTGATTACGGCTTGGAAGAACAAGCACGACCTGGACAGCCAAAAAAAAAATTTGAAGATGAAGAATTGACAGCATTGCTCGATCAGGATTCGTGTCAAACGCAGGAAGAACTTGCAAAATCATTAGAGGTTGATCAAACAACAGTTTCCAAATACCTCAAAGCAATGGGAATGATTCAAAAGATGTCACATTGGGTTCCATATGAATTGAAAGAAAGAGACGTTGAAAGGAGAAAAACATTTTGCGAAATGCTGCTTCAAAGATAGAAAAATAATGGATTTTTGCATCGGGTTGTTACTGGTGATGAAAATTGGATTTATTATGAGAATCCTAAACGAAAAAAAGCCTGGGTAATGCCAGCGACAAAACATAATTAGCAGCAATATTAATCAAGTTATACTTAAATCTAAGTTTGAAGAAATTTCGTGCATTAGTTCTTGAGATAGAGCTATTGAGGAAATAGTACAAAATGTAGCACAGCAGCGCCACCTACTGGGCGATTTACACCAACACGTAGTAAGCATCATTTCATATGAAGGACTAACTAAATCCGAAGTTTGATGAAAATGTGTGCATTAGTTCTTGAGATAGAGCTACTGAGAAAATAGTGTAAATCCTGCAAAATGCAGCATAGCATCGCCACCTGTTGGGCGATTTACACCAAAACTTAAACAGCTTTTATTCATGTCAAGGACTAACTGAATCTGAAGTTTTATAAAAATCCGTACATTAGTTCTTGAGATAGAGCTTTTGCGGAAATCCTGCAAAATTCTACATTGCAGCGCCATCTGCAGGGCGATTTACACCAAAAACTAATCAGCACCAATCTATATCAGGGACTAGCTGAATATAAATTTTTATTTAATTCTGTGCATAAGCTCTTGAGATAGAGCGCCCACAAAATTTGTGTCCCATACAGACAGACTCACCGACAGGCATTTTGTAAAAACATGTTTTTTGGAATCTCTGACCCATAAAACGTGTAAATCCGTCGAAAACTGGAATTCGAAAATTTTCATGAAACCAAAACTTTCTTCTTGTAAAGATAGAAGAAAGTAATAATTGTCTTTCAAGAATATTTTATTCTGAAATGAGGAAACGAATAAAATATTCACCAAAATACACTCATGTCGAAAATTAAGGTCACAAACATAAAATCTGTGAAAACTGAAGAACTATTCACTGTGTTGCCACGAAATTTGGCACAGAAGTATATTACAATGGGATAAATAATATAGCAACATAACAATATGGAAATATTTTAATTGTGAATTTAGAAACAGGGTATATCAAAATGCATTACATCATGAATCAATGTTAAAGCATTTATCTCAGAAAAAGTCTGTCTAATATGGAGTGTGACCACTATGCACTACTATACAAGCCTCATAACGAGCTCTCATACTGTTTATGAAGGTGACGAGAAATATTTGTGGCAACAAAACACATTTTTCCAAAAGCGCGGCTTTTAACTCCTGGAGGGTTCTGGGAAGATGGTTACGCTGTGCAATGGCTCTTCCTAGACCATCCCAAACATGTTCAATAGGACTGAGGTCCGGAGACCTCCAGGGCCAATTCATACGGCGAATATCCTCTCCTTCAAGAAAATCATCAATAATGTGAGCTCTCTGTGGCTTCGCATTATCGTCCATGCACATGAAGTCCGGACCTACAGCACCCCGGAACAACCTCACATAGGCTTCAAGGACCTCATCCCTATAGCGATGTGCGTTTACAGTACCCGCATCGAAGACGTGCAGTGTTGTACGACTGCCCAGAATTATGCCGTCCCAGACAAGGATTCCTTTGCCACCAAATCTGTCGATTTCTTTTAGGTAGGAGGGATGATAGCGAGCTCCACGGTCTCTCCGGATGTAGATTAGACGAGAATCACTCTGCGTGGTGAATATTGCCTCATCACTGAAAAGAACACGCCCAATTCTTTTAAAAACATGTCCAAGACTAATGTTTTCGGCTCCACAACAACCGAGCTCTCCTGTGGTATATGCAGTGAAAGGGACACACACCACTGGACGCCGGGTGTTAGGAACGAGGTACTTGAAGCCTATGTGAGGTTGTTCCGGGGTGCTGTAGTCCCGGACGTCATGTTTATGGACGATATTGCGAAGCCACACAGAGCTCACGTTGTTGGTGAGTTTCTTGAAGAAGAGCATATTCGCCGTATGAATTGGCCCTGGAGGTCTCCGGACCTTAATCCTATTGAGCATGTTTGGAATGGTCTAGGATGAGCCATCGCGCAGCGTAGCCCTCCTCCCACGACTCGCCAGGAGTTAAAAGTCGCGCTTTTGAAAGAATGGGTTTTGTTGCCACAAACGTTCATTGATACCTTCATAAACAGTATGAGAGCTTGTTGTGAGGCTTGTAGAGCAGTGCACGGTGGTCACATTCCATATTAGACAGACTTTCCCCGAAATAAATGCTTTATCTCTGTTTCATGATTTAACATTTTTTGATATACCCTGTTTCTTAATTAACAATTAAAATCTTTTCCATATCGTTATGTTGCTATATCATTTCTCCCATTGTAATATACCTCTGTGCCAAATTTCGTGGCAATACAGTAAAGAGTTCATCAGTTTTCACAGATTTTATATTTGTGGCCTTAATTTTGGACGAGTGTAGTAGCTTTCAGTAAAAAAAAATATTAGAATGAATTTTCTTCTATATAGTACATAAAATGTAACACTGACTATCATATTCCACACATAAGTTAATTTAACTTTCACAATGTAAAATTCAACTGAGTTTGGCATTAAATTTCTAGTTTCTGAATTTAATATCAGTTATTTAAATAAAAATGTCTGATACAAACAATTGTTTTTTGTTTTCCAAAGAGAATTATCTTTCTTTTTTAAAAATACGTATTATATATATACGTAAATAAGGTACGTATATTATACGTAACTGGTATACATACGTCTGGTATACGTATATTATACGTAAATAAGAGATAAACGCACTATATTTTTCCATCTTTTTTTTAATTATTCGTAAGTAATTTTGTTATATTTTCACAAATGTAAAATATTTTAAATCTAGTATTAAATATATATATATATATATATATATATATATATATATATATATATATATATATATATATATATAGCTCTATTAAAAGTGAATGATTATGAAAATGATTCTGAAAAGAGGGTGCAAAACAACAATAAAAATCCATGAAAATTTATAACGAAAAAACAATAAACAAACCACTCCCTGCTCTTCAGAAAGTGGGAGGAGTGAAAAAAGCAGGTACCAAAAACAGAAATTGGATCCTCACGGGTTTCGCAAGATATATATACATATATATATGTATATATATATGTAAGAAAATTATAACGATTAGACCTATTAATTAGTTTTTGTAATGAATCGCCCCTCAATTTGGATACGGGCCCAATTACTAATAATCACGAGTTTGGCAGGGTAGCCAATTAATCCATTCTATCGTTAAACTAGTAAATCTGCAGATCAAGAGCCTCAACGTCATCTCTGCAACTCATTGTTTTTATCAAACTTTGCGTAATATTAATCTTTCTACAAAAACAAAATTTAAACTATTTAAATTACACAAACATTTATAAAAGGAAAAAAATATTTCGATGGTTTCAGACATTAAAAGCGTTAAATTAAACACGTTGTTATGTAAGGATATTCTGAAATTCTCACGAGCTACTTATTCTAGTAATTTTTATATAATAAAGCAAATTTCTTCATCGGGGCTCTGTCCCCTGAACCCCCCGTTGTGTAATTTATTTTGCATTTGTAATTTTCTACTGATTGAATTAATGATTACCCCATATCTTAGATTTCTTTTTACACCGCGATTTATAAGGATAAGCAATAATTCGGTCAAGCATTTTACGTTATCCTAATATCCATACAGCAGTATTTACTTGCCTGCTAACCACAAATACCTGTATCTAATGGATAAAGAACTTTTGGAAATGTAAACTGAAACATCTAATTTAGAAATCTAATACCTTTATAAATTTTGTTTATAAAAAAATAATTTTGATTACCATTCTGCAATATTTATATCTAAGATCTAATCTAAATATCAAAAAATGTACTCGATAGCATTAACTTACTAAAATCACCCTAAAGTAGGGGGGCTTCTAAACCTAACAGTTAATAATTCATCATCGTTAAATAGATAAACATGATTTGGCGCCTTTAAGTATTTTCTGTGATTTTTTTTAATAGTATCTACATGTAATTTAAAATCGTGATGTTACAAATACGTTGAAATTTGACGCAAACCTATGTTCAGGTCAAATTACGAAAGGTTAACTAACATTTCATTTCCCTTAGTCGGACTTTCTGTTTCATTTTTCGTAATAAGGATTATTTTAATAATTTAATTTATTTTACACTCTACAAGCTGTTACACGGACGTTGTTCACGTAGCATTAAAATAGAGATAAATGCATTAAGTAAAACATTTCACTCCCCACCAGACATACCAAGTCTCAAGCTTTTTGCACATCACTATTATCTTAGAGAAAATGTTCTTTTAAATCGCGCAAATGTTTCAATTAAATAAAGTAACATTTTCTGTATTAAAATACTGGTATCCAGAACGCCGGAGGCTTGGCAGCTCTGCTCCTCTAAATAAAAACATATATGATTAACCAACACTTTATCACATTTTATAGGAGACAATACGGAATTTCTTATTTGTATGGCCTTACATATATCTCAGTCATAAAAATGTAAAATTTTGTGCCAATTAATGCACGCAATTGCGAAAATGAAATCGCAAAGAATGAGAAAAGGAAGGCCAAGTAAAATCGTGTAAATCGAGGAATCTTTCTTCGTAGTGCTGGGAAAATACTGCTACAAAAACTATTTTAGGTGGTATTTGGTGTGAAATGTTTATATGTATTCATTCCTGTCCTATATATCCTTTTTTTTTATTTTTTATTTGCTTATTCCATTTTTCTTTTGCACGTGAAAATCTTACAAATTAAAATTAACTCTTTGGGAGAAATTGTTATTCATTTTTTTTTTTTTTTGGCAACAATAAAGTTTATAAAATTTAACAGAATAATGTAAGTTTATTCTGTATGAAAATAACGAACTTTTTCATTTATAATCAAATAGTTGAATAAATAAATGAAAATATTATTCTATATAGTATATAAATACTATTTTCATTTCTGCGTTTAAATAAATCTATATGCAAATATCTATACAAAGGCATTCATTAATTCATTCCTTTTGCTTTGATTTGACTTCAAAAAACCATACATACTTTCACATTTATGATATTTTTAGATGAGATGCTGTTGCTACGCAACGGTTAAAAGAAAAAATGAAATATAAGTAAATTCATAAAATAAAATGTTTTATATTATTCGAACACATGTATAAAATTCTATCATAAGTTATACACCTAATTTAAAAGCTCTGACAAATGTTTTGACAAAATTGCAAACTAATAAGAATAATTTAATACTCTTATATAAAAATTTCAGCATCCAAAATTTACCATTTAAATCTATTATTCATATGAGCGATTTCTTTCAACAAATGAAAATTTGAAAATCGTCTGACTTCCCATAGAAAAGCATTATATCACAAAATAAAATGTTCTGTATATTCCGAACGAATGAACCAAATTTAACCCAAAACTATACAGCTAAATCCGGGGAGCTCATCAACATGCCCAGGGAATTTCAAGCCGATAGGATGCTTTTTGCGGCAGTTATCGCGGAACAGACAGACAGACTAACAGACAGACAGACTAACGGAAACCAAAACTTTTCGTGTCTCCACAGTAAGCCTTCACTGACGTTTCGGCAATTAATAGAAACACATGGCCCTTTTTTACTGGTAACCCTAGGAGATGAGCAATTTCAGAGAGATACCTCTAAGCCACTTGCTATCTGAAGTCTAATCCTGTAAGCAGCTATGGAAATTGATCGCCACCTTTTTGATTATTTAAACTAGTAAATCTGCAGATCAAGAGCCTCAACGTCATCTCTGCAACTCATTGTTTTTATCAAACTTTGCCTAATATTAATCTCTCTACAAAAACAAAATTTAAACTATTTAAATTACACAAACATTTATAAAAGAAAAAAAATATTTCGATGGTTTCAGACATTAAAAGCGTTAAATTAAACACGTTGTTATGTAAGGATATTCTGAAATTCTCACCAGCTACTTATTCTAGTAATTTTTATATAATAAAGCAAATTTCTTCAGGAGGGCTCTGCCCCCCTGAACCCCCCGTTGTGTAATTTATTTTGCATTTGTAATTTTCTACTGATTGAGTTAATGATTACCCTATATCTTAGATTTCTTTTTACACCGCGATTTATAAGGATAAGCAATAATTCGGTCAAGCATTTTACGTTATCCTAATATCCATACAGCAGTATTTACTTGCCTGCTAACCACAAATACCTGTAACTAATGGATAAAGAACTTTTGGAAATGTAAACTGAAACATCTAATTTAGAAATCTAATACCTTTATAAATTTTGTTTATAAAAAAATAATTTTGATTACCATTCTGCAATATTTATATCTAAGATGTAATCTAAATATCAAAAAATGTACTCGATAGCATTAACTTACTAAAATCACCCTAAAGTAGGGGGGCTTCTAAACCTAACAGTTAATAATTCATCATCGTTAAATATATAAACATGATTTGGCGCCTTTAAGTATTTTTTTGTGATTTTCTTTTAATAGTATCTACATTTAATTTAAAATCGTGATGTTACAAATACCGTTGAAATTTGACGCAAACCTATGTTCAGGTCAAATTACGAAAGGTTAACTAACATTTCATTTCCCTTAGCCGGACTTTCTGTTTCATTTTTCGTAATAAGGATTATTTTAATAATTTAATTTATTTTACACTCTACAAGCTGTTACACGGACGTTGTTCACGTAGCATTAAAATAGAGATAAATGCATTAAGTAAAACATTTCACTCCCCACCAGACATGCCAAGTCTCAAGCTTTTTGCACATCACTATTATCTTAGAGAAAATTTTCTTTTAAATCGCGCAAATGTTTCAATTAAATAAAGTAACATTTTCTGTATTAAAATACTGGTATCCAGAACGCCGGAGGCTTGGCAGCTCTGCTCCTCTTAATAAAAACATATATGATTAACCAACACTTTATCACATTTTATAGGAAACAATACGGAATTTCTTATTTGTATGGCCTTACATATATCTCAGTCATAAAAATGTACAATTTTGTGCCAATTAATGCACGCAATTGCGAAAATGAAATCGCAAAGAATGAGAAAAGGAAGGCCAAGTAAAATCGTGTAAATCGAGGAATCTTTCTTCGTAGTGCTGGGAAAATACTGCTACAAAAACTATTTTAGGTGGTATTTGGTGTGAAATGTTTATATGTATTCATTCCTGTCCTATATATCCTTTTTTTATTTTTTATTTGCTTATTCCATTTTTCTTTTGCACGTGAAAATCTTACAAATTAAAATTAACTCTTTGGGAGAAATTGTTGTTCATTTTTTTTGGCAACAATAAAGTTTATAAAATTTAAGAGAATAATGTCAGTTTATTCTGTATGAAAATAACGAACTTTTTCATTTATAATCAAATAGTTGAATAAATAAATGAAAATATTATTCTATATAGTATATAAATACTATTTTCATTTCTGCGTTTAAATAAATCTATATGCAAATATCTATACAAAGGCATTCATTAATTCATTCCTTTTGCTTTGATTTGACTTCAAAAAACCATACATACTTTCACATTTATGATATTTTTAGATGAGATGCTGTTGCTACGCAACGGTTAAAAGAAAAAATGAAATATAAGTAAATTCATAAAATAAAATATTTTATATTATTCGAACACATGTATAAAATTCTATCATAAGTTATACACCTAATTTAAAAGCTCTGACAAATGTTTTGACAAAATTGCAAACTAATAAGAATAATTTAATACTCTTATTTAAAAATTTCAGCATCCAAAATTTACCATTTAAATCTATTATTCATATGAGCGATTTCTTTCAACAAATGAAAATTTGAAAATCGTCTGACTTCCCATAGATAAGCATTATATCACAAAATAAAATGTTCTGTATATTCCGAACGAATGAACCAAATTTAACCCAAAACTATACAGCTAAATCCGGGGAGCTCATCAACATGCCCAGGGAATTTCAAGCCGATCGGATGCTTTTTGCGGCAGTTATCGCGGAACAGACAGACAGACTAACAGACAGACAGACTAACGGAAACCAAAACTTTTCGTGTCTCCACAGTAAGCCTTCACTGACGTTTCGGCAACTAGTAAATCTGCAGATCAAGAGCCTCAACGTCATCTCTGCAACTTATTGTTTTTAGCAAATTTTGCTTAACCCCTTGGGGACGAGCGGCACGTATACGTGCCGCATGAAGCGCTCAGAATCCTTGTTTTTCCTCACCAGTAAAATTTTACTGTAAAATTTGCCTTATTTAATGAGCGCATTTTCTCGATTCAATAAGACACAAATTTCTGTTTTTAAAAAGCGGTGGCAAAAGATTAAAAATTTCGTAAAAGGTTCTCGTCCCGAAGGGGTTAATATTAATCTTTCTACAAAAACAAAATTTAAACTTTTAAATTACACAAACATTTATAGAAGGAGAAAAAAATATTTCGATGGTTTCAGACATTAGAAGCGTTAAATTAAACACGTTGTTATGTAATGATATTCTGAAATTCTCACAAGCTACTTATTCTAGTAATTTTTATATAATAAAGCAAATTTCTTCAGGGGGGTGCCCCCCCCTGAACCCCCCGTTGTGTAATTTATTTTGCATTTGTAATTTTCTATTGATTGAGTTAATGATTATCCTATATCTTAGATTAATTTTTACACTGCGATTTATAAGGATAAGCAACAATTTGGTCAAGCATTTTACGTTATCCTAATATCCATACAGCAGTATTTACTTGCCTGCTAACCACAAACATCTGTATCTAATGGATAAAGAACTTTTGGAAATGTAAACTGAGACATCTAATTTAGAAATCTAATAATAATTTTGATTACCATTCTGCAATATTTATATCTAAGATCTAATCTAAATATCTAAAAATGTACTCGATAGCATTAACTTACTAAAATCACCCTAAAGTAGGAGGAGTTCTAAACCTAACGGTTAATAATTCATCATCGTGTCCACTTCCAATTGACTAAATAGATAAACGTGATATGGCGCCGTTAAGTATTTTTTGTGATAGCCTTTTAATAGTATCCACATTTAATTTAAAATCGTGATGTTACAAACACCGTTGAAATTTGATGCACACCTGTGTTCAGGTCAAATTACGAAAGGTTAACTAACCTTTTATTTCCCTTAGCCGGGCATTTTGTTTCATTTTTCGTAATAGGGATTATTTTAATAATTTATTTTACACTCTACAAGCTGTTACACGGGACGTTGTTCACGTAGCATTAAAATAGAGATAAATGCATTAAATAAAACATTTCACTCACCACCAGACATGGCAAGTCTCAGGCTTTTTGCACAACACTATTACCTTACAGAAAATGTTGTTCTTTTAAATCGCGCAAATGTTTCAATTAAATAAAGTAACATTTTTTGTATTAAAATACTGGTATCCAGAACGCCGGAGGCTTGGCAGCCCTGCTCCTCTTAATAGAAACATATATAGTTAACCAACACTTTATCACATTTTATAGGAAACAATACGGAATTTCTTATTTGTATGGCCTTACATATACCCCAGTCATAAAAATGTAAAATTTTGTGCCAATTAATATACGCAATTGCGAAAATGAAATCGTAACCAATGAGAAAAGGAAGGCCAAGTAAAATCGTGTAAATCGAGGAATCTTTCTTCGTAGTGTGGGAAAATACCACTACAAAAATTAATTTAGGTGGTATTTGGTGTGAAATGTTTATATGTATTCATTCCTGTCCTATTTATCTTTTTTATTATTTGTAATTTGCTGCATTTTCCCTTTGCACGTGAAAATCTTACAAATTAAAATGAACTCTTTGGGAGAAATTGTTATTCCCCCTTTTTTTTTTTTTTTTTTTTTTTTTTTTTTTGGGCAACAATAAAGTTTATAAAGATTAATAGAATAATGTCAGTTTATTCTGTATGAAAATAACGAACCTTTTCCTTTATAATCAAAATAGTTGAATACATAAATAAAGATATTATTCTATATAGTATATAAATATTATTTTCATTTCTGCGTTTAAATCAATTTATATGCAAATATCTATACAAAGGCATTCATTAATTCATTCCTTTTAACTTTGATTTTACTTTAAAAACCATACATACTTTCACATTTATGATATTTTTAGATGAGATATAGTTGCTACGCAATGGTTAAAAGAAAGAAAAATGAAATATAAGTAAATTCATAAAATAAAATGTTTTATATTATTCGAACACATGTATAAAATTCCATCATAAGTTATACACCTAATTTAAAACCTCTGACAAATGTTTTGACAAAATTGCAAACTAATAGGAATAATTTACTACTCTTATTTAAAAATTTCAGCATCAAAAATTTACCATTTAAATCCATTTTTTATATGAGCCATTTCTTTCAACAAAGGAAAATTTGAAAATCGTCTGACTTGCCATTGAAAAGCATTACAGAGCAAAATAAAATATTCTATATTTCCCGAACGAATGAACCAAATTTAACCAAAAACCATACAGCTAAGTCCGAGTACCTCATCAACATGCCACATTAATTTCAAGCCGATCGGATGCTTTTTGCGGCAGTTATCGCGGAACAGACGGACAGACAGACAGACAAACGGAAATCAAAACTTTTCGTGTCTCCACAGTAAGCCTTCACTGACGTTTCGGCAATAAAACTTAATAAAGTTAATTTCAGTGAATACTGTCATTTTGTTAAAATGTGACAGTATTATGAGTCGTCTGGTTTATACTACCTGCTCAGCGGGAAAACATGAGAAGTAAAGAAAAGAAAAAAAAAGGAATTCTTGGTGCTACACAATAAGGATAAGCTCCGATTGAACATTCAAAGAGGCCCCAATTGGGTGCTGGGAAATTGCTCACTCTGCCTCTTCAAGTAGTGTAAATACAAGAAGTTCGCCTCATCAAAGAATCTGTCAGCAGTGATATGCTTTTAACTCTTCAATTTCATTATAGAAAGTGTCTTCCCATTTCTTCTACTATATTTTGAAGAATATCATCTTAATTAAAATAGATCAAAATGTAGATCATTTTCAACATATTCTGCGTTTTAAAAGTCAAGTCTTTCAGCAGTGATATCCGCATTTTGTTTCAACGGTGCAGTGAAATTTTCACAACATGAAAACTGCAATCTCTAAGTGGAATTCATCTTCTTCAGTTGTGTTGATGATTTTATAGTAATTTTCTTCAGAGCATCTCTAAAAGTAAATTTCATTTAGCATTTCAGATAGCATCGTTGCTGTCATTGCTTTTTATTTCATGATAAGTGCGCACTACAATTACTTAAATACAGATATATATATTGTTTCATTCTCCGTTTTTGCGGAATGTTTTTTTTTTCCTTTTATTTTGTGTGTGTGTGTGTATGAGCTCATGGGGTACCCTAGTGTTATTTATTTTTATATAATATTATTACCCATATTATTTTTTATTTTTATTCTGATTACATAATTTAAGGTAAGTGATTTAATAAGTAGTATATCTCCAGTGATGTTTTTATTTTTGGTATTTATGAAAACCATTGTTTTAAAATATTGCAATCTTTTGAATTGAAAAAAAATGATTCGTGTTTTCTATATTTATTTCTTTAATTATTTTTAACTATTTTATTCTTTTTATCAATTTTATGCACATGCTTATATTATGTTGAGAATGTTTAAACATTTTGACAGATATTAAGAGTGTTATAATATTTAGATTATTAGAAAGGTATCTTAAAATTAATTCAAAATGGAAAATATTAAGAAACAAAACACTGTTTTCAAAGGAAAAATAGCCCGTATAACAAATATCATAAATCCCAAAATTGATGATCAGACGATAACTCTAGAATAGTTAGATTTGTATCATGATCAGGTGCAAGATATTACTACATAATTAAGTAAAAATCAGGAAAACGCCGTTCTTGAGAGCGATACAACAGAAACGGAAGCTGTAATTGAGGAATACAATGAACTTGCCCTTAAATTGGATACGTTAACTATCGCAATAAATACATAACGTAATAAATTAACTAAGAATTTAAGCAATAACGAGGGTGGTTCAGAGAATAACAATAAAAATACTAGTAATGTTTTTGAAAAAACAGTCAATCTTCCCAAATTTGAATTAAAACCCTTTTACGGAGAAGCTGGTTAGTGGCTTACTTTTAAGGAGATTTTTACCACAACTATAGATCGAAATCCAGATTTGGGAGCGTTTCTAAATTGCAATATCTCTTAGCTAGTGTAAAGGGTCCTGCTCATAAATTGATTTCCGGATTTCCTCTTTTGGAGGTAAATTATAAAAATGCATGGGACACCCTTTGCGCTCGCTACGATAAGATTGGGGATTTGGCCATAGCACAAATAGGCAAGTTATACAATTTAAAAAATATGAAAAATTGTTTCACTTCCTCTAAAGCTATTTTAGATATAATAGATACCTGCAATGAATCACTTCGAATTCTAGATTCTTTAAAACTAACTCAAAATTCTTATTGGATAACATGATAATTTATATCATAGTTCAAAAATTAAGCAATAATCTCAAAGAGCGATGGGAACTATCCCTTACCCATAATAATATGCCAAATCTCATGGAATTTCTAAAATTTTCAGAGATTCAAGCTAAAAACTTGTTAACTTTAGAGAACCCAACTAAAACAGATGTAAGAAATATAACTTATGTCAGAGATTTTTCTGATAGATTTTTCTGATAGAAGGCCACAAAAATTTAGAAAATAGTAAATGCGTTCTTTGCTTTGATTCGCATGCCACCCACACTTGCAGAAAATTAATAACTATGCCTGTAGATAGCAGATGGAGAACCATCCAACTGAATAAGTTGTAATGTGTAATGTGTGTAAATATTTTGCGTAGTGACCATTTTGCAAGTAAACGTGCATCCAAGATGAGTTGTAAAAATTGCCACCGAAGGCATCATACTTTACTACATAAATATGATGTTTAGGGAAATGCAGGAACAACAATTTCATCCAACTTAGCAAACCACAGCAATGAGACCCAACCCCAAAACGCCCATGGGTATTCCCCTGATCAAGGAATACACATGAATTCTTTATGACGGTTTATTGTGCACGGGTACCTCAAATGTAAAAATTACGAAAACCTTAGAAACCCAAAAACTTGTCATAATGAGGTTCAAATACCCTTTTTATTGGATAGCAGAAGTACTCTGTCCCTCATTCCAGAAAATCTAGCTTCAGCTTTGGATATGACGTGTATTCAAAGTTGCCATCCTCTTAATGTTAACCAAACTTAGGGACAGGTCCAGATTTCCGAAAAAGTTCAAGTAACCCTCCAAATAGGGAATATCAGGCAAAATAGCACCTTATATCTACTAAGGTCATACTTGCCATATGCGATACTGGGAACCCCAGAATTACAAAAATTCCATATCTCGATGGATTTTTGCTCAAATACTCTGACTCAAGATGGAGTCATCATTATGAATGACCAAAACGTTTCCGGTCAACTGTCTCATAAAAGTTTAATCAATCACACCTTAACTTTAACGGGTGATAGGAATTGCCAGAAGCCGCTTCGTTCTCCTTCCAAATCAAATCAAGCAAGTTTGTCTCAAGAGGGACATTGTTGCCTTGATACTCAAACTCTCTCGGATTATGATGATATAACTTTTAATCATTATACTACTGAAGAGAACCTACAATTGGAAGGGCTTCTGAGCGACTTGAAAGATATTTTTGCACGCAATCGGTACGACGTAGGTAGAGTCAGATGGGAACCCCAGCGAGTAACTCTCACCTCGGAACTTACTATCTCGCTTAGGCCTTACCGTACATCGCCTAAAGATAATGCAGAAATTCAAAAACAAGTACAGGAGTTGCTGGATGCTAAACTCATTAAGGAATCCTGTAGTCCCTATTTCTCTCCCGTAACAATGGCACATAAAAAAGGAGAAGGTAAAACGCGTCTCTGTATTGATTAGAGAAAAATTAATGTCATTACGAAGACAGATTCAGAGCCTTTGCCGCGAATAGACTGGCTTTTAGACAGACTTGTCAATGCCAAATATTTTTCCACGCTAGATTTAACCTCTGGCTACTGGCACGTCCCTCTCCACCCTTCAGAAACAGAAAAACTTGCCTTTGTAACCAATCAGGGACTTTACGAGTGGTTGGTCCTCCCATTCGGATGCAAAAATGCTCCGGCTCAATTCGAAAGAGCTCGCAGAAGGATCCTAAATAAACATAAGGTCAACTTCAATACCAATTATTTCGATGACTTTATAGTTTATTCGGACTCCTAAACCGAGCATGTGGTTCACCTTAAAACTATATTCAATATTTGCCGTCAAGAAAGTATAAAACTAAAACTTTCCAAATGTAATTTTGCCATATCTCAAATTGACTTCCTTGGCTATGAAATTAGTAATGGCCAAATAAAATCAGATAATGCTAATACCGAAACCATTAAAAATTTAATTCCTCCAAAAAATGTTAAAGAATTACAAAGATTCCTTGTATCCATAAACGTATACCATAAATTCATTGACAAGTATGCTAAAATTAGGGCCCCTCTAAATAAATTATTAAAGAAAGACACTCCGTGGGAATGGTCAGAAATCTGTCAGCAATCATTTGAACTACTTAAAAATGCATTAATTTCTAGGCCTATTTTGAGATTATTTAATCCTAATCTCCCATGCCATGTTTTTACTGATGCCTCGAAGGAAGCTTTAGGTGCTGTGTTGAAACAAATGGATGAAAATGGAGATTTACATCCCATTTCATTCCACTCAAGGCAACTAAGGCCCTACGAGCGAAATTACGCTATCACAGAATTGGAGTGCCTAGCCATAATAGATGCTCTTGACAAATTCCATTGTTATCTTCATGGAAAACCTTTCACAATACATACCGATCATGCTGCTTTAGTATGGCTTAAAAAGATAAAACATTTAACCGGTAGATTATTCAGATGGTCACTAAAATTAAGCATGTACGATTATTCCGTAAAATACAATAAAGGGTCCACAAATTTTGAAGCCGACATACTCTCAAGAAATCCCATTTTATCAAACGTAAATCCCCACATTCATTTATTAACCTTAGATGAAATTAAAGAGCACCAAGAGTTAGCTAATGTAACAGGACCAAAATTTCAAAAAATTAAAGACATTTTGGTAATTCACAAAAATGGCTTTCAAAAAATTGTCGTACCTTTCTCCTTAAGAGAAAAATTATTAATAACAACCCATAATCAATTTGGCCACCAAGGAATTCAAAAAATGCTAAATTTAATTTCACCACAGTACTACTGGAGCAGCATGACACAATATATTACGCAATTTGTCAAGCATTGTGAAGTCTACCAACTAAACAAGAAATCCCACCAACCTAAATTTGGGCTTCTTGAAGCCTTACCTCCTGCAGAACAACCCTTTGATATAATATCATTAGACACAGTAGGGGGCTTCAATTATTATATTTCAACAAAAAAATACATGCACTTAGCTATTGATCACGCTACTCGTTATGTTTGGGGTTTTGCCTCTAAAAATGTTACAACAGAAGTTTATATTAATATTCTAAAACAGATTTTTAACATTCAACTTCCCAAGAAAATTTTAACGGACAGAAACCCTGCTTTTACAGCGTCTAAACTGCGTAAATGGGTACATAAACATAATGTAAAAAAATTACTTACTTCATCTCACAGGCCCCAGTGTAATGGGAAAAATGAACGCGTAAATCAGTCCATTTGCACTCGACTAAGACTTAAAATCAATGCTACACCTTCAAACATTCCATGGCCCAAAGTTCTGGAGGAGGTGATTAACGAGTACAATAATACACCGCATTCAGTAACCAAATACCCCCCTGCATACATAATGTTTGGCCAATTTCCTTATCCATCAGTATTAGGCAATGAAAACTATTACCCTACGGTTGAGGAAGCCAGGAAAGAGGCTTTCCAAAGAACTGGTGAACACCATTTAAAAAACAAAGTCAGATATGACCTAAAATTTGTGGAAGCACCTTTCAAACCTGGTGATCTCGTAATTACGGAAGAATTTCATTATCCGAACACCAGGAAGTTAAGCTCGCCTTTTTCTGGTCCATATCAAATTATTGAAAAGTTGTCTAATGTAAGTTTTAAAATAAATAAACCTAACTGGTTGACAAAGAAGAACTATGAAGTGATACATGCCTCCAATCTAAGATACTTTTTGCCCAACGATCAATTTAAGTTAACACCATCTATGTAAAGTATCAGATATCATATGGACTGTTATTGGATGATATTTGATAGTTGAATTTTACATCTTTATGAGTATAGTATAATTGTATTTTGAGAGTCTACACTCTACTGAATGAAGTCAAGACATTTTCATTCAAGTTTGTATTTTATATATAATGTTGGACTTAGCAATTCTAGAATATATTTCCTATTTTGATTATTTTATTTTGCATATAATATTACCAGTGTCTTGCATTCATTAATATAACTGTTTTTATCATGTTCAATTTGTATGGTATTGGAAATTTTAGTGGTTGAAGAATAATCTTCATATATTCCACGAAATTTCACGTTATCGCAATTCAAATCCAAGTTTGGGAGAGCTTAATTATAGACTTCACGACTCGTTTTAAATCATATTTGGGAGAGCTTATTAGATTAAAATAATAAAACATATTTCACAACTGAAAATGGCGCTGGTGTTTTTCAGTATAAATCCAAGTCAAGCACAGGATAATTAAAAACTTTGTATATTTGCACTTTTAATTCTATATTTACACTTTTAATATGTACAATATTTACAACGAAAACATTTGAATAATATTTGTTAAATGCATTATTCCTCACTGGGAATCAAAGATTTCTTTTATATATTCAAGAATATTCATTTCTCCCTTTTCGGAAGATCAAGAAATACACAGCCAGCATGCTGCTTTCGAGATTCACATTCAAACTGAACTATAAACAAGAGAAATGCTTTTAAAACAATTAATACTTCAGCAACTATTTCTTCAAACAAGAAGTCAAGCATGATTTCATATTCGGAAATAAATTTCTCCTTTTTTTAAATTAAACATCATTTCTTCTAATAGAAGACCACGATAAAAAACCTATACGCAGCTTATTACCTGCTGCGTTCAAGATTCACTTTCACAAAACCAACTAAAAAAAAGAACAAGAAGGAAAAAAATGTTTTTTAATATTCTCTAGTCAGACCACGTGACTTGGGATCACTGGCGCCTAATCAGTCTGGCTGAGAAAAGAAGGGGTTTGCGAAATTTCACAAACTCCCCCCCCCCCCCCGATGAACAAGGGTTCATCAAAATGGGGATTCAAAATAATTAAAGTAGAAATAAAATTATTCTAAAAAATTTACACTATACATAAATACAATACAAATCAAAATATATACTTACATACTCGACTTCAATAAAATAATAAACAATTTAAAAACTTTGCCAAGATGTTTCTGCTACTAAAAATAGAAAGAACAATTTAAATCTATACAACTTTTTCTAGAATATTCAACACACACACACACAAAAAAAAAATTAAACTAAAAATTAGAAATATTATCAAACAAGAAACATTTTTTTTTTTTTTTAAGTGAAAAAAAAATAAAAAGTTTTTTTTTTTTAAAGTCAATAAACAAAAGAGTTCAAGATTTTTTTTGAAAGTCAAATGTCAATGAGAGTATTTGAGTCTCTAATAATATCAAAGTTTTTTTTTTTTCAGTTATATTAATAAAAAAGTTCAGAGTTTTTTCACTTCTAAATTATACACAAGAATTAATAGGTCTTTTAATATAATGTTCATATGCATAAAAATCGCATCATATATTTCAAAGTCAGAAGTATTATTCTGGTCCGTGTAGTGAGCAGATTGTAAGTTGAGAAGTACTCATTTTTCAAGCGCTTCCAGAAATGATTCAGAAGAGTCTCAAGGAAACGGAAGCATTTCACTAAAGATTCTTTGGTTGCTAGTAAAATCAAATCGTTCACTTTTATGGTAGGTAAACACAAGATATGTTTTAGAGGTGCTCTAACTTGTTCACCAGGGCGTGCGTTAGATTTCTTCCAGATTGCACGTTTGTTTAGGACTGATTTTATGCGCTGTCTAGATTTTGAAATCCAAAACTTTTCACAAGTTTGCACTAATGTACTGGACACTCTGGAATGAAAAACTTTTTCATGTGCATCTTTCACGATTAGTTCAGTCAAATTATGTTTTGCAGGAATCACAAAGGGGTGTTTTTCATAAAATGAGGAATCAGACTTTTGTAACAGTCCTCGTACGAATAGCAAACCTTCATCTGACAACATAGGAATTAACCGTAGAAGATTCAATTCTTTAGGGATACACTTGCTACATTTCATGGATTTTACAACTTCAGGGAAACTTTCTTCCTGCATTAGCTTAAACCAAAAAATTTCAACATGTAAAATTTTCTCAGCTGATAATTCTGAAAAATCTCTTTTCTCTATCTTTAATTTTATATTAGAAATAAATCTAAATAGCCAAGCAGTTACTCGATACAATTTCTTTAGGGAGCTATACTTTTCAAGAATAAAAATGGGAATTTCATCAGATTTATTTGTTTGAACAACACAAGAGATGGCGGCTGCTTTTTTATACTTCTCTTCAAAAACATCAGGTAATCGAGATGCAGAAATTTTAACACTAGGCCACTGATTTTCAGGCAAGGAAAGAAATTCAGGAACATACACATTAGGGTTAGCATAAGGAAAAACATGCAATTGGAGATGCTCCTTTTCCATGATCAGGTTGCTAAAATACTGCCAGGGAATTTTCAAGTGAGCGAGATCAGGGATTTCTGAAAGCCAATTTTGCCAATCATTTTCTAGTTCACCAGAAACAAAAGGGGCAATAAATCCGGATTAATCAAGGAACATAGTTGCAATTTTCAAAACATTGTGTTTAGTAGAAGAATCATTATTTAATTTTTCTAACAAGGGTCGTAATTCTAGTCCTAATTTATCTTCTG
Source organism: Maratus speciosus (assembly GCA_963932465.1). Taxonomy (NCBI): domain Eukaryota; kingdom Metazoa; phylum Arthropoda; class Arachnida; order Araneae; family Salticidae; genus Maratus; species Maratus speciosus. Next base: position 286,473,168 of record OZ010799.1, read on the forward strand.
TATTGTTCCAGACCAATCCTAAAATTTTCAAGGAAGTATTTGGGGGTTCGAAACTCGAAACATGAATGTTTTCATCATCTAAAACATTAGAATTCAAGTTAGGGACATGATACAAACATTCGTTTAATGATAGAGAATCACCATATTTGGAAGAAGCATCATAGACTATGCGCATTTTTGTTGTAGTTTTGTCGTCACGGATAATAGGTCTGTGTGGCATGTAATAGGAATTATTAGAATGTTTCTCGGTGCACAATTCTATTACACCCTCATTAAACTGCTCTAGCAAAATGGAGTTATATTCTTTAAATAAAGAATCGTTTTTCAAGAATTTATTTTCTAAACTAGAAAACCGCTTCTTTGCTACTTCAAGATTATTTCTAAGTAATTTGCGAGAATCTTTCCACAATAATTTTGCTTCATAATGCCCATTTACGAATTTTAGATTTTCTTTAAATTCTTTTATTACCTTATGATCGGTAATGTTCTTTTCATTGCTTTCAGCATTGCCAATTGATTCAAGATCCCAAAATGCTTTCAGTTGGGTATTTATATTTTCAACTGAAACACGCAAACAAGCTACTTCTTTTTTATTAGACTGTATTTGCCCTTGCACCGTATGACCGAAAATAGTTTCTGCAACGTATAATTCTTTTATCAATTTTCCCTCGATTCCCTTTAATATTTTCCACAAAAAGTCAGACCCTAGCAAAATATTTATTTCCTGTTCAAGACCTGTATCAGCAGGCTTAAAGCCTCTTGTTCTCATTATCTCTAGAAGTTCTGGTTCTAGAGTTTTCACAGAAGCTCCAGTTATATTATCAACCACAAGAGCTTCGATATTTATCGAGTTAATAGGTTGCACAACACTGGATAATTCTAGAGCAACTACTTCATAACAAGATTCATAAGGGCGTCTCCGCCCAAAAGGATAAACTAATAAATTTTCTCTTCGCAATGGCTTCAATTTTAATTTTTGTACTAGCGATCTCTTCACGAAGCATTTTTCTGAACCACTATCACATAAAACGCGAGCCAACAAGCATTCCTTACCAGCAGACACAGAAACTGTACAAATCTGCAATAATGTAGATTTATTTTGTTTATATTTTTGTTCCGACATCATAGATACAATTGCACCTATCATTTCCTTTTCAGGATTTTCTTTTGCTGTTTCTTTAAAACAAAACAAAGGACTATGGGTAGTGTTAACACATTTGGAACAAGGGTTAATTTTTGTTCTACAGTTAATTGATAAATGCGACTTAAAAAAAACATTTGTAACAGCGACCTTCTTTCTTTAATTTATATCGTTTCTGTTCATCAGTGAATTTCTAACAATTTAGTCCTACATGATCAGAAGACTTGCAAAATATGCAAAACTGTTTTGTAGATGTATTTAAAGCAGCAGCTGAAGGTATATTTTTCTTTTGCGGAAAATTTTGATATTTACTTGAAGAATTTTCATATTTGGTTTTAGGATTTTCATAAGCCTTGGTTTGGGAATTATTTACTAAATTAGTAGCTTCACGACATCTTAATTCCGTTTTAATAAAATTTATTAAATCGGTGACTTCACAGTCCTTATCGGGGTCACATTTTCGATGGAAATCTAGTATCAAATTTTCGGGTAATAATCGTAATAATAAGGGTAGTAATAAATGGCCATAGGAGCCTGATGCTACTCCTAACGCATCAAGATTTCTCATAGAAGTTTCAATATTATCGTACAACCTCCTTAAAGATGTAACATTGTTAGAGGTTTTTACTGGCTCAAGATTCAGGATTTTGTTCATATAACAGTTTATGATATTTTCCCGCTTACCATACCTCTCTTCTAACAACTTCAAACAAGTTGAATAATTTTGATCTGTCAGTTCAAAACCAGCTACAATATTATATGCAGGTCCAGACAACAAGGATTTGAGATATTGGAATTTTTCAATTTTTGATAACGATTCGTTTGAATCTATCGCACTAGTAAATAAATTAAAAAATTCTAAGAACTGGCTTGCATCACCAGAAAGTTTTTCTATGTTAAGTTTAGGAAGCTTCACTGCCGAAACTGGTTTACTTCCGATTTTTGATCCGTTACTTGATTCTAGTACAACTTTTGGTTCAGTTTCGATTTTACATTTTTTAAGCCTCATCTTAATTTTAAATTTCAAACTGGATATTTTTTCAGAATATTCTTCTACCGATTTTAGTTCTTTTTCATATTCAGTTTTTTCCTGAATTCGCTCATCTATTTCGGAATCTAATTCCTTTAGTAGAGCTTCCTTTTCATTTACGAGCTCTAACGATTCCATTAAAGAATCGCAATCAGTTTTATCAATATCAACAGATAATAATGCATCACATTTTGTGATTAATTTCGTAATGGCTGCACGAACAGTAGCTCTTTTACTTTTAAGTTTATCTGTCTTATCCATGTTTAAAATTAAATTAAATTTTCAAAATAAATGATCATGAAAAATGTATATTTTCAAGAAATCAACAGTCATGCAGAATAATAAAGGTATTTCTTACCTTTTTTCCGGGTCTTGAGGCACCAAAACATGAAGAATAATCTTCACATATTCCACGAAATTTCACGTTATCACAATTCAAATCCAAGGTTGGGAGAGCTTAATTATAGACTTCATGACTCGTTTTAAATCATATTTGGGAGAGCTTATTAGATTAAAATAATAAAACATATTTCACAACTGAAAATGGCGCTGGTGTTTTTCAGTATAAATCCAAGTCAAGCACAGGATAATTAAAAACTTTGTATATTTACACTTTTAATTCTATATTTACACTTTTAATATGTACAATATTTACAATGAAAACATTTGAATAATATTTGTTAAAGGCATTATTCCTCACTGGGAATCAAAGATTTCTTTTATATATTCAAGAATATTCATTTCTCCCTTTTCGGAAGATCAAGAAATACACAGCCAGCATGCTGCTTTCGAGATTCACATTCAAACTGAACTATAAACAAGAGAAATGCTTTTAAAACAATTAATACTTCAGCAACTATTTCTTCTAACAAGAAGTCAAGCATGATTTCATATTCGGAAATAAATTTCCCCTTTTTTTAAATTAAACATCATTTCTTCTAATAGAAGACCACGATAAAAAACCTATACGCAGCTTATTACCTGCTGCGTTCAAGATTCACTTTCACAAAACCAACTAAAAAAAAGAACAAGAAGGAAAAAATGTTTTTTAATATTCTCTAGTCAGACCACGTGACCTGGGATCACTGGCGCCTAATCAGTCTGGCTGAGAAAAGAAGGGGTTTGCGAAATTTCACAGTGGTATTATTCTTATTATTTGTATTATTTTTACTATTTTTATTATTGTTGTGATATCACATGTCAACTACACGAAATAAATAACTCATCTCCAGGGCGCTCGATTAAAAGTAATTCACTTCCAAAATTTTAACATCCCTTAATAAAGAATGCTTTATACTTTCCAGGCGACCCTCGTGTATGGAAGCCGGCCCATCCCTGGGGACTTGTCTGGAAAGGGGGGAAATTGTAAGAAAATTATAAAGATTAGACCTATTAATTAGTTTTTGTAATGAATCGCCCCTCAATTTGGATACGGGGCCAATTACTAATAATCACGAGTTTGGCAGGGTAGCCAATTAATCCATTTTATCGTTAAATTAATAGAAACACATGGCCCTTATTTACTGGTAACCCTAGGAGATGAGCAATTTCAGAGAGATACCTCTAAACCACTTGCTATCTGAAGTCTAATCCTGTAAGCAGCTATGGAAATTGATCGCCACCTTTTTGATTATTTAAATAAAACTTAATAAAGTTAATTTTAGTGAATACTGTGATTTCGTTAAAATGTGACATAAATATATGTATATGCAGCAACCATATTATTTTTCTTTTGTTTTAATAAATTATGATTTTGAATTTTTTTAGCTTGAGGTAACTTTTTAAAATAAAAGCAATTGTTAGCTCACAGTAGAAAAATGATAGTTATGTTTTTGTAAAATTTCATAACTTGATAGAGGTAGTATCTTCTTAAAAATTGAATCGAGGACAAAGAATAAAAGGTGATCTTAGGAAAACAATAGCTAGAAATAAGTACATAAGGGGAAGATTAATGAAAGTCCTTCATCAATACAAATTAGAGATTGGTGTAAAGGGAACTGAAAAATTAAAGTCGACGCTCTCAAAGTAAAGAGAATTAAATATCTATAATTCAACGATATGTCACTGCTATCGTATTTCTTCCTGACCACGAGATTAAATTTGGGCACAACAGTGAAACACTGTTACTTCGACTTGCCAGCTATGTATTTAAAATGAAAAATGACGTAGCTATGTATTTAAAATGAAAAATGACGTAGGAGAACAGAGTGATGTAATAAAATAAATAGAACTGCAGTTAATAATAATCTATATTTTCTCTAATTAAGTTTAACCCTTTATGTAATGAATTATGAATTCATGAAAATTTTATCTTCTAAAGCATTTTTCGTGAAGTGTTTAAAATACATTAGAAGATTTACATAATAATTTAATAGATTTTAGAAGGATTTTAGAAGGATTGAAGTATTTAGATGAATTCATTAAAATTGAATTTATAGGGATTTTGTGAAATATTTATAACCCAACTGAAATCTTTTATTTTAAATAATTTTCTTAGTATTTTGTAGAATTAGGAAATGTACAAATATAATATTCTTACAACAGAAATATAGAAATATTTCCGAATTGAAAAATCCTCCCTCTCCCAACGCCAAGAAAACTGATAAGATGCAAAGGCAAAAGAAATCATCCTTTTAAAAATACGAGGGGGAGTCGGAAAATAAGTTTCCCCTGCTGACTGTGGACAGAGGTGTTTATGAAAGACAAAAAATGCAATGAGACATTAAAGATAAAATATAACTGTATTTTTCCTCATAAGTGCCAAGTACATTGAGGCATTTGTCATACCGTTTTATAAGCTTCAAATAGCCCACCAGGAAAAAATCAGGGCTTCGCATACGGACGAAGCGTTGAACGGCTATGCGCGAAAGACTACACAGTAGGTGAACTGGAACGTGCAAGACCCCGATACACCATTGGGTAGAGGTCGACCGCGAACAAGCAGATGGTGTACCTAGTGGTGTATCGGTGTCATGCACGTTCGAGTTCGCCTGCTGCGTCGTCTGTCGCCCACAGCAGTGAACTCGAATGTGCAAGGCACCGATACACCATTGGGTAGAAGTCGACCGGGATCAAGCAGATGGTGTACCCAATGGTGTATCGGTGCCTTGCACGTACGAGTTTACCTGCTGTGTTGTCTTTCGCGCATAGCCGTTCAACGCTTCGTCCATATGCAAAGCCCTGATTTTTTTCCTGGGGGACCTTTTGAAGCTTATAAAGCGATATGGCAAATGTTTCAGTGTACTTGGTACTTATGTGGAAAAATAAAGTTATGTTTTATCTTTAATGTCTCATAACATTTCTTGTCTTTCATACACACCTCTGTCCGCAGTCGCCAGGGAAAACTTATTTTCCGACTCCCCTTCGTATTTTTGTTTTGTGTAACTCATAATGATTTTGGAACAAGATAATGTAATGTATCTCTAACTCATTCTAAACTGTATTACAACTAATCGATATATTAAATTAATTTTATAGCAAGTTATTGTAATGGTACTTATAAGTACCGTCAGCAGATAAAGGGTTAATGAAAGTCCTTCATTAATACAAATTAGAGATTAGTGTAAAGGGAACTGAAAAATTAAAGTCGACACTCTCAAAGTAAAGACAATCAAATATCTATAATTTAACGATATGTCACTGCTATCCTATCTCTTCCTGACCACGATATTGAATTTAGGTAGAACACTGAAACACTGTTACTTCGACTTTCCAGCTACGTATTTAAAATAAAAAGTGACGTAGGAGAAGAAAGTGATGTAATAAATGAAATAGAACTGCAATTAATAATAATATATATTTTCTCTAGTTAAGTTTAATCCAAGAAACTACTACATCTACTTTCAACTATAATAATTATTGGCGCTCTCGTTTTCAAAACGAAGTGACGTATTTGTATGAATAAACAACAATTAGTTATTAAAATATTCTCTGATGAAGAGCTTGGAAATGCATGAAAGTACTAAGAAGTCTTAAATAAAATGTATATTTTAAACTTGTAACATATCTTCTATTATTATATTACCAAATGGAAATGGTTGTTGTTTTCGGTCGAGGATGGGGTCAAATGATTCCCGCATTTTATTATTTCTTTTTTGTTTAACGAAATTCAACGATGTTCTTTACTTTTTGAAGAATTTATATTTGAATAGGTAATAGAAAGGCATAAAATCGTTAAAAATTGTTTGAATAGGTAATGAAAAGGCATAAAATCGTTAAAAATTGAAAAAGTAAAAAAAAATATTGGCGCAAATTAACAGAGATGGAAAAATCCAAAGCCAACGAGCGACGCCAAAATAAAAATCGTCTTGCAAAGCAAATATCGAGGTCTTCAACTCATTATGTAGGTCATGAAAATCGAGGTCTTCAACTGATTATGTAGCCCATGAAAATCGAGGTCTTCAACTGATTATGTAGCCCATGAAAATTGAGGTCTTCAACTGATTATGTAGCCCATGAAAATCGATTACAGAATGAAAGACGAACGTGAAAAAGGAAACAATCTAAGGTTTAATAGATTGATAGTAAAAGGCCATGTCCCGAGGGGCTCCAATCCACAAGCCACGGCATTTTACAATCGGTCGATTCTAACCGGGAAAAATTGAGCTCAACGTAGGTAATTTGTCGCAATCTGTGGATGATTCGGTGGAACTGCTTTCGATTTGTAAACTGTTTTTCTTCTCGAAACGGGACTTGGAGAGTTTATCGATGAAAGTTTTGGTCGTCTGAAGTTTAATCTTTGCGATCTGTTGTTGAAGAGGATGCGACTGAATTTGGTGGACGAAATTTAGATTTTTCGGTTAAATTTTGTTACGAAGGTGATTTGTCCCGATCTGTGGATGATTCAGTGGAACTGCTTTCGATTTTTAACTTCTTATCTTTCTCGGCTTCCCTTGTCGAAATGCCCCAAAATTAAAACTAAGTAAATATTTAGTAAAAAAAAAAAAAAAAAAAAAAAAAAAAAAATCCAAATGGTCGTTGTAATCTATTAAATTACATTTTTTTTTTAAACTTGTAACATCTCTTCTATTATTTTAATCGCATTTTAAGTAAAACAGTGAACTTTTTTAAGTCCACTGTTTTCATTTGCCCCGTAATTAATTATAATTAATTACGGGGCATAATTACATTAATAATTTCATTTGCCCCGTAATTAATATTTATCAGAAACAAGATCCTTATATATAGCAAGAAATTAATTATATAGGTACGGGTATAATTATTAAATTGATGATTGCTTCTATGATTACAAAGCACTTGAAGAGAAAAAAAAATATATCTTAGCTTAAAGAAATAATACAAATTACATCCAAGGTTAATAACAAGATTGTAATAGCTTACTCTAATTGCTCAAGTATAAAAGAAGATTTAGCGCTGATATATATCTCTCCGAAGGATTCACGATAGAAGGTTTACGAATCCAATTGGGCAGAAACATATTTTCTCTATATTAATAAAATGTAGATTGTTTTTTGTTAACGTTAAGAGGAAGATATATATTTCTAAATAATACGAGTAAATAACTTCGTTTTTTGAATTCAGTGTGCTTTTTACAATTTTTGTGCACAATAAGTCTTCTTTAAAATCTTATTTTAGAAAAAATGTTTTTTGTTCAAACTCATAGCGCAATTCATTTGATATTTTGTAGAGTTCTCTCAAGCAATTAACTGATTAGGGTTCTATGTCATTTATTTAGATTATAAATTTGTAAGCATTTTTCTTTTTAAATGGCAGAATTGAATGTTGGTTTCAATGTACTCGTAAATTTGAATAATTCAAAGTACCAATGTGGCATTCATTATTTGCCAGAGAACCTAACAACTATAATCAAAGAATAATTTATGCTTTACTTCATTAGTTAAATAATTTGTTGTAATGTTATTTATGAAATACAATATTAATTAATGTGTAAAAGAAAAAAAAGTATTTTTGTACAAAATGTTCTTATTTGACTGTTAAAATATTAACCAAATTTGGTAAAGTCGCTAAAAAGCAGGCAACTTGCTCTGGAAGCTATTAAAGAAAAAGCTTTCGCACATAATTATCTTTCTATCGAGTTTTAGATATTTTTAGAAATAAGTGTTGGTTATGTATGAATTCTTTTTGTTATTTACGTTCAACTTCATGCATATATTTAGTGTTATCTGTCTTAAATATTAAAATGAAAGAAAATTATTTTAAATTTGACATTTTAAATAAAATGTTTTAAATGAAAGATAAATTTCTCGATTTAATGTTTCTCGAACGCTATAATTTAATCATTTTACAGTTGTATTTAATTTTTAATAATCACTAGTAAAGTGTTTGAATATATTAATTTTTCAGCTTATATATGTATGACTGAAATTTCATCATTTGTCAAGCTTTCGAGAGTAATAATTGATTTTTTTTTTATGTTTATATTCACGCACAAATACTATATATTTTTATTGTAAAATGTTTAGAAATATTAATAATTGCATTTTTAAAAATTTGGCAACAAAATATAAAAAATAAAATTTTCAGAATTTGAAATGAATCGCTGTTCAGATATTGAAATTTTAATCAAAAAAATTATAAAAAACCTCTGCACTCCACATAATAATCATGCAGGTACCTGTAAAATGCTATGCATAGTTTTTTATTCTATAAAACATTTTTCACTGAAATATTGTGTGTATGTTTTACATTAAATAATTTTAAAAGAACATGTTTTCAAAAAATGTCTGTTTCAGTGCGTTTACCATATTTTTCTGTATAAAACTAACAATCTGTATGCTGTATATGCAATATTTCTTTTATTATGAGCCTAGAAAGTCAAAAGGGCACAATAAAGTCAATTACGACGGCAACAGAAGCAGTAGTTACTTTATTTTAGAATAAATGATAGGCTGAGCATCCTATAAAACTTACGTAAGTTTAAAGTTTATGCCAATCATTATTTTTCAAGATGTAGCGAAATTTTATTTTTCGAAAGTTTAAACCGTCTACTACATTCTACTACTTTTCAAAACCGATAATTTCAATCAGATAATTTATTTCTCAGAAACTAATAAATAATAATTTTGGAAATGATATTAAATTGTATTATTTTGTATTATATATAAATTATTTACATAATTTTATTGCTGTAAAGTTGAAAATTTTCAGTCAGATCATAAATCCTCTTTTCTCAATTTGTTTATAATCACTAATACATATTCCTTGGTAGCTCTTTGAATAAATAATAAAAAATATATAAACCATGCATTTTACCGGACTGTCTCGACCAAACACACTCAAATATCATTATATAAAAAGTGGGTATTACCGTTTAAAAATGGGTGCACTTTTTATTATTCAGACGTCTTTAATAAAAAAATATATTATTCATATATTATTCATATTTTGAAATATAAATATTATTCATATATTGAAAAAAAAATATATTATATGGTGTCCAATAACCGCAATGTGATATTATCGTAAACAAGCTGTGAATAAACGCAGGTGAATCTTTTTTTTTGGCATTGAATGAACATTTTAACTTTATTTCACAGTGTTATAATTTAATTTCTCTGAAATTCAGCCACTGACTGTCTTTAAAACTAATAATAAATAAATAAAATTTTTTGCTTTTCCTAAATATATGCTCACTGACTTTCTGTTAACTAAATAATGTATAAATAATAATATTCAAAGATGTAAATCTTGCTCTTGAACACTTCATACGATGATTAAGGCAAAAAAATTCTCTAGTTAAAAGAAAAAAACAGAAGAAATGACGTAAATTGTGGTTTATTTTATTAACAGGTTTATGGGGGTAAATTTATTAACAGGCTAAAATTCTAATTTCCTTCAAGGAAGGCAGATTAATGATATAATTTTTCTCTATGAAAATGCCTTTATTCATATTTAAAAGTTTTTTTTTTTTTTTTTTTTTTTATCGAAGCAGATTTGAAACTTTATTTTAATGTTAACAGACGAAAAGAAATTATTTTTTTAGTTCAACACTGCATTTTTTTATACTACAGATATTTAGATTTAAAAATATGCCGTATTCTGTTATTAATGATACATAGTGAATGAAAGTAAAAACATTAGTAGACATTTAAAAAGCCGGATGCTAGTAAGTCAAATGCAAGTTACTTTTTACCGTATTCCAGTCATCAAGATCACCAACTGTTTCTCTTAAATACAGGATTCCATTACAAACAAGATTCGTTTTATTGTAGGAATTTTTCCAGATGTGAAAATGTATTTTTGAAACCAAAATAAAATGTTAGGTAAAAACACAAGAGTTTATTCCGTGAACTCCACATTAATGCGAATTCGCACTTATCAAAACTTCAAATGTCGGCGTATAACAGTTCGATTCCACACTCCAATCCGTATAGAAAAAATGTATTATATTTAATTATCACTATACTGCAGACAAAACTGTATACAGTTTAAATTACGGAATCCCAATTAGCACCCGTTTCTTAAACATTTTTAATATAAGTTACTGAAAAGCCTTAATTTTATAAATATTTCCTTTTTAATCTTTCATTATTCATCTCATTAAAAGCGGGGATCGTTTGTTTAGAACAAAAAAAAAAACATATATATACACTGGTTTCCAAAAATTAAGGAAAAATCACAAAAAAAGCGATAACTCGTTCAAAAATTAACCTATCCATATGAAATTTGGATATGTTGTTAACTAAAAGATGCTGATTAAAATTACAAAATGCAAATTAGTGGCGCTGCATTCGGATTGCGTCATCTGTGCGGAGCATAAAAATGCATGTTAGAGAGCACGGATGCTGGTGTCGCTGTGATTATGAGATAAGAAAACTGAGATAGCCAATTCATTAGTATGACCTCGAAGTATCATTTGTCCGCCTAACTGCGATATAGAGCTATTGGAAGATTGGATGTAGACCAAAGTCAGACAGAGGTGGTGGCCAGATGGCTAAATGTGAGTCCTTCTGTTTCTCATAGGCTTTGGCAACATTTTCAATCCACTGATTCGGCCTCCAGAAGATTCAGCGAAGGACGAGCAACAGCTACGACAAGCACCGATGACCGATATTTGCGATTCTATGTACGAAGAAATAGAACAGCAACACCCTCGCATCTTAAATCCGTCCTTGCTACAGTCCCTGGAAGGTTGGTATCAACATCTACTGTGCGAGAAAGCTTCATGAAGGTGGTCTGTACGCGATGCGGCCGGATATTTGTGTGCCGCTCACGTCGTGTTTCAAGAGGGAATGTTTAAATTGGGCACGTCAACATGTCCACTGGACGGCTGATCAATGGAGGCGTGTACTCGACACAAATTAGTTCCAGTTTAGCATCCAAAGCGATAGTAAGCACTGTTTGATTTGGAGAGCACAGGGAACACGCTATCATCCATCAAACATTCGTAAACGATATTCGTATGAAGGAGGCAGTGTCTGTGTTTGGGATGGTATCTCTTTCGGCGGACGTACAGACCCCCATGTCTTTTCACTTGGAACTGTGAATGTTCACGTCTATAGAGATGACATTCTTGATGCTTATGGGCACCCTTATGCCGGTGCAATAGATAAAGATTTCCTGTTACAGGACGATAACACTAGACCGCACAGTGTTCACATCGTAGCAGATTATCTTCAGCACCAAACAATTCAGCGCATGAAATGGCCAGCGCCTGTAACTGAACTTCAATTTCATTGAGCATCTTTGGCCTGCTTTAGGAAGATGTGTCTCTGCTCTCAATCACCCTCCTCAGACCCTTGCTACGCATACAGTTGCTTTACAAGAGAAATGGCTTGCACATCCCAGCAAACTTATCGATCGCATAATTGACGGTATAACACTTCACTGTATGTTCTATATTGCTTATAGGGTTGATCATACTCCATATTAAAGGTACTTTTCCTATACCAAACTGAGACATTTATTTTGTTTATTTTATAATTGTATTAATTTCTGAAACACCTCAATCGTCTGGTAATTTCTTTTAATGTTATTTTATACCTTATTATGTGTTGTAAATCGTGTCTCAGTTTTATTAAAATCTACTTGTAACATTTTGAGTAATTGCTACTTTTGTTGTTTTCCTTAATTTTTGGAAATCACTGTACAAATTTGTGAAGAAGCATGTTAAAATTTTACAAAAACATGATGGATCATATAAATTGAAGAAAAAATGCAGTCTAAGGAAATGATTTAAACAGATGCTGATCTTATATGAAATTTATCTTTTGGAACTTTATCTTATATCTTTGGGAAACATCAGTCTGAGGTGATACCCATCGAATTTTATCCGCCGCGTAACATCCGTAATTATTTATTTTGTTATACATAAACATAACTGATAATAACAACTTATAACATTATACACACAAACTGTGTTTTAAATCTGTAATCAACCCTTTTAGTAAATGATTTTTGATTTACAGAAAGCAAAACGTTAAGTTTTCCAGCTATAAATAACTAAATAATGAACAAGGTTGGTATATTTAACTTACTCATTCATGACACAAATTCAGTAATAAGCATAGAGAACAGTTTGCGCTGTCCACAGTTGGTTTCTCTAAGAATGACACGAAAATTAAAATAGTTACGTTTAGATTAAGTTAAATAATGCTATAAAAAGTGATAAAATATCTTTATTAAGATTGACGATCGTTTCATCGCACAAACGGCGATATTTTCAAAATCATTCACGATAGAAAATATTTTCAGATAATTAAATTTTATATTATGTGAAAATATTTTCTATCCTGAATGATTTTGAAGCTGTCGCCGTTTGTGCGATGAAACGAGCGTCGATCTTAATAAAGATATTTTATCACTTTTTATAGCATTATTTAACTTAATCTGTTTATAAGTGATTATTATACATTTTCTTATAAGTTATGTTTGATTATTAAATATATAAAGACAGCTACTGGGTGTAGTAAAAATAAATCCCTTCTTGTTTAAACTGACATAATCGAAGATGTGAGAAGGTAACTGTGTTGAATTTCATTTTAAGCTATTTATACCTGCCAATACGATCAAATTGTGTGTATCTCATTATGTACTAAAATAGGTACAGCATACTGAATAATGTTGCATTTAACGAAGAAAAAAAATAAAATTCAACAACGTTTCTCATTCATAATTCTCTGGATTCTAATATGAGTGACAGCTAATTTTATTGATTCCTATGAAACATAAAGATAAAGAAACTGATTCATAAGAATTGGCCAATTCCAAGAACTATGAAATGCACTGTACAAAAACAAATCTTTCTTAATCTATTAAAATATACTATAACAAATAAATCGCAATAACCTCTTCCGAGGTACCCACTATTCCTAAAACCATTCTCTGTCATTAGAATTTGCGGAAACCAATATATTTTAGAAATTTAAGGTATGATTTATTTAAACAAAGCTTCTCTTGCTCCCATTGACTTTCGGAATAGTTTCAGGGTAGATTTTATTGTGTGTTAACCCTTTTCCTCTAACAGAAATATCGGTTTTTAAGATGCTATTAATTCCCAATTATGCATTTAAACCTGACTAGATTAATTTATGCAGGTAAGATTTAAAAAATAATGTTTATTTTAATGCTTTAAACTATCATACTTTGTTTTTGTAAATCAAGTTTGTTGAACAAAAGATTGTGTAACTGAGAATTCATAGCAACAGAAAAACTGATATTCTGTTTGAGAAAACTGATTAATATTCTATAAAAACTACTCGTAAATGCTTCCTAAAATCAGTGGAGCAAAACAAATTTTTTTATGAATGCCGATTTAAATCTCAAAAATACATTGCTTTCTATGGTCTCTAAAGATAAAGAAAGCTTTTCGGAATCATGAGTATGTCAGAAAAGGTTATTTGGTATCTCAATTTGTTGTTGTAAATTATTTTCCTATATTAAGAAAAAAAATGACTTATTTTTAAAAATATGGAGATTTATAGAACCACGTAAGTTCCAGTAAACACTTTTTTATGTATCGTGAAACGAAACTACCTCAGTAAATCAGATACTTTAAAAACAGTGATATTTTTCAAGTTTTATACAGTACACTTTTCGATAAATGTTCCTATAATATATTTCATGCACGCTTCTATAAATTCAGTGTCATTTATTACAAAGTACTGTATATTTATATAATGTGTTGCTCGACCGTAAAAAAATATTATGTTTAGTTTAACCAGCATTACGAACATAACAGTGTGTTAAATCATACGGTTTAGGTCATCTAATGTTTTTCGCATATATATTTCCCCCTTAATGTCAGCGTATTAAAATTTTTTGCTCGAATTTAATTCTATCCGCTTCATTAATCAAATATAATTATCTCATTTTCTCTTTGTATTTTGTTACAGGCAATCTTGTTACTCATTTACTTCGCTGTTTATAATCTTAGAGAAGTGAAATACTTGACGTAATGACAGCATCATTATCAAAATTTGAATATGTGAAGATACTTGTCTTATGAAATACAGCATACGCACACTTCATATATTTTGTTTTTTGTTTGTATCATTTTTCGCAAAAGTTTTCTTTATAATTGTATTTTATTCATTACCATTAATTCATGCGATAGCTAAACGTTGTGAACCGTTGATAAGAAATTTGGAAGAATAGAAAATAACATCTATGAAGGAACGAGAAAAATATTATACTACAAGTCCTTATTAATTTCAATTAATTGCAACTATAAGTCAGCTGAAAAAATACGTGTAATTTGAGTCAAGTATAATCAGGGTTATATGCCTCTGCAGATTTGAATACCAGATTTTTCGAAAACAGATATTTACTTCTTGCTTCGTGAATAAGTTCTTCGTTTAAATCTGGCGAACGTTAGGTTAAGATATTTCTTGTAATAACACTCTCGAGTCGTATGAACCTTCATAACAGGATGATCATGTTAAAATAAAAAGTTTCGTTCGACTTTCAAAACTAAAATAGGTAATTAATCTCCGAAAGCTAAAGAAGTATATTGTATTTATATTCTATTTTATTTATTATTCGTAAAACGTAACTGCTAATCATGATATATTTTTCAAATCAAATAAAGTTGATTTTGAAGAAGAAAATTTATTTAATAATGTGTTTCTAGTTTCTATCAAGTACATATTTAAGGTAATTTGTTAATATAATTATTGGAGCAAAATGTGATTTTTGACTATGTTTATTTAAAATGGTTTTAACCCTTTGAGCTCCGGGTTATAAAAATTTTAAAAATATGCAAGAAAAACACTTAAAATGTGATTAGGGGACTGTCTGAAATTGAACCATGTGATTAAAAATTTTTTAAAATACCCCCTTTAGGCTGGGGGACGTGGGAAGTTTTTCCACCATCAGAGCTCTAGAGCATTCATTTCAACACGCAAATACAAGAAATGTCACCGCAAAGTTATTCTAAAATTACTATAATTGCTGAAATTTCAACATATTTTAAGCAGTTACATTGTTTAAACAAATTCTAAGACTATTAAAATGTTTTAAAAATTTATTAAATGAGAAAATTCAAAATTTAAAATTTTTTAAATCATAATATAAAAATACAAACTAATCAAATTTATAGATGAAATAGATTTTAAAAATATTTAATTTTTGTTTAGAAATATTTAAAACATAATAAACTCGTCAATCTGCTGAATTAAACACAAATTTAAATTTCTTGGAATTAAATTATAAGCATCTAAATTTTGGTTCACAAACACTGTCTGGTATGTAATTTTAGTGCTGCCATCTAGTGACAAAGCACATTTTTGTAGTCCTTAGAGCTCTGCTGGCAGAAAATTCTACCATTACTTATTTCTATCCCCTGTAATTATTTAAATTTTCAGTTTAGTGATTTGCATGTAATTATTATTAAATGTTTGATGTGTCCAAGAGAAAAAAATGTTATCTCCTTTGAAAAATATTTCTTTATAATGCTTGAAAAATACAAAATTTCTAAACCTTCAAAATTGGAGTGTTTTTAAGGTCGCATTAAAAACGTACTAGATATTTGCAGAGAATAGTGCTGCCATCTAGATTTTAAGAAAATAAGTAAAATCTACAAAACCCAGTTTTTGCAATTAAAATGGAGACTTTTCGAAGGAAATTAAACGATTTTGATTTTATGTGGGTGAAAATTCACCCGGCAGAGCTCAAAGGGTTAAATATGTTTTAGGCATTTTTTCTGATCAGTTTTGACCTCTCTCAAGTTACTTGATACTATCACGGCTTTGAAACAATCTACTACTTTTCTGTTCTCTATTTATATCGGGGTTTTCTTGAAGTATTCATTCAAGCTGATGCTACGAGTTTTAGTGATATTATGGTTACATTAAGGTATTAGAAAACAGGTAACAGACTCAGGCCATGGAGTACCTTTATTTTTAAATAGACACATTAAAACAAACTAATTTATTTCAAAATCAAAGGCGAAAATTATTATTTGTAAATACTAGTGAATGTGCGACTCGGACCCTGCGTAATAATTGAATTCTTGAGTATTTACTTTATAAATCTGCTTTACTAAGCACGACGACGTTTACTGATCTGCGGTTCGAAATCCTTTACATGAACTATATTTGCCTTTTGAACTATTTTTTACTGAAGACGTATTATAATATCACAATCTATAGCCGTAAGTATGGGACAGCGAAATGCTTTCATCGGTGAAAAAATGACACCACAAGCGTCACTTTTCTATGCCCAATGGAAAGTGAATGGAAAAGAACGTAAGAGATACTTGTCAGTCGAAAAAAAAATATCTATTTACTTGATTTTGATCCACTCGTTGGGATAATTCCATGTTTAGTGACCTAAATTTGAGTACTGTCCTGCCTGGATCTGCTATAAATTTCATGCAATTGCAAAATACATAAAAATCTGAAATCGACATCTGTAAGCTGGCAGAGTCAGAAGCATAATAGTTTGGGCACGCAGAATATTTCTTTAAAGTTCGCTATTTTAGTGTCGCAGGAGAAAGAACAGAATCAGTTTTCTCGTAATTTTACTGCTCATGATACATGAAATCTTACATATGCAAATACTAATAAGCGCAATTGCAGTATTCAAGATTAGAAATCAATGTATTCATCATCACCTGACCTTACACTAGGACAAGCAGCCTGTCTTAATGAAATTCTACCTTACTTTAGTCAGCTGTAACTATTGGATAAAATACTTTGAATGTTTGTCACTAAATGGCATGGCATAGAGCTACAGATTTCATTTCCTGTCGCCTGAAATATTTATTAATCTATTTATATTTCAAATCCTCTGAAAAATTAAACTAATAAATTCAACCGTAAATTCAGAACCCTGTATCTGAAAACGGACAACATTAGAGAATTTCTGGAAGGAAAACTAATTAAAAGAGAAGAAAACTGTTATTTTATTTTGTACCAGACACATGTCTTTCCAAACACAAAACTAAAATAGAAGGAATGGAAGACATGATTGTCAGTATAAATAATAAAAGCATCTAGTTACCTGATTTTGATTCAGTAATACTGTCCATTTCATGTGCAGTAGCCTAAATTTAGATATGGTGCCTCATGGGGAAGCTACAAATTTGATTTAATCGTAACATGATATACATATAATGCTGAAATTTATTTCTGGAAACTGCCAGTGCCGGTAGAAATATAGATGGATTACAAATGATGCATCTGTAAAGTTCATTATTTTATACTCCCGGGAAAACCAATAAAAGTGTCTGTTTAAAATTTGTAAAGTTACTGCTCATGATTAGAAGAAACCTTACGTATTACAAATATGTGATCTAGTACAACCTTTTCTGCAAGAAAAAAAAACGTAATTACAGTATACAAGATCAGAATTAAATAAATACAGAATCACAAAACCTAGAAAGGTATGCTATCATATGAACAAGTTTTGGTGATATTAAAAGAGTTTGAATAGGTAAAAGCCCTTAAAATAAGACTCATGATCGGATTAGAAAGGAAAAAAAAGATAAAAGAAAAATCAGAAACACGAAAGAAGCAGAAGGTAGAAAAGAAAACTCAGCATTTTCGAAATAAAGAGAGCAAAGAAATCTGCCATCACAATATACATTCTCAGATTGCGAACTAGAAGAAGAAAAATTAAAATAGAAATGGAGGCTATTGTAGATGCTCGTAGTATGAAGAGCATTCAATTATTTCTCCAATTAAAATAATGTTCTAAAACAGTTGGGGAACACCTTATTTTTTTTACATGAAGGCTTTACAAGAAAATATTGAATGTTAAAAAAAAAACGGTCTGAAAACTAATGTATCGCAGAAAACTTCGAAATTCTACTTCACCGAATGTAATGATATATCCATGGAAAGACGTTATTGGTCTCAATCAGATACCAAAGTCTCCATCCAAAGAGCGGTAGTATGCTATGCCTGGTTTAGAAAAAGTCAGTTCATTCTAATATTCTTCATTTAAAAACATTTTTTAAAAGAATACTGGATTAAAAGCGTTGATTGAAAACAGTCAAGAATGGAATATGCTGTATAAACATTTATTCTATGCCCATCAGTTCCTGTACTCAGAAATCCACAGAATCTCATGCTTTACTTTATGACTCCAGAAATGTTAAGAGTTGAAGTTAGAGTAATTGTAATCTGCCAAATGGTGTAATTAAGCACCATATTTAAAATGTAAAAATAAGTAATATACCTCGAAATGTAGGTATTAGTATTTAATTTTATTTTTACCTACCTGAAAAAAAAACTTCTATTTACATTTATCACTTAGTACCTGGAGTAACGTGAAAACGTAGGATAATTGTAAGCAGGCTGCAATTTGTGTTAAAATCCTTCTGAATTATTTAGTTTCAACTTTAATGTATTCTGGATGAGTGATATGAAGAGTAAATGAAAAAAAAATATTATTTAGTGTTGCCTAGTCGGTAAAAGAATTCCGCCTTTATTGAAAAGTGTGGAAATTTTATTTACAATTACCCTCATCTGACAGTAGCATATTTGCTTCAGTGAATCGTAATTCTTCTAATGATAGATAAACACATTATTTTACGCTCAGTAAGCAGTTCTAGATTTGCTTTCCACTCAAGCAACAAAATCAATTCCTTTAGATGTGTGAAATAAAAAAAAGAATATAAGTTAAATCTTAATACCTTATTCTATCTTTCATCTCTAAAACTAATTTAATTATTTTTCTTTCAATCATTCTCATTTTTTGATTATACATCATTTATTAAAATTTCATTTCATTTTTCTTACATTTCATTTTGTCTTATGACTTAGAAATACAAATACGTGATTCATATAAATCTTCTTATATAACATCGTCAATAACATATAACAAAGTTCAAAATGTAACAACAACATTGAAACGCGCAGACAATAGTAGAAAATGAGTAAAAAAAATGGGAATACGTTAAATGTTGAAAAATCGTTGTATTGTGTATTTATCGTTAGCAATTTTTGACTTTATGAATGAACTTTCATCTGTAAATAAGCATGCTTAAAGTAAAGTTTTGAAAACTGTTTTCCCCCACTTAAGCTTGAAAAAATTTCTTCTAATTTGGGTAAAGGATGCTGAGGAATATTTAAATTTGGGTTTAATGCAACTGAAAAATTGGCACACAGCCGAATGCTGCCGTCTGGTTTAACTACCGGGACAACCGGCGTAGCCTATTCTGAGCTTTCAACCTTTTGATTATTCCCTCTTTCTCCAGCCTGTAAATTTCCATTTCAACTCTGTCTTTTAGAGCAAAAGGTGCGACACGGAATCTGCGAAATACAGGTTTAACACCCTGTTTTAACTCTAACTTAATTTCACAATTGTTAATTTCTCCCAATTTGTCATCAAATATTTCCTTATATTCCTCTAAAAGATTACTTAAGTTAGTTTCATTAGTAGTTCTGAGTGCTCCAATCAAGATTAATTTTTATTAAGCCATTCGGGACCGAGAATAGTATCCAAGTTTTCTTTTAAGATGTACAAATTCAAATTCGAAATTTGATTCTGATATTCAACCTTTACTGTTACACACCCCATGGGCACTATCGAATCACCATTGTACGTTTTAAAAACAACATTTGTATGTCGAATTTTTTTATTTGAAATTTTACTAAATTTTCTTACGCTCCTTACGCTTACCGCCCCTCCAGTATCTAGATCCATAGAACAATTTTTGTTCTCAATTTTCAAATTTATCATTATAGGAAGTTGTCGCGGTTCCTCCTCACGTAATGTGTTTTCATCGGAATTTAATTCAAATATCGGAACTTTACTTTTGTTCTCGACTTTTTGTTCCTGATTTAAATCTTCCTGTTTCTATTTTAGATGTTTAGCGTGTGCTTTTTTAGCTACAAAACACGCTTTCTGAATATGCCCGATTTTTGAACAAATATTGCATTTACATGCAATAAAACGGATATTTTAATTAAGGTCTGTACCCGTGCATCGGCTGTAATATTCAGATTTTTTCTGTCGTTCGGCAAAATTTGATTTTTTGTATACAGGCTTATAAAATTTACTATTTTTTCCCCTACCTGCACTGCATTTATTCCACGCCCCATAATATCACTGGCACCTTTAAATGCCTTTTAAATTGCTAATACTATCTGCAACGTTTTATCTAAATCAATATTATCCTCCTCGAATAATAAATCTAGAATCGTTTTATCTCTTAATCCACTTACAAAAACATCCTGCAGCATCGTATTTAACATAGTAGTATCATATTCGCGCTTTACTGCTAACGCTCTAAGTTAAGCAATATACGAACTAATACTTTAACCCTCACGCTGTTTACGATTTAAAAATTTATGCCGCGATGGAATAATTAAAGGTTTGGGCGTAAGATGCTTTTTTAATACATCTTTTAATTTTACTAAAGTTTGGTCTGAAGGAATGTCAGGAGCCAGCAAATTTTATAATATCTGATAAAGCTTGGGACTCAGCAAGGAAATAAAAACTTTGTTTCTTGTATCCTCTGGTACTTTTTGTACATCCAGATATGTTTCAAACCGTTCTAAGAAACTATCAGACTGTTCAGTATCTTCATTGAATTTTTCGAATTGAACAGTGATTTTCAGAGATATTGCTTCTTTATTTTGAAGCCTTTTAATCAACTCTTCGTTCAGTTTAAGCAATGCTATAATCTGCTGGTCCATCCTTTCCTGCGTTCCAAATGAGTCAGATAAAACTTTTTACCTTGAGCGGTCTTCGGGCATTGCCCTATCCGAAAATGTTCTTACGGTACTTATCCCATTTTTTCGTGGCAACATGACATGTATTTGTGGTGCCGAGGGTGTAAGATGACGAAAAATGAAAGAATCTTATACATATTTAATATTATACGTTTAATTAACACAAGTACCACACAAAACAGACAATCACATTACATAACAACATTCTAAGAACATCATAATACTCAAAAGCTGCGCGCGCACATCGGTTTTAGTTCTGGTTCAAAAAGTCCGGAAACAGTTAATCTCACAGTTACAGTTCGTTGAATCTGGACACCACAAAACCGCAAAGTTAACACCTTTTTAATCGAATGAGCTCATCTCTATGCAATTGATACTTATGCTTCAAAATTAGTATCGGTAAAATATATTGCAATTTTTTGACGTCGTAGACACCTGCTTTCTGTATTTACTCGTATTATTGCTTCTTGTATCTGTAACAAATGTCTGAAAATATCAGTTTTATTTCCCGTATGACGCCATATTCATCTTCTTTTTAATTCGTAAAAAAAAATTATTTCAAATTCCATTTCTGACGTGGAAATATTTTAACTGAAAATTAATTACTGCAGATAAATTATTATTACGGCTTTTGAAATTTTTGCAGCAATAGAAAAAAATGCTAAATTTTATAGCAAAAATGTCCATTGATTCTCAATGAAAAAAATTGAAATTTGCAATTATTAAGAAAAATATTTGAATAATATAAATAAAGCTTAGGCTATGTTACTCTCTGCATTATAATTCACCCATATGGAAAGGCATTTTATCATCCGTTTTGACCCTGACGCCAGGCAAACATTTTCGGACATTGAATTTACAATATCATTAAAATTACAAAGAATAAAAAAATTCTGTCATCAGGGACAAAAAGGTGGGAAGAAAAAGTCAAAAAGTTATTATCTCCGTAGGCTTTCCTATGTTAAATTAACATTGAGAAGTGACACTGGAAATAAATTTAAGTGTTGCGCTGCCGCACAATACTTAAATACAGTAAAAAGCACATTACCAAAATTATACACTTATTTAAGTAATTTAATGGTAGAATTTCTTTACACATTACATTTTCGGAGCACAAGAAAATTTACAATTTATTTAGAACATAATGCGCAAGAAAATGAATTCTTCGGTGGTTAATTCAGTTTTAAGGAAAAAAAAATAGAAAAATAAAACTCAGCACATTAACTCTAGTCAAGTTAAGTAATTTATTATCTAGAGAGGTGTTCAATAATCATCTGACTTTAGGAATATTTTTTTATATGAAAACTATTAAATGCAATTTTGATTTTTTTCACGTGCATGCAAAAGCAAATTTTACTTAAAAAATTATTAAAATTAATTTTTTTAAATAATCGCCACAGTGCTTCAAAAAGTTACGTTCTATTTCATTTTCAAGTTTTACAACTTGTGTAGTACAATTTTATCTTAGTAATATTAAGTTTCTTTCATTCAGCTATTGTTTTTTTAAATCAAAATAAATCCATTATTGTTTCTTTTGTCAATGATGTAACATATTTACTTCATTGAATCATAATTCTCCTAATCGTAGACAAATACATTATTTTACGCTTATTAAATAAGTGCGTATTTGCTTTACTCCAAAGCGGCCAAATCATTTCCTTATGATGAGTAACAATTGAAACAAAAACACATAGCGTAATATGTTAGCCTTTCTTTTTCTATCTCTTGTAATTTAAATTGTGCAAACTTCTAAGTTTAACGATATTGAAATTATACACATTTTACGTTGTTTTCAACTAGATTCAACTATTTTATGCTTCTTTTAATAGAAATTAAAGGGTTTTTCTATTCTGCAACTAATAACATGTAAGATATTAATTATGTTACGCTCTGAAGAAAGACAAATGTTTCTTAATCGATAAAAATACAATCTAACCACGATCGGAAATAAACAATGATCTGTTTCGGCTTTCCCTCGTTTCCAAAAAGTATTCTTCATCATTAGAATGTTTTTGTATATTAGAATCTAATATACAGGGTGATCTTTTTTAAAGTGATAGTATTTGGAGCGCCCAGTAGCGCGATCTAATATCCGAAATGGCACCAAACTTGGTATTTAGACTAATCAAGACATGGTAAAATGATTCCGTGAAAAGAATAGTTCCAAAAATCGCCGCTAGGGCATTTTGTGGCGCAGCTGTAGCTTACAATAACGAGAATTAGCATAAAACACGGGTAACAAAGAAAAATGCAAATTTTGTGCAATGACAGCACCAGTAATAGGGGCTATAAAAGCAAGTAGAAGACAGCTCCGACAAATAATCTCAGCTGAAGTAAACGAGCTCCAGTGGACATGCCTCTCACATTACCGGGACGTGCGTTACTGGTGAAGCTGTATTATATGAATCAATTTAATGCATCCGCTGCTCTTTGGGAATTTCGAAGCAGAAAAGAAATTACGAAAGGGGACTTTATCGCTGAATGGTCTTAAGAAAATGATTAAGAAGTTCTAGGAAACCATTCACACTGACCATTCGCGCTGGGAGAGGACGTAAACAAGCATCAGAAGATGTAATAACTGATGTGGTAACTGAAATTGTCAAAGGATCGCAGGGAACCATTGCTGGTACTAGCAGCGCCCGGGGTGTAGCTCGACAATTGGATATGAATTATTCCACGGTATGGAGAGTTTTACGGCGCGTTACTGGATTTTACCCCTAAAAACCAGCTGCTTGCACGAACTGAAACAAAGTGATTATGATAAGCGAGTGACATTCGATCTATCGTTTCTTGCCAGGGTAGAAATTGATGATGTTTTCCCATGGCACATTCTGTGGGAAGATGAGTGCCACTTTTATCTCAATGGGTCCGTAAACACACAAAATAGCCAAAATTTGGCTTCTGAGCATCCCCATACCGTGCACGAAATCCCATTAAATTCCCCAAAAGTCACTGTTTGGTGTGGTTTCACAGCCGAATTCGTAATTGGGCCATTCTTTTTTGAGACCATCACACCGACAGGACCCGAAACGTGCACCATAAATGCAGAAAGGTACCACGAAATGCTGCAAACGTTTGTTATTCCACAACTTCAGCAAAGAAACCGTCTCCAACAGACAATATTTATGAAGGACGGTGCTCGGCTACACATTAGAAATAAGGTAAAGCAGGTGCTGCGCCAAAACTTCACTGATGATAGAGTCATAAGTCGGGGTTTTCCAGTTGCATGGCCGCCTCGTTCCCCTGACCTCACACCATGCGATTTTTGGCTCTGGGGTTATTTGAAATCTCAAGTTTATGCTGGTGGAGTATCAAATTTGTCTATTCTAAAGGATAACATAAAAAAGACAGTGTGGAATATTCCTCGTGATATGTTACGTACGGCTGTGGAGAACGTTGTGCACAGAATACACGGTGTTATTTCTGAGAACGGTGCTCACATTGAAGGTGGTCTAATTCCTCACCGGGGAAGTTAATGTAGTAAATAAACATTAATAATTTAACTGTAGGATTGTATGTGTTAGTATTTTTCTTTTCTCACATTTTATACATTGCAAAGCGCCACAAAATGCCCTAGCGTTGATTTTTAAACTATTTTTTTCACGGAATCCTTTTTCCCATGTCTTGATTAGTCTAAATACCAAATTTGGTGCCATTTCGGCTATTAGATCGCGCTACAGGGCGCTCCAAACACTGTCACTTTAAAAAAGATCACCCTGTACTTTCAAAATTTAAAGACACATTTATAAATATAAAGTGTATAGATTTTCGGAAACGCTTTCGAATAGTTTTTAATGTGTATCATTCACTTTGGTCATACCTTTGATATTGGTTTGTAGGATTTAACAAATCCCCGATTAAAAACTTTAAGCTGCGTAATTGAGCTTATACATGCAAGTTTAACAAAGTAATAATACTATTAATATTACTGCTGCTAATTTATCATGTTTGTTTGTAAAATATGTTTTTTTTAAATAAAATTGTTAAATAAGCAATATGAATACTTCATTCACAATACATTTTTTTTTCTAATTAGGTGCAAAGATTCATTAGATTTAAAAGCATTTAAAACTATCATGATGTTAAAACATTGGTGTCAGAAGATGTTAGTATCCCGAGCGCTTTCAACTAAACATTAGCCGTTATCAGGGGAGCTGCTGCAGCCTTAAAGACAACCGCTGGTTAAATATCAGAAGGCGAAACCAAAAAATAACAAATATGATGATGGAAAGGAAAAAAAATAGAGGGGTTGTTATAGAAACCGGGAAAAGGGTGGGGGAGAGAAGGGAAGGGTTATTTAAAACACAATTCACTAATTACTCCAAGCATGTTAAATCAAATCCATGGTATATTATAGCATAGAACATCATTACAGGTACCCTTGCGTCTTGTCAAACTTTCCAGAGACTTTCTGATTATGCAAATATTATATAGTGATGCATGTGCAATGACTTTGAATTCTTTAAATAGGATACCCACATCTGTATCATAATTTAACCGGGATAGAGCTGTGCATAATTTACCCTTTTTGGTCTCTGTCATATGTTCTTTAATCCTTTCTAGAAAAATTCTTTCTAACAAACAGGATGGTGGGAAGGAAAAAATACAGGGGTTGCTATAGAAATCGGAAAAAGAGTGGGGGGAGAGAAGGGAAGGGTTATTTAAAACCAAATTCACCAGTTACTCCAAGCATGTTAAACCAAATCCGTGGTATATTATAGGATAGAACATCATTACAGGTATCCTTGCGTCTTGTGAAACTTTCCAGAGACTTTCTGATTATGCAAATATTATATTGTGATGCATGTGCAATGACTTTGAATTCTTTAAATAGGATATCATATCTGTATCATAATTTAACCGGGATAGAGCTGTGGATAATTTACCCTTTTTTATCTCTGTCATATGTTCTTTAATCCTTTCTAGCAAAATTCTTTCTAACAAATAGGATGGTGGGAAGGAAAAAAGAGAGGGGTTGCTATAGAAACCTGAAAAAGGGTGGGGGAGAGAAGGGAAGGGTTGTTTAAAAACCAATTCACCAATTACTCCAAGCATGTTAAACCAAATCCGTGGTATATTATAGGATAGAACATAATTACAGGTACCCTTGCGTCTTGTCAAACTTTCCAGAGACTTTCTGATTATGCAAATATTATATTGTGATGCATGTGCAATGAGTTTGAATCCTTTAAAAAGGATATCCATATCTGTATCATAATTTAACCGGGATAGAGCTGTGGATAATTTACCCTTTTTGATCTCTGTCACATGTTCTTTAATCCTTTCTAGCAATTGGAGATATAGAGTTTCTATATATGTGGGAAAGCATTTCCAAACGCCTTTAACAGCTTTTCTTGCGTGCCTCCTTGTGTAATAAGTGTCTACCGCTTGCAGCGTCATCAGCTTACGTAACTGCCGATCAAAGCGCCTTCACTCTGTTTATTTCCTTTACCCATGAACAGACAGCGTGCATGCGCATGAGGGACAGATTTCCTATCTACAGACGTTCTGTTTGGAGAGTGTGAGTTCGAACTGAACTGAGTGGAGTGGAATGATGGAGTAGAGGTAGGATGTTATTTTTTTTCGCGAGTGAAGCAGAACTGTAGAATGCATAGAAATGATGTACGTTTGTTTAAGACGGCCTCAAACAACGTAAAGAGTGAAATGATGTTTTTAATTCGTGCATGTAACGAATGTATATATTTTGCATATAGTTTAACTTTCAATATAACCTAATTTAAAATTTAATGGTGCCAGGCTCCAGTTTCTAAAATGGTGTTCAGTGTTGTTTAATGTGTAATTACAAACCCTATGTTTCTGTATATTTTTTAATGAAAATGTATACTTCAGAATTGATAGCATGTGAAAAACCTATGTTCTGGATTGAGAATACTCAACGATAAAATTAAACACGACTCGTAAACGTTTTTGAAAATCAATAGCAGCAAAAGAAATTTGTTTTAATAAATGCTTTTTTAAATTACAATGATATGTTGGTTTTTTAGATTTATAGGTTGGTTGGTTGTGTTTATGACGGCCAATTATTAACACGAGGGATATAGGCCCTAAGGGGGGGGGTGCCCTTCGTGGGGGGTCTTTCTAAGGGAACCTAACCCGTATTAACACTTGGAAATCCAAGGTTCGAAGAAAACCACGAAAACTCCGAACGATTAGGCCGACATGCGCGATTGGGTTCGAACCCAGCACTTCCCGTCTAACAGCTCGAAGAGCAGAACCTCTCGGCCACTGGTGGGGCCTTTTAAGATTTCTAATGATAAAGGACGCTTTTCAGAATATTGGCTAAGTTATTGAATATTTTTGTTTGGGAATATAATTTCCTAGATTAAGAAACATTTTTTTTAGTATTTACTGAAATTTATTTAATTTGAAAGCAATATGTGTAAACGCATTCGAATTTCTAAGGTGTACGGAACAACTACTTCAAATTATAAAATATTGTCTAATATGTTTCTTTAAATCAAATATTTTCTGGCAATAAATCGCAAAATCAGTAAAGTCTTTATGCGAATAAATAATCGCATTAGGCAAAGCATTATATCCACAAATTGTAGTAAAGCTGTGGGAAATTTGTAAAAGGTACGTGTAAAACTATATGTATTGTTTGTAAAACTACATTTATTGTTTGTAAAACTACATTTATTGTTTGTAAAACTACATGTATTGTTTTAGTTAATATGCAAACAGATGAAGAAAAAGAAAAATCATAAGTTATACAGTGATTAAAAAACTAATTTTCGATATCTCGAGAAAATCATTAAAATAATTATGTCAATGTCCACATTTTTACAGCCAATATAACATCCATTTCCTATCATCACTGTTGACCCTTACGTTAATGACCAAAATTTGCCCTTGTATACAATGACCTTTGTACCCGGGTACCTGCTGCGATTTTAACATGAGCGAGCCATAAAACATCCCTATTTCAAACAGTATAACTGTCCGGCCTTGAGAGAAGAGAAATTTGAAGCATTTTTATAAATGTTAATTACTTCAGGTGTCAAACAAAAATCACACTTTAGAAATGTGGAAAACAAACTTATATCCTTTTTATCAAGCACGCATGAGTGTAGACCAATTCTGGAATATTCTTAGATTTATTAGTCTTGTAAATTGTAACAGACGAGTGGAATGTCTTCAAAATGTTAAAGCTGCAGCAAATCATGATTTATTGGACTATGCTAAATCCTAACGCATTGAAAAAATACAAATCGTAACGTAGACTTAACGGTTGATGAATAGCTATTTCCGCATCAAGGAAGAAAAAGTTTCACCCTATATATCCAGTATAAACTGGTTAAATATGGTATCAAAATATGGTGGTGGGTATGTGATGCAAATAATTAACATTTCAACGGCCAACTATGCAACGAAAAATCAGGCACAGTCTGTAAAATAAAGCAATGTGAAAGAGTTGTGAAAGGAAACTTTTTTTCTTCTCTTTTTTTGGCCAAGAATTTATTATACTTGAAGCTGACAATGGTTGGCACTTTCAAAAGAAACAAACCTTATATTGCCCAAGAAATGAGCCAGGTAAAAAGTTTTATGCGCATAATTTGGATTTCATGATGACATAAGTATTTCTTCGTACGTTCCAAAAAGGAAAAAAGCTATCATACTAATGTTTACTATGCATCATGATAAAACCATCACAGAACCAAAAGATAAACTCGAAATGATTAAGTTTTATAAGGAAAAGAAATATGGAGTCGATAAATTATTGTGGTAATACACAACACATAGGTGTGCAACCCACAAGGCCACTTGCATTATTTTTCTATACTGTGGATATAGCAGCACTTGCTACTTACATTAGACATACTGCAAATAATGATATCGTTATAAATGAAACAGACATCGTCGCCTGTTATAGCGGGAATCAGGTAAGATCTTGAGGTTTCCAGCAATTGAAGATCAATAGCAAAATGTACAGGCTATGAGACATTTGTCGACCAAAGCGGGAATTGAAAGTATGCGGAAAAAAATCTTTGCCAGTATTTGAAGCTGTCACACGTTCAGAACCCATTGCAAAGACCTTAGGATGAGATGAAACAAGAAGAATGCAAGCATATGGTGTCAGATGTGCTTGTTAGAGCCATAAAAACGGCGCAAAAAAACCCAGAAAATCATGTAAACAATGTTGAACGCCAGTATGTGATGTACCATCCTACACCTTTTGCTATTGTACAGCTTGTCCAGAAAATTTCACACAAATAAAATATTTTTTAACTTCAAAATATGTCTAACTCTTATTTTCAAATTAATTTCAAGTTTCATTGATCAAAATATAAATAATCTATTAATTTCTGTATCTATCCGAAGAAAATTCGCATGGGTACCCGGGTACCTTGGTAATTGATGACAGGTATAAAAATGTTTAATGCCCGAAAATAGTAATAAAAAAATCCCAATTTTAAAGTGATTGTACTAATGTACAGTGAATAATACAAATAATGGAGATCTAAACTCATTTTAGTTTCAGTAAATAAATAAATAGCAATGCTTGATTCATCTTTAAAAGTTAAACTTACACTATGCGCAAAATTACTTAAAAGATGACACAGTATTTAAAAATGTTAAATTATTTTAATACCTTAGAACTTTCAACTTTAAAAAACATAGTCTTCTTCAGAGGAATATAAGAAATACAACAGTTATTGAAACCTAATTTTCAAAATCCACGTAGATGGTGACGAAAGGAGTGAAAGTGGAAGTTAATTTATAGATCGGGAAATATTGGGAAAATTAAACATGGATATAGTGAAGTGGAAAATTACTCATTTTATCATTCTTTAAGTAAACTGAGTCAAATTCTGGGTATGCTGTAGGATAAAAAGTCATTACAAACAGTATTTTTTTAGTAAAAACTTCTATTGATTCGCAGATAATTAAATCATGATAATTCTTTGAGGGATATATAATTTTTGCGTCTTCGAAATTAACTTGTATATTCTGTTTCTGGTTAAGTCTTAGTGGGGCTGTTGTAGGTCGGTTATACTTTAAATCTCTCAAATGTTCTTTAATACGAACTTTAAGTTTACGCGAAGTCATGCCTATGTATTCCAGATAAATATCTTCTGTATTCAGTGGAATTACATATACCCCAGAAACTTCATCCCTCGGGATCGGGTCCACTTTGGCACTAATCAGATCTTTCAGTTTTGCAGGAGGAGTGGAGACCAAGTTTACGCCAAAGTGAAAAAGTGCATGTCTGAGTTTTTTGAAAAGACCTGGTATGTACTTCATTTTGCAATATCTCATATTACTCCATGGAGTTTTTTGTATTTTCATATGGTTCTTCTGCGAGTTGATTAGCTTATCAATAATGCGTATTGGGAAACCCTTCTCAACTGCAATGTTTCTAATGGTATTTAATTCATTTTCAAGGTGATTAATAGAGCAAACACTAAACGCTCGTCTTATATAAAAGTTGAACGGAGCAAGTTTGTAGTTAAAAGGTGATGTACTTTCAAAAGGAATGGGTCTGTTAGACTTATTTACTTTCCTGTAGACTGTTCGCTCAATTGTTAAATTTGATAAATTTTTAATTAGCATTACGTCAAGAAATGACAGCTGCATTAATAAGTTATTCACAGATAAATCTGTTTATTTAAAACCTGTATTTTATATATAATCCATAACTTTAAGTTATTTACCTTATTATCAGGTTTTACTTTATTTTCCATGTGCAGCAATACTTTATTTTGTATACATCATTCATATATTTAAAAGCATTTTCATTTTGTTAATGTTTACTTTATTTATATTAAAAAAGCCACATCATTTTAAATTGTTTTTAAAAAATATATATTATTTTACAGTTCTATATAAAAAAAACATTACATTTAACTTCACCTAGTATTCCCTTTTACTATTCATTTATATTCCTTGTATTTCGTCCGTTCACAAATATTTCATAAATTTACAGTTCAATTCATTCCAAGTTGTGGATATAGTTTTAAGTCTATAAAATTTCTTCAATTTTCCATAATAAAAATTTTCAATTCTTCTAAGTATCTTTTTATAAAAGTTCGTTCCTTTATAAGTTATTTTTAACACATTATCCTATTTTCCATTCTTGTCTATTTAAAAGTTTCAATTTCATTTAATCCTTAAAGACATAAAAAGTTCTAAAATTCATATATAACTTACTATATTATTTTCCAACATTCATAGTTCTTTCGTCTTATCCTAATGTTTTTCTAGTTAACTAATTTCATCATAAGTTCAGATGTATACTATTATGCTTGCTGCATTATATAAAGAGAAATAACGTTTTCACCCTTCACCAGGGCGTCTTCAGTTTCAACTAAAGATTCGAAGTTTTTCTGGCCTGAGATCATTTCCATTTTCCCTTTCTTTTCCCCCTTATTTTCAAAATTTCCCCTTCATGTAAATTTTTTTTCCATCTGTTATCTAGCGTAGCATGTGTCATATCGTGACATAAGTTCTCAACCTCTAAATCGATTTCTATTGCCTCTCGTTGTAATGCGCTCTGGAAATTGTTATAAATAGCTAACTTTTCCACTGTTATTGTGTTTAAGTCCAAGGGGGTTCTTATATTTAGTCTTGAAATAGCGGTTTTCTGGCTTTTGGTTTTTAAATCATATATATGTTCTTTTAATCTTTCACTTATCTTTCTTTTTGTCATGCCAATATATTTTATTTCTTCATTTTCAGTATTTTTTCCTTTAATTTTGTAAAGGAACAGTGGGAATTTACAAAATTAAAGGAAAAAATACTGAAATTGAAGAAATAAAATATATTGGCATGACAAAAATAAAGATAAGTGAAAGATTAAAAGAACATAGATATGATTTAAATACCAAAAGCCAGAAAACCGCTATTTCAAGACTAAATATAAGAACCCCCTTGGACTTAAACACAATAACAGTGGAAAAGTTAGCTAATTATAACAATTTCCAGAGCGCATTACTACGAGAGGCAATAGAAATCGATTTAGAGGATGAGAACTTATGTAACGATATGACACATGCTACGCTAGGTAACAGATGGAAAAAATTTTACATGAAGGGGAAATTTTGAAAATAAGGGGGAAAAGAAAGGGAAAATGGAAATGATCTCAGGCCAGAAATACTTCGAATCTTTAGTTGAAACTGAAGACGCCCTGGTTAAGGGTGAAAACGTTATTTCTCTTTATATAATGCAGCAAGCATAATAGTATACATCTGAACTTATGATGAAATTAGTTAACTAGAAAAACATTAGGATAAGACGAAAGAACTATGAATGTTGGAAAATAATATAGTAAGTTATATATGAATTTTAGAACTTTTTATGTTTTTAAGGATTAAATGAAATTGAAACTTTTAAATAGACAAGAATGGAAAATAGGATAATGTGTTAAAAATGACTTATAAAGGAACGAGCTTTTATAAAGAGATACTTAGAAGAATTGAAAATTTTTATTATGGAAAATTGAAGAGATTTTATAGATTCTATAAAACTATATCCACAACTTGGAATGAATTGAACTGTAAATTTATGAAATATTTGTGAACGGACGAAATACAAGGAATATAAATGAATAGTAAAAGGGAATACTAGGTGAAGTTAAATGCAATGTTTTTTTATATAGTACTGTAAAATAATATATATTTTTTAAAAACAATTTAAAATGATGTGGCTTTTTTAATATAAATAAAGTAAACATTAAAAAATGAAAATGCTTTTAAATATATAAAGGATATATACAAAATAAAGTATTGCTGCGCATGAAAAATAAAATAAAACCTGATAATAAGGTAAATAACTTAAAGTTATGGATTAAATGACAGCTGGTTATTATTTTCTATTTCGATGGTAAATTTTATGTTAGGGTCCATATTATTTATTCTGTTAAGAAATTGCATACAGTTCAGATACAGTTCAATCCCATACTATGAATTGGGTCAACTTCAGGTTTTGGAACTGATTCCTACTCCGATCGAGGCAACTGTTTTGCCCGAAAATGTTGGTCATGAGGACCAGAAGGAAAGTTGTTCCGTTTCATAAGCGCAACTGTTGAAAAAGGAGCAATTGGCTTGTTCTACATTAGAAAAATGGTTTGAAGATGCAAAGCGACAGAAAAATAATTATTGGGTAGAATCCGGTTTATTGTATCATAGAGGCAAGTTTAGAGGACAAATTTATGTTCAACTTGTTGTACCTGCCTGTAGAAGACAAGAAATTTTGAGATTAGCACATGAAACACCAACTGGTGGACACTTAGCTTCTAAGAAAACAAGAGATAGAATTGCTATGTCCTTTTGGTGGAAAGGAATGCCAAAAGAAGTAAAACAACTATGCGCTGCTTGTCATGATTGTAAAATGCGCAGAAAAACCAAAGTAACGGACAGAACACCTATTGAAACAGTCGGAAGACCAGAACTCCCATTTCAAGTAGTAAATGCAGATATTTTAGGACCAATTGACCCGAAGTCTTCTCGAGGCCATCGGTATGTTCTGGCTATTATGGATCAACATAGTCGTTGGCCTGAAGCAATCCCTATTAAATTGTTGACAGCAAAAGCAGCTTGTGAAGCGTTTATTGAAGTTTTTGTTAGAACTGGAATTCCTAGAATGATTGTCATGAACAACGGAAGAAATTTTGCTTCAAAATTGACAAAAGAACTTTTGAAACGATTGTGGTGTGTCCCTAAGTTTTCTACTCCAGGTTACCCACAATCAAATGGATTGGTTAAACGATGGATGGGAACAATGAATTCAATGCTACATCATGCCATAAACTCATGGTAGAGGTTGGGACAAACAACTACCATTTCTGTTATGGGCATACCGAGAAGTCACCAAAACGAAGAAAGGACTGACAAGGAGAGGGCCAACCTTGTTAATCACAGATTTTGATTATTTTAATATATGTTGTAGGGTAGAGACCCCTTATTCTCAGGTCTAACGGATTTTATACAACGTTCCTTAGTTCTTGAGAAACCGGGGGGTCTAATAGTAGTACACAACTTAAATACAAAAAGGATAGGTTGATCGTAGCTCAGTTGGTACGACGTTGGCTGGCTGATCTGTGGGCCCGAGTTTGGTACCCGAACGCGCTACATTTGTTTTACTCATTTTTTGTTTTATAAATATACTTGTAATTAAAATTTAATAATTTCAATTAAAAATTTTAATATCATGCATTAATTATAATGTTAACAATCTTAAATTTATCATTTTTTTAAACTATTATTTCTCATCGTTTAAAGAGGTTTAAAATGAAATTGGATCTATTATTGAATGATAAAACTTCCAAAATCGTGACAAAACCTGTTGTGGTGGCATCTAGTTATGATAAAAAAAAAAAAAAGAATATTCAAATAAAAATAAAAGCTGAAAGAAAATAAAGGGAAAAGCAAAATAATTGAAAGCGCAAGCATACGTATTACAAATTTAAAAATCTTTAATATGCAGAAAATCGGTTGTAATTTAATTCTGATGCTAATTTTTAATATAATTATGCTTGTTACTTTAAAAACAGAGTAATAGTATTATCGCATTGACTTCCTTTGTTAAAGCAATGCGTAAATGATGTTTCTTTAAAATCACGAATTGACACAATTGCTCAATATCATTGCATAGATAAAGAAAATGTGAAATACATTTTAAAAGTGATTTTAAAAAATTAACAGTTTTATGATGATTTATACAACTATTTAATTAAAAGTAAAAAATTAAATAGGTTAAAATTATAATTGATATACAATATTAAAAATTTTAATTGACAATGAGATTATTAAGTTACGCTTACAAGTATATTTATAAAACAGAAAATGAGTAAAACAAATGTAGCGCGTTCAGGTATCGAACCCGGGTCCGCGGATCAGCCGGCAAATACCTTACCAATTGAGCTACGACCAACCTATCATTTTGGTTGCAAAGAAAGTATTTAAGTTGTGCACTACTATTAGACCCCCCTGTTTTTCAAGAACTAAAAAGCGTTGTATAAAATCCGTTGACCCTCACACTAAGGGGTCTCTATCCTACAACATATATTAAAATAATCAAAATCTGTGATTAACAAGGTTGGCCCTCTCCTTGTGAGATCCATATTAGGTCTATTTAACTACTACAGAGAATATGTTCCCCATTATGCTAACCTTGCAAAGCCTTTGATATCTGACCAGAAAAACTGTTCCAAATGATATTCCATGGTCGGAAGATGCTCAAAAGTCGTTCAATAAGTTAAAGGAAAGCTTATGTGAAGTTACAAACCTTTATACCCCAGACATGTCCAAACCGTTCGAAATAAATACGGATGCTTCCATATCGGGTATTGGTGCCTGTTTAATGCAAAGGTCACAAAGACGGTAATTTATTGCCCATAACCTTTGCCAATCAAAAGCTTATTCCAACTCAATCAAAGTGTAGAACAATTGAAAGAGAAGCATATGCTGTAATCTGGGCACTTGGGAGATTCGATATGTGGACTTATGGAAGCACCATAATATTGCATACTGATCATAATCCCCTAAAATACTTAACAGAAGGAACTCCTAAGAACGCTCGATTACAGAGATGATCGTTGGCACTATCTCGCTATCAGATTTCTATTGCTCATAAACCAGGAAGTTCTAATGTAGTGGCATATGCTTTATCTCGGATTTATGAGTAGAAAAAAAAACTATTATGTATATATCTTGTATTATTTCATCATGTGTATTTGTAATATGTATATTTTTAGTATATAGTGTATAAGAATTTATATACCTTAAGTAGTTTAAGTAAATGCTCTCGATGGGACAGGTAAAGGACTTTCTAAGTAGCACTTTTGATAAGACTTTTTAATTAGGACTTTTTAAGTAAGACTTGTGTTAGGACTTTTAAGAGTAGTTTCATAGTGTGGGACATCGTCCAACATGTAGAAACTGGAGGGAATGTATGAAAGTCGCCTATACTCCGTGGTCCAAAGACTTTTTAGAAAACTCGGAATGGCAACAGCCAGAGGAGAGAGACGATGAAAATCTTGTATGTGGTGTTCGAAAAGCTGCTGTGAAATAATGCTTTATTCTGAAGCTGTTATTAAATTATATTTTGTGTGCGCGTTTTGTAACTGTGTCGTCTAATGTACATATTAAATGTATTTAATCGGAGCACTGAATCTTTTCAGTTTTCTTTCCCTCATCAACATCATAGAATGCCGAACCAGTCATGATAATGGAGATCATGAATGTATTTGGATTCATGATTTGGATGCATGATACCCAAACATGGACATGTTAGGAGTACAAAGGTTTGTAACTTCACATAAGCTTTCCTTTAACTTATTGAACGACTTTTCAGCATCTTCCGACCATGGAATATCATTTGGAAACTTTAAAACTGTATAAATACATAACACGTAAATAGGTGCGCAGAAATATAATACAGTGATAGATCCACATATCTTTGCGCATGTTTACAGGAATGCATTTGAATTAAAGATATTTCACGAAAGATAAAATTCGCTAAACGATGAGTATACTGGTGTTTTGAGTTTACGAATGGATGTTGATGTTGAGAAAAATACAAAACAAAATTAGAAGAAGGAATTAGTCCATATGTCAGATGAAAGACCAGCCGTGTACTGCAACAATGTTTTATTGACCAACAGGACACTAGGATCGTAGATATCACTCGCAAGGCAAGCCCTCGGCAGCGAAAGTGCCACTGACCGCTAGAGAGAGGGTCTTATTTACATTGTTCTATTACCAACAGTCAAGAGAGGAGTGATGAAATTACATTACTCGAAATGATCGAGTGTTGGCAGGACTACATATACATTTTCGCCAATAACGTATGCTATATGGCGAGAATACATTGAGTGGATACATGTATTGAGATTCGTTAATTATAACACAATGGGGAGGGTCAAAAGAGTAATATAGTATAATTAACATCCAGTGATACGCGGAGAATTTATAGGGATCCTAAAACCACAAGGCAACTTTCTACAGGGGGTTGCCAAAAGTATCACGGGATTGAAGCCCGAAAACGGATGTTAATAAAATAAAACAAATTAAAGACAGACTACCAAAAATGAAATGAATTATATATTGCATCTGGATTAACGACTAAAAGTGTAGAAGTAAAGTGTCTGGCTAATTTCTGCATGGAATAAAAAATCAGCACTAGAAAGAAATCTGAAAGACGTTGTTAGGCGGAAAAGGGATATTATTTCTTTTATTTTTAATGCAGTGCGATGCGGTTAAAAATGAGAGAGAATAAGATTTTACTGCTTAATTTTACAAAAGTAAATGACCGTTACAAAATAAATTGTATCCAAATGCAGACAGATAATTAAAGTTAAGAACTTAGAAAAGACATAATTTTAAATGGGAGGGGAGGGGGGAAGCTATTAATATTAATATGTGAAGGCAGACGCCATCAAAATGATTATCTCATTTATTGTTCAGTGTCGGATTTGAATTTGAATTTTGTTAAATAACCCTGTTTTCGGCAAATAGAAATTATTTATTATACTGAAATTGGCAATATTTCACGAAGCAATTTATCGCCAAACTGCAAAAGTTTGATACGGGAGTGGGGTGGGTGTGCGAATGAAAATATATCGGAAAGAAATGTATTTAATAAATAGCCATGTTTCCCACATATATTTAACATCACCGCGCGTCACAACCCAAAAGCAAAATCGTGTCACAATTCTGCTAGTTCATGCGTTTAGCTATAATAGATATTTATCGATAATAATTTCTGGTATTTTATAATCTAGATATTCATCAGTGTCATGTAGATCTCTTAAAATAAATATAGATTTTTGTTTTTTTACATCTAGAATTGATTTACCTTTTAAGATAACATTTTATACTCGATTTCTATTATAAAGAGCTATTATAAAGAGCTATTATAAAGATTATTCTTTTTTATTCTTTTAGCTTATTGTTTTTATCCGTCGCCAGGAAAGTTTTCCTTTTAATGAAATTATTTTTTCATCGTTGAGTAATGTACAAAAAAATTACATTTAAAATTTAGAGAGGATATTTTTGTTTATGTTTCATTTTAATTACTGTATGTAAAACGAGTAGTAATTAATTTGAATGAAAACGTCATTTTAAGCATTAATTTTATTAGACCGTTTGTTTAAAATTTATTATTCTCAAAACCGTAGTAACCGAAGTTATCTTTTTTTAAACGTCATTTTGATGGTTTAATCAAAAGACTATCCAATTTATTTTACTAAAATTAAAGAACAATTTTATTCACTAAAATTACATTCACTCAATGTAGTATAGCCAGAATTATTTTCACGATCTCTCACGTAGCTGCATAATCCTGCGCTTATAGAATCCCGGAGATTTCTTGTTAAATATCTGTTCCGGATAATTTTTAAGAGTTCCGTAGGGGAAACGTTCTTTCAATCTAAGCTGTTTTGAGCGATTTAAAGAAATAATAATCAGAACGTGCAAATTCGGTAAATTACGGTGAAAGGACTAAGATATCCGGCACATTTTTTTAACAATGTGTATCGGGTGGTCGAAATGCATGAGGTCTAATATTGTCCTGGTAAAACACGATGACCTTTCTGTTTGTTAATCCAGGCTGTTTTTGGTATATAGCTCGCTTGAATTAATTTTGTTGAAAACATTATTTCCATGAATAAGTGGCCTGGTTTTCAATTTACAGCTCGTAATAAACGAATGTGTATTACGAAATGCATACAATATCTATGTCGTATCTGATCTTATTATTGCTCTAATTTCATGGGTATATCCATGTTTAGACCCCGTTATCTTACAATTAAAATTATATAACGTTTTGATCTCTTTAATTGTGTAAAAAAATATCGAGTTAGTAAAAAAACGAAATCCGATTTATTTATGTTACAAACTTACACATAATTTAAATAAACTTATCTACCACTTTTATTCTTTGATAAAAACAAACAAACATGTGTTACTAGGTAATTATCTAACTTTATCGCTTAAGCGGTAATCAATTATGTGTCAGATGTTATTGAATAATTATTGCTAAAACTTCCATTACTGGAATTTTTTCATCTTCAATTCGGATAAAAATAAGCTTTCCAAAGGCAAGTTTTAAGATATATTGGAAAATTAATTTATTTTTGACATATTGAATAAAATTGTTTAATTAATAAATACTTTTAAACGATGGCAACAACAAATAGAACCATTTAACTGAAACAATTTATAAGATGAATTTTGCACAAAAATTTTAAAATGGATAAATATGAACGATTTAATTTAAATATAAAGTAATCTTAATGGAATAATAAATACAGGTGTTTATATTTTTGAATTTGATGTTAATTTATTCATTTTTCAAAGGAATATTTTAGGTAATGGATTCCATTTCTATAGAATTTAACGGTTTTATTTTTAAACATTAATCATTTGAAAAATGTAACGTAAGAGTACACAAGTCTCTGGGTATATTATTACATATATGTCTGACTAATAATCAGTTGTTACACATTTATCTGTGAAATATTCTAAGAAGTATTTTAGTATATTACACTGTTCTTAAGCGTAATTCTGCATAGTGTGCAAAATGTGTTATTTCCTACAACATCGCCATTTCCGGTATCATCGCCATTTCCGGTATATCCATAGAATTTTCCACAATTTCACACTTGTGTGAGTTTTTAAAGGGATAAAAATTTTCACAATTCTATTCGTCAGATATACACATAAATAGAGGTAAATTTATACGACATGAGGGTAAATATTTTGACAAGAAAGTAATTTTACAAATTTATACGTATACGTATGTAAATGTCATTTAAGCTTTTAAAAAAACAATGTAATTAGGCCTGACATAACCCCGGATAGATTAAATTTTTTCAAGAATCTCTATTTTCTTGAACTATATTATTCTACATTTAAGGGGGACCGGGACACATTTTCAAATAATTTTTATTTATCGAGTTAAAATTTTGAAAATTTTTGTGATGGTTAACCATATAATTTGTAAATAAAATATTTGTAAATAAAATCACATAATGAAACTACTTATATATTTTTTAATAAAATTTAAAATTTTAATTTTATTAAAAAAGTGGTGTAGTTTAAAATCGTTATAACTCGAAATATTATTTGTAGAATTTCCATTTTTTTGCATTTAAATAAACAGAAATATATAAGTTTTAATTCAGATTCAGCATTTAAAAAAATATTAATAAAAAAAAATATTTAAAGTAAATATTTTTAAAAAAATTACTTAATTTTTTTTAAAAATCATATTTTCAAAACTAAATATTTTTTTTCTAATTTGCTAAATCAAAATTAAAGTAAAATAATTGAAAAAGACATGTCCCAAGTTTGAACCATTTATCTTTAACGGTTCTTGACTTATAACAATTTAAATGCGCGAAATGGTGAAAAACCCCATCATGAAGAAAAACGCATTTTAGCAAAAAGTTGTTTTCATGATAACCATTGCTTGAAAGCTAGATTTTGAAAACAAACCAAAACTTAAAAATGAATATTTCCTGTTCCAATTTAAGATAGAAACATGATTTAAACTTCCTTTTAAGCAGAAAAAAAAGAGCAATTTTTAATGTAATAAAAAATTTTAAGATTTTTGTGTCCCGGACCCCCTTAAAAAATTTTTAAAAGAGAAATTGCATCTGTATCATGGAATGGGGAATAGTAGTACTAATAATCATTTGAAAAATATCATTAAAATGCAGAATAAAAACAAAATAATATAGTTTTGACTAAAAAGTTTTTTTTTTTTTTTTTTTTTTTTTTTTTTTTTTTTTTTTTTTTTTTTTTTTAAGAACATCGTAACTTTAAATCAACATAAAAAATAGGTATATATTTAAAATAATTGTCTGTTATTCGTAGTTAAATTCATTCAATTTGGCCATCGCTTTCATGAATGTGTGAGCTGGTGCATTTGTCTTGATGAAATAGAACTTTTATATTCGCCATGCGAGAAGTTTTCCTTTTTGATTTCTTTGTTCAAGCGATCCAATAATTTTGCATAATACTCTCTTATGACTATTTTTCAATTCCTACTATTAGTTCACACTCTCCCTATATTTATTAATATATCTTGTTCAAATTTTCAATCGTTAATAAAAAACTTATTATTTACTCTATCAAGTTGAAATAAATTTTTTAAAACTTGTACTGGATGACAATTGATGTTAATACAGATTTTTCAAATATTAATTCATTAATTAAATTGTAATTAATTAATTTTAGTTTTATATGGGAGACAAAATGGTGGCCATTGGTTATTGAACAGCATTTAATGCATCTTCATATCTATAAGGGGAGCTTACCATAGGGGGGAGCCTGTCTGTCGTCAAATACCGCCAAGTCTGTCACCATCTTGGTGATATATCACCAAATTTGGCGACCAAAATGACGCTCAAAAAGTGGAGCCAATTTGGCGATATCTATAATATTTCGCTAAATTCCCATAGACTTCCATTGTAAACCTACTTACTTACAGAAAATCAACAAATTTAGATATTTTAATGCAACAAAAACTAATATTAGCTTAAGGATTACATTAAATTTTTCTTTGATGACCTAAGTAGGAATTGACTTTAAAAACAAAATTTTTATTTACTTGTTTATTTCAAAAGATAGTAGATAAATAGTATACCATGTGCATCCAAAAGGATACCGTACCATTGCAGCTGATTGTTGTGTGTATGTTCGATTTCGGTTGTTTTAGAGTAATAAAGTATAAACAATCACTTGTACTCAGTTCATTTTTTTTTTCTTAAATTTTACCTAATTAAATTCGAATTTGTATCGCTAAATTCCTTTACAACAATTTAAGAATATTTTGTAGAAAAATATTTCTATACAGGAAACTGCTGAATCAGTAGTGAAAGTATCAGATACTTTCATTCGATTTAGAGTCATTTTTGTGCACTTTGAGTAATGTAAAAATACTTTTTTTTCTTTCGCTCTTACCCATTTAAATTATGAAATCAATTGATTCATTTAACAAAATATTGGAAGAAACTCCACATAGTGTAATAATGAAATAGCATTGGGACACATGCAGGTGAAAATCAATATTGGCTGAAAATATTTACTTCCTTCATGCATCTGCAGGTACCCAATCAAACATGTGACAAGTATAAACGACTTTTTTTCTTATTTTACTACACATTACGATTATTGTTTTAATTCATAGAACACATGTACATTTATCAAAATGTTATGAGTTAGATCTTTATATGTGGATTTATTCAACGTTTATACATTTAAACTCTATATACTAGTTTGAGCAAAAAGTTCTGGGAAATTTGTGAAAGTTGCGTTGTTATGCGCAGATTAACAACAAAAGCAACACGGACTATTCTTCAAAGTAGAGACCATCATAGTCGACGACTTACTGCCATCATTCTGCCACATTCCGGTATGCTGGAAGTACCATGGCGGCTTCTTGGAATCCAAAAACTCTTAACATGCTTCTCCAACTTCATTAAAAAATACAAATTGACGGTTCTTGAAAAAGTGTTACATTGATTAAAAGAGGCCATAATCGGATGGAGCAACGTCTGGAATATAGGCGGGTAAGAGAGAATTTCGACGCTGTCCAACTGTGCAAACTTGTCCTTGGTCCTCTGGACCACGTGCTGTTTGGCCTTGTCCTGCTGAAACAAAACGCGCTTTCGGCGGACCAATCTTACATACTTCTGCACCAATTTGTCGTAGACGCGATCCATCTGCTGGCAATAGAGCTCGGAATTGATGGCACGACCATCATATACGATAAAAATTCTGGTACTATTAGATTAAAAATTTCCAAGAACTTTTTGCTCTAACTAATAGAATGTAAATTAGAGAAACTGGAAGAATATTATTTTTTACTTATATATTTCTGTTTTAGAATACATTTGAAATTGATAGGTTATATTTATGTAAAAAATGAGATTATTCATTAATTCATTCCATTCTTTTTTTAGAAGTTAAAAATTATGTTTCCCCAAGAGGAAGAACATATGCCTGTCGTCCATTGTTTTTTATTCGCTTTTCATGTATTGTCTATTTCATGAAATTTTATTTAGAAATGGCATCAGTTGTCCTTGAATAGTCAATAACGTTTTATACAAATCAAAATGAAAACTTAATGTTTGTAAATTTTACTAAGCCTTCTTCTTACAACGTTTTGACATATATCGTGTATTAAATGCATTAAGTTTAACACATCTGCTTATTATTTGCAGTGACCAATTTCAGCATATTATGTGGCGCGAATGCAACTTATATAACACACAAACAGGAATAGAATGAATTAACTATGAAAAATGCTGGAAATGCTTTATTATTTTAGTTGCACTTTTTTTTTCTTTCTTTTTTTATATATATATATATATGTATCTCAGCTCAAGTACATGATACATTGAAGTGTAAGTAAAATACGGTTAAATTTAAATACAGGCCGCAAAAATTTTTCTGGATACACCTGGATACAAGCTATGGCTAATAATTGGCAGGAAAATATATTCTGTTCTGAATGTTTTTTTTTTCTAGTTATACGAGTCATACATAAAAATCTATAAAGGTTTTGACAAAAGATTGTGAATACTGTTCGGTCGTTTTTATGCTTTGCATTTTTGGCAATAACTTTTATCGTCTGCGTTTGTTTATGCGAGTTTATAGAATGTTTTGTTGTGAGAGAGGTAGCCACGAGCAGCTATCTTGTGATATTATTTAATAAAAACAGTGCACTGCAGTTTTGTTATTTTGTGTATTTGTGAGTATTTAATATGAGTTAACATAATGGTCCGCCGAGCAACGAAGAAGCAGCCTGGGATTAAATCCAACGAGCTTCTAAAATCAAATTTTAAGTTGAGTGAAACGCCGAGATGAATGATAAGTTCTAAGAGTTCCGTGCTACGAAATTCGTCAAAAGATTATTCGAAAAGTAAGTGAACGTGATTTTTCTTATCTTTACTGTTATACATATATTAAACAATGTTTAAAGGTGCAAAAAAAGAGGATTTAAGGCTTATAGCCAATGAAATAAATCTAAATGTTAATGAAAATATGACAATTGCGGATTTAAACGTTATTATTGAAGACAGTGAAATGTATAAAAATAAACCAGATCTTGTGAAAGATATAGCAAACGATATAATTGAAAATCGTAAACATGAAGCGCAAAGGCGAATTGATGAGGAGCAAAAGCAATTTGATCTGAAAAAAATGAAACTTGAAAGATCAAAAAATGAAGTACAACTAGCTAAAATTAAATCTGAAGCTAAATCTAATATTAGTGAGAGTGAAATAAAATTAGAATCGTTAGATCAATTGATAAAAAGTGTTCGAACTTTGACTGTAAGAATTCCAATACGTCCTGAAGGATGGGGATTTTTCTTTTCTTCTTTAGAACGAGCTTTAAGACTAAAAATGTTCCAGAACAATATAAAGCAGAAATTCTGTTAAATTTATTAGGGGATAAAGCATCTAACATATTAACTTACTTACATGATAGTGATATCGATAATTATGCAAAAATAAAAGAATTAGTGTTAAAAGAATTTCAACCTACACCTTATTTTTGCTTAGAGCAATTTAGA
Source organism: Maratus speciosus (assembly GCA_963932465.1). Taxonomy (NCBI): domain Eukaryota; kingdom Metazoa; phylum Arthropoda; class Arachnida; order Araneae; family Salticidae; genus Maratus; species Maratus speciosus. The sequence goes on from OZ010799.1 coordinate 286,517,990, forward strand.
AAAGCTGTTAAACAACCAAATGAGACGCATGTACAGTTTGCTTCACGTCTAATGACAAACTGGGAATATTATTTAAATTTAAGAAATGTCTCCAATTTCGAGAGTCTAAAACAACTTATAGTATCGGATAAATTATATCAAACATTAGATAGAGAAACAGCTTCCCACATTAGTGTGAGACAAAGTGATAAATGGTTTTTACCAGAAGAGTTGGGACGAGAGATTGATTTATATTTCACATCACGCGGAAAATCTCTTACTGAGAATTTTAATGTTAATCGTAAATATACTAGCTCCAAAAGTGTATCTAAAGTATTCTTATCAGATGTTAAAACATTAAGTTGTATTTTTTGCCACGAAAATAACACTCTTTCAAAATGCCCGCATTATTTAAAATTATCTGTCAATGAAAGGGTGAACGTTATAAAATGTAACAAGTTATGCTTTAATTGTTTAAATTCACATTCAGTTGCAAATTGTCCATCAAAGTACACGTGCTTTTGTAAAAAACGTCATCATAAAACTATACATTTTCCAAAAACAAATAACAACACATACGTGAAAGAATATGTTTCATCGGAACAAAATAAACAAGGAAAGGTAAATCTGGAAGAATGTTCGGATTCTAGGCCAACAAATCGTGGCACATCAGTCTTGAACGCTAATGCAGAAGAGTTCGTTCAGAAAACCTTTATTAGTAACTATTCGAATAAAAAGAGCAAAGTTTTACTTTCAACTGTTATATGTTTTCTAATTGATGAATCGGGATGTAAACATAGAGTAAAGTGTTTATTAGATGCAGGCCGTGAGTCTAATTTTTTATCCCGCCATTTAATAGAGCTAATGCATTTAAAAAAAGCGAGAACAAACATCTTAGTGTCAGGTCTAAATGATGCTACCTTAGTAATAAATCATAAAGTTAATGCATCAATATGCAATAGAGATGAAAGTTTTGTGAAAAATTTAGATTTCTTGGTAGTTCCGAAAATAACTGCAGATTTAACGCCTTCACGTCCAATTGAAATCTCAATACAAGATTTACCTAATGTAAAATTAGCAAATGCTAGTTTCAATATCCCAGAACATGTAGACATGCTCTTAGGAGCAGGAATTTTTTATGAGCTTTTGAGACCGGGACAAATTCGTGTTAATAATTCTGATCTTATTTTGGAAGACACAGTTTTCGGTTTTGTTGTATCGGGAAGTTTTTCGACAGAGAATGAAAACAAAGTTCATTGTGGGTTTATTAAGAAAGAAACCAACCTAGACAAGACACTTAGGAAATTCTGGGAGATAGAAAATATCGACGTTGAAAAACCAAAAAGTAAAAAGAGACTTTAATTTGTGAGAAACATTTCGTAGAAAATTATACACGAGACAAAAACGGTAAATATGTTGTTAAAATGCCCTTAAAAGAGGATCCAGCTATTTTAGGAAACTCAAAACAAATCGCTACGAAAAAATTAAATCCTTTATGGAATCGTCTAGCAAAAGATCCTGAGTACTTAAGATTATATTCAGATTTCTTAAAAGAATATCAACAGTTAGGCCACATGGTTGAAGTTAACGAAAGCAAGGAAGAAAGTGGATCCTATTACATTCCCCATCTTGGAGTGTATAGAGGAATAGAAAAAAGTATATCAACGCCTTTGAGAGTTGTATTTAACGCGTCTTCCTTAACAACTAAGGGAAACTCACTTAATTCTATTCAATATAATGGAGGTGTAATACAAGATGATTTATTCTCAATTATGTTCAGATTTAGAAAATATATCGTCGCTTTCACTGCAGACATTCAAAAAATGTATAGAGCAATCTCTATTCATCCAGATCAGAGGAAGCTGCAAAAAGTCTTATGGAAGGAAGGTCTTAACGAGCCAATTAAAAATTTTGAATTAACGAGAGTTACTTATGGTACTGTTAGCGCACCTTTTTTGGCCATGAGAACACTACTTCAATTGTCTAAGGATGAAGGAAGCAAGTTTCCTTTAGCAGCACCCATACTGAGAGAAGACATGTATATGGATGATATTATATCTGGAGCTGATTCTTTAAGTTCTGCATCGGAACTCCAAAATCAATTAATAGAAATTTTAAACAGTGCAGGAATGTTATTACATAAATGGTGCAGCAATGCTCCACAACTTTGTAAAACAAATGTCGAAATATACCCCTTTGGTGATTCAGAAGAATCTAAAGCGTTAGGTGTTTTGTGGAAATCGAAGAAAGATTGTTTAAGTTTCAATGTTAAAATTCATAATGATGTAAATGTCACTAAGAGACAAGTGTTATCAACTATATCAAGTATATTCGATCCCTTAGGTTTAGTATCTCCTGTTATAATTAAAGCAAAAATATTTATGCAGAAGTTATGGTTATTACAATTAAATTGGGATGATTTGCTAACCGAGAAAGAGGCTAAGGAATGGAGAGAGTTTTCTGATACCCTACAATTAATTAATAAATTTGAGATTAGTAGGTGTATTTTATTGAAAGATGCAATTATGATCGAGTTACATGGTTTCAGCGACGCGTCTGAAGCAGCCTATGGTGCGGTAATTCACTGCAAATCAGTGACAGAATCAGGTCAAGTGTCTGTAAAATTAGTAACAAGTAAATCTAGAGTTTCTCCCTTAAAGCAATTAACTGTTCCAAAACTTGAGCTTTGTGCAGCAGTTTTATTGACAAAGCTTATGAAACGAGTGATTTCTTCGCTCAAAATTAGTGTAAACAAAATCTTCTTGTGGTCCGATTCCATGATATCCTGGATTAAAAAAGAACCATACGTTCTAAAAACTTTTGTTGCGAATAGGATTTCTACAATACAAGAACTAACTCAAGGGATGCAGTAGCGACATGTTCCATCTCAGCATAACCCTGCTGACCTTCTAACAAGAGGCGCTAATCCTGATAAACTATTATCAAATGAGTTATGGTGGAGTGGTCCATTGTTCCTAAAGGAAAAAGACTATCCCAATACAAATATTCCTGCAGCAGTTAATTCCAATGACTTTTCAAATGAACTGAAAAATATTAATATAAGTGACTTTAAAAGCATACCTGTTTTTACAGTTTCTATTAATTCTTTTGTGCATGATATAATTGATTTAAGTAATAACTATTGTAAAATAATTCGCATTTTAGGATTTATTTTCAGGTTCCTTAGTAATTGTAAAAAAGAAAAAAAGGACGGTCCTCTGTACCTCGAAGAGCTCAACAAAGCAGAAAGTTTTTGTTAAAAAGTGTTCAACGTGAGTTTTTTGACAAGGAAATAAAATCCTTGCAAAAATCAGGTACTATTAATCATGATAGTCAGTTAAAAAACTTACATCCATTTCTTGATAAAAAAGGTCTTCTACGAGTAGGAGGTAGATTAGCGAACAGTAACTTAAATGCCAACCAAAAATTTCCAATTTTACTACATAATAAAAGTAAACTTATTCAAATGATAGTAAAATATTTTCATAAACGATATTTACGTTTAGGTCCAAAATCTTTACTTTTTCAATTAAGGGTGAAGTTTTGGCCTTTCAATGGTCGTGCAGTATGTAGAAAAACAATTCATAATTGTTGCATGTTTTGTGTTATAAATATTGTATAAAGTTTTTATATTTTCTTAATGCAATAGGTTTATAAGATTTATGAGTGTACATATGAAATAAGGCTAATTTCTGCTTGATTGAATGTATTATGTGTTTATCAAAGAAAATATTCATAGAAAATGTGTATTGAGAGTGTATATATAATTTAAGTTATATATTATTTATATAGAGAGATTATTTATATGAGATATATATTATTTGAGATATTTAAATGACATTTATTTTATCCAGAAGGTTTGAGTATATTTTGATAAAATCGAGTGTGTTAACCTTTAAATACTTTAAAATAAAGCATATCTGAGCTATTATTTGAGATAAAATATGAGAAAAGAATTAAATTCTTGCAGCATTTAAAAATTTAATTTGAGTGTTAGATGTCATGAGTGAACATCATTACATAATGTGTGCAGAATTTTAGAGTAGTAAACATAAAAACAACAAGGTGTTTTCAAGAGACCAATTTCAAAAATTTGTCTGTTACCTATGGAAAAATGATTATCTTTTGTAATTTGTCAATTTATTGTTGACTAGTACATGCTGTATTATTTGTTTAAAATTCAAAGTGTAATAATATATTATAATTGTGGTTGAATGAAAATCATTCAACGGGGGCCGGTATGTTCGGTCGTTTTTATGCTTTGCATTTTTGGCAATAACTTTTATCGTCTGCGTTTGTTTATGCGAGTTTATAGAATGTTTTGTTGTGAGAGAGGTAGCCACGAGCGGCTATCTTGTGATATTATTTAATAAAAACAGTGCACTGCAGTTTTGTTATTTTGTGTATTTGTGAGTATTTAATATGAGTTAACAAATACATTAGCGTCTATGTACGATAAATGCTTAAAATGGGTCTTCAACTCTGTTGTGTGTTCCTTAAATTGCTTATTGGAATATCGAATTTCATCGCATGATAAAAGTAAGTTTTGTAACATTTTTTTCTGATAACAGTGGAAAGCAATTCCTATTTTATGCTTCAATCGGGATTTATTTTCATGTTACAATAACAAGCATAATTTAACATAAATTGATTTTAATAATAAGATGTATTCAACAATAAATTAAAAAATTCACATTTCGTTGTATTTTTATTTGAAAATATTGAATAAAAATGATTTACAATATCAATTTAGCACTGTATTGAAATAAGAATGCTGATGGACACACAAATATCACCCTGAATGACACATTTTCATTTCTTTACGTAAACGAATTTGCGATGCATTTCTCATTTTCACCTTCGATTTTTTTCATCTTTTTACTTTCTGCTATCATCTGTCAGCTTCTTATATTTTGACATATTGGCTTTTCATATTTCATTTGCCCTTAAAAGAGACTTCAATTCCCTACTTTTCACAAATTGGAACATTTTAAAAGTTCTCAAAAAGTCATCCAAATTCCTGTCTTGTTGAAACTTTCAGCGATTTTTAAGCACACAAATATTTTCTCGGATATGTAGATATTCTCTAAAAAAATAATGCATCATAAATATTTCAAGGAAAATTTTAGATGAAACTTACATTACTGCAACCATTCACTGTCATTATCCAGTGTAAAGATATATTGACATTCGTTTCCGTTGACGCTTATAACGAAAGGTAAGTCATTTCAGAATAATGACCTTTATGTAAATATGTTACAAAGTTCAATAATGTCAACAATGTAGAATATTAAAAAAACTGTAGTCAACGTTTCATATTTTTAAAGGTAAATTTATAATTTTATGCCTTTACAAAGCGGCTTAAATTTCCAGGACTAAAAACCTTCAAATTTCCTGCCACTTTCAGACTACGGAATTATTTGACCTTGTAGAGTACTGAAAATAATGCGTATATTTGCCTGTAGAAATAAAATTCTATGCTTTTCTTATAAAGCAAAATTCCACATTTCCACATTATTATTATTAATATTATTTTATTTATTTATTTATTTTTGTTGCAAAGAATCGTATATTTTCTGTTATGCAATAAATGTATTATGCTTATAAATAAATCCATAAATAATTGACATCAAATATGTAAAAATTCTATTATCGTATAATTTTAATGAACAAAAAACATTATGTTTTCCTGTAACAATACAAGTGGGTAAGTGTGATCACAGATCGCACAGAAGGTTTCGTTTAATATTCCTTTCAAAACACTTTATCCTTTTACAAAATCTATTAGTTCCACATTTCGCAACCAGGGGATGCACTCTATTCGACACAAACCTCTATCCGAACGACACTCCGTTTTACAACCTATCCATAGATATATTAGTCGAAGGGATTGGGCCATAGCAACCCAGATAGGTAGGCGCCTCCTGGCGGTAAAAAGTGGAACCAAAATATGTAAGGCTATGTGCATAATATAAAAGAGTGGTGAAGTTGTGTCGGAAAAAATTTGAAATGTATCCAATGGGTGCAATAAGGGGAGGTTAGAAAAATTGCTTAAAATACGCAAGTTAGAGCCCGGAGGTGTAAATAATATAACACTTTTTGAAAATTTTATGATTTTTCGTGTGATCAAAAGTGTTCTGCTATAAGTATGCAAAATTTTATGCCTTCAAATTAATATGGGCTCAGTGTGAAAAGTAGAAGTTAATTGGTATAGTTTGATGCATTTTAACACTTAAACACCGTTCACTTTTACATGTAATTCATCTTTAGGACATTTGGAAAGCTTCATTTATGTTAGATTATAAAGGTTTTTGGAACAAACTACGAAAAAAAAAATTGTAACTCTTCATAAAACATCTGCTTGCATTAAGCAATAAGTACATTTTTAATATTTGTGAAAAAAAAATAGTTTATTTTACTGAAGCAAAATTTTAAATAAATTTTAACATAACTATTATTAGTTTTTAATATTTGAAGTTGAAAAAAATAACAAATTGAATATTAATTTAATTTAACAAATTTACAAATTTCGCGTGTTTTACTGCACATAAATGCTACAACTGAATGTGAAATGTAAACGTCTTAGTTTAGCATTGTTTTACTTACTTGATATTGTGGTGTGGATTCATTATGAAGATTCTGAACTGAAATCATTTTACCATTTATCATTAATTATAAATCAAATCATTGTTTCATAACTTTATACATTTCAGTTTTTTAAACTTATACAAATCTTAATACGTGAAGAAACAAAATATTTTTCTTTCTTCTATTTCGTCCAAACTCATTTCTTCTAAAACGTATTAAAAATTTAATTTCTAAATAGAAATACTATTTACCAACGAAATTTTTTTTTAAAGAGAAATCAACTGATGGCTTTCCAAAAGCTTTTCTTTTCAGGAAGAAAGAAAATAATTAAATCACAAAAAATCGTTTCGCTGATTGTGTTTCGTCATTTGTAATGTAAAAAAAAAAAAAAAAAAAAAAAAAAAAAAAAAACTAAATTTTACAACACGATCAAGATGAAGTTCCTCTAACAATAGAAATTTTGAGAGACAATCAGATATTCGTGTGTGGAGTTTCAGTAAAACTGTTTTAAGCTTATTTAAAACATTTGTTAGAGACATATATCTAATTACCTAAGGACATATACATATATATATTATTAGAGATATTGTTTTAGTCCAAAAAAAGAATAAAATACAAAATATTTTATATACTTTTAGTGAATAAATATGTATCTTTTTGAATCTGATATTATTCTACTTATTACTTATCACAAAGCGCAACTCATTTATTTTCCTACAAACTAGTGCTGCTCTATTGTTGTAAATTCAAAAATTACGATCGACAAACTGCGGTATGATATCGTGTTAAATCGTAAACTTAGTCTGTTGTAATATTAATTTTATAACGCTACCAATATTAACTGATTTAAGTGGTTTAATTAATAGCAACTCACTTTTAATACTTTTTTATTTTACTCAATAAATGACAAAACAACTTTAATTTTATACTTAAGGGTGTCCGGGACGCATTTTCTTAAAATTTTTATTTATTGAGTTAAAATTTTGAATTTTTTTGTGATGGTGAACCATATCATTTGTAAACAAAATCAAATGTTAAAACTTCTCATAGCTTTTTTTAAAAAAATTTTAATTTAAAAATTATGAAAAAAGTGGTATAACTTAAAATCGTTATAACTTGAAATATTATTTGTAGAATTTAAATTGTTTTTCATTTAAATAAACAGAAATATACATATTTTAATTTAGAGTCAGCATTTAAAAAAAATTAATTTTTAAAAAAATTAAAAATATTTAACGAAAAAATTACAAAAAAGTGGTGCAACTTTAAAAAAAAAAAAAAAAAAATCATATTTTCAAAAGTAAATATTCTTTTCAAATATGCTGCCTCAAAAGTAAAGTAAAATAATTGAAAAAGATATGTTTCGAGTTTCAAGCTTGTATCTTTAACGGTTCTCAAGTTATAAGAATTTAAATATGAGAAATGGTGAAAAAACCTATCATGAAGAAAAACGCAATTTCACACGAACTCGATTCCTTGACAACCATAGCTTGAAAGGCAGATTTTGAAAACAAGCGAAAACGAAAAAAATTAATATTTCCTGTTCTAATTAAGATAGAAACATGATTTAAACATCATTTTAAGCAGAAAACGGCAGAGAAAGTTTTAATCTAATAAAAAAATTTTTAAAAATTGAAGATTTTTATGTCTCGGACCCCCTTAAATTAATATACATTTACCCTCATATACCTAGCAAGATCTTATCTTCATAAAATATTTATTCATTGCAATTTAGCAACATAATTCTCCATTCTAACAAATTGCTTCTTTTTTGAGTAACTTCGGAAATCCAGAGCGCTATTTGAGTTTTTGAGAAGATTTCGGAAAAGTTCGAAACCATATACATTCAGTCTATTTTCGTACACCCTGTAGTTGGTTAAACGGTCAATGTAAATGTAGAGCTCTATAAAAATGCAGAGGGTAGATGTTGAAAAAATTCCTAAAGCTATGGAACATAATAATAAAAATAATAATTTTATATAGCATTCATATTAAAAATTATTTAAAGTATTAAAGTATTTAAAAATTCCCCAAATTAGCAAATTTTACAATTTATTTTTATAATTTACATCATGGAATAGTCTAACAGAAATTAAAAGATAATATAGTTTTATATTTACTGTAATCAAATAATAGAACGTAAAATATTCTACAATTAAAATGTTCATTCTGTGAGTAAAGAGAAATAATTGATCAAACTAAAAATGAGAATGAAGATAACTTTTTTTAAAAATTTACTTGCAATTGTGATTAACCTAACTTTTAAGTTTTATAATAAATAAAGCGGGAACATATAATAGAATTACACTTTGATATCTATAAAATAGTTATTTCCTTCATTTTTATATTTTTAACTTTACGAAAAACATTACCTACTTTACATAAGTTTAAATAATGGACAAAATTGAGTTACAGAATTGGAATAAAAATGTCCTACTTTATCGAAAATTTAGGTTTCATTAATATTTACATTAAGAATTAATCATACATAGGGTAAACGCACCGGTAGTGGGCCACTTAAGGACATTTATCTTATTATTATTAAAGTATTTATGAATTCTAAATGATATATATCTTTTTAACGTAGTCCTAACATTCATGTATCGGAATAAACATTCGAAGTTTCAAAATATATTATGTGAAAAAAAAAATGTTTAATATAAAAAGTTACCTTCCTCGATGCTCCAGTAGTGGGAATAGTAAATTTTTGATGCACGAGTAGTGGGCCCCCCAAAAGTGGGCCACTCCAGTTTTGAGTTTAGTGAGAAAATACTGAAGTTATACTTTTTTTTACAGTTCTAGAATAGGATGTTCACAATAATGAAATCATACATAGAAGTTTAGATGATTACGTAAAATAATCTCACTAGTAAATCTGCAGATCTGGGGCCTCAACTTGAGTTCTGTAAATCAATTTTAATTTTATCTCACGTTACATAAAAGCTAATGTCCTACAAGCTGCAAAGTATTTTCTTTTTAGATTATATACAGGGTGTCCTTTCGTATCGTTTAAATATAGCTAATTCCCAAGAAGCTTAGTTTTAGAGGTATAGTTTTAATTGCTGAACTATTTCGCATGTTTTTCATCATGGGAAAATCTATTTCCATCAAAATGGTTGCATTTTCTTAATGTTACGAAATTCAATTTTCGTACAGTTTTTGTGATCTATAAGTTATATTTAGAAAATCTGCTTATATTCTTTCACTTGTTAAACAGTAAATATTTCCATATTCTGTGATCAATACTTTCTGAATTGTGCTACAATGAATTTTATGAATTTTCAGCGATTTCTGACATTAAAATTCATTTTCTGTGTTTTGTACCAGAATGATACAAATGGTAAATAAAAAAAATATATCAGTTTTTATCCACAATAATAGTGGACAATTTAGCAACTTTTTTTAAAATTCGAAATGCATAGTTTTTGTTTTCTCTAAATAACAATCTGTTGTATTTTGTAACTTAAAAAAAAAAATCCGCCCAATTTGTTATTTCGCAGTGGTGATAAATAATAAGACAAATATAATAAACAGGATAATTAAAAGCTGAAATGACTGCAAAACAAAATGATTTATCCAAAAACGAAAAAGATCTCAAAGTGTGAGAGGGGTTTATAGTCAATTTATTACAAAGAGAACTTTAGGTTGAAACTTACGATGAAAGAGAGACATCAGACTGGGGCGATAATTTCCTCCCTTTTTTCCCATCGGCTATTTTTTTAACTCTTCCTTTTGAATTTTTCTTTTTTCTCTTTCAGTTTTTTTTCTGCATCTTTAGCATTTTTAAGGCTTTCTCTATTCTTATAATATTGAAGCATTTAGGGAGAAGCCACAACTGCAGTAATTTTCTCACCTTTTCTCTTTTTCTTTGTGTTATCTCCCTCTTCTGGCCAAAATAGAACTGTTTTGAAGGGAGATGGTACATTTCTAGATGGCCCACCATTTAACAGCACTGAATGGCTCCCAGCCTCAGTTGATCCTGCTTGAATGAAAAGTTTCACCTCAGCATCTTCAACAATTGCTCTTTGCTCCTGATCAATAGTTTCAGTATCAACAGTGTCAATAGGCTATTCCGTGTACGCCGCCTCAACAGATACGACTGGTGTACCCTATAACAAGTAAAATGTAAAAATGGAATAAATAATAGTAAAAGTATATACTCAAGTGTTTTATACCCAAATTGTTTTGCGATAGATTACCTGAGAAATTGGTTCCATGTTCAAAGTCTCCTTTATCTCCAACCACACGTAGTAAAGATCTGTTTGCTCCACACAACCTTTCAATTTGTCTTTATTTTCTGAGAAATATTTTATTTTTCTTCTCCAATTTTATCTTCAAGAACTACCAAGCAAGAAGCCATTTCTCTCTCCTTTATTGGTGATATTATCACATTCTTTGATGTTAGTGTGGATTCAACATTTACTTTCTTTAGATCCCATGGAACGAGTCCACTTGCTTTGAATTCATTCACAATGGTTGCAGGAGTTAAACGATCTAGTTCTGATTTTAGGACTGGTGGAAACTCATGTTTCTGCATCTGTTTGCCTTCATGAGTTATTCTGAAGTGCACTACTTCCTGTTGCCAAGCACTTTTAAGAGTATGGAAAACTGAATTGTTCATTGATTGCATTAGGTATGTTGAATTTGGGGGCAATGCTACCATTTCAACTCCATGAGCCGAACAGAAGATTCTTAGATTCAAAGACATGTGAGAAGTATGTCCATCCATAAATAACACTACAGGTTTTTCTATGCAATGCTTATTTAAATATGGTTCAAAAATTTAAACCTTTATTGAGTATTGAACCTTTGAAGTATAAATTAGTTTAGATATTAATTTCTTTTAATAATCATATGTGTGATTGCTTAGTAAAGTTGCATTTTTGCTGCTCCAGAAGTGGGCCACTTGTGCACCAGTAGTGGGTACCTGGCCCACTACTGGTTCTGATGAACAAAATATTAAATAAATTATATACAAAGTCTTAGAACCTCAAAAAAATACTTAATTAAAATAATTTAAACATAAATTTTTTTTGGCATGTGCTCCAGCAGTGGGCCACCATGCCCACTATTGGTACAATTTAAGAAATTGTGATCCAGAAGTAGGCCACCCCTTAAAATCATCATAATTTTCAAGTTTTAAGTTTTCAGCTAATCTAACAAATTATTTACAATGTAATCGAGTATATCAACGGCACTTTAATTCAAAATAAAACCTACTATTAAAGAAACAACGAGTTAGATAAAACCTTATCACTTAATGAAATCACCAAGAATTTGCCAAAAAATCTGTGTTTGAAGATAAGTTCCAGAAGATAAACAAATATATCTACAGGAAAATAACAATTATTCCAAACTGTTTATGGAAAGTTAACATTTAAGGACTTTAACTAATCAGATTTCTTTCAGTCGTTTTTCTGAAATGGATTGTGAGCTTGTTTTTAAACTTTGAAATTTAGTGGCCCACTACAGGTACGTGGCCCACTACCGGTGCGTTTACCCTAAATGTGTAAAGGTTCAGTTGTAAAGCTATTTTTACAAATTTAATTACATGTAGCAGAAAGCAAAGTACGTTTAATGTTAAAGTTCATTATTAAATAAATGTTTTTGCAACGAAAGAAAAAAATACAAAGAATTGACATAAAATTGGTACACTGATCCGATTTCATGATTTTAATTTCAAAAATAAAATAAAATTAGATAATCAAACAGAAAGAACCCGAGAGATGAGGATTTCCAAAGACAATTATTTATTTCACCTGTTGGTTTTCAATAAAACTGTCGCATGTAGTTTTAAAATAAAGAGAAAAAGTTTATAATAAAACACTCATACTACAATATATATTAAAACACACATACACATATAAATAACGCCTGCATTCAACAGTTAAAGGTATATATAAATATTATACAGACATACAAACAATAAATACAATAAACCCAACTGGAGTGAAAAATTAGCCAGAGCCAGGAATCGAACCCGGAACCACAGTATACAAGACTGCTGCTCAGTCCCGGCTGACTGTCCCGGGTTCGATTCCTGGCTCTGGCTAATTTTTCACTCCAGTTGGGTTTATTGTATTTATTGTTTGTATGTCTGTATAATATTTATATATACCTTTAGAAAAAGTTTAGTTTATAATATTTAGGTCATTCTTCTCTTCAAAACAAACAAAAAAAAACAAAAAAAAAACTCGCAATGTATTTTAAATACTCTATTAGTTGAAAGTAAAACACAAAGATTAATGTTTACACGAATAGCGCTTCAATGAATTTTTATGAACATGATTAATTATTCCAATTCGTATCTAAACGTCCTCTTGAATAAAGTTGTTTACATTCTCAGTGTCTCAGTCTGTGTCAGAAAAGACAGACAGAAGGAAAACACATATATAGTATATCTTATTTAAACAGATTTATATGTTATTTTTTCACCGAATTTAAATGAATGTGTAAAGAAAAAATCAAATTTTCTTTGTTGATGTCTTAGTATTTTTTAAAAGAAAGTTCCCATTGCATTTTTTAACTTTTCACTTAGTCAAAGGAATATGTATTTTAACATGACGCGTCAAGTTCTGGCATTTCGAAGTTTCACCCATTCATTTTTCATTTCTAGTGAAAAGAGCCTTCAGTATTCGGCACTGAATGATCTGAAACATTATGAAAGTTCTCAAAGTGCCGTCAACTCTACTGTCTCGTTGAAAAGCTTTGACGTCAACATATGTGACAGATATGTTCTCCCTATTCCTACTTCAAGACAACCAATACGACAAAAATCTTTCAGGAACTACTTTGAGAAGAAAATTTATATCTCTGCAGTTATTCACCATCAACTATTTGAAAAGTGTTATTGAGACACGTTGCCTCAAAAGTTCCTTTTCGGCGGTAAATCATTTAATAATATGGTTTTATTGTTTGAGAAAGGCTCATGAATTTAGAATTCTATAATGTATGCATTTTTTCTGTTGATTGTGTTACGTGTAAATGTGAATAAAAATCTATTTTAATTGCAGAAGAAAGTGGTACTTTTTATGGAAAATAAAATGATTTAATACTAAAATGTGCGATATTATTAATGAAAAAATGCAGGTTTTATTATTTTTTTACAAATGTTCTATTAAACTGTTACTGACAAAACTCTCTCACAAAATTGCTTATAGCATTTCTTTGAAAAAGCAATAAATCTATTTTACTGTACAAATGATTGTTTTTCACTTTAATGTGTGCCTGCTGCAATTGGAAATTCCATTTCACACATTGCGTTTGTATTTTCTAATTTGTCGTTAGATGTGTAATAATTACGAGTACACTATAAAAAATTAAACATTTTCCTGATGAACATATTTTGGAAATAACTTCTATTATGCATTCCTAGTTTTGTTGTTAACCAAGATACCAGAAACATATCTGCAATAATGAGAAATCGTTAGGTGAAAGTCTAATTAGAGACTTTAATATTAATTGTTTTCCAACGTTATTAAAATAAAATTGCCTCTTTGCTGTCCATAAATTGCAATAAAATCCTTTCTCGGTTAATTTAAAAACATGACATTTCCGTTTATTGATCTAGAATAATGATATATCGATAAAGAAAATTGATATCTATAATATTAATAAAGAACACTAGAAAAAATGAACATTTCATAAGATAAAGGTAAGTTTTCAGAATGGTATGTAAATACGAATTTTCACTATATTTTGATAATCATTTCAACAATGTTTTACAACGAAGTGAAACACATTAAATGCATAGCTGCCAACTTGTACGGATTTTTGCTACCACTAAAATTTAACAGAAATTTCTGCCTTATTTAATTATCAAAATTCACTGCAATTCGGCGATTGAATTAGGTAAAATTTTACATTAAATTTTAGTGGTAGGAAAAATCCGTACAAGTTGGCAGCTATGTTAAATGGTATTAATAACAGAAAATCTTTGATCTGTCCAATTTCTAGCACTTTCATTCAAACTTTTTTATATGTTTAAATATTGTCCCATTTTCGAAGAATATCATTTGCGAGTTATAAAATTTTAAATTAAATTAATTATAAAAACCTGTATAAAAATCACTTATAAACAGAGCATTATTTTACTTAATCTGCTTAAATTAATTATGTGCTGCAGTCAACAAACTGAAATCTATCATTATCCTTCATGGTTGGTAACATTGTTTAGAAAATTGCACGGTGTTTTTGTGGACAGCAAAACCATTCTTGAACCCTTTTTATTTAAAAACTCAATTATTTAGTACCATATATCAAAAAGATCATTTTATGAAATTAAATGTATTGTTCAAATCACGTTATTAATCTTGACCTAATCCGGAATGTTTGCAGCTATGCATAAGTATATTAATTAGGAACTGAAATATATTGATACAACAAATATAGATAGAAACATATGTATTCATTAAAAAGAAGTAAAATTATTAGACAGGAACATATTTTTTATATGAAATTAAAACTATAGTAAAATCTTCAAAAGCGGCCTCAATCCCGTTCAATATAATATAACATAGAGTTAAAATATGATTTCTGCTGTAAATCAAGTGGATAAAAATATCATATAAAATCTCTTATATATATATATTTCAAAATATTCATCTAGAACTGCCTATTTACGCCTTTCAATTCAGAATGTAATATTAAATATATATATATATATATATATATTACACTTTCAAACACAGTTAAATAGTTTTATGACATCGAATTCTCTGTCTCGTGAGACCCTACCAGTGGCCGAGGGGTTCTGCTGTCGAAGCTGGTAGGCGGGAGGTGCTGGGTTCGATCCCAATCGCGCACGTCGGCCTAATCGTTTGGAGTTTTCGTGGTTTTCTTCGAACCTTGGTTCTCCAAGCGTTAATACGGGTTAGGTTCCCTTAGAAAGACCTCCACGGAAGGCACTCTCCCCTTAAGGCCTATATCCCACGTGCAGATAATTGGCCGACATAAATACACCAACAACAACTGTCTCGTACTTAAATATTCTTAAACTCAGTGTTGCCAGATTGGGGACTTTTTTAATTCAGATTATTTGACTGTCACCACTTTTTAAAAATAGAATAATTCGCCTTATTTTTCAGAATTTTTAATCTATTTTTAAATAGGCCGAATATTTCTATTTCAAAAAAGCGGTGACAATCAACAATCTGGGGACAAAAAAGCCCCCAACCTGGCAATACTGCTTAAACTGTCACGTCATTGGTTGATGTAATTGAGTTTACTGTGGATTGTTTTCTACTGAAATTTGAGAGTGAGAAGACAAAAGAAGATATAATAAAACACACATACTACAATATATATATTAAAACACACATACACACATAAATAACGCCTGCATTCAACAGTTAAAGGTATATATAAACATTACACAGGCATACATACAATAAATACAATAAACCGAACTGGAGTGAAAAATTAGCCAGAGCCAGGAATCGAACTCGGGACCACAGTATACAAGACTGCTGCTCTAACCACTGTATTGGCCGGAGTAGCTCAGTGGCTAGAGCAGCAGTGTTGTATTCTGTGGGACCGGGTTCGATTCCTGGGTCTGGCTAATTTTTCACTCCAGTTGTGTTTATTTTATTTATTATCTGTATCCCTGTATAATATTTATATATACCTTTAGTAAAAGAAGATAGTTTGATTATATATATATAGAAAACTATATGTAAGAGAAACGACACATTCACCTTAATACTTTAAGTTAAAACATGAGCACATTAAAATGATTCTCAGTTTTTATTACTAAAATAGGTGCTAAAAATGTAACATTTTTAACGATACATTGTCATGTCATATACCGAGCATTTGGTTTGGTCTAATTGGAGTCAATGGAATCTTTGGATTGGAATGATCAATATAGCTGTATGGTCTCATCCGTCTTCCCCCCCCCCCCCCACAACATCTTTTTTTACAGTTTTTGGAATCGCCTTGCGTTATTTATACCGGTATGCATTCTGAAGGTCTTCTTCTCATTTTTCACCCCATTGATGATGACCTGGACGAAAGCGCTCGGGAAGTTTTTTACCATCTGATTATTGGTTTTAATGTTTTAAAACCTGTTAATTGTATTTTTTAGCACCTATTTTAGTAATAAAAACTGGGAATCATTTTAATGTATTCATGTTTTAACTTGGAGATTGTTTGGTTATATTATGATCTTAAAATGGGGAAAAAAATTTTTGTGCATTTTAATGATATTACACACCTTTATGAAATTGATGTATTTATTATACTGAAGTATACTGCAACATATTTTCTATAAAATGAAGAGTTTGCGAGATTTTTTGTTGATTTGCAGCGTAATTGAAGAGCTAAGTGGAAGAACATGTTATGCTACATTTCCTTTAAAAAGTTTTTATCTCTTGGACGAAGGTGTTATCAGGTATTCTATCACATGGTAAAGCTAAAATACCAATGTTCTATTTAGCCTTGAAGATTTAAGACATTATTAATTAATATTTAATATTTTAATATTTAATAATCCAAAATATATTAATATTTTTTAATATTTAAAAATTAAATATGAATAAGTTTTTTTGATCGAGTTTAGTATCACACCTGTTAATGTTTTAAACACATGGTATCAAACAGAAAATAAATCTTTAAAATTGAGAATAAAACTTTCACATCAAATTTCTTCAAATGTATTTTTTTTACTTAACATATTCTTCCACCTAGCTCTTCAATTCTGTTAGAGTACTGTTTATGAGAGACAATTGGACTTCAACTTTTGGTATGATTTTTAAGATTATATAAATTTTATTACATTAGGTGATGTGTATAATTTTTACTCATCATTTACAATGCTGCACAAAATATAATGTAAGCATTACAGCCTTTAATCGTGCACTGTTTAATGAGTTTTTAAAACTATTTTCTGAATTTTCCAGCTAAATTGTATTTTAATATATAAGAGGTGTTTTCATAATGTAAAATAATAATTGTTGTATGTGTGAAATTTGCTTCTGTTTGTGTTTTCCAGATGAATTATTGCTTAAAGCTTTTGTTATAAATATCTATAGAATATATACAGATCTGTAGAAAAGAAATAAAATACCATACCAACTATGTGAGTTAATTTCTGAAATTAAAATTTTTATCCTTCTATTATTAGCCTTCTATAAATTGTTTATTTGGATATATCTTTCACCACAATAAAAGATAAATTCAATACAATATTAATAAATTTTTAGAAATTATTTCACAATATATTCGTAACGCAGGTAGGGGATGTAGGGGAGGTTTGATACACGGGGAGGGTTGATACATTGACAATTTTTCTCAAAAAATGGCATTAAAAGCTATTCTAACACATGTGAAGGCTTCTTTTTTATTTGCTGAAGCCATCATTAGCTGGACTAATCAGTGAAGAACTTTTCTTTTCATTTAATTTTGAAGGTTTTTGGAATGTCAATGTAAATTTTTTCATTGGCGGATTTTCTTTCATAACTCTTATTTTTTGAAGATAGTTTCTTGTAACTTTTTTATTTATAAAGCACATTGTTAGGATTAGTTTTACTAGAAAGTAGATTACCATTTTGCAACTGCATTTGTACAAAGTGATTGATAATCCAATAAGGCATAATAGGGAGAAATGATACATTAGTACTGGGGAGAAATGATACACTTCTATATTTGAAATTTAGTAATTTTTTTAAGTTTGCAAACTAATATAGGACTGTAATATTCAATATTGTTTTACAGCAAGAGCTACTGAAATTGGTAAGGAAAAACAAAGAGACTATTCATACACATTATGTATGTTACATAGAAAAGCAGTACGATGATAGATGGTTAGTTCGATTTGCTCGTTATGTAGAAGGGAAAAAGTTTAAATTGCCTGAAAGGGAAAATGTTTCTATAATTTAAGATGGGCAAATTTAAAAAACATTAAAGCTACCCGATTTTACTTATCAAAATGATAGCGTAATTAGTTTTTCTTTTAATAATCTCAGGTGTGTTTTTATGTTTATGAAACTAATAATTTTAATTCCCGAACTGCCCATTGGCACCAGCATTTTGGTAAAATATTTTCCATTTAGTATGAAAGTGAAATATATCCCTTTTCTTATTTCTAATTAAATTTGTAGGTATATTTCGGTGCCATTCATTTATTTAACACTTTAGCATTGAAAATGTTTTGCCCGTGGAAGTGTTAAAGGAATCTTAAATGTGCTAAACTTATGTTAAATTGTTTGCAAATCAGCAATGTTCACTTCATTTTTCCTTGCAGCTAGATCTCTAGGGGTTTTTCTTTATTTATTTTCTAAAAAGTGTGTTAATAGGATTGTTTAAGTAATAGTAATAGTTTAAATATTTTTGTAAAAAACATTTCTGAAACAAAAATATGCCAATGTCATTTCGTTTTAAATTTTACTTAATATTTCAAGATTTATCATAAAAAATTGTATGACGCATAAATTGAATTGTCTGCAGTTTTTTTTCTATTTACATAACAATGTATCAAACCTCCCTTGCTAGTGTATCAATCCTCCCCACTAATGGGGAGATTTGATACAGAAGTAGCCATTCAAAATAATTGGATATATTTTTTGAATGACTATTTTTACTTTCTTCTATCTTTACAAGAAGAAAGTATTGGTTTCATGAAAATTTTCGAATTCCAGTTTTCGACGGATTTACACGTTTTATGAGTCAGAGATTCCAAAAAACATGTTTTTACAAAATGTCTGTCTGTGAGTCTGTCTGTCCGTCTGTCTGTATGTGACACAAATTTTGTGGGCGCTCTATCTCAAAAACTAATGCACGGAATTTCACAAAACTTCATATTTCGTTCGACCTTGATATAAACTGGAACTGATTAGTTTTTGGTGAAAATCTCCCAACAGGTGGCGCTGCTATGCGGCATTTTTAACGATTTCTGCAATAGCTGTATCTCAAGAACTACTGCACGGATTTTCATAAAACTTCAGATTCATTTATTCCAGGATATAGTTTGGTGCTGATTACTTTTTTATGAAAATCGCCCAACAGGTGGCGCTGGTATGCTGCATTGTTCATGATTATCGCAATAGCTCTAACTCGAGAAAAAATGCACGAATTTTCATCAAACTTCAGATTCAGTTAGTCCCTGATATAAATTAGTGCTGCTTAATTTTTGGTGCAAATCGCCCAACAGGTGGCGTTGCTGTGCTGCATTTTTCACGATTTCCACAAGAGCTGTATCTCAAGAACTATTGCACGGATTTTCATCAAACTTCAGATTTAGTTAGTCCTTGACATGAATTGATGTATAAATTAGTGCTGTTTAATTTTTGGTGTAAATCGCTCAACAGACGGCGCTGCTATGCTGTATTTTTTGCGATTTCCGCAATAGCTTTATCTCAAGAACTAATGCTTGGATTTTCAACAAACTTCAGATTCAGGTATACCTTGATATCGTTTAGTGCTGTTTACTGTTGGTGTAAATCGCTCAACAGGTGGCGCTGCTATGCTACATTTTTTTCAGAATTTCCGCTATAGCTCTATCTCAAGAACTAATGCACGAATTTTCATCAAACTTCAAATTCAGATATACTTTGATATGAATTGGTGCTAAATCGTTGTTATTTCTTGTACTATTTAAATGATTTAATTGACGTGATTTATATAGAAGAAAGTTTTGTGATGGCCACAACATACTAGTTTTAATTTGTTCTGCAAATTAGGTTTTTGTTTAATCTATTTTCAAGCCATCATTAAAAAATAACTATACCTGAAATAAAACGGTAGTTTAAGATACACATCCAAGCATGACCATAAAATTTCCTTATTTACCGACTGAAGTACTACATACCTCCAATATCTTATAGTCTATGTCTTTACTTGGTGGACTATATTCCATTCCTTCTCATTCTCCGTGTTTTTCTGTGTTAGAATGTTGTCCAGAATCATTCTTCTTCCAAAATTCGGAGGGATATCTATTTTCAAGCCATCATTCAAAAATAACTATACCTGAAATAAAATGGTAGTTTAAGATACACATTCAAGCATGACAATAAAATTTCCTTATTTACCTTCTGAAGTGCTACATACCTCCGATATCATCTACTACATGCCTTTCCTCGGTACACTATATTCAATTTTATCTCTCATTCTCTGCATTTTCCTTTGTTAGAATGTTGTCAAGAAGCATTCTTCTTCAATAGAGGGATATCTATTTTCAAGCCATCATTCAACAATAACTATACCTGAAATAAAACGGCAGTTTAAGATACACATCAGAGCATGACAAAAAATTTCCTTATTTACCGAATGAAGAACTACATGCCTCCAATATCATCTAGTCTATGCCTTTCCTCGGTAGACTATATTCCATTCATTCTCATTCTTCGTGTTTCTCTTTGTTAGAATGTTGTCCAGAATTATTCTTCATCCAAAATTCGGAGGGATATCTATTTTCAAGCAAACATTCTAAAATAATTATACCTGAAATAAAACGGTAGTTTAAGATACACATCCAAGCATGACAATAAAGATTCCTTATTTACCTACTGAAGTATTGCATATTTCCGATATAATCTAGTCCACTTCTTTCCTCGGTGGACTATGTTCCATTCCTTCTCATTCTCCGTGTTTTTCTTTGTTAGAATGTTGTCCAGAATCATTCTTCTTCCAAAATTCGGAGGGATATCTATTTTTAAACCATCAATCAAAAGTAACTATACCTGAAATAAAACGGTAGTTTAAGATGCACATTCAAGCATGACAATAAAATTTCCTTATTTACCTACTGAAGTGCTACATACCTCCGATATCATCTAGTCCATGCCTTTACTCGATACACAATTTTCTATTTTATCTTTCATTCTCAGCATTTTTCTTTGTTAGGATGTTGTCCAGAATCATTTTTACTTTCTTCTATCTTTACAAGAAGAAAGTATTGGATTCATGAAAATTTTCGAATTCCGGTTTTCGACGGTTTTACACGTTTTAAAGGTCAGAGAACCCGAAAATCATGTTTTTACAAAATGTCTGTCTGTGAGTCTGTCTGTCTGTGTGTCTGTGTGTGACATAAATTTTGTGGGCGCTCTATGTCAGGAACTAATGCACGGAATTTAATAAAAATTCATATTCAGTTAGTCCCTGACACAAATTGATGCTGATTAGTTTTTGGTGCAAATCGCTCAACAGGTGGCGCGGCTATGCTGCATTTTTTTATGATTTCCGCAATGGCTCTATCTCAAGAACTAAAGCACGGATTTTCATGAAACTTCAGATTCATTTAGTCCTTGATAAGACTTGATGCTGATTACATGTTGGTGCAAATCGCTCAACAGGTGGCGCTGCTATGCTGCATTTTTTACAATTTCCGCAGTGGCTCTATCTCAAGAACTAATGCACGGATTTTCATCAAACTTCAGATTCGGTTAATCCTGACATGAATTGATGTTTTGTACAGTTTGGTGTAAATCGCTCAACAGGTGGCGCTGCTATACTGCATTTTTTTACAATTTCCGCAATAGCTCTATCTCAACAACTAATGCTTGGATTTTCAACAGACTTCAGATTCATGTATACTTTGATATGAATTAGTGCTGTTTGTGTTTTGGTGCAAATCGCTCAACAGGTGGCGCTGCTATGCTGCACTTTTCAGAATTTCCATTATAGCGGTATCTGAAGAACTAATGGAACAATTTTCACTAAACTTCAGAATCAGTTAATCCTTGATATGAATTGACATTTTGTACATTTTGGTGTAAATCGCTCAACAGGTGGCGCTGCTATACAGCATTTTTCACGATTTCTGAAATCGCTGCATCTCAAGAACTAATGGACATATTTTCATCAAACTTCAGATTCAGTTACTCTTTGATATGAAATGATGCTGACTACGTGTTGGTGAATATCGCCCAATAGGTGGCGCTGCTATGCTGCATTTTGCACCATTTCCTGAATAGCTCTATCTCAAGAACTAATGCACGAATTTTCATCAATCTTCAGATTCAAGTACACCTTGATAAATGTTGATACTGATTATGTGGTTGTGTAAATCGCTCAACAGGTGACGCTGTTATGCTGCATTTGTCATGATTTGCGCAATAGCTCTATCTTAGGAACTAATGCACGGATTTTCCCCCAAACTTCATATTCAGTTAGACATTGACATATGTTGATGATAATTAGGTTCTGGTGTAAATCACCCAATAGGTGGCGCTGCTATGCTGCATTTTGATGGATTTACACGATTTCATGGAGAGTAATATCTCAAGAACTAATGCACGGAATTTCATCTTTTTAGAATCCTCATGATGAGCGTAGATGCACTGTGATAATGAATTTTGAAGTATTGACAAGTATGAGATAGAAGAAAGTTTTGTGATGGCCACAACATACTAGTTTAAATTCACAATATATTTAATAAATGAATAAAAGGTCACTTTATAAGAAAACACGAAAAATTTGTTTTTTTATATTGTTTGTTATTTGTTTGTATATATATATATATATATACTGTTAAAAAGATATTTAATCTAAAAGCAGAAATACGGTTTTTTATTCCGCTGTAAAGTTATAATCTGAGTGCATTGCCATAACAGCCACTAAAAACTCCCACAGTTTATAAAAATTTAAAATTATGTAAAAACAGGTGGTATCCAAATAATATTTTTTTATTATCTTTTAAATACCTTTGACAATATTATTTTTTTATTAATCCATGAAAGCTTTTTTCTACAAAAATTTACCAATACAAGCCCAACAAATAAAGAACCACACTTTGGAAAAATCAGTGATTTATAACGTTATTTGAAATAGGTCTGAAATTATATTTCTGACGTTTTTATGCAATATTCATAAAAAAGATTAGTCTAAAAAAATAATCATCGTGAAACTCTATTATGGAGAAAATCACTTTAGGCTATCAATTTCCGTTTTTTGAACAAAAACCTGCCCTAAAGCGTTTATTTAAGAAACGTTGGTGCGATGAATGGACATAAAGCGATAATATTCTTCTAAATTTGAAGCAATGAGCTGAGTAAAATGCGATCTAATGAAACATAAAAACTGTGAAAGGGAATTTTATATTCTATTTTCCCATTCAGTGGAAGTGCGTTTAACTGAATTTTGTTTTAAATAAAAAAATAATAATGATAATATTTTTTTCATATTTTTCAGTTATTATTTTTGAATACAGATCTATTTCTTTGAAAATTAAAATTGAGAAACACTTTGTTTTAATGTATTCAACGAAGATAGGTTTGGAAACTCATTTTACTTTTAAAATAAATACATTTGGCATTAAAAAAATACAATTTTTTTTGCAAATTATTCTGTAGAAGCGTTGTCTGAAAATTAAGCATCACTGAAACGACATCGATATTTTATGAAATTCATTTGACAAGGTAAAGTTTTTAAATTCATACAGAAAAAAAAGTTTACAATTTACAAATCAATGCACAGTATAATAGTAAGTTATAAGTTTTCCAATGCGCTTCCTCATGGAAATTTCATTCAATGTCGTGATTACCAAATTAAAACTTTTCGAATGCAAAAGAAATTGTCGCACGTGCTATTAATTAGCACTCCATGTTTAAAATTTAAACATGGTAAATTAATAGATATTGAATATAAAATCTTTTAGTACAATTTAAATTATTCATTGATTTGAGTAAATAAAAATAAGGCGAAAAGACATAAAACTATACATTTTTAATGAAATTATTCTCTGTTTAATTTTTCAACTATTCTGTAGAAACAAAGAATGACAAATCGAAATAAGTAATTATCATTCTTAAATCGTAGAAATGCCTTCAAGTCTCTTCATGAAATTCTTAAACTTTTGATTATGTGTTAACGACTTGAAATAATTAATAGGATCAGTTATTTTTATTTAAATAAAGGTAGTACCAATAATCAGACAACTATATATATATATACATTTAAAGATTGAAACTCACTATCGCCCAAATATTAAATTAAAACAAACGCTTTGATTGTATTAAAATCTTACAACTTTAAATTATTTTGGCAACGCATAAGATTGGAATTTATTTAGCTATTCTCTTCTAATGAGGATATTTTCTAATTAAAATCGTAGTGTATACATCAAGACTCTTCAGAAATTCCAGAACTCGTTATTAATTATTACCTTTTTTTAAGTTAACAGGCACGAATTCCTTAATTAAATAGTGATGTCATCGTTTTCAAAGAATTAATTGATGACATTTTAAAAAAGCTTATTCACATTTACTGTCTAAATGCAAAATAAAAATTATAAAAATATAAACGTTAGGTTATCGTTAATTACGTTCTTAAATGTGACTTCTTTTAAGCTGCATTTTGAAAATAATTTTCTAAAATTTCGTTCTATTTCTGGGGATATACCTTTTTTAGTATATCTACAAATTTATTAATTTAAACATTTTACATTTAGATTATATACATTTTCTAAGTATTCTATACTATATAAATTTATACATTATTGGCCGATCACGACGAGTATATTCCTATATTTATAAAGCAGGAATCATTGACTAAAGAAGTATTCTGAATTTTTATTTACATAATTATTTACATAATGTCATGCATATAATTGCGATAAGTTGTTATGAGAAATAAATTTTTTATGCTTTATTTAGAGACCTATTGTTAGAATGTAAAACATCATCTAGAAAGAAGATCGTAGCAAACCTTGCTAGATTCTTTAATAATAAATCCAAATACTGTACAATATTCTCTAGTGTATAAACTAGAAAAACCCATCTATGTAACTATTGTATGAAAGACTTCCAGAAGAGGGCTGGGATTCTGTTGTTTTAAAACTCAGATGTCATATTAGACTGCAGGTGCACGAAGCGCTAATAAGTTAATCCTCTATGTACTGAATTATGAATTGAACCACCAATTGGAAGAAGGGAATAAACGCCACTTTTTGATACATTCATTTTTCTACACTTTTACATTCTTTAGACGTAGCGCTTAGTTCTGTGTTCAAAAAATAAAATAAAATAAAATAAAATAAATTAAAAAAAAAAAAAATCATACGAAGCGTATTTTGTTATTTTCATCGAACTCACAATTAAGCGCTGCACGTCTAAAGAATGTAAAAATGTAGAAAAGTGAATGTGTCAAAAAGTTGCGTTTATTCTCTTCTTTCAATTGGTGGTTCAATTAATGAAAATATTATCTTCTAAAGCATTTTTCGTGAATTATTTAACCCATTAGTGCCTGAATTTTTTTAAACTCAATATTGGGTTTAATTATAGTAAATGGTGTAAAATGAACGTAAAAAATAATAAAAAAATTATGTTTGATTTTTTTTTTTTTTTTTTTTTTTTTTTTTTAACGTATAAAAATATAAACGTCCCACTTTTGGGACGCTAGGCACGAAAGGGTAGGGGTTTTCTCCGTTGCTGTCTAAGCATTATATCTATGTTTTATGCCATTTAAGGGGTCTCAAGACTCTTAAAGCTTTAAAATTTTCGAAATTTTAATTTTTTTAAATGTTAAACTCCATTCTTTTCTGAATATTTTGACATAATTGTTTCCTTGAAATACCAATTAGAAATGAAGTTATGGCTTTTACATTTATACACGTTAGATAGTTGAAGAGTCGTTTCGGAAAATTTGAAGCCGTTTTTCTCCAAATGACGTTTCTGGGTATAACGCGCACGATATCTCAAAAACTTATGAATATTTTTTCATAAAATTTTCAAAACATATGTTTCATGTAAGTCTGTATAAACTGAACCTAAAATTTCCTTTTTATTTTTCAAAACAATATATTTTTTAGGTGATTATACTGTTGAAATTTTCTTAATTTTGCATTAGCTAAATATAACTTTGTATTAAAGATATAAAAAAGCTTTAAATACAAATTTATTTAGATTCAGTGTAATTATTACAATTTGAAGTATATGTAGGCACAAAAACTTTCATTCTAGTTGCAATACGTATTTTGTAATCGTGCGCGTAAGGTGTTATGCCGATTTTTTGCTCGTCAAATGTCTAATAGTTTGGAGCCACCTGTAAATGCTAATTCGGCATCTTATAATTTTTTAAATACATGAAATGGAAGAACATACTTATATATTTTATTCCAATTAAAATTGTGTCTTAAAATCAAATACATTTTAAGATATTGAATGTTGAAAATGGTCTTTTTTTTCATTTTTTCCAATTTTAAGAGTCCTGAGACCCCTTAATATGTTTCAAATAGGTTATATATCATTCGGGTTATTATTTGACTACAAAAATTTCTTTATTATTACTATAAGGGGGAGGGCGAGGACTGGGGTCGACTCAAGAACA
This sequence comes from Maratus speciosus, assembly GCA_963932465.1. NCBI lineage: Eukaryota > Metazoa > Arthropoda > Arachnida > Araneae > Salticidae > Maratus > Maratus speciosus. The sequence continues at coordinate 286,544,816 of OZ010799.1, forward strand.
AGACCCCCGTCCTCCTCACCATTAGCTATTGGCATAGTAAAAATTTATACAGCAATAATTTATAATAATCAATAACTACGAATGGAGTATATATACCGTATGTACTTGCATATACCCCTTAACTTTTGAACGCAAATTCTGAAAAAAATCAAAAACTCGCGTATGTCGACCCCCTAACTTTTTACTTCAATTTCGCACAAAATCAAACCAAAGAGTTCACTTCCTAATGCGAAAAATTAGTAAGTAAACAAAAACAAACCATTGAAAATTTTTTAATAATAAATTATTATTATTTGTATATTTTATATATTATTTTATTATTTACAAACATAAAAAAGCAGACTTTTGCAGTATTCGAAGTTTTTTTTCTTTTTTTTTTCTTCTTTTCGGCTTTTGTAATTGACTCGCGTATAAGTCTACCCCCCCCACCCTACCCCCCAATTTACTTGCAGCAAATTGTCAAATATTCTTCGTTTTACACATGAGTATATATGGCACAGTAGAAATTCGATTTTCTGACCCTCGTGTAACCAGAACTCTCTGTAAACCGGTGTCGATATCCTGAATTTTTCTCCAACGTATTTTTTCTTTTTTTACTTTCACATTCCTTGTGTATGCAAGTGTTCCTTTCCAAACCACGAGTAGATATAAGCATTTTGGTTCCCCTTTCTTCGAATTCCATTGAAATTAGCATGAGCTCCCGCAAGATTCGATCCCGGTATAATTGTACTCTTGCCTCTCCCCCCTGTGTACATGTCCCTGTTCTAAACAGATAAAATTATTTTCATGCATAATTTAAATTTAGATATTTATTAAGCAATTTAAATAATCCTAATAGCAGTTCGATGACGATGTTACATATTAAACTAGATGATTATTGATAAATTCTCGATAATCCGGAAATTTCGATTATCTGCTGTCGGTTCGGTCCCAATTTATCGGATAATCGAGGTTCTACTGTATTTTAGTAACCTCAAGGTGTCTAGTACAAAACATAACGGTATGATATAAATTTTTACCAAGCCAATAGCTAAGGGTGGGGAGGGGTGGGTGTCTTGTTCTTGAACCGAGTCCGTCTTGTTCTTGAACCGAGCACAACCACTACCCCCCCCCCCCACTATAGTAATAACAAAGAATAGCCAAATAATAATCCGAATAATAATTTTATAGCCAAATAATAATCTAAATGGTATGTAACCATTTTGTAACAAAATAAATTGCATAAAACACACATTTAATGCATAGAGAGTAACGGAGAAAACCCCCACCATTCGTGCGTGGCGTCCCAAAATGGGGACGATATATAAAGGTTCAAATTCGAACAATAAAATAGAAATCTGTAAAAATGCAAAAATACGTATTCTAAAATAATGTTTCGTCTTATAAGTAATACCACTTATAAAATGATTGATAAAAAATAAAAGAAATATTTTACTTTTTCTTACGCGCCATTTTATTTCAAGAAAATCCAACTTTTCGCTACAACAAACATTTATTTCACCTTTTTATTCTTAAAAATGGGCTGTCATTTATGGATAAATATTGAAAACAAATACTAAGGACATATTTTACGAAGTTTTGAAAGGATATCATAATTCCATTTGTAATGGGAATTTTTTTAAGAAAGCTTCCCAAAATTAGGACGCCAGGCACAAATGGGTTAAACAAAATTAGAAGATTTACATAATCATTTAATACATTTTAGAAGGATTGAAGGAATTAGAAGGATTAATTAAATTTGAATTTATAGGAAATATATATATAACCCCACTCAAATCTTTTATTGTAAATATTTTCTTAGTATTTTGTAGAATTAAAAAATGTACAAATATAATGTTCTTACAATAGAAATATAGAAATATTTCCGAATTGGAAAATCCCCTCCCCCCCCCCCCACACACACACCCAACTCCAATAAAATTGAAACGATACAAAGGCAAAAGAAATCATCCTGTAAAAATTATTTCTTTTTTGTGTAACCAATAATGCTTTTGGAACAAGATAAAGTAATGTATTTATAACTCATTCTAAGCTGTATTATAACTAATCGATGTATTAAATTAATTTTATATTAAGTTATTTTAATGATACTTATAAGTAACCTCATTAGATAAAGGGTTAACTCGACTGTGTTGAGCATGGATTTAAATGTAAATTGCATGAAATAAATGCCCGTTTATTACCACCTCTTATAGATGCTGGCATGATAAACCAATATGCCTTTGTCTAGTATTGTACTAACATACAACCATCAGAAGTATTTCAAATGAAATGCCACTATTTGTTATGTTTTCACTGATAATTAAAAATATTTACAATGCAATGTCGCTATTTGAGACATGTTCACTTTACATTAGAAACAAATGAAATGAAACGTAGTTTATCGGAAAAAAAATAATTGTTCCACATTGAAAATATTGTAAATTGAAGGACAAAAGTGAAAAAATTATATGGTCTTCAATGTTGGGACATTGCATACTCATGTTGCAAGATTTAGTAGTATATAGCCAATATAAGCAATGTTAGCTTAATATTGTATTGCTATTAGTTCCCAACCGTTTGTGCGACAGCATTTAAATCTCCAACAATCTAGACAACTGCAAACTAACAAAAACATCAATTTTAAATATTTTTGACGAATATTGTGTTTAAATATTTTGTTGTAAATATTATTACAAAAACTTTTATTTAAAAAGCTTTCAGAAAACTAATAGTAAAAATTTAAATCATACATAAATTACACAATAGGGGGCGGGGGCGACAGTTATTACAGCGCAAAGTTTAAGCAACATATGTGGGAAGGCTGCTCGGTAAGAAAATAAATATTTAGATTTTAAATGATTAAAAAGATGGATATTTAAATATTTAGCATGCTTGCTTTAATACCTATAGTTTTTTTTTTATAATAAGCTTCATTTCTCTTCCAATTTTTGCGTGTTACGGAGTGCATATTATTTATTTAATTTCCAAAAGCTGAAAAATGTAAGTTAATTCTGGTCTTTTTTATCATATGTTATGGAATATTTAAGTGATATTGTTAAAAATGGAATTTTTTCAGGTAGGAAATTGACTTTCAAGCCGCATTACTGAAAATAATTAAGAATAGTTAGTGAAGGAGTCACTTTGAAATTTAGCTGCTGATAATATACTGATAATATAATATAGAATCATATATTGATAATTAATATCTTCAAAATTCTGTTTGTTCCTAAATTAATTTTCGTTAAATTATTTCTGCTCTCATAAATCTTAAAATCTATTTACTTCTCGTTAAATTATTTGTGCTCTCAGAAATCTTAAAGTCTTCATTTACTATCTAATATTACTTTATTTTTATCTCATCTAAAAAGCTCTATTTCATAATAATGCTATTTTCTGTCAAAAATAAAGCTTTAACTTAGATTGAGTACTTTTCTTTTTCATTTCATTAGTCTTCATATAATATTTCTGATAGAAATTAAAGAACTGTCAGTAGATAAATAAAATAACAACAAGTTAAATAAATTACTGGAAAGATTTATTGCTTATTTCATACAATCATTATGAAACATTTTCCATTCGTGATCTATTGCCAGATTCACGTCATTCGATTTGAATTTTATATGTTTGAATTCTTACGGTTTTTTAAGTTAACGGCTCAACTGAATGATATATTCTCTCGAGACTTGACTACAGGCCCTTTTACGCTGAAGATATAAGAAATTTTGTGTACGCGTTAGGGGGGGACACCTAACATTTTCTCTGGCTACCATAATAATCTTATTTACTGGAAAGACTTTGTGCTTATTTTGTGTCAAATTCAGCATTTCGGGACAAGCGCTTTTGGGTTCTGCAAAGGGCAGAATGCAATATTACTGAATCCGGTATTGTACCATCTTTCCTGATCTCTATAACATTTTACGAAGTAAAGAATAAAATATTTCTCTACAAATCTTCATTACAGATAGTACTGAATCTGATGAATGAACACAACTAACACTTAAAAATCATTTTTTTTAAAATTTATTTTGGAAACAAGAATGCTTTGTATAAATACTATTTATAAAATAATCACTTACATTTATTTTTATTACTATAATGTTGAATATTACTTTACAATCAAAAAAGAAATATGATATATTATTCGCCATCTAATATCTCTATGTCAACCTCTATATGTAAGTCATGCAAATGTTTTCGAATATCAATGTATAACTTTATATACGTAAACACATATATTGATTAAAGGAAAAATATTTTTTCAAGTAAATATTTTTCATTCAAGAACAATCAATTTGATTAATTAGTGAATAAGAAAACAGCTAAAGTGGCAAAACATAAATAAAGTATTAAAATGCAAGGAAAACTATACAGCAATACTGCATTTAAATGTATTTCATAAGTGAAAATTATTAACAATATTTAAGAACGAAATTTTGGAAAACATCACTTTTGCATTTTATAACTCTCTTGAAATTAGAAATAGATTGTTTTTTTAAGGAGGTCCGGGGCACAAAAATCTTCAAATTTTGTAAAAACATTTTATTTCATTAACAATTTCTCTGTTTTTTCCTGCTTAAAATGACTTTTAAATCATGGTTCTATATTATGTAGAACAAGAAATATTAATTTTTCCGTTTTGGTTTGTTTTCAAAATCTAGCTTTCAAGCAATGGCTGGCAGGGAAACTACTTCTTGTAAAAATGCGTTTTTCTTCGTGATGGGTTTTTCAACATTTCTCGCATTTAAATTCTAATAAGTCAAGAACCGTTAAAGATACATGGTTCAAACTTGGAACATGTCTTTTTCAATTATTTTATTTTAATTTTGATCCCGCATATTTGAAAAAAAATACTTACTTTTGAAAATACGATTTTTTTAAAAGTTGAACCATTTTTTTTTAATTAATATTTTTACAAATGATGAATCAAAATTAAAACTTATATATTTTAGTTTATTTCAATAAAAAAAATGAAATTCTATTAATAATATTTCGAGTTATAACGATTTTAAATTACCCCACTTTCTTAAAAAAATTTAAATTAAAATTAAAAAAAAAAAATGAGACGTTTTACCATGTGATTTTGTTTGCAAATGATATGGTTAAACATCACAAAAAATTCAGAATTTTAACTCAATAAATCAAAAAAAAAAAAAATTGAAAATGTGTCCCAGACACCCTTAACCCTTACCGGCGCGGAGTAATTCTATTTATAAACTTATGAAATAATGGACTGACACCGCAATTTATTAAAAAAAAAAAAAAATAGAAAATACAAACTTGCTCATTTTCATGCACATTATTGTCATATCCCAATCCAACAATAGTTGAGATCTGCGTTAATAGATAGCAGCACTTCACAATCTGTTTGTAAGGTATCGCATGTTACCAGAGTATTCCACGCTGTTGTAAGATATGAATTGAGCTGCGTTCAGCAGCTGCTGTAAATAATGTAAATAAAAACTATAAGTAATCTTATAGTTATGCCTTCTTCCTTAGTTAAGAGTAATTAGTTAAGAGTTATAATAAGAGTGTGGCGATATATAAAAAATATAATATGAAAATTTTAGTTAATAGAAAATTTAGGTGCCATTTGTCAGTTTTGGAATTAAAATTAGGTGTCCTTTTTTGACACCGCGCCGGAAAGGGTTAAATCAAAAATAATTATCATCATACTAATTTATCCTAAAACATTCTACAAAATCGATAATAATAAAATACAAAAAACTAAAATCATGCGCCCAGCATAAATTGTAAAGGACTTCAAAACACATTCAAAATACTGTAACAAAACTTTGCAATTTATTAAGGTGAAGGATATCTAAATAAACAATTTAGAAAATGCTTAACGCATTTGAATCAGCAATTACTATGAATAGTAAGAAAAATATCCGATTTTTTTTGTGCAGCCCTGTATATGATTCATATAGTTATGTATATATTACATAGGTATATATGCATATGGTAAAAGTGAGATGGATTAAACGCATAGCAGAGTTGAAATTTCCAGTTCGGCAATTTCAGTCAATAAGCGGAAAAGCACTTGATATATTTTGTGTAGCTCTGTATATGATCTATAAAATTTATGCACATTAAATAATACGCAATAAATAAATAAATAAATAAAACGTGTACCACAAAAGAAAATGAATTATAGCAATTCTTCCTGAGAGGTTGTAGGGGAGACCGGGGCTAGTTGTCAGATAAATCCAGTTCAGTTTGCATTCTGTAACTGAGTATGAACCTGATATTCATTATTTTTCTTCTAAGATGCAACAGCACAATTAATCACATAATATTTTTAAATAATTTCTAAAATATACTTGTTTTTAAGATTATTACAGTGTAATACTCCTTTAAAAAAATCTTAATAAGTGATTTTTATTCATGATTTTCAGTCCACTAAATTTGTTTATTAGTTGGCACGTCAAGGTCATGTAAAATATTTTTGGAAAAAAATTGGCACGCGGCGACAAAAAGGTTCGCCAACCCTGTGATAGAGTACTATAATTTAGCAAAAATTGCGTTTCCATATTTGGTATGAATTTTTAAGTTTGTCTAAATTTTATTATACGACGTAATGTGTATAAATTTTTCTGATCATATACAGTGCTGCAGAAAAGAGAATGTAAGCATTACAGCCTATTTAAGCGTGTGCTGCTTAAAGTTTATTTTTAAACATTTCATAATTTATTCATCTAAACTGTATTATAGTATATCAAGAGATGTTTGTAGAATAAAAAAAAAAAATCAGATGCATGACAGCGCATATGAAATTGGATACATTGCTGACTATCAGGACCGTACAATGGCGGGGGACGAAGGGGGCCACGGGTGCGGAAATTGAGAGGGCGCCAAATTTGTTCTACCATCCTCGGATCTCTTTCATTTTTTTGTAAAAATAAATGATATATTTGCATATCGGGAATGTTTTTTTTCAATTCCTAATATTAGTTCACACTCTCCCTATATATATATATATATATATGTATATATGAGATCCCATTTCCGAAAACCGATAAAGCTAGCTTACAAAAGCACCGCCAGGAGTCGATATCACAACTCCGCAATCAAGTACTCTATTCATGCTGACGCATGAGCGGAACAAGTGACTGTCGGCGGCAGACGTGCTCCGAGGAAGAAACTGAAGTGACGCGAGGAACTTGAGAACATTATTCGAGTGTTGGTGCTGATATGAGGTGGTGGACGCAAGAAGGTAGTAAAAAAGACGTAGATGTTTGAATCAAATTAAGGTGCATTAAATGTTTTTGTGAGTGCTGTCGTCATGTATCTGTCCTGTAAATATAGTTTTCTCAATATAACTATTTTTTTTCAAGAGAGAGTCATAATTTTTTTCTGGTGTCAAGTCTGCATTTTATTGTGATTAAAAGGATAATTCAAAAATTTTTGGTGCCAGAAGATGAATGAATGTTTTAATATTTTGACGTTGTCGCCCAAAAGTCTGACGAGTATTATGAAATCGCCGATGCTGAAATAGTAATAAAATTACAGAATTCTGTGTTCAAGTGGATATTGCTCTTAGTAGTGAGTACTGTATACAATTCTTTTTTTTTTATTTCATGATGAAATTGATCGATATCCCTGAACTGGAACTTGCCATAAAAAATGAAAAAAACAAGCAAAATTAAGCTTTTGCATAAATTTCTTTTCGATGCTGAAGGTGATCGATCAAATAGAAAAAGAATCAGAGAATTTTCTGGTTTTGGTTATCAAATCGATAATCCCGAATTTAAAACTAAAATAACAAAAAGTCAAGCGGATTTTTCTCTGAATGATTTAATTACAATTTGTAATGTACTTTGCATTTCGAATGAAGGATCCTTAGTTGATCTTACGACGCGATTAGTTACTTATTTATCGGATTTAAGCTTGCTACAAGCTAATGTTCAGAATGACAGTGACACAGATTCAGAACACGAAGTACCTTTAAATAGTTCAGCAATTAATGATATGGAATCATTAAATTTGGATAAAAGCAAGCAATTTCCAGTTCAAAGTTTTGTGCCATCAACTATTAATTTCAGTGACATTGAAAATGTTGTACCTCGGTTTGATGGTAGTGCATGTCAGGATATAAATGTATGGCTGAACAACTTTGATGATGTCACTAGTATATTTAATCTGTCCGAGTTACATAAGTATATTTTTGTAAAAAGATCCTTAAGGGTAAAAGCTAAATTGTTGGTTCAATTACATATAAATTCATATGAAAAATTGAAGCAACTTTTGATTGCTGAATTTAGCACTACTTATAATTCTGCGGAGTTGCATCATTTGTTAAATAACCGAAAGTTACTTGAAAATGAAACCCTTGAAGAATATTTTTTAGTAATGAAGCAGTTACGTGCACGTGGTAATATAGAGGATTCTGCGTTGATGCAGTATGTTATAAATGGAATACCCGACCCTGTTTTTAGAAAATCAATATTGTATGGATGTCAATCGATTTTCCAATTTAAGCAAAAATTAAAAGTCTATGAGAAGTTACGGTCGGAGTATGAAAATTCAAAATCTCATAAACATGAAGGAGCTAAGCCTAAAATTAAATCCGAAGTTGAAGTTAAGAACAGATTTAAGCCTGTAAAGCCAAATATGCGCTGTTATAATTGTGGCGGGAATAATCATAAAATCTTTAACTGTGTTAATAAAGATAAAGGGCCCCTTTGTTTCTCTTGTAACGGTTATGGTCACAAATCATTTCAGTGTAGTAATAAATCGAAAGATACAAATGTTAAAAACGCTCAGCCACAAGTGAACAATATTACATACCATGATTTAATTTTAAAAGAGGTAAAGCTTTATTCTTTATATTTAACCTCCTTGATAGATACTGGTAGTCAAAAGACTCTGTTAAAGAAAAGTGTTTATGATAATTTGAAGAACTTTGTGGAATTACAACCTACGGGTATCACTTTGACCGGTTTAGGGAAAATCTCAGTTAAGCCAGAAGGTTATTTCGATTCAGAAATTGAAGTTGATAATTCGAAACTTAAAGTTGGCATTTTTGTCGTTAATGACAGTTACATTAATTTCGATTTAATTATTGGCACTGATGTTCAAGGTACATTAACTATTTCTGAGAATGAAGTGAAATTGTTTAAAACGGAAGTTCAGTCTAATGACTTTTTAGTTAACACTAGGGGGCTCGGCCCCCTACGAGCTACGCTCGCCAACCCCCCGTTCAGACACTGCAGTCTCTAAAAGCACGCTAATTTGATCGGCTTTAAAAAGATTTTGGAAGATTGAATTATAATTTAAACAAGTAATATAAAAATTTTGTTTTTAAAGTCAATTCCTACGTAGGTCACCAAAGAAAAATTTAATATAATCCCTTAAGCTAATATTAGTTTTTGTTGCATTAAAATATCTCAATTTGTTGATTTTCTATAAACAAGTAGGTTTACAATGGAATTCTATGGGAATTTGGCGAAATATTAGATATATCGCCAAGTTAGCGTCCCTTTTGGCGACTTATTTTGGACGCCAAAGTTGGCGATATATCGCCCAGTTGGCGACAAACTTGGCGGTATTTGGCGACAGAACAGGATCCCCCCTATGGTAACGCCTTATTGAAAATATTTTCATTGACCTTCGATAACCAATAGTCGCCATTTTGTTTCCCATGCAAAACTAAAATTAATTAATTAAAATTTAATTAATTAATTAATATTTGAAAAAACTATATTAACATCCATTGTCATCCAGTACAAGTTCAAAAAATATTATTTCAACTTGATAGGATGAATAATGTGTATTTTATTAACGATTGAAAATTTGAACAAGATAAATAAATAAATATATAAATAAACAAATATAAGGAGAGTGTGAACTAATAGTAGGAATTGAAAAAAACAGTGGCGATCTCCTTATAAACGGATTTCTATTCATTTCTCTTTGATTGGGGAAATTTTAACGCCAAATCCGCTGCGGTACTACTTGAATATCCCGTCGACTAATTTCGCCAAATTATATAAATCGCCAAACCACTCGCTAAATTATACAAATTGACATAATTTTTATTTTAAATAACGAAAGAACAAATAAATTAGTATAACATTAATAAAAATACAAATAAAACGTCGAAATAAAAATAACTTGATGACGTAGACATGTGTAACAACATTTCAAAATAAGCTAATATAAAAGGAATTAAGTAAACAGAATCTTTGTCTCCCGGTATTTTTTAACAAAGCGAAAAGAAAGTTCTTTTAAATGAGACATTTTAAATTAATCGTTTTTAATCTGACGTAATTTTGACGAAACTATCCTTTCTCTTTTTAATATTCACGTGAAAATTCTTGTGTTAGAAATTAAATATTATTTGCGCTTTCCTAACAAAAATAGTTGAAAAGTATCTCCTCAAAATATCAAATAAATGTCTAGCGCAATTTGTAAATTTAAACCGTTTTGCAATATTATTTTGTGTTCATTTTATGTAATAACTGTAATGTGACGTAAATATGACGTAATTTCTCCTATTTAAGACTTCTAACGCATGTTAATAAATTTATTATTTTACAAATTCCTTTCTCTCTTAAAATTCACGTGTAATTATAGTTTTTATGACGTAATTTTCAATAAGTTCCGGTTTTTTGTACATAATTATTTAATTCTAATTCCAAATGTTTTTTTTTCTGTTTATAATAGTCACGTGTAAATAAATTTTTAATTTATTACACGTATAAATATTTTTTTTTTTAAGCAAACATTATTGTTTCCGCTGTTTATACAGCTGGCAACAGTTTAAATTAATATCACTTTCTAAAATCTGTAAAAAATATCTCTCGAAATGTTGAAAATTTGATTTTAAAATAGATATAAAACCTCGAAAAATGAGTCAAATTAAAAAAATAAATCAATTCTGCACACCGGGAAATTATAACGTATAAAATGAACTAAAAATTATTAAATTTCGATGTATAGTTTTTGCTACTATAAAACTTTTTTAGTGGAACGATTTTGTCCAACTTTAGCATTAAATATCTCTTAAAATAATTCTTCGATTTGAAAACTGTCTGCATCAGCGTATTTATCAAACATTTCTGTATAACACTACCGATTTTCATATTTTTGTATGCATTATTTTTCTTAATATTAACGAAGAAAGACCTTCGGTCACAAAAAATTCAAAACCGGCGGCGGCGGCGGCGGCGGTGACAGCGGTAGTTACTTTTTTTTAGAATAGAGAGATTGCAAATGTTCTAGATGAGCCTAAAATTGATTTAAGTCACATTGCTGACAAAAATTTACGTTCGGAATTATCCTCTTTAATTGAGAATTATGCGTCAATTAAAACTAAAACTGTAGATGTTAAAATGAAAATTAATTTAACGGATGAAATCCCAGTTTGTTCTTCCCCTCGAAGATTACCGCCATGTGAGAAAAAAATAGTTGAAGATCAAATTGAGGAGTGGCTAGCTCAGGGAATCATTCGGAAGAGTTCTTCTAATTTTTCGTCGCCGGTCGTGTTAGTTAAGAAAAAAGATAACACAATAAGATTTTGTATTGATTACAGACTAGGGTGGGCCGAAATTTTTTTTTCTTTTTGTTTTGCTATACCACGGAAAACTTGTGTCTAGTGTAGCTTAGTAAAATGCAATAATAAAATCAATAAATTTTCACGTTTGGCGGTAGCGCATCGGGCCTAAAATTTGAGAAAAACACGATTTTGATAATTTTTCTAATAAATGGAAATAAATCGAATAACTTATATGACAAGCAGCTATAGACATATTTTAGTAGAAAAGAGTATAGGAATGATAAATAAATGAAAAAATAAATACATTTCGCAACACATTGGCAGCGGATTATGTTTTTTAAAAAAGGCATTTTTTTTAAATGACAAATTTTCATTGAAATAAAAACTACTTTTCTGATTGTACTATTACCTGATCTGATTACCTTTATCTGATTGTACCTGAGTGTAATTTCGCTTTGCAGTAAAATATAGTCCTTTACTTGTCTTTACTGTCTTTTGGAAGTTAAAAATAAGATATGCTTGAATAACTAGGCATTGAAGATCTCGGGAAAAGTGTCGTTTTTATAAAACCATCTCTGGACCCAAAGACTTTTTGTGACGCCTCAGTTACCAGCTTCACGCACCGTCCTACTGTTTGGATGTGAAATAGGAATTGGTCAAATTTCCACTGGGCCGCTATTTCACCTGATTCGACCTTAGACCAAATCTCTTCGTTGGTGACTCTTCTCAGAAAAAGTGGTGGTGGAATTGTAGTAAAGTTCCAGTGAATCATTTCGATGTAGTCTGTAGCTAGAAAAATGATTTTGGATGTTTGAAAACACCTGATTGACTTTCTTTTAGAAGCTAAGTTTCTAGCTTTTATACTTCTTCTGAAACTTAACTCTCGTATACGATCCCTTTTATCTACTGTCATACTCAAAAGTAAATTTTCTGGTTTTGCAAAAAATGCGTTTCTCTTAATTATTGGGTCAATGACTTTCAGCAAAATTTCAGAGAGCAATTTTGACGATTTTATAACTTTCAATACATGTTGTGAAGCATTTACTTTTTTTTATACTTAACCTTACAGGTACATAAGACTTTAGGAGAAAAGAAACTATAATCTTGTGTTCATCTGGTTGGATTTTCAATACTTAAATACAACTGGAGAATTCTATTCTCCGTCGTTACCCACCTTGAGTGGAAATATTGCCAGACTCAGAACAGATAAATCTTCAGGAGAGCTGCCTGCTTTTATAGTACAACTAATGTCCAGTAGGTACTATTGATCTTTGCTTAAAATTTGCCGGTCATTTCTGGAAATTCACCCTCAAAACTGTCAAAATTTACCACTGGGAGTTTCTCACATTTCCTGAGCTGCATGCCAATCGGACTAATGATTTTGGCCCAGTCGTTTCACCATCTAAAGTTTGAAACAAATACCGAAATGGCAACTCATTGAAATGTAAGAGGCATACACCACCACGTCTCCCCACTGTAGTGTCTTTTAACTTCTTCTTCAATGTGAATAACACCGGTTTTCCACCCCGTATTAGTTAACAGTGCCATCACATTCAATCACATTTTTTTTGTTTCCTTTACATCCACACTTCCAATTTTACCAATACCATGCATACTTTGGAAGTAAAAGAATTTTAATTCAATGATGGGTATATTTTTTGCTTTTTCACAGTTACAAATAATAGAGACTGGACAGTCACAAACATCAGGGACAATTCTACAACTGCAGTCTAATGTTATTTTCATTTACACGCAGAGGCATCAAACAGTAACAAAGTTTTTTTTTTTTTATCCTTCAACTCTCTTTTTCAACATTTACTTTCCCTTATCACGCTTAAAGGACTCCATAAGATTACGATAACTGTCATGATATACATTTATTAGCTGAACAATTTTGTAAGGTGTTACTGTCAGTATTGAAGCTTTATCAAACACAGATTTAACTTCTGGAGTCACAATAACCGAAGCGTGAGAAAAATTAACTGTTGTTTGATTTCAAGGCTAAGTTGTAATTTTCATGGAAGCAAGACTTTATTACGTCTTCATAAGTTGGAAGTTTATTCACAGGTAACTCTTTTGGGAGGCCAAATAACGGGCAGTTAAAGTCACTGAGAGTAATTTCATTGGAAACAGCCATAACACAGCAATTAATATAATCAATAAATCGAATCATTAAGCGGTCATTAATTAAATCAGTCTTTAAGAAACGCGATTGACACGCACTAGAAGAACACACTGCTAATCATTGCCGGAAAAATTCTAGTGAACAACTCACAGAAACCGTTGTGTCATAAAGCAACAGTGCATTGTGAAGAGTCAGTACAACTATTATTGACGGCCTCCAATTCGCAGCAGGGCTCGTCGCGCTGGACTGCTGCCAGAGTAGAAGGACTCATAATACAGCTTGAATGCGTCAATTTAAGGATATTTTAATTGCTTTGCGCTACCCTAAGTGAAGCAATTTTGTTTCTTTTTTTATTATAATGTGTTTTTTGATCTTTCATTTAAAGACTTTTCATCATAGCAGTTTTTTATCTTTTTCGTTCATAGCTTTAAAAAACTGAAAGAAAACTACTGCTTTTTCAATAAATTTCAAATATTCAAGTGCGATGCGTTACCGCCAAACGTAAAAAATTATTTAATTTGTTTTTGCATTTTACTAAGCTACCCGAAAGCCAAGTTTTCTGCGGTATAGCGAATAAAAAAAAACAAAAAAAAAAAGTTTTTTCGGCCCACCCTATTACAGACGTCTTAACAAGAGGACAGTGCGTGAACATTTTCCATTACCAGTAATAGATGATGTTATAGATCAGTTACATTCTGTTGAGGTATTTACAACCATAGATTTAAAAAACGGTTTTTTTCATGTAGAGGTTGAAGAAGGCTCACAGAAATACACCTCTTTTGTCACTCATGAAGGACAGTACGAATTTTTAAAGTGTCCATTCGGGCTGTCCAATAGCCCTAGTGTTTTTCAAAGATATATTTATAATGTATTTCGAAACCTATTAAAAGATCACACTGTAGTCATTTATATGGATGACATAATAATACTCGCCAAAAACGAAGCTGAATGTCTAGAAAAATTAAAACTTGTTGTTGAAACTGCATAGGAATAAGGGTTGGAATTAAATCTTAAAAAATGCAACTTTTTGAAGCGTGAGATTGATTTTTGGGGGTATAGAATCATAAATTGTAAATTGTGTCCCTCCCCACTAAAAACAAAAGCAGTAATAAATTTTCCCGAACCAAAGTGTGCCAAAGATATTCAAAGTTATTTAGGATTGACAGGATACTTTCGAAAGTTTATAAGAAATTATTCGGTTATAGCTAAACCGTTGAGTGACCTGTTAAGAAAAGATTCCAAATTTAAGTTTCATGTAGAAGAACAGAAAGCTTTTAACGAACTCAAACGCATTTTGTCGCCAGAACCAGTACTTTCACTTTACAATCCCAAAAGCGCGACCAAAATCCATTGTGATGCCAGTATAGATGGCTATGGAGCTGTGTTAATGCAACAATCACCAAAAGATAATCAATTTCATCCAGTTTATTCCGCCAGTAAAAAAACAACCGAAGCTGAACGAAAGAATACTAGCTATGAATTAGAAGTCTTAGCTGTAATTGAAGCCTTGAAAAAGTTTAGAGTATATGTGCTAGGTATTCCATTTAAAATTGTAACCGACTGTAATGCATTTAAAATGACTATGGATAAAAAAGAAATGAGTACAAAAATAGCTAGATGGGCAATTATGTTTTCTGATTTCGATTATACTATTGAGCATAGACACGATACTAGTATGAGGCATGTTGTTGCATTAAGCAAATATCCTATTTGTATGATAATTCAAGATAGCTTAACTTTAATGTTATCCAAGATCAAGAAACTGACTAGCATATTAAAATCATAAAAGAAATTGTAAAAGTAAAATCCTATGATGATTATTTAGTTAAAAATAATGTTCTTTATAAATGTGTTAATGGTAATGATTTATTAGTTTTACCAGATAAAATGCAAATGAATATAATTAAGGCCGCTCACGAAAAAGGTCATTACGCAGTCGCACGAACAGAAAAAAAAATAGAAAATGATTTCTACATCCCCAAAGTTAAACAAAATATCGAGAAATGTATATCAAATTGTGTTCCCTGTATTTTAATTAATCGAAAATCCGGTAAACAAGAAGGTTTGCTACACCCGATAGAAAAATAAGAAACTCCGTTACATACGTACCATGTTGATCACTTAGGTCCATTGGAGAGCACGAATAAAAATTACAAACATATTTTTCAGTCATTGATGCATTCACAAAATTTGTTTGGTTGTATCCCACAAAATCTACCGACACTGCAGAAGTAATTTCTAAATTAGAAATCCAAAAAACTGTATTTGGAAGTCCATTTCGCATAATCTCAGATAAAGGTCCAAAGCTTTTGAAGATTATTGCGTCAGAGAAAATATTAAACATGTCCCGATTACCGCAGGGTTACCAAGAGCTAACGGCCAAGTCGAACGTCTAAATTCGGTCATAATATCTGTTTTGTCTAAATTATCTGTAGATAATCCTACGAAGTGGTATACACATGCAAGCGATGTCCAACAAGTAATAAATTCGACCTTTCAGAGAAGTATTAATACAACCCCTTTCGAGCTGATGTTTGGATCTAAAATTAAGCTAAAAAATAGCATCGCGATTACAAGCATTTTGAAAGCTGAAATACAATCTGATTTTATTAATAATCATGAAGAATTGAGATAAGACGCTAAAAAACAAATTTTAAAAATCCAAGAAAAGAACCGTAAAACTTATAATCTCAGACGAAAAAAGCCTAACAAATTTAAGCTTAATGATGTCGTTGCTATAAAACGCACACAACAAGGCCCAGGTTTGAAGTTAAAATCAAAATATGTAGGTCCTTACAAAGTCATAAAAGTAAAAAATAACGACACCTACGATGTAAAGAAAGTTGGATTTAATGAAGGTCCAATGGTCACTAGTACTTGCGCCGAGTACGTGAAGCTTGACATAAAAAAAAAAAAGATGAAGAATTTCACCGATTATGACACTACCCCGACTACGACACGCTACCGGACTGATTTTAAACGATTTTAACAAAATTAATCCCGAAGGAATGAAAAAAAAAGACGTAAGAAAAAGGAAGACGAAAAGACGTAAGAAAAAGGAAGACGAAAAGACGTAAGAAAAAGGAAGACGAAAAGACGTAAGAAAAAGGAAGACGAAAAGACGTAAGAAAAAGTAAGACGAAAAGACGTAAGCAAAGGAAAGACGAAAAAACGTAAGGTAGAAGACGAAAAGATGTAAAGTAAAAGAAGACGGAAAGACGTAAGAAAAGAGAAGACGATAAGACGTAAGAAAAAAGAACGACAAAGACACGTAAAAACAAGTGGGTAAGTGTGATCATACATCGCACAAAGGGTTTCGTTTAATATTCCTTTCAAAACACTTTCTTTCAAAACGTCCAGTACATTTATCGCCATGGAATACCTTCTAAATTTTGGCAAACACATCCTAAACTATGTTAAAGTTTCAAACATATTCGCCTTGTTATATTTCCTAATTTTGTTCGCCCCCCCCCCCCAAAAATGCTACGATATATCAAATGACGGGTATCTGCCAAATTTAGAAAAGTGCCGCCCTTGGGGGGGGAGTGGGCAGATGGTCACCATGATTTTTGACGCGGCCTGATTTTAAAAATTTATGTTATGTTTTATAAGCCATATTAAAGTTTCAAACATATCGTCCAGTTATATTTCCTAATTTTGTTCGCGCACCTCCCTCAACCCCCCCCTCCTCGAAATGCGACGCACTCTTCTTCTTTGTCATTTATTATCGTGTGTTATAAAGTATCTTAAAGTTTAAAACAGATTGAATTGTTAGATTTCCTACTTTAAATGAAATCGCGGTCTGTTAATTCCACATTCCACCACCAGGGAGCGCACTGTATTCTTAACAAAACTGTATCGGAAGGAAACTCCGTTAAACAACCTATAAGTAGATATGTTACTCGAAGTGGCGGCGGTCTTAATAAGAAATTAAGATATTTGCTGAAATTACTATTAGGAAATAGTGGTAACTAAACTTTAGACAATTTTATATTAAATAAGTAGCATGTATCTCAGGACTCCCTCAAAAAGTCACCTAAAGCGGTCAGAAACGCTAATTTTTTAAATAGAAATCTAGCGGCCCCCCCCCCCTCCCCGGAATTTCGCGTGTCATTATTTCTTACACTTTATCTTATGTGTTATAAAATATCTTAAAGTTTCAAACAGATCGACTTGTTAGACTTCCTAATTTTAACAAAATCGCGTTATGATAGTTCCACATTCCACCACCAGGGAATGCACTCTATTCTTAACAAAAGCATATCTGAACGAAACTCCTTTACGCAATCTTTCCGTAGATAGATGGGACGGGATGGTGGCGGTCTTAAACAAGAATTTAAAATATTTGCTGCGGTAGCAAACGCTAAGATTTTAAAAATAATTCTAGCTCCCCCCCCCCCCTTCCTCGAAATATCACACTCCATTCTTTTTTACACATTTTTCTATGTGTTATAAACTATCTTAAAGTTTCAAACAGACTGAGTGGCGGTCTTAACCAATAATTCAAAATATTTCCTGAAATTACTATTAGAAAATAGTGGTATGAAGTAAACTTTCTGATGATGAATGAGTTATACTTATCTCATATCGCTGTTCAAAAAGCCCAGGCAAATTATTAGATTTCCTAATTTAAGTTAATTCGTGGTTAAATAAGCGTCTCTTCATTTTAATCGATGCATTTGATCGGAATAAACCGATTAATTAAATAATAATTAATATTTCAGCTTGTAATTAAGATAGGACTTAGATATGGGTATCAATGAAATCAGCGAGAAATTTGACATCGGGATGCCAAAAAATTTAATCAAAAAATTTAATACTTAAAAAGTTAACATTTCGTATTAAAATTTGCTATTATGGAAAACCGCAGCGTCGTCATGTCTACCTGCTTTCCCGCCGAATTGAAATCTTTTTATTTCCTTGTCTTTCCAATTAAAGAAATTAAATTTTTACCGATCGATTTTTAGTGGATATTTTAACTTATACAGATCGCAGAAATGTGAACTTTATACCAAATGAAAGTAGATTTTTTTCTGCGTCTGTCTATTCCATTAACAAATTTCTCGCACCAATATTTTCTGATATACGATTTCGCTTTAAAATCTCCACTTCATTTTTCGGCTTAATTTCCTCCGTGGTAACCGTGCATTCGGCTGATTTTACTGGCAACCCTTAGGAGAAACACTGATGATTTCGAGAAAGTCCGTTTGAATTTGCGTTTAAAAGGTAGATTGGTTAATTTTAGAAGTTAATTAGCCCGTAATTCGGTTAATTACCAACTTTTTCAAAATTTTATGATTTGTTGTTTGATGTGAGGTGTTCAGCTATAAGTACCCAAAATTTCAAGTCTCTAACATGTATAGTTTCTGAGAACGGGCTCTGTGACGGACAGACAGACAGACAGACAGACAGAGGAGCGAGACGAATAGGGTTTCGTGAGATGAACGAAACCCTAAAAAGAAGAAGAAGAATTTTTCAAGAAATAATAAATTTTGATGAAGAATTTTAATAATGATCATTTTTTTCCAAAATTGAACTTCGGATGCTGCTGTTTTTGTTTTTTTATCTTTCCAGGTGATGCAGTTGCTGTTCCCAGCGGTCCAGGATGCATTCGAGGACGAATGACTAGAAGGACGGTCAAGCTGTGGGATCCCTTCCCCAAACCCGACAACGCTAGCTTACAAAAGCACCGCCAGGAGCCGATATCACAACTCCGCGATCAAGTACTCTATTGATGCTGGCGCATGCGCGAAACAAGTGACGGTCGGCGG
This sequence comes from Maratus speciosus, assembly GCA_963932465.1. Classification (NCBI taxonomy): domain Eukaryota; kingdom Metazoa; phylum Arthropoda; class Arachnida; order Araneae; family Salticidae; genus Maratus; species Maratus speciosus. The sequence continues at coordinate 286,564,191 of OZ010799.1, forward strand.
CAGATGTGCTCCGGGGAAGAAACTGAAGTGACGCGAGGAACTTGAGGACATTATTCGAGTGTTGGTGCTGATATGAGGTGGTGGACGCAAGAAGGTAGTAAAAAAGACGTAGATGTTTGAATCAAATTAAGGTGCATTAAATGTTTTTGTGAGTGCTGCCGTCATGTATCTGTCCTGTAAATGTAGTTTTCTCAATATAACTATTTTTTTAGGAGAGAGTCGTAATTTTTTTTCTGGTGTCAAGTCTGCATTTTATTGTGATTAAAAGGATAATTCCATATATATATATATATCTTGTTCAAATTTTCAACCGTTAATAAAACGAGGTGGAACCCGTCGAAATTTCGACGAAAGAAAATGTTTACAAAGGGAGTGCTGCATCAAATTTATAATACATCGACAAAAAATAATTAGAATAAAAAATCCATCTTACACTTGTTAATTTAACTCTCCAAAGACATATTTTAACCTAAGGTTAACAAAATACTTTTTTCATAAACTTCAACTGTTAAAATTATTGAAAAATTAAACTTTATTCATATACGTAATCAGTAACATATAATCAAGATAAGTAATTTTGATTAAGTTACTAATTGGTGCTTGGTTACGGAATGAAAAATCCGCATAAATGATTTCACCTTGACATAATCATAGAATTTTCTAATTTACTTCTAAACCGAATCAACTCATTTTCCACGTTTCACATCCATATTAACCATTTAAAAACATTTTAACGCGCAATAGGTTATTAACCCCTTGGGGACGAGCGGCACGTATACGTGCCGCACGAAGCGCTCAGAATCCTTGTTTTTTCTCACCAGTAAAATTTTACTGTAAAATTTGCCTTATTTAATCAGCGCATTTTCTCGATTCAAGAAGACACAAATGTCTCTTTCTAAAAAACGGTGACAAAAGATTAAAATTTTCGTAAAAGGCTCCCGTCCCGAAGGGGTTAATAAATATTTATTCAAGCTTGAAGTCACGTTTGTCAACTATTACAACTTTCCATGCTAAAATTCCCACTTGTGATTTGAGGTCTTAGTATAATATCTGTACCTGCGCGTAAAAATTCCAGAAATTTATAACTTTTAGGCGTATTCAAGGGGAAATATCTCGTTTTATCAAATAAAATTATCGTTTACTTTTAAATATGACATCATTTTCAGTCGCTGAAATATTTTGCCTATTGTATCAAACTCAATATCAGCAAAATGAAAAAATAGTGAAATATAAGAGCTTCATCAGGGAAATTGTGTCTTTTTTAAAGTATAACGTCATTTTCTGTTCAAATTTTTAAAAATGATATTTTTAATTGCAATAAGAAAATGGCATGAGTAAGAATATAATCAATAAAAATAACTAATCCACTTTTAATAGAAATGAAGTACTTCAGTTGCCACGATTAGAAAATTGGTATTAAAAACTATAAAAAAATTAATATCTCAGAAATAAATTGAGATACAGCTTTCAAACAAATTGCATTTAAAAGTGCATTTTTTTCTGCATACGACGGTGTAAACATTTAAAATGTGGGATGTTTAGAAGTTTAAAAATTTGCAGTAGCGAAAATTGAAAAAGCGAAATTTCATTTCAAATTTCAAAGTGTTGCCATTCGCAGAATGACGCACAGATATGTTTGTCCTTTATAATATAGATACTCATTATTCACCCTACCAAGTTGAAATAAATTTTTTAAAACTTTTACTGGATGACAATTGATGTTAAGGGGATAGGATACCTTTGAACATGTCGAAAAAGGAAAAAATACCATTATGTTCTAAGCTTCAAAACTTGTGTAATAAGTCAAAAATAAAATTCAAACTTCATTTAAATATAAAGCTCATATTTATATTTATATTTAATATATATATATATACTTGTAAATTCATAAATAAATTTTGAAATGATAAGTTTAAAAATATATGATAATGAGAGAAAAAAATCTTGCTCGCATGATAAAATCTGAAAATATGCATATAAAGAGGAAATTTTGGTGAGAATAAATACATAATACTGTTACCTGCATACTAAAACAAAGATATTTGTAAAAAAATATTGACTAAATTAAACAATTAACAAAAAATTAAAAATTTTAACATTTTGAAAAATATTTTCAAAGTAAAAAACAAAAAATAAAATAAAATCTTACCTTTTTCTGGTTTTAAGTTGTAGATAATACAGTAATGAATATGTGGTGAAAAGTTTTATTGATTGCCATGCATAGTTTTTTAGTAACACTGCGCGCAGTATCAAAATTCATCGTTTTGAATAAACGCAACGCAAAGTTTAATTATCCTATGTAGTCTTAATATCAATACAAAAACCCTTCACGGGTTAAAAGTTTGACGCAGCACTTTACTTTATGGCTATATGAATCTGAAATATGGGTCTTAAAAATTCTGATATCAAATTTTAAGTGGCGCTGTGCTATTAAAATGAATTTATATATATTTAATTTTTCTTTTTTGTTGTATTTATTTTTAATCAGTGATACTTTTTCATTCAAAATATGAGTTTTAAAAGATATGATATCAAAATTAAAGTGACGCTGTGATCTGACTTAGATTAGTTAAAAAAATACTTTACACATACTTATGTTTTGTCTTCTGAAATATATTTAGAAATTGAAACATTTTTTTTTTCAATACACTATCAAATATGTCATACATTTTCTCAGCTGATGTTATGTATTAAATGTATTTAATTCAATAAATTTATTTATCTTTTGCGTCACGATATCCAGAACCATCTGTAAAATTTGTGTAAATGTTTTCTTTGCATCACACTATCTATTTGCATATTATTTACTTAGTTTAGATACTATGGCGCAAAATAAATTTTAGAAAGTATAAATCATCGCATCTGTTTTGCCTGAAAACTAAGCATCCCTGAAGTTGCATTGATGTTTTATGAAATTCATTTGTAGAAATAAAGCTTTTTAATTTCATACAGAAGAAAAATATTACAAGTTACATGTCGATGCATAGTATAATAGTAAAAGAATATTTTCTAATGTGTTTCTTCATGGAAAACCATTCCATTATTTGAGGTAACTTATTCGTGGTAAACAAAATTTGACTTATAATAACAAAAATATCAAAGAATTTTATCTATATCTTGATAACCAAATCAAAAATTTTTGAATGCAAAAAGAATTCTTGTGAATGCTATCGGTTAGCACTCCTGGTTTACGATTTAAATATGAGAAATTTATGTAATCTGAACATAAACGTTTTCAGAACAATTTAAATTATTGATTATTTAGAGCAAAGCAAAATGAGCCGAAAATAAATAACTATCTATATTTAAAAACCCTTTCTATCAACACATTCGTAAAGTATCAATCTTTGCTTAACGCCTGTATCTCCATTTATTTTTTTTTTTTTCAAATTGTATGCGGTTAAAAATTATGTAATCCTAAACAAGATGAAAAAATATTTCGTTAAAAGTCATAATCTCGGATCATTGCCATAAACTCATTAAAAACATAAACAGTTTATGAAAATTCAAAATTACGTAAAAACCGGTGGTGTTAAAATAATTTCATAAATAATGTTTTATTCCTTTCTTAACATCTTTGACAATATATTTTTTTAAATTAATATACCAGAATCTTTTCTATCGCAATTCACGAATATAACCCGAGTAAAGAATAACCACATTTTGTGAAAAAACGTGACCTTTAAAAGTTATATGAAATATATCTAAAATTCTATTTTTTTAATGAAATATTCATAAAGAGATGACTCTGTAAAATACCTATTATAAAATTCTGTTCCGGAGGGAAACGCTTTAGGCTATTATTTCCCCCTTTTTTAACGGAAACCTGCCATAAAGCTTTTCTTTAAGAAAAGTTTGTGCGCTGAATGAGCACAAAGTGATGATAATGTTCTTCCCATTTTAAAGCAATGAGCTGACTAGTATGTGCTCCAATGAAACATGAAAACTGAAAGAGAATATCATATTCCATTGCTCGTTTAGTGGCAGAGCTTATAACTACATTTTGTGTGAAATAGGAAATGAATAATTTTTCATAATATTCAAATAATATAGTATATGTTCAATTAATATAGTATACTATTTATGGAGAAACAAGAAAGTAAAATCATGCATTATGATTAAATTATGAAACCCTTTCCGACACTTCCAGAATATTTTAACAAAACTTCGTTGTTTAATAAGTTAAAAAAAGAAAATCCCTGCCGGCCCGGCCTACAGGCAGAGGTGAATTTCGAAGTTAAGTATACTAATTTCACCAACAAAAACTAAATTATTATTAGATATAAATCCACTTTAACAGTTTTATCAGTCTACTTTTGACGAGATTTTATTTCCTTTTTATAAAATAGCTGGTTTTATCAGAATCATGTTAAGGCAATATTTAAAAAAATATTTTTCTATACTGAACAACTCGAAATTTTCTGGCACATTTTCAGATTCATTTTTAATAATCTCTCTATTCTAAAAAAAAGTAACTACCGCTGTCACCGCCGCCGCCGCCGCCGGTTTTGAATTTTTTGTGACCGGAGGTCTTTCTTCGTTAATATTAAGAAAAATAATGCATACAAAAATATGAAAATCGGTAGTTTTATACAGAAATGTTTGATAAACACGCTGATGTAGACAGTTTTCAGATCGAAGAATTATTTTAAGAGATATTTAATGCTAAATTTGGACAAAATCGTTCCACTAAAAAAGTTTTATAGGAGCAAAAACTGTTCATAGGAATTTAATCATTTTTAGATCATTTTATGCGTTAGAATTTGCCGGAGTGCAGATTGCATTAATTTTTTTATTTTGACTAATTTTTTGAGGTTTTATTTCTATTTTAAATTCAGATTTTCAGCATTTCTAGAGATATTTTTAACAGATTTTAGAAAGTGATATTAATTTAAACTGTTGCCAACTCTATAAACGGCGGAAACAATAATGTTTGCTTCAAAAAAAAAAAAAAAAAAAAATATTTATACGTGTAAATAAATTAAAAATTTATTTACACGTGACTATTATAAACAGAAAAAAACATTTGGAATTAGAATTAAATAATTATGTACAAAAAGCAGGAACTTATTAAAAATTACGTCATAAAAACTATAATTACACGTGAATTTTAAGAGAGAAAGGAATTTGTAAAACAATAAATTTATTAACATGCGTTAGAAGTCTTAAATAGGAGAAATTACGTCATATTTACGTCACATTACAGTTATTACATAAAATGAACACAAAATAATATTGCAAAACGGTTTAAATTTAGAAATTGCGCTAGACATTTATTTGATATTTTAAAAGTATACTTTTCAACTATTTTTGTTAGAAAAGCGCAAATAATATTTCATTTCTAACACACGTACATTCACGTGAATATTAAAAAGAGAAAGAATAGTTTGGTCAAAATTACGTCATATTAAAAACGATTAATTTAAAATGTCTCATTTAAAAGAACTTTCTTTTCACTTTGTTAAAAAATACCAGGAGATAAAGACTCTGTTTACTTCATTCCTTTTATATTAGCTTATTTTGAAATGTTGTTACACGTGTCTATGTCATCAAGTTATTTTTATTTCGACGTTTTATTTGTATTTTTATTAATGTTGTACTAATTTATTTGTTTTTTCGTTATTTAAAATAAAAAATATGTCAATTTGTATAATTTGGCGAGTGGTTTGGCGATTTATATAATTTGGCGAAATTGGTCGACGGGATAATCAAGTAGTACCGCAACGGATTTGGCGTTAAAATTCCCCAATCAAAGAGAAATGAATAGAAATCCGTTTATAGAGAGATCGCCACTGTTTTTTAAATTATAATTCAATCTTTCGAAATCTTTTTAAAGCCTATCAAATTAGCGTGCATTTAGAGTCTACGGTGTCTGGACGGGGGTTGGCGAGCGTAGCTCGTAGGGGGCCGAGCCCCCTAGTAATAAAAAAAAAATATATGAAACATGCTGACGTGATTTTTGAAAAGATTTATAAGCGACCTGTGTTTTTATTTTTCTTTCAATTAATTAAAACTTGATTAATAAACAATTATTTTCACAGTAGGGCAATATTTTTCGTTTCTAACACAATCGCTTCGGGAAATTCTGTTCAAAATGCCCACTTTGACATCATTTTTTGAAATATATTCTGCCTCTATCAAAAAATCGATCTTTACTGTACATTATATAGTTTCTGAATAAGAGAATCTAGGAATTGGATGCGTTTGAGAGCAAAAATGAATTTAAAAATGAGTAAGAAAATAGACAGTTTGGATTTGAATGCACCCTTAATAAGATGATTTTTTTCTTCAACCGCTATGTATTTTTAATTTGTTTTTGCTGTAAGAATTGGCCCTATCAAAAACTTGCCTATATAAAAGTTGAAGACAATATTAAGAAGATAAATTCATGGAGATTTTATATCTTGTGAATTGATGGAGTTATGAAAATTTTTCTTCTTCAACACCCCTTTTTACTTTCTTCTATCTTTACAAGAAGAAAGTATTGGATTCATGAAAATTTTCGAATTCCGGTTTTCGACGGATTTACACGTTTTAGAGGTCAGAGATTCCAAAAAACATGTTTTTACAAAATGTCTGTCTGTGACTCTGTGAGTCTGTCTGTCTGTCTGTCTGTCTGTCTGTCTGTGCGTATGTGACACAAGTTTTGTGGGCGCTCTATCTCAAGAACTAATGCACGGAATTTAATAAAAATTGATATTCAGTTAGTGCCTAATACAAATTGATGCTGATTAGTTTTTGGTGTAAATCGCTCAACAGGTGGCGCTGCAATGCTGCATTTTTCACAATTTTCGCAATAGCTCTATCTCAAGAACTAATGCACGGAATTTAATAAAAATTGATATTCAGTTAGTGACTAATACAAATTGATGCTGATTAGTTTTTGGTGTATATCGCTCAACAGGTGGCGTTGCAATGCTGCATTTTCACGATTTTCGCAATAGCTCTATCTCAAGAACTAATGCACGGATTTTGATCAAACTTCAGATTTAGTTAGTCCTTGATATGAGTTGATGATGATTACGTTTTGGTGTAAATCGCCCAACAGGTGGCGCTGTTATGATGAATTTTGCAGGATTTACACGATTTCCCCAATAGCTCTATCTTAAGAACCAACTCACGGATTTTCATCAAACTTCAGATTCAGTTAGTCCTTGATATGACTTGCTACTGATTATGTGTTGGCGTAAATCGCCCAACAGGTGGTGCTTCTGTGCTGCCTTTTTCACGATTGCCTCAATAGCTGTATCTATAGAACTAAAGAACGAATTTTCATCTAACTTCAGATTTAGTTGTATGTTGACACAAGTTGTTGTTAATTAGGTTTTGGTGTTAATCACCCAATAGGTGGCGCTGCTATGCAGGAATTTTTTCGATTTTTGCTGTGGCTCTATCTCAAAAACTAATGCACGGATTTTTTCCAAACTCCAGATTCAGTCAGACGTTGACATAAATTGTTGCTGATTAGGATTTGGTATAAATCACCCAATAGGTGGCGCTGCTAGACAGCATTTTGCTGGATTTACACGATTTCAGTGATAGTCATATCTCAAAAACTAATGCACGGATTTTCTCCAAACTTCAGATTCAGTCAGACGTTGACATAAATGGTTGCTGATTAGGATTTGGTATAAATCACCCAATAGGTGGCGCTGCTAGGCAGCATTTTGCTGGATTTACACGATTTCAGCGATAGTCATACCTCAAGAACTAATGCACGGAATTTCATATCTTTAGAATCTTCATGAGATGCATAGATTTCCATTTAATTCTGGCAGTGTGATAGCGAATTTTGATATATTAACATGTATGAGATAGAAGAAAGTTTTGGGATTGGTACATCCGACTAGTTTAAGATATAGACGAAACAAAAACTGCTCCGGAATCTTTGTATAAAGGTCAAATACATAAGAAAAAAATATTTTTCCATTTTTACTTTCTTCTATCTTTACAAGAAGAAAGTATTGGATTCATGAAAATTTTCGAATTCCGGTTTTCGACGGATTTACACGTTTTAGGGGTCAGAGATTCCAAAAAACATGTTTTTACAAAATGTCTGTCTGTGACTCTGTGAGTCTGTCTGTCTGTCTGTCTGTGTGTATGTGACACAAATTTTGTGGGCGCTCTATCCCAAGAACTAATGCACGGAATTTAATCAAAATTGATATTCAGTTAGTGCCTAATACAGATTGATGCTGATTAGTTTTTGGTGTAAATCGCTCAACAGGTGGCGCTGCAATGCTGCATTTTTCACGATTTTCGCAATAGCTCTATCTCAAGAACTAATGCACGGATTTTGATCAAACTTCAGATTTAGTTAGTCCTTGATTTGAATTGATGATGATTACGTTTTGGTGTAAATCGCCCAACAGGTGGCGCTGTTATGATGAATTTTGCAGGATTTACACGATTTTCCCTATAGCTCTATCTTAAGAACTAACTCACGGATTTTCATCAAACTTCAGATTAAGTTCGTCCTTGATATTACTTGCTACTGATTAGGTGTTGGTGTAAATCTCCCAATAGGTGGCGCTTCTCTGCTGCCTTTTCCACGATTGCCTCAATAGCTCTATGAATAGAACTAATGGACCAATTTTCATCTAACTTCAGATTTAGTTGTATGTTCACACAAGTTGTTGTTAATTAGGTTTTGGTGTTAATCACCCAATAGGTGGCGCTGCTATGCAGAAATTTTCACGATTTTCGCTATTGCTCTATCTCAAAAACTAATGTACGGATTTTCTCCAAACTTCAGATTCAGTCAGACGTTGACATAAATTGTTGCTGATTAGGATTTGGTATAAATCACCCAATAGGTGGCGCTGCTAGACAGCATTTTGCTGGATTTACACGATTTCAGTGATAGTCATATCTCAAAAACTAATGCACGGATTTTCTCCAAACTTCAGATTCAGTCAGACGTTGACATAAATGGTTGCTGATTAGGATTTGGTATAAATCACCCAATAGGTGGCGCTGCTAGACAGCATTTTGCTGAATTTAGACGATTTCAGCGATAGTCATATCTCAAGAACTAATGCACGGAATTTCATGTCGTTAGAATCCTCATGAGATGCATAGATTGCCATTTAATTTTGGCAGTGTGATAGCGAATTTTGAATTATTAACATGTATGAGATAGAAGAAAATTTTGGGGTTGGTACATCCGACTAGTTTGTTTTCGTTTTTAATTTTTTGGATGGTACGAATTGGTCCTATCAAAAACTTGTGAATATAAAAGTTGTAGATAATATTAAGGAGATGTATAATAAAATTATTGGATTTGATATTTTGAGAATTGACGAAGTAAGGAATTTTTTTTTCCCAAAAACCCTATTTTTGCGCCCCTTGAGCCTATTTTAAATTTTATCAAAAATCTGTGATGCATGAATTTTTGGCGCTATTTTTAGAAGTAATAAAAACTTCAAACTGATTTGATATGCACAAAAATTAAGAAGTTATGGTTTTTTTTTCGGTTTTCACATAACCCCTCCCTATTTCCATCCCCTTTGTCCGCTTTTGCCCATTAACGAACTTGACCGAGAATTTATGTCCCTTGATTTTATGTATAAGTTTGGAAGAGATTTGTGCAGAATTGCGGAAGTTATCGTGTCCAGAAGAAAGTGATAACACAATTGCTTCGGGAAAATCCGTTCAAAATGCCCCATTTGGCATGACTTTTTGAAATATATTCTGCATCTATCAAAAAATCGATCATTGCGGTACATTATATAGTTTCTGAATAAGCGAATCTACCAATTAAATGCGTTTGAGAGCAAAAATGAATTTAAAAATGAGTCAGAAAATAAGCAGTTTGGATTTGAGTGCATCCTTAATGTAATGATTTTTCCAACACAATCCGCTTTGGGAAATTCGGTTTAACATGCCCACTTTAACAGCATTTTTAAAAATATATTCTGCCTCTATCAAAAAATAGACCATTACGGTACAGTATATAGTTTCTGAGTAAGGAAACGTACCAATTGGAAGCCTTTGAGAGCAAAAATGAATTGTAAAATGAGTCAGAAAATACGCAGCTTGGATTTGAATACACCCTTATTTAGATGATTTTTTCTTCAACCGCTATGTATTTTTAATTTGTTTTTGCTGTAAGAAACTGTCCTATCCAAAACTTGTCTATATAGATGTTGTAGACAATATTAAGAAGATATATGATAAATTCATTTGGATTTTATATCTTTTGAATTGACGGAGTTATGGATTTTTTACTTCTTCAAGCCCCTTTTTGTTTTCGTTTTTAATTTTTTTTTGCAGTACGTATTGGTCTTATCAAAAACTTGTGAATATAAAAGTTGTAGATAATATTAAGGAGATTTATAATAAAATTAATTGAAATTGATATCTTGAAAATTGTCAAAGTTATGAATTTTTTCTCCCAAAAATCCTATTTTTTGCGCCCCTTGAACCCATTTTTAACTTTATCAAAAATCTGTGATACATAAAATTTTGGCCCTATTTTTAGAAGTAATAAAAACTTTAAACTGACTTGATATGTACAAAAAATAAGAAATTATGGGGGGTTTTCAGTTTTCACAAAACCCCTCCCTATTTCCATCCCCTTGGTCCGATTTTGCCCATTAACGAACTTGACCGAGATTTTATGCCCTTTGATTTTATGTATAAGTTTGGAAGAGATTGGTGCAGAATTAGGAAAGTTATCGTGTCCAGAAGAAAGTGATATATATATATATATATATATAGATAGATAGATAGATAGATAGATAGATAGATAGATAGATAGATAGATAGATAAAGTTTTTTACTGAGGGTGGTTTTGGGTTCTAGGGGTCATGATCGGTATAGATCTGCCAAAATATTTCAGAAATTCCAACATAGGAACGATCACAATAGGTAGTATTTCATTCGAAATTTACCTAAAATACTCAAGTAAATATTTTTGAAAACGCATAACAAATTTAAAAATCTGACTTCAGCAATTAACATTTTTGCCGAAAATTTACTCCAATTCTTTTGTGCATCTCTACATAGTATCTATAGTTTTGTACGTACTCTACATAGAACGTAAAAATTTAGTGTATTAAAAAAAAACGCACCACACTATTCAAAATTCACCTTCAGCAGTTTCGACCAATAAACTAAAACGTATTTGGATTATTTTGTACATCCCTGTATATTAAATACATTTTTTTTGCATGCCACATATTAAACTTACATTAAAAACAGACAAAAAAAGCTTAAAACGACTGAAATCACACTTCAAGGATATATCATCCATTGGTGACCAAGTACCCAATAATTTGCGTGGCCCTGTATATGATTTTACCTATAATCTGCTAATATTACTTGAATGAATTTGATCTTGAAAATGCATAACTCAAATTAAAGAAGACTTTAAGCAATTCATCTTCATTTTCTGTAATACTGTGTTTCTGTTTTTTTTTGTAGCCCTGTATATGCACACCACAATTTATGCACACCGCATAGCATACAAAAGTTTTGGAAAGCTTAAAAACGCACACCAGAATGAAAACACATTTTCAGCAATCAACTCTAGTAGACAACACTTTCTGCGGATAAAGTATTGAAAAGACATTTGACATTTTATTGACAAGGTGCTTGTAGTAAAATATAACGTGCATTGTATTTATTGTTTTATTACAGGGACATATAATAGAGTTCGGATACAGTATTGCATCCGAACTATATTATATATCGCCATAATAAAACGATAAATGTAATGCAAGTCATATTCTGCTGCAAGCATCTTGTATTGCACATCAGTAATGTATGCCTTTTCATCAGTCTAGAAATAGTGCAAAATAATTGAAATGCGCTGCGAACAGTTTTCTCCGTAAGGGATTATATAATCGAACTCTTTTGTATGACCCTGTAATTGAATAAAAAATTTTTTGAACTGCATATTCTACAGAAATCAGGTATTAGTTTACTCAGAAATTCATGTCAATTTCATTATAACAATGAAAATCTTTAAAATACGCTGCAAACGATTTTCATGGACCATAATATAACGGTAGTATAATAGTAAAAAAATATTTTCCAATGTGTTTCTTCACGGAAAAATATTCCATTATATGAGACAATCTATACGTGCTAAACAAAATTTGTATTAACAAAAATATCAAAGAATTTTATCCATATCGTGATTACAAAATCAAAAATTTTTGAATGGAAAAAGAATTGATGTATGTGCTATCGGTTAGCACTCCTGGTTTACGATTTAAATATGATATATTTATGCAAACTAAATATAAAATAATTCAGAAGAATTTAAAATATAAGGCAAAACAAAATGAGTCGAAAAGATATAGAACTATATATTTTTTAACAATTTCTATCAAATATTAGAAGTGTTTCTGAATTGCGTCTGTCTATCGGCACTCTAACTTGCGTAGGTGAAAACTGGGCACAACAGGTACCAGGGCGGAAAGAAGTTTGACGGTTTTGGCTGTTAAGGAGACGCTGCCAGCGAGCGGCAACAAGCAGAAGTAAGAAATCCTGTTGCCGTTCAACTTCGGCAGCCATGTTAATCTAGTTTCCTCGAACGCTGGTGCGTGATTATTTCGTTGTGTGATTTTTTGCTCCTGTACCGTAATTTCTGATGATTTTGTAACCAATGTAATACATACATACTTGTTTTCATTACAACTATAAATAGTTCATCCCTATAGTACGTTTAATTGACTTTCGTTTCGTCTATTTAAATGTTTGTTTACGTATCTTTTTCGAGTGACCATACTTCCCCAACGTAAATCGTGTCCCTGGGGCGAAATTGGGTAGACCCTATTCTGCCCCAAGGTGTTTTTAACTAACTTGTTCTTACTGTAAATGTTTATATTATCGTGTATTTTACACAAAGTCAGTTGAAGGTTGTTTCACTTGTACCATGTGCAAAAAAGGGCACACAATTCCCGTCAGGCAATAGATAGTGAAGATGATGACAGTGTACTAATGTGTGAATGTTGTCAATAGGCTTAAGATAAGGACACGTTTAAAGAAAACTGTAGTTAAACCTTTATGATGACTTAAAACGAAATAAATGAAGAGCAAGATTTTTTGCATTTGCACTAGTTTTCTATATTTACATTAATTGTCCTTATCACCCCGTTCTGCCCCATTTGTAGGATATAAAAATTCCTTTTCTTTTTTTAAATTATCAAACAAAATGACACAATGACAAAATGAATAAACGCGCTATTTTGTAGTATTTTTATATCGTATATCAAAATGTACTTTTTTCAGTTTATAAAGACCTTAACACTTAAAAAAGCTAAAATCTTTAACAACGATTTTACGCACAAATAACGTACAGAGTGGCAAAAAAATCCCATACGATCATTTCGAGGATTCCTGGATCCCCTTCCTCAGTGAAAAGAAAAAAAATAAAATAAATAAAATGGGTTCAAAGAACACCTCGGTTTTAGCTCGTTAACTGGCTTATGGAATCCATAGTCAGACTCCATATATTAAGTCCATAAGCCAGTACTCGGGGCTATAACCGAGGGGTTCTTCGAACCCATTTTAATTTTTTTTCTCACTGAGGAAGGGGATCCAGGAATCCTCTAAACGATCGTATGGGATTTTTTTTGTCGTTCTGTGCGTCATTTGTGCGTAAAATTGTTGTTAAAGATTTTAGCTTTTTTATTATAATTCGCACAAAGTTTAATTTATGCTTAACATTTAAAGTTGCACTGGGAAGCTGATCACCAATATACGAAATGTCTGTTTTGTATATATTCGTATTTAGAAACCAGAATCCTTGAGGATGCTATGCAGGGCAAATCCTTACATATAATTGTATTAACCAGCGTACTTAAGTCTCTTATCGTTTTAGTTGTGAAACGCATAAAGCATATCTTCAATGCTCCACAATGCACCTTTGCAAAGAGCTGAGATTGCCACTATTCCGTTTAGGTTATCTCTTATGTAAAGTGTAATAAAAAATATCATGTCGAATATATCAATAAAACGTTGATTTCCTATGTATTTTTACACATTAGATTTAAAAGTAGTTCGGTACTTAATTTTCGAATCATTGTTTGTCAAATGTTAATTCTCCAGTTCGTTAGATCGCTAAATAAACGGGAAATTTGAGAATTTCTAGTCATTTGATCTAGTTATTTAAAAATTCATTTGTATACACACACACACACACACACACAAAAACAAAAGTTTCTCTTAAATCTCTAAAATTAAAAATTTTAATTTTGATAAATCTAAATAAAATTATATTACTGTTATTTTACGTACCATTGAGATATTTTAGAGAATATTCTTAAGTGTAATGAGTAAAATAAACAAATAAAACGTGCATATTTTTCATATGCGTTTCATAGATCTGAAGATATACATTATTTTATGCTAAAGGAATACTAGGAATACAGTTGTAACATCTAAAAATGCAGTCAGACAAAAAGGAAAAATAATGAAATTATTTAGATTTAATAATAAAAACTAAAAAACATTTAATTGCAGTAAGATTAAATAGTAAGACGATACTTCGAATTTTGATAGTCAATAAAGAATTAAAAATTGTTGCCATAAAAAATAGATTCAGAAATATAAAAAAAGAAAAACAAACTATGAATTTTAAATGTTTTTAAGTTAAAGTAAAATGAAATTAAATTGCCTTCAGTTTAAAGATATTAGCTTACGAAAATGCTGTCTTTATCCCAGAATTACGAAACACATTTTTTAGTCTGAACAGCCTTTATTATAAAATATATATATATATATTCAGTAAATTTCGGCATATTAAATTACCCATTGCAACTATTTTAAATGAATGGTTTAGTAAAATTTACTCATAAAACCATGAAACATAAAATCGAATTAAATGCATATAAATGAAATAAATACGGGGAGAAATGCTCATTCTATAATCATTTCTTACGTTTCCTTCATACATAAGTAACATTAATAATATAAGTTTAATGGACATTTATGTGTATTTCTATGCAGTTTTTGTCATTATTTTAATGACATTTAAAGTGCATAAACTAATGTATTTCTTTCTCTGACTATTATGTTTTCCTCTTTCATGAACATAAAAAAAATGCAACTACATTTAATTTTTTACACATTTAATAAAATCTGTTTTCTGTAGTATACAAAAGCTTTTTTCATAAATTCCAGATTAAAAGATTAAAACGTATTGTAACTTATTTTATGTACGTTTAGTTAGTTTTCTTCAAGATAATCATTGTAAAAGTAAAATTTGCTTTATTAAGACATAAACATCATAATAGAAATTGATTGTCAGTATAAGCTTAATTATTCATGTTATAAGTATGATAAACATTTTCTACTTGTAAAATTTAATACATATTTCAATAGTAGTGCACTATAAATTAAATTGACGTAGGAAGTAAACCGAAAACAAATCTTTTTGTTTTGTAATTTGTGAATTTAGTGAAATAGTTTTTTACTATCTCATTTTTTGTATTTATAGAGAAAAAAACTTTTTTTTTCATTTTCAACACAATAAATATATTTATACTACGGAAAATTAATAAATTTTAAGTTTTAATTCAGCATTTTGAGAGGTCCGTAAAGTATTGTTCCTTTTTCTTTTCACAAATTACATTAGAGATTAAACTTGACATATTTAGCGCTGTACGACGGCGTGTGATTTTTTCAAGTGTGCATTGAAATTTTTTCAATGCGGCGTGCTATTTTTTCAATGCGCCCTGGCATTTTTTATTTGCGGAGTGGTTTTGTTTCAGTGCGCCGTGCTATTTTAGGTGCGTTCGTAATTATATAAATACGTAGCACCTAATGTCGTCGTTGAGTCCGTCTGTCTGTCCGCATATAACAGAGCAAAAACTACCAAACCAAATGATCTGAAATTTTAAATATATAATTGTTGCAAAATTTTGTCGAGTCATTTTAAGTTTTATGAAAATCGGATGTATAGTTTAATTAAATGGACAGTCAAAACTTTTCCGTTACATGGCGGCCAATGGGAAAAAATTATTTCAAATGCATGTTAATGATGTTACAGCCTTTCGAACTGAACGAAATGAATATGGACTTATTGAGGTACATTAAAATATACATTCGGTACAAAAAATATTTATAAAACTAGTTCTAGTGCGAACGCACTTCATTTGCACGTTTGACAAGCAATTTCCAACTTGATTAAGTTCAAATGAAAATCAAATTTCAAATTTCAAAGTAATTGCTTAAGAGGTGGAAAGGCCAACATAGTGAAAAAGATTCCAAGCCGGGACTCGAACCCGGGCCATCAGTATAGCGCACTGACGTTTTTCCGACTAAACCACTTGGAACAATACCTAGCTTCGAAAATTTCTCACTATTACATGTTGGCAAGGCTACAAACGCAGCACAAGATGGAATATTTATCGTGAGTCGCCGACCTGGGACAAACACGAAACATAATTAAATCCAGCATCGATAGAAATTATATTAATATATGGAAATTATTCCAGAGAGAAACATTCGTGTTCGAAACAACGAATGTTTTTCTCTGGAATAATTTCCATGTATTAATATAATTTCGATCGATGCTGGATTTAATTATGTTTCGTGTTTGTCCCAGGTCGGTGACTCACGATAAATATTCCATCTTGTTCTGCGTTTGTAGCCTTGCCAACATGTAATAGTGAGAAATTTTCCGAGCTATGTATTGTTCCAAGTGGTTTAGTCGGAAGAACGTCAGTGCGCTATACTGATGGCCCGGGTTCGAGTCCCGGCTTGGAATCTTTTTCACTATGTTGGCCTTTGCGCCTTTTAAGCAATTACTTTGAAATTTGAAATTTGATTTTCATTTGAAATATTGTATGCAAGGCGAATGTTTCTCTCTGGAATAATTTCCATGTATTAATATTGATTAAGTTCGTTGAAGATTTTCTTGAGCGCCGGGACGATTTTCCTAGAGCGAGGGTTGATTCTGATTGAAATTAAGTCATTCAGTTCAGAAAATTTGAAAAGCCACTCATCAGTCAAAAAATGTGCAAAAAAACCCATTTCTTAATAACATAAAAACTAAATAATGAATATTAACCACGACACAATCGTATATCTGGGAATATTTACGTCACGGATTCCATTATTAGATTCAGGATCGCCATTTCATAAGAGTTGTTTTCGTTTCGGGAATGGGATAATTTTTAGGCTTTAGGGATTGCTCGAATCTAGCACAAATTAGGAAAATCCTGCATAAAACAAATGATGTGCTCAAATTCCCCCTTTAATTCTTTTGCATGTATGTAATTCTTCCGCGATATTTAATTTTAGAGGAAATCCGAGATTTTTTTTATTTTCCAGAATTTCGCATAATCATGTTGTGAATTTATTCAAACGATGACGAAAAATTATGGTGAATTTTGGGAAAGATCCCACAGACAAATTAGCGATTTTCTTCAATCTGAAAAAAATCGCAAATTCCCAAAATCATTTAAGAAAAAAAAAACAGGAATTTTGACAATTGCATAAAAAATCCCAAATTTGATCAAATAGTTGTGGTCAGAAATTTCTATAAAGGATCAAGGGAAAATGTTGGAAATTTCGTTAAAAAATCGTCGAAACGAATATAAAATTGTATCAGTTACACACAAAAAATATTACGAATATTTTTAATTGGTCGCGGAAAAGAATCAATTTCGTAAATCGATCTAAAAAAAGGGAGTTTAGTCAAAGGAGCGCGGATGAAAATGTGAATTTCGTCAAACTATCATGGGAAAAAATCGTAAATCACGCGCAAAGAAACACATCGGGTCAGGTTTTTACGCATTTACTTTTATCTTCATGATTTGTACTTCGAAAATAATTAAAATAATATATAAAAAAATTGAACTATCTTAAATAAAAAAAAATATTACTAAATTAAATTTTTTGAGCATTTTTTTTATAACAGACGGACTTACATTTTAAACTGTTGCATAGTGGCAATTAAGCCTTATATCTTCAGTATCTTATGTAATTTAATATTAATTGTTGTAAAATATATATAAATCGCAGATCATTTAAAGCAAGACAGTTCAATATTTGATTCAATTTCATTTGAGTAATCTAAACTATTTTAGCGAAATATTTGAATTCCTCAGAGACTCAAAAGTAAATTACCTTTTATCTGTACAATTAAATAGTTTGAACGAGTATCGGATTTCAATTTTATATTTATACATGACGAGAAAGCACAAGACGAACAAAGACAAATTTTGTAATTTTATTTTTAGGCAATATATATATATATATTTCTATATACATCAATTTAGATATACATAATTAAATCTCTAACTGAAAACACATTATTAAAATTCCAATTCAGTTTATTATAAGCTACTTTTCAATTTTCTTACATCAGACTTAAAAGTAATTATTTTTCAGAAAAATTCAATCATGTTTACATTTTTTTTCTCTTCGTCTGGAAGACAATGAATGGAAAATTATTTACAATTCGAAAATGAGGTATCTTATTTAAATTAAATACAATAAACATAACGTTTTTCATTTAATTGAGGCTATTTTAAATAAATTTTAAAAAAGGAAAAACACATAGTCATTTAATTGTTGATTTATTTTGCAGTATAAAATGCCAAAAATATACAAAAATTGCATAACTAATTATATTTCGGTAATAAATCGAATTTCCATTTACTCTTATGCCTTCTTTTTTGACTTTGTATGCTTGTAGAAAAGTCAAATGTATATTCGGAGGACATGAAAAGTTCGAACGAACTTATTTACTTTAGCTTTAACTGCCTTTAACGTTTTTTTCTAAAGTTTTACTTTGTTTGTTACCATTAAGGGGTCTTGTACCTTTTAAACGCGTTGAAAATGAACGAAAAAATTCAAAGTTTGAATTAGTCTATCTTCAAAACCTTTGTATGTATAAACATGAAATTTTGGATATTGATTAAACAGATTGTGCTTTGTAATATGGTACCATTAGAAATTTATTAGCCTTTTACAGAATTTGTGTATTTTTGAAATCAAAATAGATCTTTTTTTTACTCCATAAGTCATTGCTCGTATGGTATTTTGAGAAAGTATGTAAGGATTGTCATGAAATTTGTTAAAGATACTAAACAAATATGTGTGTTTAAAATGAACTACTTTTAAGTATTTACAATGGTAATATTTTCAGTTATGACTATTTTTATTCATTAAAAATATAAATTTTTTATTTAAAAAAAAAAAAATATATATATATATATATTCTATAGTTAATGAAATAATTTTGGCCTAAGAATAGTTCATTTTAAAAACGCATATATATTTAGTATATTTACCAAATTCATAGCTGCCAACTTGTACGGATTTTTACTACCACTAAAATTTCATAGAAAATTTTGTCTAATTCAATCGCCGAATTACAGAGAATTTTGATAATTAAATAAGGCAGAAATTTCTGTTAAATTTTAGTGGTAGCAAAAATCCGTACAAGTTGGCAGCTATGCAAATTTCATGACAATCCATACGTACTTTCTCAAGATATCAATGACTTATGGAGTAAAAAAAAGAGCTTTGCTTTCAACGTTATACTAATTCTGTAATAGGCTAATAAATTTCTAATGTCAGTATATTACAAAGCACAATCTGTTTAATCAATATCCAAAATTTCACGTTTATACATAAAAAGGTTTTGAAGATAGACTAATTCAAACTTTGAATTTTTTCGTTAAATTTCGTCGCGTTTAAAAGGTAAAATACCCCTTAATTTTGAATTCTAATATTTTGGTTATTCAATCAAATAAATCCTCTGATTTGATAAGAAAAAGATTTTTATTCAAAAATAGAGATAATAATTAAACGCAGCTTATGACTTAGAACAGAGGTCTTAATCTGTTAGTTACCAAGGACCAAAGGACATGAGTTTTTTTTCGACCACTGTTTCTGCTTACCTATTTTAAGTAATATTTAAATGGAAAAAAGTTCCTATCAACTTTCCCATTTATATTTCATTACATCTTTTCTTACAATGGATACTATAGCAATTTTTCACATCTTTCTTTAATCCGTTTTAAACGTTTTCTTTTCCATCACACTATTTTACCGTAGCTTTACAAAATCAATTTACATTCTTTTTTTTATATAACCATTAACTTTCATTATGCACAGTGTTTAATAAAAAGATTTCTAAAATCATTTAATTAAGGAAGACTTGAGCATCAGGTCAACCCTCCCTCACATTGACTGGGCAAGTCTCCCCAAAAAGCCTTTCTCTAAAGAATATCACATTGTTATGTTAAGCCCAACGTACTGTACAATCTTTCTGCCTGGAATAAAAGCAAAATATACCTGCATTACTTAAAACATACTTACTTAAATTTCCATGATATATTGTATCTGGAAGAGCTTAGATTTCTAAAATACGCAACTTTTAGGTTGAAAACGCCACACAATTGATTTTTTCCACACCTATTTCGATTATGTGTATGAAACAGAGACTGTTGTTTGAGCATTCCAGTAGATTTGGTTGAAACCTATTGATAAAACTGTGAAATTCTTTTAAACATGAAAAGGAGCTGGAGTGGGAGGGGTCTTTCCAAGAGGTTCTAACCCGCAATTATGACAATGTTCGTTGAAAACCAATAAAAATTTTTGAACGGTTAGACCAACGAGCGCGATATAGGTTCAAACGCAAACCGTAAGGCTTTGGGATTCCGAGCACAAACTTTTAGCAGCGGATGTGTTTGAATTCGGTTGAAACAAAGGTTTACGCTGCCGAAGACTGTAACGTCCGCACTGCTAGATTCATTTCGATAATCAGACTAGCGAATGGGTCAAACCCATGATTCTAGTTTTTAAGATAGCATATTATTTAAATTTAAAAGTTAATGTTTTGAAAATATTCATAGTTAATTTCTATAAAATTGCTTTAAAATGGAACTGCTGTTATCTGCATATATCAAAGTAGTGCTGCATGAGTTTAAATCTTCATCGGCACGTATCTATACAAGTAAATATTTCAAAAATATCTCATGTAAGCATAATGAATAACCTATTTAAAATAAGTACATAAGTCCCTTAAAACACAAAGCTGACAACTAAAACCTTAAAATCCCTTACACTTAAATGTTAACGGTAAAGGATTTAAAGCTTTCATGGCAAGATATTTTAACACGATATATGTAATCTGCTATACTACATTTATATCATAAAATAACAAGCTTATGTTTGGAAAACTTTAGGTAAAGAATATTCGGAGTATTAATATAAGAAGATGATTTAACGAGGTATTAATGTTGAATCACATTATGGACAAGGATCTCTGTTTACAATTATGACACACCTCAAAGAAAACATGACTGTCACGAATTTACGCATTACACGCAAAACAATAAAAATTTAATTTATTCCATTAATTTTGAGGAAAAGTAGAAAAAAAGAAAACTATTTATGTAGTGAGTAGGTAAACTGCTCAAACATCAGTTAAATACATTAGAAAACTGCAAAAAAAAAAAAAAAAAAAAAATATTTTCGTTTATAAATTGTAAATTCTTGTTGAATTGAATGCAAATAAAAGAAATTTAATCTAATGCTTTTAACTTAAAATTTTCATTACATCTTTATTGATAAAAAAATAATAAAAAATATATAATTCAAATACAAAAAAATGTAAATTTTCTTGATATTTAAATGTTTATTTTAAACCTGAAACTATTAGGTTGTTTAAGGAGTAAAGTAGAAAACTTCCATATATGGAATTTATTTTTAAGTAACAAATTTTATATGTGTTTTAAAAGTAGTATAGAGACAGAACATTACGAAAATGTGTATATTTTACATAAAATGTTTTTCCCATAAAATAAAAATGTATGTCATAATGCAGGACCAGGATCTTTAAACTTTAGACTGCAGAACCCCAACTGTGTTATTATTTTTTTTTTTTAATGACAGGTATTTTGCGATAAAGCAGGACGTAGAGATGTATTCATAAAAAAACTGGTGATAAAGAGATTTCTGGCGAAGTGTCAAGACAGGACTTTAAAGATTTTACCTTTAAAGAGATTCCAGATTATTTGCAATTGCTCTAATACTTTATGTTGAACAATGCCCATATATTTGTAGATTCATGTAGAAAATATACATTTATGCCCATTAACATGCCATCTGCGCAATTATCGTTATATATTCTAATCTTACAAATTACCGCCTAATTTGTTTGCGACTGAATTTTTTGTTAAAGCTTCCACTGTAATCTCTCATGTTGAGCAGTTTATGTATATCTTAAATTACCATTTCTTGTCCAAATAATTCTTTGATAGAACACTGAGCAAAAAATTGAGCAAAAGATATAGCTCAATTTTTAAACTTTTGGTAAATTGAACAAAAAGTTTTTTTAATATACTATTTCTTTAATAATACTAGTCATAATAAAGTCTCCATTGAGATTTCACTTATTTTTATTTTCAATGCAGTCATTGAATGTGAGGTACAAAAGGTACTACAAAGGCTATATATATACAGGGTGCCCTGTAATTAACCGAAAATTTTAAACTTCGCAATAACTGTTTACTGGGACGTCATTGTGACGTAACATTTGGTGACGCAACACTACGCGGTTTACAGTTTAAGAAAGCAGAACTAACAACCCTAGTAGATTCCACACATTTAAAGGACCACACTTTATTCCTTATTGCCACGGAGCCAATATTTTATTCCTTATTACCACGGAATGAACTATATTGGTGGTTTTTGGTTTATGCAGGACGGTGTCAGGTCCCACAGGACTAAATAAAATTTTGAACTTTTAGCGGAACATTTCCATGACAGAATTTTGAGTTTGAATTGTGCTGACGCAACAGGACGTGGGACTGATTGCCTTCCCTATTATTCTGATTTATACCCAGGGCCTGTTTCCAGGCTGGGTGTCGTTCCATGTAGTTTAGTCGGTAGAAAGTCAATGCGCTATACTGATGGCCCGGGTTCGTGTCCCGGCATGGAATCTTTTTTACTAGGTTGGTCTTTGCGCCTTTTAAGCTATTAAGTTGGAATTTGTTTTTCATTTGAAATATTGTATGCAAGGCGCATGTTTCTCTCTGGAAAAAATTTCCAAATATTAATATTGATTTTTTAAAAATCTATTTTGTATTACACAGCGCTAGATATTCCTTTTTTACTTTTGGAACTATTTTTTTTTTTTTTACAGAATCTTTCGTCTCTTGTCTTGTTTAATCTTCCCACAAAATGTAGTGTCATTCTCTCAATTAAAACGCGCTACAAAATACTCTGAGTACTGTCAGGTTAATTATGGTCACCTTGTATATTTAAAATATAAAAATTTTGAAAACTAAGTCTGAACATTTTAACTATGCGATATTCAACTCTTTAGGTCATCAGGTTGCATATCTGCCCCATCCCAAAATTCAACAATACTTATACAATGGAAATTAAAAAGATGATTTTATTTATTGCTGCTATCGCATAAAAAAGCAGTTAGTTTAAATTGTTCCTATATATTTATTTATGTATACTATTTTTTTAAGTTAAAATGATGTATCCAAACATCTGAGTAAATATTTTCTCAAAGAGGAGTTCTTGAGAGACAAAGGGTTAACTGGACATGGGTGTAGAAAATAACATCTTATACCTTTATGAATTTACGGATCTTTACAAAACTTCATCAAAATTTACTATTTATATCTAAATACAGTTTAATAAAAAAAATTTTGTCAACTGAAAGGTGTTAACTTTACTAAATCTTTTTTTCTAAATTAAATGATCGGCACATGTATAATAATCACTTATAAACAGATAAAGTAAAAAAATGCTATAAAAAGTGATAGAAAATCTTTATTAAGATTGACGATCATTTCGTTGCACAAATGGCAACATTTTCAAAATCATTCAACGATAGAAAATATTTTCACATAATTTAAAAACAATAAACATAGTAAACAATGTCACGCGACATGATGCATAATGAAAAACATTGTAAACATAAAATTAATTTAAAAGATTAGATTAGCTATTGGTGAGCGTGGATTAATTTTCAAAACAATAACATGGTAAGCAATGTCACGAGACAACATGCATAATGAAAAGCATTGCAAAATATAAAATAAAAATAAAATTATCTTGGCTATTTACGAGCGTGGATTAATTTCTACTATTGTTACTAAAATTATATAGCATCTCTTTCCAAATTTTAGGTAATTCTATGGACACTGAATCATTGCAAATTTTCTTGTTGCGTAAAAATATCTCTATTGATTCTCGGATTATGGATAGTAAATAAAATCTTGATGTATAAATTAACTTGCTATTTTTAAAATCGATCTGTAAAGGTTCTTCGCTGTATAATCTGGCCAAAGCTGTGGTTCTTCTGTTGTATTCTATGTCTGCTATATGTTCCTTGATTCTAGTTTTAAGTTTTCTATTTGTCATACCTATATAAAACTGCTTGGTTCCATCTTCTTTGGGGAAAGGTATTTCGTATACTCCCGATAACTGGTTTCACTCAATAGGATCTATTTTCTTGCATACTATATTTCTTAATTTAATAGAAGGTTTTGCGACTATGGAGATATTGTATTTATTAAGTTTAGACGTTCGAAGAAACCAGGAAAATATTGTAAAGTGGATAACATGGAATTTTGTGGATTGAAATTTCTTTTCTTGTCATTCTTTAAGATCTTGATTAATTTTTCTATGGTACTTTCTTTGTATCCACTGTTTCTTGCAATATCATATATTTTATTTATTTCGTTATTTAACTGCATGGTGGTACAAACTGTGAAAGCTGTATGGATAGAATGTCTAAGTGCAGAAACTTTGTATAAAAAAGGTGCTTGAGCATTATGAGGTGATAATTGATTGACTGGCTATGGGTTTTCTGTAAACAAATAACGAAATAAATAAAATATATGATAATGCAAGAAACAATGGATACAAAGAAAGTTCCATAGAAAAATTAATTAAGAGCTTAAAGAATAACAAGAAAAGAAATTTCAATCCAAAAAATTCCATGTTATCCACTTTACAATATTTTCCTGGTTTCTTCGAACGTCTGAAATATAAACTCAATAAATACAATATCTCCCTAGTCGCAAAACCTTCTATGAAATTAAGAAATATTGTATGCAAGAAAATAGATCCTATTGAGTCAAACCAGTTATCGGGAGTATACGAAATACCTTTCACCAAATAAGATGGAACCAAGCAGTTTTATATAGGTATGACAACTAGAAAACTTAAAACTAGAATCAAAGAACATATAGCAGATATCAAATACAACAGAAGAACCACAGCTTTGGCCAGACTATACAGCGAAGAACCTTTACAGATCGATTTTAAAAATAGCAAGTTAATTTATGCATCAAGATTTTATTTACCATCCATAATCCGAGAATCAATAGAGATATTTTTACGCAACAAGAATATTTGCAATGATTCAGTGTCCATAGAATTACCTAAAATTTGGAAAAAGATGCTATGTAATTTTAGTAACAATAGTAGAAATTAATCCACGCTCGTAAATAGCCAAGATAATTTTATTTTTATTTTATATTTTGCAATGCTTTTCATTATGCATGTTGTCTCGTGACATTGTTTACCATGTTATTGTTTTGAAAATTAATCCACGCTCACCAATAGCTAATCTAATCTTTTAAATTAATTTTATATTTACAATGTTTTTCATTATGCATCATGTCGCGTGACATTGTTTACTATGTTTATTGTTTTAAAATAATGTGAAAATATTTTCTATCGTTGAATGATTTTGAAAATGTTGCCGTTTGTGCAACGAAACGATCGTCAATCTTAATAAAGATTTTCTATCACTTTTTATAGCATTTTTTAACTTTAAATGATCAGCATTAATGAAATGACTAAAGACTCGTTTCTTAGTTCTACATCAAACAGAAATGCTGGTTGTCGTAATTAAGCTAAATTAATCGAATGCTACTTCAAGAATCTAATCATGCCGTTAAAATTTTAATTACAGCTGTTAAATATTAATGAGTGCAGATTTTCTTACATTGTCCATTATCTATGTAGTTCTGTTTTGATTTATAATAATAGAGATTATCTTAAATGACAATATTCAAATAATCCACTCACTAATGCTGTATTTAAAACTACTGAAAGTGGAACAAATATTTTGTTATGTTATGAATAGAAAAACGAAATAAAAAAAAATAATTTCTCATGAATGTAATCCCTTATTGTCTTTAGAATAACAAAATATTGAAAAAAAGCAACAACACTGAAATCAAGTATTATAATACATTTTCCATTTAGATGCCATTCCTTGCGACATTTAATATAAAATGGGAGTATATTTATGGCAAATAATTGTAATTTGGCTGCGGGCATTCCTTAAAATCCCTTTTTTAATTATACGGAATTCTATCCACTAGGTGATTCGAGTAAAATGTTTCACTTTGTTGACAAATTAACAATACTTAAATAAATTTACCTTAATGTTTCTCAAGAAAATATTTCACCCTTTTCTTAAGAATAAACGTGATGCGATACAGAAGTTTCGGAATATTACTAATAGCACAATCCGTGGATCAAATAAACTTAGTAAATTTATAAATTCCAGTCAATTAAATCTAATTTATTTCCTTGTGGTACTTAATTTAATGCACTTAGTGTCTAAAACTTCTGTATCGAAACGCGTTTGTTAGTTCCACTTTCATACTTAATTTATCCCGCTGAGTTTTGTTCTACTTTTGCAAAATTGTTCGGTAAAGATATAATTATTTAATATTGCCAAAACGCAACATTATTAAATAAGGAAGTTATTGAATATTTCCGTAATCGCTTCACATTAAAATATGATTGAAGATTTTACTAATACGCCGTTCTCGAATGTTGAATTCCATTGTTTTTTTATATCCATATTATAGAATTCCCAACAAAATAAAATGCAATTCTGTAACTTAGCTTTCTAAACACTGTGTAAAGAAACATAAGAAATGAATTTCTGCAGTCAAGATGCCCGTATATAGGTAGAGAGGCTCGAATAAATGTACATAAAACATTATTGAGTGATATTAGCTAGTAACGTTTATTTTTCTCCATTGCGTTATGAAATCAACTTAATTTTTTTTTCACATTTTAATTCTACGACTTATTTGTTACATCATTGTGTTACCCACTTTGGCACCGAAAACAATCATCGGTATACACGATGAATTCTTCGGAAACTAGGCGGAAGAAATAAATGTTCTAGTTGTTCGACTGGTTCTAACACCTATTATTTTCTGTATGAGTTAAATCGTTTTATTTTCTTTTTAAATTTTGACTTCACTTATACAAAAAATTTATTCATTGAAAGCGACAACAAACAACTGAAGAAACACAAAATAGGTGCGCGAACGTAAAATATATACTGGCCCACAACAAGAAATATACACGAACCTTCGATAACGAAACGTTTACCAACGAAGTCCCAAAAGTGATTCAACCATTAGCTTATGAGATACACTTTAAATTAGAGGGGGCTCCGTAAATATATTTTGCCAACCAATTTTCAACACAAAAATTTCCCAATGGGTTCCGATAGGCCAACAATTTGCGTAACTTGGAAATTTCAGAAGAGAAAGTCAATTTCTTATAAAGTAAATTAAACATTACAAATGGCTTAAAGCAGCATAAGGTAAACAATTTTTACATTTATTTAATTCAAGCGTCTAAAATGGACGAACAATATATATTTTTGTTTTAATGCTTATGTTGCTTCACGTTACTGATAAAGAAGTAATTAAAATTCACCATTATCCATCGGATATAGATTTCACGTGACACATTTATAAGATTTTCCTTGTGATATTACTTTTTTTAATTACAAAACGTCTTTTGACATAGGATATTTTGGCTGAATTTGTTTAAAATGTTCAAGAAAATTAAATTGCATGGCATATTTGTCAAAAATAGGATACATTCGATCAATTTGTCGACATACATCTTCAAGAGATTTTTTTTTTTATCCTTAAACAAACTTTCTATTATAATTGATTTTAAATGTGATAATATTTTTAACTATAGTCACAAATTACATCCAATAACGCTGCTACTTTTGTAGAAGGATGTCAAATTTTAAAAGATTTTTTATTTAAAACTTTTCAAGTATATTGATGTTGCATAAGTGAAATTTACTATTGTAGTATGAACTTAATTCCACTTTAAGGTGATATTTAACAAACGCCTTTAATTAATTTTTACAATAAAAAAATATCTCCTATACTTAGCATTATTTATTTTTAAGGTTTAAGTAGCACTTCAAGTGTTTAGAAAGTGAATTAATGAACCTAACTTACTGTTAAGAGTAAATTCTTGATTCACATCATTACTTAAATTCTGAGTAGTATACAATTCAAATAATTACTTTTAAAATTACGGTACTTAAACGAATAATTAACATGCATCTGCTTTCAGAAGCGCTTTATTTAAAAGCTTAAATTGCAGATGCTTTGTGTTAAAATTTACAGACATATGTTACTGAAATATTTCTTCGCACTACTGTTTATTTTCTATTAAATTTTTAAATTAAATATTTATCGTTGTTGAACTAGAAACAATCAAACATCCTAAATGACTAATATTCTAATTATCATTTAAATTGCGTATTAAAAATCATGATTTTTACCTGATCTAATTACATTTGTTTCTTTTATACTGCAAATCTACATTTATAGATACTTCAAATACTGTATTTTTGTCATTCTTACGCACATTTTACTAATAAAATGTTGTACATTTAATGATGTAAAAGTTTCATTTATATTTAAATTAGCCTGAATTGTCATAACTTTTTTAATATTAAAGTTATGTAATTTATGGGCATTTCAAGCATCCGTGATGCAGTGGTGCAGTCTAAAAAAAAAACAGAGGGCATACGCTCTAAGCAGATGGTATAAGCTCAAGGCATAGGGTATACCCTACAGTGTATATACTATAGCCTTTTGAGAAACAGAGGGTGTACTCTGCTCCTTAAAAAATCCAGAAAGTATACGGCGTACATCACCGTTTACCCTCCACTACATCCCTGACAAGATGTTGTCTGCAGACTAAACAACGCGGTACGTTTAAAGTCGTGGAACTAGATAAATAAATGATTTTACTTCATACAATATATTAAATATATACACTGAGGTAGCAAAAGTCATGGGATACCCTGCTAATAGGGTATCGGTCCTCCGTTTGCCCGGTGAAATGCAGGAACTCGACGTGACATGTACTCCACGAGTCGCTGGAGAAATATTGAGCCATGCAGCCTCTATTGATGTCCATATAATTCCGAAAGTGTTGCCGGTGGAGGATTTTGTACGCGAACTGATCTATCGATTATGTATCATAAATGTTCATCATAAATGTGTGTATCATAATTGTCCAGAATGTTCTTGAACCAATCGCGATTATGTTATTAAATAATGTGTTATTTCTTTGTGTTATTTCTTTTAAGCATTTAATACTTACGTAGTAAATTTTTTTTCATAATAAAAAATAACTCATACAAAATATGAGCCATATAAACGCAAATCTGACTTGAGATGTTTAAATAATCATTATGTTCATGATTTTAATAATATCGAAACCTCAGGGTGTTACCTCCTCTCACAAGCTTCGTAACCTCGGACGCCCTGAGCTATCATTTCTTTCTTTTCCTCATCTTTATATTTTCTATTATTTCCTCTTTGTTTCACTCTCATTGTGGTTTCCACTTCTAATGTGAGGGGATTCTACATTAAGCGATATCATCCTGGCTACATCGACTTATGGAAAATTGCAAACCACCCACGTGTTAGTCGTTCGTGACAACCCGTGTTCCTGAAATGAGATACTGGCAGTTGACCGAAACCAACACATTGCTTTGGCCTCTGCTTGAGGTAGACAGGAGGTGCCATCTGTGTGCAACTATCGACTGACTTGTGACTGGCTAGAGATCAGGTGATAGGTCACTTACTAATAATCTCGTTATAGGTGAAGACTGCAATAAAAGCGTCACGTGAACTTATAAGCTTTTTTTAGCACTGATGCAAGAATGTGCATCCTTTGTGCTCGGTAGTGGGTGGTGCGACCGTGGTCTGAATTTTTTTCTCATTAATGCGGATGGAAATAATGCTCTTTCTTCTATTTCTCTGTCATATGGAGAGCAAAAAATTGTACAGAATACTTCAATTACCTCCTGTTTTGTAATTAAATGCACACCTCTTCTTTCAGAAACTTCTGTTAAGAAAGCGCCACCGTTTCTTTTCGCAAAAACATTTCAATCAGTATTTGGAGATTGTTATCCACTTAAAAATCTGTGGTGTGGAGATTTTCTTGTTAAAGTTTATTCAGCCAAATAGTCAATATTTCGCTGAAATTCTACAACTAGAGGTTCCTTTTACTGTATCCTTTCATTACATAAACTCTAATTGTGGTGTAATATTCGTATGGATATTTATTCTCGACAAATGAAGAATTTCTATAAATTCTAAAACGTCGAAATATCACAGATGTGCGTCATACTATTTTGAGACGGAATGGACAAGTGCTTCCTACAAATCACATTACTTTGTCTTTTAATAGACATGCCAATCAACTAGCATTAAAGCTACATATCTGAGATGTCCTGTTGGGCTTCATATTAATAATATTTTACGTTGTTTTAAATGCCATTATTATGGATATACTATAATTACCTGTCGTGGTTTCGTTACCTGTACATTAGGGTGGGTCGAAAAAACCGAAATATTTATAATCGAAATGTAATAGAGCGGAAAAGTTGTCTTTTGTAATAAAGAATAAATTCTTAAAATATTACACCTATCGGTTAATATCTTTTACCGCCGCAACGGGACCAAAATTTCCAAAAATCCCCAAAACCATGTTTTTTTCAGTATTTTTTTTTAAATTATACAAACGTACTAATACAATTTCTAATAGGACGCGATAGCTACATGAAGATATAAGAAATGTCCTGGTAAATGTTTATTATGATAAAGTAATATCTTTTACTGCCGCAAAAAGACCATATTTAAAAAAAAAATTGTAAAAATTTCAATTTTTTTTAATTTTATTTTTATAATTTCTATAATATCTAGAAATAAATTTACTTCATATCTATTAACATTGTCGTAAAATTTCTTAACTATTTGTTATAGACTGGGAAAAAAAAAAGGTAATCATTCATTATTTTTGATGATCGCTTTATGTACTACTGTTTTACTGCATATCAGCAGTTCATATACCACAAATCACAAAAATGATATAAAATGAACAAAATATTTTAGTATTTTATTAATTAAAATACAGAAATATTTTACCGAAGCGGATTAAATAAACATAAAATGAAGAAGTATTTAAAGTAATTGGATTTTATAATATGACTTTCTTTGAAATAAAGCCATTGTTCCTCGAGAGGCCAAAATTTATCATATGTGATCCTCCGTCTGTTCTGGTCCACAAACTTTACCAGCACTTCAGAGACTAATTTCACATCTTTCTATTGATTGAGTGGGAAAGGAAAATTATAATAGCTGGTATGTTTAATCGAACATTCTAAATTCACCAGCGTCGTTAGATCGTCAGTCCATAGACAAACCGTAACAGGCGGTAACATTTAAAATAAGCCAGGCACATAAACACACTAATTGAATCCACTTTTCCACCACATAATTCACGTGAGAAACTAGCATACAATACTATAAAGAACAAAATCCATAATGTTTTTCTACACTAGTACAAATTTTGTCAAAATTAGAATTTTAGACAACATCATCAGAGCCTTTTAAAATAGAATGTTTTAATCGTCACTCACGCCAAGCTAATGCAATAAGTGATCGGAACATTAATGCAAGGGGATTTCTTTTTCATTTGCAAATAAAATGCAAAAATGTGATTTTCCTAAACACAGGAAGCAACACAAAATTATTTGCACAGAAAAAAAAAAAGTCAGAAAATCTCAAATCAAGCCGTTTTACAGTGAAAAACCGTGCAGAAAAAACAAACAAGAAATTGTATCTTGATACACCGTTGATACTATAAAGGATTCTAAAAAGCTGCTTCGCTCGGCGAAAGAAGATAAGGCGGAAAGGTATGGTTATACATCGAATGAAGATGAAGAAAATACTGTATTTGCGGATTTTCATCCTAAATAATTTTACATTTTTTGTAATTTGTGGTTTAAAAAGCCGGTTTTTGCCGTGTATTATTTGGACGTTTTATACTTTGATTTATTCCCCAATCATTATTTTATTGATTGTACGTATCTTAATTCTAATAATTTTATGCTTTTTAGATATTGAATTGTGGTCTCAATGAATGATTTTAATTATACGTATCATCACACTAATTTCTTCATTAAACTGTGTTATTCTCATTCCTTCGGTTTTATTGACAAGATTTTAGATAACTTTTTTAAGGATACTTCAATGTTTTTGTTCTAATTTTTCTTCGTGCAGCATGGGTGCAGTCCCTAAACTTCTTGGTGCAGTCCCTAAACTGACTTTGTGCCATTAAAAACCAACCAACCAACATGAACCTTATCGAAAAATATGTTTTTAATGTTTTGTGTTATCAAGATGAATAAAAACATTTATGTTATGCACTTTTTTTAAACTTTGCATACTTTGCAGAGTTGCCATTTCCGTGTTATGTACCGCGTGTCCCAAAAATGACTGATGGATTTTAAAATTCAATAACTTTCAAACGGTGACAGATATTAAAATAATCCTTAGAGGAGGGTTATGTATGATTTCAGAAGATTTTGTACTGTGATTCTTGATTTTAGTTCGAATTTCAAACAATAGATGGCGCTGAAAGCAATAGGCGCTCAGTCCAGACTAGATTTTTGATACTTCGGGATCCATTCAATACATTTTAATCGCCTTTTTTTCGCATAGAAGAAGAGAGAGGCCGAAAAATCGAGCCTGGATTTAGCGGTTATTACTTGCAGTGCCATCTATCGATGCTATGTGTAACTAAAACTGAGAAACGCAGCATAAAATTTCCTGAAATCTTATATAACACTTCTGAAAGAATTGTTTTAATATATGTCACCGTTTGCAAGTTATGGAATTTTAAAATCCATCAGTCATTTTTGGGACGCCCGATATTTAGAATGTGGTATTTTTATTTGTGGTATTTTATAATGTGGTATTTTATTTTAGCGGTTATTGCTTGCAGTGCCATCTATCGATGCTATGTGTAACTAAAACTGAGAAAAGCAGCATAAAATTTCCTGAAATCTTACATAACACTTCTGAAAGAATTGTTTTAATATCTGCCACCGTTTGCAAGTTATGGAATTTTAAAATCCATCAGTCATTTTTGGGACACCCGGTATTTAGAATGTGGTATTTTTAAATTTTCATATCTAAAAAAAGGATTTCGTTATACCTGAGATCTCGTGATTTTTGCTAACCAGTTTTCAATTTAAACTTTTTTGGCTAAAACATTTGAATCATTATAGATCTTGAGAATGTTGCCGTCTGAGCGATACAATATGTCGATCTGAATAAAAGTATTTTTTGTATTCTAAGTATATTTTTATCACTTTTAGCATGTATTAACTTGGTTTAAAAAAAATCTTACTTAAAATTAATGACGAAAACATTTGCATCATTATAGATCTTGAGAATGTCGCCGTCTGAGCGATACAATATGTCGATCTGAATAAAAGTATTTTTTGTATTCTAAGTGTATTTTTATCACTTTTAGAATGTATTAACTTGATTTGAAAAAATCTTACTTAAAATTAATGGCGAAAACATTTGCATCATTATAGATCTTGAGAATGTCGCCGTCTGAGCGATAAAATATGTCGATCTGAATAAAAGTATTATTATTATTTTTTTGTTTTGTATTGCAAGTGTATTTTTATCATTTTTAGCATGTATTAACTTTGTTTGAAAAAAATCTTACTTAAAATTAATGGCGAAAACATTTGCATCATTATATATCTTGAGAATGTCGCCGTCTGAGCGATAAAATATGTCGATCTGAATAAAAGTTTTTTTTTTTCTTTTTATTGGAAGTGTATTTTTATCACATTTAGCAATTATTAACTTGGTTTGAAAAAAATCTTACTTAAAATTAATGGCGAAAACAATTGCATCATTATAGATCTTGAGAATGTCACCGTCTGAGCGATACAATATGTCGATCTGAATAAAAGTATTTTTTGTATTCTAAGTGTATTTTTATCACTTTTAGCATGTATTAACTTGGTTTGAAAAAATCTTACTTAAAATTAATGGCGAAAACATTTGCATCATTATAGATCTTGAGAATGTCGCCGTCTGAGCGATAAAATATGTCGATCTGAATAAAAGTATTATTATTATTATATATATATTTTTTTTTGTATTGCAAGTGCATTTTTATCACTATTAGCAAGTATTAACTTGGTTTGAAAAAAACTTACTTAAAATTAATCGCGAAAACATTTGCATCATTATAGATCTTGAGAATGTCGCCGTCTGAGCTATAAAATATGTTGATCTGAATAAAAGTTTTTTTTTTTTTTTTTTTTGTATTGCAAGTGTATTTTTATCACTTTTAGCAATTATTACCTTGGTTTGAGAAAATCTTAATTAAAATTAATGAAATGCGTTCGAAAAAATATCCTCGGAAATAACCTTGTTCTGTAAATAACAAGCAAATTAAATTTATTTACAATTAATATTTTTAATGAATTAAAAAAAAAGGTAAAATTTTATTAGAAGTAATAATACTTCATTCAGAATGATAGGGAACGAAATTTCTACGTAAACAAGATTTAAATTTTTCAAGACTGTTCATCTTAATAGTATGAAAGTACTTTATTAATAAATAAGCAATTTATTTTTATATATATTTAAATCGATATTTATTTATTTAAAAAGAAATAAATAAAAAATCTATCAATAAATTTGAATTTTTGAAATTTAACTTAGTAATTAAAAGTCACCTAAATATATCCCTATAATTGCATTATTTCCTGTATTCATTTCAAATAAAAAATGTTTAATGTATAGATATAAAAAGAATAAACATGAAAAAAAAGATATTTTATTATCTCTTGCTTTTAAATTCAAAGCAATTACAAAAAAAATTATAATTAAATATTTTACTTAAAGTTCCTAAAATGTCTCAGAATAAAAACATAAATGTAACTAGTTTTGTAAGCTAGTTGATAAAGGTGTGACAATTAAAAAAAGTAGTAAATATTTTCTCTCATTAAACAAATATTTACTAGTGATTAAGTTTCATTAAGCATAAACATTTCTCTTCTGTTTATTTTATTTATTCTTTTCTTACAGACAAAATTTCACTATGACTAATATAACGAAACTGTATACGGAACATATTATATTCATTATGAAAAATAGCTTAACTTAAAATAACGGAGTAGAGATAGAAATAGATTTATCATTTAAACATAAGAGTGAGATATTTAAACATTTAAAATGATTTTTTTATAGTTTAGAGCTAAACCACATGAAAAAAGATATACATATATTACAATACATATTATTTAACTACATTCACAAATTAAACATGCGAAAGGCTTTCACTAATTCAAAGAAAAAAGAAGTACGTTTTTATAAAATAGAATTTACTTTTGAAAATACACGGTCAAGTGCGAGTATTACTCGGTCTCAGAGAATTCCGCGCAATACATATAGGAATTATTAACTGTATTATTAAAAAAATTCGTTGCTAAAATAATAATACGAATTTGTAAAAAACTATACAACGTACGATTGGGTATAGTAGATGTATAATAGAAAAGTATAAACGGATATGCCATGAAAGTTCAGAGAGATATGAAGCCTGAATAGTATCAAATATTGCTATTCTATATAACATTTTTTTAAAAATCTTATCCTAATTTGTTTATGTTGAACTTAACTGACAATACAAGTAGTGCACATTTAGACTACAATTGGCCTTTCATAAAATTAAATTCAGCGAAGAAATAATCTTATCTTTTCACAGTGTAGATAAAACAAAATACTTGTTCAAAGTTTAAAATGGCATTGTGCTAAGCGCGCTTCGGAAGGAGGTCGCAAATTTCCAATTCCGCCGTGGTCCTTGCCTAATTTTTCCAGATAGGTTTTTAATTAACTTTTAATGACACGCGAGGCGTACTGAGAGATTCACTTAATGCAAACATGTCGGGAATTCCACGGTATTTATGTCATTAATTCTAATTAAATTGGTCTGTTTTTAACAATTTGACGTTTATTGTTTTTATACTGCTACTGGGCACTACATTACACAAATATATCATTGAAAGTTGTTATCTAGGCTTATAAATCCGATGGTACATAGAGTACACCACCCCTGTCATTATGTATGTCCAAACCGTCCGTGTCTTTAAGGGTTAATATCTGGGCCAATTACCGACAAATTTTTTCGCACATCATTATCAACAACGCTTTTGTATTTCTGCTACGATAGGTGCATCAAACGCTGCTCAACACATTTGCTGATTGCCCGCAAATCGAAATTTGTGTGTAACGGAAAAATGCGCTTTTCTCAAAAATTATGTGACCTACGGTAATCGCTAAAATTTTCCCGCAAGGTTTAAATTAATGTCTACTACCTCTAATTTTTTCATAAGTTTAGTTTCAGTAGATTCGGAAATATATGGGGGGGGGGGGAACATATTTTTTTACACTACATTTTCGACGATATTTCTGAAAACATAATACCTAAAATTAAAAGAAATTTATTTTTGAGTTCGGCGTTACGAAAGCTTTCACACGATATAAAAAGAAAAGATTTTTTTTCGAGTAACTTATTTAGCCCCTCTACATTTTTCCTAAATAAATTTGTGAATGTTTAATAATCTGTTAATATGTGGGTCAACAGTCTTTATTACTTTCCCCAATTTGAACTTTCCACGTTCCGTAGTTTACGAGTAAAGTGTCTGTGACAGACGGACAGGACAAAGGAGTGATCTTAAAATGGTTCCGTTTTTACTTTTTAACTACGGAACCCTAAAAAAATAAATAAATATCTAAATAAATATTTATTCAAAAATGAATTATGTATGCTAATAAATATAAAACATGCTAAGCGACTAGACAATTTTTTAAACCAAAACACTGCACTTTGACAAAAATCGTTAGATAAAATATCATCAATGCAATCCATGTAATGCAATCATAACGCATTTTCTGCCAATACTTTAAAAATGACCAGTGTTCACATTATCTGAATTTTAAATTGTTGTATGATATATCTTTTAAAAATATACCGGTATAGCTGATACGATGAATTTATGTTGTTCACTGTATACTCCAACCTAAATAAATATTCGATAACATTAATAAATATGTACTAAAATTACCAGATGTACAATCGTATAACTATCGTAAACTTTTACTCGGGATACTAAAATTTCATGTTCTGCAAAATAACTAAAGAGAATAAATAATATTACGCATAAATTCTCTTTTATATTTATTTCGTAAATAACGTGTAAGAAAAACAATGGAAATCAGTTTTTAGCAAGCGGAAAATGATATTAATTCAAACAATTTTAATTAAAAACGTTTATTTGGATAATACATTTTTCAATCATAAATAATGCATATATATATATATTGTAGAATATTTGTAAATGGAAATTAACGCTCCAGCTCTCACAGTACTTGAGCTTCATAAATATATTCTATCTTGTGTTGCAGGTGCCCTTGCCAACATATATGATGCAGGCTACGCTCGGGTATCAGGATAAGTGGTCGAAGAACGGCATGCAATGTGTTGCCAATAACTTGTTCGAATCCCGGCCTCGACAGATTTTAACTCTGTTGGTTTCATGACTTATATGGCAAACAGTTAAGTTATTGAATTAAGTTAAAAGCAATTAAGTTATTAATAAGTACCTATTAAAAAGATTTCACAATAAAATTTTTGGTAATAATAATAATAAGATTTTTAATAAATTTAAGCAGATTTGATATCGGATGAATTGTCGAAGTTATGATTTTTTTCTTCTTCTTACAACCCTATTTTTTCGCCCCTTGAGCCCATTTTTAATTATATAAATAATCTTTCATATTACATAAATGTTTGGCCGTTTTCCTAAAAGCAATAATAACTTTAAGCTGATTTGATATGAATTATAATTATGAAGTAATGGAGGTTTTTCTGTTTTCACAAAACCTCTCCCTGTTCCAACCTCCTTGGTCCAAATTTGCTCATTAACGAACCTGACCGAGATTGTCTGCCTCCTGATTTTATGTAGCGGTTCAGAAGAGATTTGTGCTGAAATATAGAAGTTATCGTATCCATAAGAAAGTGATATGTATATTTAGATAGATAGCTAGACAGATATGAATTACATTACAATATTACATTATAATAATTATAATATCTACATTATAAAATCTTGAAATAGGCATGATTTTGGGTTCCAGGGGTCATTATCGACGTAGATCTACAAAAATGTTTTAGACCTTCCAAGAGAGGGGAGAATGTAATAGGTAGTATTTCCTACGAAATCTACCTAAAGTGCGGTTGTTACAGTTGTTATCCTTATAGCGGTTGTTATACTTATTGTTTATACAAAGAAAATGAGAATAAATTACTTAGATGTGCGCCTTATAACGGTGGTCTAATTTAAGTTTAAAATAATGCAACATTATATGTTTAAATGTAATGATTTTTATAAGCACACATGATTCTTAGAATCAAGTATCCGAGTATAATAAAATATTTTTTTTCAAAGAAATAATTTAACTATTTTTTTTGCAAAATAAAACACTAATAGGATTTTCCTTTTTTTAGAGGTAAAAAAAGAAATACCTATTCAATTATACAACCATTTTTTTTTCTTGTATGCATTCTTAATATAGACCTTTTATGTTATAGGTTTGTTTATTGAGAAATGTTTTTCGTCAACGGTAATACAAAGTTGTTTATACTTTTATACTATTAACTTACAACATGTTTAATATGCCTTGCCTGAATAGAAGCTTTCATTAGGTAAATCAAATTAAACAAAATCGAGAATTAAGCTACTTCATACAAATTTTATATGCTTTCATATATATATAAAAAAAATATGTAATACCTCAACTAAAGATTATTTTAAATTAAAGTGCGGAACTTTCTGCAGCTAAGTAAAACGAGTTTCTAGAGAAATCTTAAAGAAATGAATCCTTCTTGATATTTTTCTTATTTATTAGAACAGTCACAAAAACACAGATCTTGACATTTACAACCCTTCACACACAATGAAACATACAGTTGCAAAAGTTCTCGTTTCAGAATCAAATTTCACTAGTTAAAAATATCACTCTAATTAGTATACTTTCATCACATGAAAGCCTTAAATTACATTATAAAATATATCCCCTGCCTATATTGCTTGCAGATAAGTTAAATAGAATAAAAAAAGACAATAATGCAACAGGAGCACCATGCCCCAGAAGCACTCTCAGAAACTAAAGCCAACTAACTGATGATGTCATAATTATCACTGCAACACAGCACAGAATGCATAGTGCTGCCATCTGTTAACAAGCAGAAGAACTATATCATAAATTTCATTCCTAATCAAATGAATTGCACTGAACAGTGTTTTTATTATTTCAATCTCATTATAAAATAAATGAACAAGACTTTATCTAACAAAGGAATATATAAAGTTTGAAAATAAAATAAAAATAGTAAAATAAAGGTTTTACTTTTGAAATGTTAAAAAATACCTTCTTTTAAAGTGGGTAAGGAAACAAAAAAGCTAATAAGTATATATATATATTTTTAAATAATTCCGAATAATGTTTCATTATCCATGCAGTTTATCTTTTATTTTTGAGTTCACTCTTTATTTAGAATTTTGTCTCATGTCATAAAATCGTACCTGATTTCGATAACGACGTTGTTCAAATGTTGATTTTTTTTTTTAATTATTATTATTATCTTCTGATAAAATAAATAATTTTCAAATATTAAAATACATTGTGTACAATTATAAATCATTCACATGGAAAGTAATATGTTAAACCACATTTTAAAATATTTTTTACCAATGTGTCCAATATTGTAAAGATAACTGTTCTTTAATGGTAATTATTTAAAATTATTTCTTCCTAATGTGCGTTAAAATGTAATGAGTTTACCAGTTATTTCTTGTAAAGACACGTTTTAAAAAGCACAGTGAATATATAAATTCAATATGAAAATAAAAATCGTGTGGTCGGAAAGATCTGCTTTCACGGAAGTTTTAAACCGTCGCCGTTGACTTACAAAATGCACATATCAAAATGGTCTGCAATGAAAATCAAATGCACTACATATAATTAATCTCTCTCTTACGTCATTAGATATGACTTCCTTGCAATTTTATTTCGTAAATTGGGATGTGATAATTAATAAGAAAATTTGCTTATAGAAAAGTGATCAGAAAATAAATATGGTCTGATAAAAGAAACTATTCTATAATTTATTGATTATTTGTCAGCAGTTGAATTAGCTACATATACTATTAACATCTACAGGGCACAATAATAGGAACACCTTTGAAAGAATGCATAAAGTGTATCATTAGTGTATTCAAAGTGTATTAGTAGAGAATTTTGCTACACTTGGCCTTAATTACAGCTTACATGCTTACATTAGATGTGGGATTGACAAATAAAGCTCGTGCACAAAACTCAACGGAATTATCACCCATTCCTCGGTCAGAGCGGTCTCAGGTAGTGTACGTGGAAGGGGAA
The DNA here is from genome assembly GCA_963932465.1 of Maratus speciosus. Classification (NCBI taxonomy): domain Eukaryota; kingdom Metazoa; phylum Arthropoda; class Arachnida; order Araneae; family Salticidae; genus Maratus; species Maratus speciosus. The sequence goes on from OZ010799.1 coordinate 286,604,816, forward strand.
ACCGGGCAGGGACTTGAGTCAATGATTCTGAGATCAGGGCATTGATGAAACATAGTACAATGTTGCACTTTCTCATCATGGTCATCTAACGGTGCTTGAACACAGCTAGATGAACATAGGCTGATCATGGGTCCAAATTGTAGGCTGATATGCGAGAATACTGCCATAATGCTCGCTTATGATATTTTCCATAAGGACTATGAGAGGCCCTAAACTACGCAAAGATACTGCGTCCCGCACATCAGAGATACTTTTCATTGTTTCCCGATAGAAACTACAGTCAACATGAAATCCTTCTACTGGTGTTCGTTAGACCAACAGATGACTGAGACCATATGAATGATGAATTATTAGAACACATGACATGTTCCTATTGTTGTTGTGTTCAGTGTACGTCTTCGCAGCATCACTGCCATGGCTTCACAGCATTCGATGACGACACTAATGGCTTTGGAATAGCAACTAATCCATGAAGGGTAGCAGCATGCAGCTCAGGTGAATAGTTTTGGTGGGTTCTGTGTGTTCACATCGGAAGTTATCTTCGTCTGTGGAGTCTTGGGTTGTCGGACCATAATCCTCTTAAAGACTCGTTTATCCTGCTCTGTCAGCTTCGAATTTCCCCACTGTTCTGCTTTGCAAAAGATCCCTATCACTTTTTTGTCAGCTCTCATAACCCTTTACACAGTGATCCTTGAAACATCGACAAGGTTTGAGTTCTCAACACGGATGCACTAGCTAAACGGGTACAGACGTTATGTTTCTACGTACATGTTTGACATAACGGAAGTTTGATGGGAACATAATTTTCTCATACAACTGACAAATCGTCAAATGCGCAATTGATACTTTCACTTTCGCTGCCACAAGTGCAAATGCGCAAGAGACGGTTACATAATACGACTTGTGGCGAGGTTTTATTGAACTGCCGAAGTACGACATTTTTTGAAAGGGGTGTTCCTATTATTTTAACCTATATCTCTATGTAAGAATCTTTACAGTCAATTGTATGGCTTAACATTAGGGTGGTCACAAGAAATAATTTTTTGAATTTTTTCCAGGAGGACCCCCCAGAAAGTTGCCAATTAACTAGAAAATTAGATTGGCAAAGTTTTAGCTCATTTGGATAATGTTAACCCGTGCCTCAATGAGGTTAAAATTTGAAAAAAAAAACGTGATTTTTCGCAAAAAAATGCCGTTTTTCCTTCATGAAATGAATACAATTGAACCTAGAAACATAATGCAGGTCTCATTTTGTAAAAAAAAAAAAAAAATGTTTTGCTTTGAAGAACCACAAACTATTTTTTCCTAATATAGATTTAAATATATGCCCATTTTTCAGGACCAAACTTCACTCGAATCCTAAAAATTGACTTTTTATAAAAATGCGAAAAAACTTTTTAACATTAAATTTCATCTGCTTTCCAACTTGTGTTTTTCTTTTTTTTTTTAATTTTGTACATAATAAAGGGTTCAATTAAAAAAAAAATCCAAAGAAAATGAAAAAAATCGAATTTTAAACTGAAAGAATTAAAAAAAAGGGGGGGGGGGACAAAGAAAGTATAAAAATGAGAACAAGTAATGCTCAAATACATTTTATTAATAAAGTTGTGTTACAAGAAAGGAAGTATAATAAGGAAAATAAATTATTATCCATTATTATCCCGTACAATTGTCACGTTAACACTTTCCGGCGCAGAAAAATTCTGTTTGTAAAGTAATGAAATGATTGACTAACACCAGAATTTACAAACGACTTTTTAGAAATTAAAAACACATTTCTTTAAACTTTCATTGTAAAATCAAAATTTCATTAAAATAGTCTTGGTACTGTTTGTAAGTTTGGAATTAAAATCAGGTGCTCCCGACATGGGACCACTGCGCCGGAAAGGGCTAAGGTGGTAATGGCTTAGATAAGGAGGCTTTTGAAGAACAGGTTCGTACGGGTCCTTGAATATCCAGATCAAGAAATACTTTGGTACCAATATTTTCTTATAGAAAACCTTTCCTTAAATAAGACGAAATTTCGCGAGTTTAAACTTGATTTATCTATAAAAAAAAATACTGATATTTGGCATTGAAAATAACGGTACCCGTACGAACCTTGAAGAATCTTGAAAAGTTTTTCTACATTCAGATTCAACTTTTAGCATATACATTTTTGTGTTTCGTCTTTTGCTAAACAAGAATTGAAATCTCGGGTTAATTTTATTCCCCTTTCAGCTGTGTCATTGACAACTTTAAAACCATTTACTATTTTTTTGCTTTCAAGTAAGGTTTATTTTTCAGACCATACATTGGGATCAGTATTTAAAAATTTCTTATTAATATCAAATCATTTAAAATTTTTTACAGTTTAAGATGAAACAAAAACACCGACATCTTTGTTCAATAAATCATTCACTTCATTGAAACCTTTTGTTGCTCTTACATTCCAATCATCATCATCAATTTTACAGCCATGCTTATGTTGGCTTTTTTTTCAAAGTGTCATCTAAAAATGAAAGTGCAACTTGATCCGCGTTATGATACCAAAGGTGGCTTATCATTTTAGTGAGTGCTTTGTCTTCAACCTATTTATCAGTGTTTCTGTAGTCAACAAGTGATTTTATTAATTGCAGGTCTTGGATTGGGGGCCAAAGTGAGAGTGGGAGTACTGTAGCACGCTTTTACATAAATATTGGTTAGAAATAAGCAAAGGTCTCTAATACCTTCTTTTTTTAAATTTGTTATTGAGAAATGATATTATATATTTTGAGAGAATAAATGGCCTGTGCCATCCATCTGACATGATTAAAATCACCAGGCGCCCTGAAAAATGTCTTTTGGAGGAAGACGTCTATAAAAATGAAATAAAATTGGATAAATTCTATATAATCATCGCTGGGCTGTTAATTTTTTAAAGGTTCTTTAAGAAAACTTGAAATATCTTCTGAATTAACTATTTATATCTAGTATTTCATCTTCAATAGCATTTTTATACTTAGTCTGGTTTAATTTAGACCATCCAATCAGAAATATTTCTTAAATATCTGGCTGAGGGGCAGTGATTGTTCCCACTTTACAATCAAAAACAGCTTTTAGGATAATTTCTAAATAATCGTTGTGACATGGTAAGTACCGAAAATTTTTCCTTTAACAATTGCTATAGAGAAATGCAGGTTCCTCTGAGAAGGCCCTGTGTTTACTGTAGTGGTATCAAAACACATTGCTTGAATTTTACCAACTTCCTGCCACTCTTAAATTGCTGAAAATACAGCTTTCGCAAGAATTATTCCGATACTATTTTCAAGCTGAGGAACTCGTAGTAACTGTTCTTCATCTCCACAACTAATTAAAACTGCTATCCACCCTACATTTTCTTTATTCAAAAAATGAGGAAGCAGTTTTCCATCGCAGTGTACAAGAGTTCTGTCTAAATTGGAATTTTTAAATCTGTTTTTGATGAGCACAATTCTTTGTTTACGAAATAGTTATTTTCGGAGTCGTTATTACACTTTACTTAAAATTAAAGTCTGTGGTTAATTGGTAGATGTACCCTAAATCTAACAGTTTCTCTGGCGTTTAATTTCTCTTAGCGGATATTATAAAATAAAATACGTAAAATTTGACAATTATATGGTAACTTACTGTCGATTATTTGATGAGACATGTGGCAACTAAAAACAAATCGTACATTTCTGCCATCATACCGAAAGAGGGGGTGGGGGGGGGTTCCGGAATGTTTCGTCAATTCTAAAAATAGATAACGATAGCAGGTAACAAAAACAGCATTGTAATAAAAAGAGAAATTTCGGGTCCGTTTGAAATGCACTTTCACTGCAATACAAGTCGAGAAGATCTCTCTTTCTAGACACAGAAGTAGATAACTAATAGTTAATTATATCAGTTAAAAATTTTTAGAGTTACAAAAATTTTTCAATTATTTTTTCTTATTAATGCAAATAGTACAAAAAATTATCAAAAGTAATAAACTTATTAATTTGTCATTTTTCACTTATTTATCAAAAATGCTGAGTTTGAGGGTATGGTTCACGAACTGACCTGAAAACTACTAAATGTTCGTTATATATAAGTTTTGATGAAAGTAAAAGTTCAAGGTAACAATAGTTTCTATGAAATAAAACAAGAATCAAGTTTCAAAGACAAATAGTTTTCACTTAAAGAAAGAAGAACTACAAATTTTCGCCAAAAATTGCGAATTTTGAAGAATTCAACCTCGATGAGGCACGGGTTAATATTATTCAATTGAGCTGAAACTTTTCCATCTCATTTTCTAACTAATTGGCAACTTTTAGAGGTGTCGCCCAGAAGAAAATGTTTAAAAATTTTTCACCATGTTGCTTGTGACCACCCTTCTTAACGTATACTATGAAAAAAATGTAAAAATTATAGATACTGTAATAACGTATATCGTTTACTATAATTCTTTGTTATTTGGCTAAAATTACGATCAACAATCCAGGAAATGTTTGATTACCTGCAGAATCATTTAGGAGAAAAATCAGTCACTTTGTTTAGGTATCAGATTGTAGTTTCTCTAATTGGCTTCCAAATATAACAAAAGAGTTTCTAAAATCCTGAGTGAATACAAGTAAAAATTAAATTTTGCAAACTTTTCTGCTGTATATGTTCCTCACACCAGGATACTTTATTGTATTTGCGATCATTGTTTATTCTCTATAATGTACTGAATGAGAGTACATTTTTTCAATTTTATATGTGGCATAGCCCTAAAACAATTACCACATTTACGATATAGAAAAAAGGTTTTATTAAGTATTACATCTTCAACATCTTATCTAGTTAAACGAATCTTCGGAAAAATAAATGATTTGCATTTTTAATAAATCATTTAAATTATACGATTAAATATTCTTTATCAAACATTTTTCTCTGAAGAATGCTGCAATTCCTGAAGGATTCAAAAATAAATTATATTTCCTCCGAACTAAATAATAATATATTTTATCTCAAACTCAGATTTCAATTTTATATTTAAATATGATGAAAAAGTAAAATATGAATGCAATTAAACAAAGTAATTTTACTATTAAATGTAGACATTTTATTTTTCGATCATGGATGGATTTCATTAAAAAGTTAAAAAGACAATGAAATATTTAGTTAAGAAACTAATTAATTTTACTTTATTTTAGATACACATTCTTAAATCCCTCAATTAAAACACATTACTAAAATTTTCATTAATATTTTTGTTTATTCTATTTTTCTTTTTTTTCTGCAGTTAAACTTCAATTCAATTACTTTTAGGAAATCGAAATTACGTTACTTACGCATTTTACAGTGAAAGGGAAATTCTTAGCATTTCTGAAATGAGATATCTTATGTAATTTGTATACAAAAATGATAATGTCATTAGTTTATTTGTGACAATTTTATAAATAATTTATTTGAAATGGAAAAAGCATCATCACATATGGTTTGTTTTACGTTAAAGGAAGAAAATATGCAATGGGCAGAAAATGAAATAGTTAATTAAACTTAAAATAAAATTTAATCCCTAATTATATTCAATGCTTATTTTTTTTGGATATGTAATACATACTTATCATAGAGGATATCCAAGAGATTCGAACGAACATGTACATTTTATATGAGACATTGGTGCCAAATTTAACGATTTTTTATTACTTTTTTTAATTGTTAGATAAATACACAGTTAGATATCTACGATAGGTAAAGTATTGCGATCGAATTTTTTCGACTTGCGGTTTTAAAAGATTTTACACATTTTAAATTTCAAAGATCCCGAAAAATATGTTTTTTTTGCACAATTTGTTCTCAATCATCATTTGTATAATTTTTATTATACATCCGTCAGGTCAAATTTGCAGTTGGCATATTCCCCTGAATGTGGAGCTGTGGTAGCAATTTTTTGCTATTTTTCATTTGTATCATCTGATAATGTACGGCGCTATGGAAAGAATTGAACCAAATGCCACAAGTTTGTTTTTAACTATGGACGTCATATCCAAGATGATAACGGGGATATTCCCCTCTCCCCGATTACATTTACTGATTATGTTGACTGTTAATCACACTGCAAAAAATGTTGCAATGTTTCCTGCACTTTACGGTATAATTTTTCAAGCACCGATACTGTAAAATCGCATTCAAGCACCGATGCCGTGAAAAAGAATTCAAGCAGCAAGTGAAGTGAAAATTAAATTATTTCTGTCGCGTGAACCACGCAGTCAATAGCAACGCGACTTTTCCCAGACTTCAGAAATATTACAGCACTCTTAAAAACAGCAGCTTTTAAATTTTACACCAACTGTGTTGGCATCTGGGGTGCCAGCATCTTTTCTTTTAAAATACAGTGTTTTTTCCAGCACTTCATGTTGTAATGTTTCAAGCACTGATGCTGTGAAATCAAATTGAAGCACCCATACTGTGAAAGCGAATTCAAGGAACAAGTGAAGTAAAAATCGAATATTTTCTGTCACGTGCACCGCACATGAGTAGCAGAGCGACTTTCCACAGACTTGAAAAATTTGACAGTACTCTTAATGACACCAGCTTGTAAATTATACAGCAACTGGGTTGGCAACCGGGTAGCTAGCTCATTCTGTTGTAAAATACAGAATTTTGTTTTTAATGCAGTTAACTATCGCATTTATATATAAAATAAAATTCAATGATAGCAAGGGAAAACAGGGCACATACGCTGAAAAAAAAAACCATTGTAGATTTGCCAGCACAAATTGCTGGCGTCCGAATTGCCAGCACATTGTGCTGTTAATTTTACACAACTACCGTTATTTTTCATGTTTATATAGTTAAGAAACCGAAGAAAGCTGCAGCACATTCGACTGTGATCAAGTTTCAGCGCGAGATGAACAGTACTTTGTGCTGTAAAAATGTTTTTTTTTTTTTTTTTTTTTTTTTTTTTTACAGTGTACATAGGTAGGTATGGCTAAACAGAAAATGGAGGAAATAGCTAAAGAAGACGAAAGATGAGATTAAATAAAGACATTATAGCAAACACCGGATTCCACTTACGATTAATGAAGATTTGCACCAGGCAAATTTTATTAAATTTTACTTTTATTACTTCGGTGGAAAAAAGTAGTAAAACTGTTCTTTTTTATTTTATAATAAAATTTTTTGATGATTCCGGTGTGAAGTCGACATATCAGAAACACAATTACTTGTCCCTCAAAGTGTTACACAATGATTCCTTAATGAAGATACATTTGAACGATGTAGAAAGCTGGGAAATTAGAACAATTTAAATTCCGCATTAATTCGTGAATCTGTTTACTGCGAATTCAGTGATTTGCAATTACATGTCGCAGGCCACTCTTGACAACAGATGGCGTCACCTCTTGAATTTGAAAAAGACCAGAAAATCACAAATCAAAATGAGAGGTGATGAAGGCAACGTCAGTAAACTTAAGATTCCCCATAGAAAAGGGTGAAAATATATTTTTAACATTTCTACGAACACGTAGTATGAATGTTTTCAAAGAGTGACTCCTCCAATCTAGAAGACAGTTAAGCACTTTTATATGAAATCTGCATAATTTTTTTTTCTTAAAAATGTTTTAGTGTCTTTAAATCGGTAAATATAAAGAAAAACTATGTAATTAAATATGGCATTTCTGTAACCTACTTAAGAACGTGTTAAAATACCCTCATTTATATATCCTCTTCTAAATAAAAAAATGTTTATCTGAAATTTTTAAACAGACACTACCTTATAATGGATTTACCTAAGTAGATCCATATATTTATATTAAGAAACTAAATATATTTTGCCGTTTTCTGAGAGGTTTTTTTGAAAAGCATCATACTGAAAATCAGTTTAAAAAAAATAAGTAACATATAGCTACATACTTTGTATTTATATATATAAATATTCAGTACTTAGAAATCTAGTGCATAAAGTTAAAAAAGGATGGCTTATATTTAGAGAAGTGACTTAATGTAGACAAAAATCTCTTTTTTTTTATCCATATAGTGTGTAGTCTTTATGCATCATATCAAGTAAAAAGAAAAAGTTGTTTTACATAATTTTCGGCTCCAGCAATCAATACCATTTCTGAAGTAGAGCTTTGCTGAAACTACTTAAAATGTATATTTAATTGTTAGTTTTTCTATTTTTCGGTGATCTAATAAAATACAAAATCCTTAGCACAGACGTTTAATATGTATTTTTTGGTTGCTATTTTAATACAATAACGAAGTTTCTTTAACCCTTTATCTACTGATGGTACTTATAAGTACCACTCACTTTAAACTTTCATCCCATAGTGAATATTACAAATATTCTAATGATACTCTGCAGAAACACACTTGTAACTCCACTTTATCCGGATACAGGGCAGCAGTAGTTCTAGGTTTATTATTATAGCGGGGAAGGGGGCTATCTTTGACACAGATGATGTGTTTTGTGCCGACATTTTGTACAATTTGTCACGCTCGTCTTTTTATTGCTGCAAACACAGTAAAGGATATAAGATATGTGTTGGATTTTTTACGTGCTCATTATGATCTTAGAATGCTGTTTAACTAGCTGTTTAGTGAACAATGTATGTATTTGATATAACAGTTGAATTACTCGGTGGTACTTATAAGTACCGTCAGTACAGTGGGTGTTGGAGAAAAACTTCCTGTTTACTTTTCGTCTATGTAGTTATCCATCGTTTTCACCTCCTTTAAAATGTAATTACTAAAATGTAGTGCAGTAATGATTTCCCTGGTATTTCTTTTCTGTTTCATTGTTTTTTTTTTTATAGGAAATCGAAAATGTTGTGGCACCGGCTCGTTTTTGCTATGCTAGAAATGGCATATGCAAATTCAAATATTGCATATATGGAGATGCGAAAGAACATGTAAAGTGTTGACTTAAATGATTTGCACCAGAATTTGCCGAAAGATTTGTTTGTAAATATGAAAAAGCCCATATTTCACATACTCATTAAATTGAAAATATTTTTTTGTACCATTTGAATTACCTTGTTGGTTTTCTGTTACGGTATTTTAATCATAGCGGTACTTTAAAGTACCACTTTAATTAATTGCCTCTAAATAATTTAATTTCACACGGTGAGTATATATTTTTTTATGTTAATCCTTTAATTTTCATTGTACTAACTGGAAAAAAAAAAATTACATGAAAAAAAATGCAGTAGATTATAGATGAGCGAAGGAAATTAAAACTCATTTAAGATAATTATCGATGATTATTTCTTCCTATTATTTTCCTCTAAGAGCAAAACCAGACTTTTACATTAAAATCTGTTAATGTCCTAATTACTTTTATTTTTCTTACGTTGCAATACTTTTTCGTTTCCTAAAAATAAAATTTCTGATATTTATATAATGGTTATACGTGTAATAGTTTCTAATATAGGGGGTCTTGAAAATTAGTAGTTTAGTTAGCTCGGTAAAGTATTTAGAATTAAGACCATTGAGACAGAAATTAATGCGAGTCAAAAGGTATGAATATTAGATCTTCCATGTGCCAGAGATGTGAGTCCTACACCACGGCTCGTGGTCGTAACATCGATCACCTTCTTTGATAACGATCGCTGTCTATTTTTGTTCTTATTTCTTAGTTTTTTGGTGTGCCAAGATTAATAAACCTTTTTCTCACCCTGCTCGTGTCCTTCCTTCCTTGAGTTTTATGTCGTCACTGACTCGCAAGGAAAGCGTTTCTGACCATGCATTTCTATGTGATTTCCAATCTTCTAGGTGTACTCTGTCTCTCCTGACACTTGGTATCCGCTGTGCTGAAAAACCCCGCATATGTAGAGAGAGAGGAAAAAATTGCGTATTTATATCTTTGAAAATTAGTTAATTTACAAACCGCCATTTTGTGATAGTTCAAACTGAAAAAAATAGCTTTTCAATGTGATTCAATAACTAAACATTTATGTAATTCATACTATATTTTTTTCATGTTCTTTTTTTAGGGTTTCGTTCATCTGACGAAACTCTATTCGTCTCACTCCTCTCTCTGTCTGTCTGCCCGTCCGTCACAGATCCCGTTCTCAGAAACTATGTCTTCCTGAGACACAAGCAAAATATAATGCATATATATATTTTTAATACGAGTTCTTTTCAACAAATAGACATAAAAAATGGTGTTTTTAAAGAAATTAATAAATTTCGATTTTTTCATTTTGTTTTACAGTACATCCATCTAAATGAATATTCAGGCCACAACTCGCTTTAATATAATTAAAAAAAATGCTAAAAGTATGAGAAAGAATAGAATTTATTATAAAGAACATAAGCCAAGTATTAACATCTACTATTAAAATTGCAAAAAAAAAAAAAAAAAAAATAGTTTAAACAAATTAAAATAACATAAAAACGAAACTTACCAGCAGAACGTAGAATTCCAACTTCGCTCATTTATTACGCCATTTTTTATACAAAGTACTTACCGTTGCCAAAATCCAAAAACTGAATATTGATTTTTGATTCATACATTACCATGCCAAACTGGTTTTAGATTGCTACAATGAAATTTAACGCAGAAGAAGGAGAAAGCAAAAAATCCATTTAAATGGATGACAGGTCTCAGGAGAATATATGTTGGAGACTAGAAATTTTGAACACCTCACATCAAACGACAAATCATAAAATTTTGAAAAAGTCTTATATTTACCCTTCTGGACTCTAACTTGTGTATTTTAAGCAATTTTTCTATCTCCGACCCTAATTAAGTTGGAGATGTAAAATTTTGCATAATTATAGCAGAACACTTGCGATCAGACGAAAAATAATAAAATTTTCAAAAATCTTAAATTAATTACCCCTCTGGGGTCTAATGTCTGTATTTATTGTAATTTTTCTAACCTCCACTCTTTTCTCCCGATGTGCCCTTTCCTAACTTTTGTCGACACTCCTTTGACGACTCCTTTATATTATGCATCATAGCCGTACTCTTTTTAGTTCAATTTTTACGGCTAGGGGTCTACCTATCTCGGGTGCTATGGGCCTGATCCCCGTCGACTAACATATCTACAGATAGTTTACAAAGCGGAGTTTAGTTTGGAAAGAGGTTTGTTTAGAATAGTGTGCACCCCTGGTTGCGAAATGTGGAACTAGCAGATTTTGCAAAAGGATAAAGTGTTTTGAAAGGAATATTAAACGAAACCCTCTGTACGGTCTGTGATCACACTTACCCACTTGTTTCCTTTGCAACAGAAAAAATACTTGCTTTATTTTCTGAATTCATGCTCTCATATAGAATACAGTATTTAGTATTTACTTTATTTACTTTATTTTTTTCCTAACGAATGACATGTGAGGGAAAAAAATACCTTAATAAGGAATTTACACTTGAAAAATATGCTTCTTCATAATAAAACCGATTTGCGCCAAAATTTTTGTTATAAAAAATTACGAAATTTAAATTTTCATATGGTACCTCGGTGTTGTAAGTTATATTAAAACACTTTCTACATGCCATAAGTAGCAAAATATTGAAAAATATATTATTTGTAGGACCTACATTTACTGCTTTACGATATTTAAATTAAGATACTAAAATTAAGTTCTTTCTTTTTTATCTCGCAATTTATCTTACAAATTCACATGTTTGAAAGAGTAAAACATAAAAAATAAGATGAGAGAAGAAAAATTCCACTTTTCTAACTTTATTTTCATTGTCGTTTACTTCTATTTCATTTTACTTAAATCAAGCAATACTAGAGTTACATAATTGCAATAATTGAAAAACTGTTATTTTTTATTCTCCAAGTAGAAAATATTATCCTACACAAGACGCAATTGTCATCTTTTTCCTTCTTTTAGCCTTCCAGCTTTGTCATTAAATTTTACGCTTCAAGACCGATTTTTCAGGAGGTGGAGGTATATAAACTCGTCGAAAATTTCTCCTTAATTTGAAATTTAGTTTGTATTTTTGCTAATGATGTTTTTCATTTCCTTTTTTATACTCAATTTTTACATTTCGAACTGAAAACCATGCTCGTGATATGATGAATGTTTTAATGTAAAATATGATTTTTTAATGAATATGGAAGAAAAATAATTGAATGTTTGCTGAGAGAATATTTCATGTAGTACTAAATATAAAAAATTTTTATTTAAAAAGTATTTTTCTAGTTTTATATCAATTATCATAAAAAGTGAAAGTTAAGAAATTTGGAAATCTATTAAAAGTTCTTATAAATAATTATATATTTTTGCATAAATTATTAATAGTTAAAATTTGATTTTAAATATGTATCAAGCCGTATTATTACCGATTTTTTAAAATCAGCAAATCAGTGAATTTTCGCGTTTAATTCTTTTAAAGGTTCAGTAGCCTTTTTTTCATTAAAAATCAACAGGGCGATAAAATATTTTTGCCCCATTTAACTGAAACTAAAAAACAATTTTTATGCAAATATTTTAAAAGAATTGTTTTCTAAAAGTTACATGCTAAAATTTTCTAATGCAGCTTCTAATAAGGCTTTTGTACTCCATTTAATAATATTTTAGGTCTGTGTACATAAATTAAAATTCGAGAAAAAGCGAAATGATTTACATTTATAATTTCTCACTTATTTAAATATTTTTATTGAGTAGTAAAATATAGACAATAGAGTCAAAACACTGTTTCAAACACTAGCTTCAAACTAGACTCCGCTTGCGCATGCGTACTATTTTTGTTTTTGTTTTTAACATGTATTTCTATTCAGTCAATCATCTTTTATCCCTTTGAAAATGAATGCGTGTGTGTTCGAAAGATCTCGGGTTACACTAAATAATATTTTATATATGTTTTTTATATGTTTTTGTCACCTTTTAAGTAGTTATAAGTATATTATAAAGTTTAAAATATAGACAGTCACATATTTTGGTTTCAATCATTTTTGTTCAACGTCTGGTTTAAAATCCGAGAAGATCGGACGAAGTTTCTAATTTTAAAGACAGAATTTTAACTAGTGTGTTCAGAAAGCTTACTTAATTCAATGAGACTTTTCTACATTGCAACCATAAATATAAAGCTTATATGTTGCAACAAATTCGATACGATCACTGACAAAACTTTTTTGCTTGTACCCATGAAAAAGTTTTTTTAAACAAATGTATAAACAATCTGTTCGCGAACAACTTGGATGAGTTTCTTTTTCTTTTACGTTTAACTAACTTGAAATACTAGTTCATTTCAAATTAATCTTTGAACAATATCTTTCCCTAAAATCATGGAATCTCAAAAAGTTACTGAAGTGCAGAAATTGTTTAGAGTTCCAAACAGACTACCCTACGTCATGTACAATTGCCAGAACTAGAGACATGTTAGGGATAGTTGGAACTGTTCAAAACGTTTAAAAACAACATTCAAAATTACCTTTGCCATAACAAGGGTTACAGAATTCTATCTAGAAATTTGTAGGGACATTAAAAAATGGTTTTACTCAAATGCGATATAAGATTTTAAAAATCGTGTGTCTATCGCTTTTTAAAGCAATGCATTAATAAAATTTATTTTGCTGAGGGAAATACGGATGTTTTTTGCACATGATGGCTAAACAAACCCCGTTGCAATGCTTAAGTTCCAATATTAGACTATTCTGTAAATGAATATTATCCGCACCATAGAATGTGGTTACGTATATAATTTTATTTAAATGAACAGTATATTGCACTATTTCACATAATGCATTAGTATCTTTTTCATCCATATTTTTTAAAAACATTAAAATCACCTTCTTTTCCGCATAAATACGACAACCAAAAAGCAGTTTCCAAATATATAGACCGTGATTTAAATATTATTGGACAAATTATATAAAGCGGTAGTGCACGCTACAAATAATAATTTCTGTGTATGGGGCAAGGATTCTGTTCAGCCAAAACTAAACGTTGTCTCACTTGCATTGAAATTCCAATTTTTGCTCATAGCATTAAATATATCAACGATATTGTAACGAAATTTGATAAAATCTGACTTTTTTTTCTGTGTAATGTGAGCACGTCACGAAAATGATAGAAATGGCTGCAATTCTTATCCAAATAACGCTTAATAGGATGTTTATTCAACATGGCATTTCATTTTCCCATAATCAAGGTAAATCTTTTGAAATTTCTTTTAAATCTCTTTCGTTTTGAAAAAGTTATGCACGATAGTATTTTTCGGTTAGGTGGAGTTACCTTGTCTTTTTGAGTGAAGAAATGGATAACCATTTTCGTTTATTTAATAAAAACGTTTGTTTCTGTGTAGAATATCATCTCTTAAAATTAGACCAATCTTGTTTAGTATCACCGTGTTATTTGTGAATCTTTTATCAATAGACTCTAGCCTAGAAATTTTAAATCATTAACTAAGTACGATGCAGTGATATTTCTATTTTAAATAACGTTTTTCAGTCAACCTCTTAAGTTTACTTTCCGGAAAGCAAAAAAGTAAAATAAAAATAAAAATTACAAATTACAAATAGACCATAACAGATGCAAATTAATATAAATAATTCAGGAATCACTTACTTATCAGCATAATCTAAAACGTCTTTTGAGTGTTATTATTTTCGTCTTAATTCAAATAAAGTGGAATAAATATTACTTTTGTAAAGCATTTTACTATAAAAGTATGTATCACATATACAACCATATCTTATTAAAAAAAATTAAATCCGCCTTCTTTACATAAAATATTTGAAACTACTTTTAAGGAACTGAATTATTTCATGTGCAATAAAAAATCTTTGTAAATAATTTAAAACATATTAGAATATTTACGTTAGAATATCTAATTATCTTAAAATTTAAATAAAAAACAAATACTGCCAACACGTTTCTCATGGGATATTTATTTTCAAACAATTTTCAGTTTAAACGATTTTACATATATTTGACAAAATATCTTGGTTGAGTTTACAAACCGAAAGCAATTTTAAAAGAATTTTAATACTGCTGTCTAAAATTACTTTGCCTCATGTAATTAATGAGTGTAAAAATGCATGTTATGTATTAAGTGTAAAGAAGTTTTTGTCATGCGTGAAAAAAAGGGTATTTAAATTCCATTTGTTTCCAATAACATTCGTATTCTTTTATATGGTTTATATTTCATTCGCATAAATTTTAATTTTTTACAAGATATTTAAATATTTAATTTAGGTTTGTTGTTGAATAAATTATTTAGCAAGCATTAACAACGCATTTTTGTGATGGAAGTTTAACATTAAGTTTTCAAAATAATTTTAGTTTCAATTATGTACGTAGTATTGACAGAATAGCTAGCTTACTTTTTTTCAATAAGTAGTACTTTAAAAAACACTTTCATTTTACCTTTTATTAAAATTTAATTATGTTAAAATAATCAAAAAAGGTATGTAAAATGAATAAAAGACGCTGTCGTTCATAATTTAAAAGAGCTTTTTGCTGGTTTCTATTAAATTCCAGTTCCAAAATAAAATTGTATTTTACATTAATGCACACATCTCTAATGTGTTAACTTTGTTTATAATTTATACGAATATTTAAGTTTTTTGCCGAATATTTTATTATTCTTAGTCTTTGATTTCTCAGTAAAACCAATAAAATATTCCTTCTAATAGTATTTAATAGTTTTAACAGTGAAATCAGAAAAAAACAATATTACTATTCTTAAATAGGTATAGATAATTTTTGAAAGAATCTATCCGCTA
This sequence comes from Maratus speciosus, assembly GCA_963932465.1. Taxonomy (NCBI): domain Eukaryota; kingdom Metazoa; phylum Arthropoda; class Arachnida; order Araneae; family Salticidae; genus Maratus; species Maratus speciosus. The sequence goes on from OZ010799.1 coordinate 286,620,448, forward strand.
AATTAGCAACACTGAAACACCAATTCTGTCTATTATACCTATTCTTTTAAAAAGATTTCGTTTCACAATAACATAACTACTGGGATTCAAACATTAGAAGCAATATTTCTTCTATATATATATATATTTAAGAATGAAACAGGGAAAACACAAATATGTACTTGCTTTATATAAATTACTTTTTACTCGGGATATGCTTTATTAAATTACATAAACTAATAAACTGTACTGATACAATTATTAAAATTCATCTTCATGAACAATAAATTTAGAAAGTATAACTTAACCTTTACACGTCAGTGGCACGTGCATACATTGATGTTTATAAACACAAGGAATCTTAAGAACCACTTACATTTCAGCTAGACGTCACTTTCTATTCAATAATAAGAAATGTGTGACTTTTTCTACAAAAATGTTTTAAAAGGATTCCTTCTACTGGTGTATGCCTTTAAAAACACCCCCGACCTACCTTTACAACTAAGGAGAATAATAATTGAGGGAAAAAGGAGTGCTTGGTAGATATTTACATTTCCGATATACGAAACAGCCTCATTCTAGGGTTTCAAAGTGGGAATATTACATTTTTAATTATTTTTATTTCCTTTACAACCTTCAAAAAGATCAAACTACTTTTGCTTAACTGTAACAAAAGTTAGTTAACGGCTAAGGGTATGTGAAAATATTATAAAAAAAATTATTGAGTGAAAAATGTGTTGTCTCTTCTTACCGTTGATTACTAGATACACTGTAAAAAAAAATGGTAACGTTCCATGTAAAATCCAGGAACGTTTCGCCTTTTATCAGGTTTTCAGAATAATTTAGCTCTTTCCTGTGAAATTCTGGTTTTCTTATCTGAAACGTTCCTGAACAAAAGTTGGAAACAGCAAAACGCTGCGGCCGCCATTTATTATTTTTTTTCCCTATAATCCGTTGCTCGCGCGCGAGTGTCGAAACGAATTCCTTAAATGAATGTAAAAAAATCAATATGGAATGCAAATAAATCAATAAACGACATAATCCTTTACGTCTCTATTGTCAAGATAATTCAGATGAAAATACAATACCTCTGTGACATCACTAAGAGATTATCTCTCGTACTTGTCTGTGAAATCTTTAACGAGCAGACTGTGTAAAAAAAATACACCTATTATTTGGATCTGCATTAACCAGGGGACAATCAAATATGATTCTCACCTATTTTGATTTATTTAAAGTATGTTTTAGAGTTCTTATCTCTAATTATTCTTGTGAAAGGATTTTTTCAAATGGGCCTTAGATTTTCAGAAATTAGATGCCGAGTTTTAGCATACGTTTCAAATACCCATTAGTTTGCAGCTCTCAACGTGTCTTTCGTGGTGTGGACCAAAGCCTTCTCAAGACTATCAAGCCAGACACGATTTCATTCCCCCACATATGTGACGTAACGACCCGGGGCTGGCGCCAATGCCGAGATTTTGAAACTTGTATCTGGTTGTTTAGAATTAAAATGTAACGTATGCACGTGTTGTTTACTTAACTAATAGAACATATTCTTTTGAAGGTAAGTTTTATTTTCAAATTAACTACTTATATTTTATTAGTACTAGCTCTATTTTTTGTGTTCAGAGTATCTTTTATTTTTAACTTCTTTAAAATAAATTAACTATTAAATCCCAGTATCGTATTGTCAACAATCCCGTGTACGTGTTTCAAAACAAAACGATATTATTGTACTTCTGTTTCATTTCAAAAACAGCAGTAATTTAAAGTGGCAAAAATCACTAAATCGTATCGAGACTTATATCATTCCCTGTCTATCGTAATTTGCTAAAAATTGGTGTTTGAATGGTGTGAATCGGTGAATTATCACAAAAGTTATTAATTAATAAAGTTTTCATTGTTTAATTATATTCTTTATAAATATGTAAAAATAGCTTCATTTTAATATGTGCCAGAGCTAGACAGCTCTGTTCGGAGAAACACATTTCTCCTTATAATTTGGAAGCTATACGGTCAATTCAGTTTGAAATTTTAATGTCCTATGCGACATATTTTTCTACCTCAACTATTATATTTTCAAGTGGAAATTTTAATTAGTTCTTTTAATTTAAGCAAATTAATAAAAAAAAACTTTAAAATTATTATTACTCAGAAATTTACCACTGAAAACTGATGAAATTTTGTATACAGTAAGTACAGCATAAATATTATTAGTTTAAACTTTACCTTTCTTGCTATTCAATAATTTCGATTAAAACTTCTGACTTTATTTACTTGGAAATACTGGCACCAGATAGCTGAAATTTATGTCAGACTGAGTTTCTTGGATACTAATCATGCTAAAACATTTTCAGCCAAAAGTCTTAATTACAAGCTTAATTATTATGTAATTTAACTTGTCACACCTTCCTATCTTTTTAATTTTTCTCTCATTAGAGTGACTTTTAATGATCGACTTTTATTAGAAAACACTGGTCGTGAGAATAGTATAACTCTGATTATTCTGTAGGCAGAATTGATTGGGCTTTAATTTGATACCAAAATTTATGTATTTTTATAGATATTTTCATACTTAAAAATTTAAATGTACTAGAAACTTTCATCATAATTTCTATGGATGCATAACATTGTTATCTTGTTTATTTCTTTTAAAGCCCGATCAATATACATACTAATTTATTGGTGTTTTTTAATCTTAAACTCTTAATAAAAATTCATTTTATAATATTTGTTACACAGTGCATGCTTATACATGACAATTACGGATATGGGAATGATATGTCTGAATCTCTTTATTTTTACAATGACTGTAAACAATTTATTGCCCCCCCCCCCCCTTCCGAATTCGCAAAAATTTTGTGTGTTTTTATATAACTTTTAACATTTAATTAAAAATAACAATAAATAAAATTATTGTTACATAATTATAAATTTACTTTTCTGTGTAGTCAGGTCCCGACTTTGTTTATCTAGGTCCTCGGAGCAAGCACCATTCTGGGACCCCCCTTTTATCTATCGGTAGAAATTATTCGCGAATAATGCATAAGTGGTTAGTGCTAAACTTCATACGTATTGTATGCATGCATAAATTTCGTACCAGGTACTATTTACATTTGTATACAGGGTATCACAAAAAGATGGTCACAACTTTATGAAAAAATATTAGTAGAATAATAGTAGAAAAAATCATGGATTTGTTGCAAAGGAGTATTTGTTTGCAAACTTTTATTTGTTTTTCGATTTATGTTATAATGTATCTAAAAAAAATACCCCCAATTGGTCCATAATAAATGATTTCAACTTGACTCGTTATGAGGAAAACGTGTATGAAGAATTTCTTTTGAAAACAATGTAATACTAAGTTGTTATAATAAAATTTAAATCATTAGTTTTCTAATGATATATAGTACAAAGTCCAAAATCTTAATTCTTGAATATCTGAACAAAATAAATATATGTTAGGAATATTTCAATTCCAATTTATTAAAGTGTTTTCTTTCTTTCTTTTGTTCTCACCAGGTTTCAGTACACTTTTTAAAAACTGTATTGCTTGTACCTTGCATAATATCTTAAAATAATACAAAAATTAAGAAAATAATAATTTTCTGTTTCATGAACTTGTTTTGTTTTATTATGAGAGCTTTGTGTTTTTTCAATTTGATCGATTTTATGTGAAAATTACCCACTTCTGCTAAGTAAAGTTTACAGTAAGAAAAATTTATCTGTGTTGTTACCTAATTTCATGCACTCTGTAGTTTTACTATTTATTTATATTAAATTTATTATACTCCTTTGCATGTTAATATGCACTAAATATTTAATAGGATATTTATTGTATAATTTCAAGCCACAATGAATAATAAAAATAGCATACAACTTGAATTTGTTTTCATTTAACAATCATTTTTCATTCACTTTAATTTATTTTTAAATGTGGGTTTTGATTGACAGAATATTGGTATTTATTTATTTATTTTTGAAAATGAAATAATTGAAAGCAAAGTAATTCTCTCTATGTGTTTAAAACTACATATATATGTTTATATATATATTATATACATATTTGTAGATTTTGCTTATATATATTTATTAAAGTCTTGTTTTAGAATATATAGAAAATAGATAATTGATATTTTTGTAAATTTCAAAGTAGAATAAATAATGAAAACTATTCACTAAATTAAATTTAATACTTCGATTTTTTTTTCATTAACCAATCATTTTTCTTTAATGTAACTTTAATTAAGTTTTGACTGACACAGTGATATTATTTCATAATTTTTGTTTTTGTGTTATCGTAATTATTATTGTTTCGAGTGATCGAAATTGCTTAAAAAGCACTTAATTAGGGTCTTTAAACTATACGTTTTTATTTTTTTCCCATATGTTGTGATAATAAGTTGGTATATAGAGGAAAGAATTAATATGTTTTAAATAACGCATGTGCTCTTCACGGCTGATCTAAGCCCCGCGTCGTGACGTCACGAAACCTCGTGTTTGGCTTGTAGTCTTGAGGCGGCTTTGTGTGGACGCAGAAAGCTCGCACGCCACCCGTACGGCCCGAGTTCGATGCTACCTCTTGACTTTTTTTTTTCTTTTTTAATTAATTTTATATTTTAACACTTTATTACAATTTGATTTAAATTTGACATATATTTGACACTTTGAATTGCTGCAAATTTGAATTTTTTTTTTTTTTTTTCGGAAAAAATATACAATTACGTTTAGGTTTTTTTTTTTTTTCATGAAAATTTATATGTATTTTATCTAACTTGTAAACTAACATAATTACTGACGAAAATCCAAAATATTTTATGTCTAGATTTTTTTTCTAATTATTATTTACATTTATATATTTTTATATTTTAAGCAAAGTTCAGAAACAATATATCACATATATATTTACTTTATTGAATTTTAACTGAAAATTTATTTTTTCGTGTAAATTATAAATAATAATTTTGATGTCAATTTCAAAATATTTTTTCATTCTAACAAATAATGTTAATAAAGCGAAAATTGTCAACTGGAAATGTAAAAATCGTCTGCGGATCCCGCATGCTGTGAAATGTCAGTAATGTCATAATGAAGGGAACAAACATCCAGAGTGAATTATGTCAGCCAGGTATCGGTCCGGATAGCCTAACAGGTAAGGCATTGGCACGGCACGCCAAGTATCCAGGTTCGATCCCTGGTCTGGACATTTTTCGCTCTTGTGCTACTCCAGCCTTGAATATGTCAGTAATGTTTTGCTGTCAACAGAAATATTCCTGGTATTTCGCAGGAAACTTACTGGCATTTCTGTAGAAAGTTTTTAACATATACAGTAAAGTACCAGTCATTTTCAAGAAATGTTTCTTGGAAATAATGGGCAACTCAGCTGCCCATTTTTTCCCAGAAACGTTGCGGAATTTTTTTTACAGTGTACTTCGTAAACAATTACTTTTCGATGTATAGTTCTAATTGAAAAATATGTTTCAAATGTTCATCTTCATCATTCTGAAACCAGTTGACATCAAAATATAATTTTTTTAAACGTATTAAATTAAAATGTTTACACGGCCCGCGTTTCCAATAAGTTATATAGGATGAATCTGTCAAGCACAACAGTGAAAATTTCATTCTTCATCCATCAAAACGTACTGAGTTATAATACTTTGAATTTGTAATATTTTTTGGCATCTAGAAGACGTTTTTCCGTATCTTTTTTACTTTTCCAAATATTATATTATCGGTATAGATGATTCATTTTAAAATTTTAATTTTCTTGTTGGAGAAATGAATGCATTGTAGAAAAGTTTATTTTATTTTATCGGGTGTTTGCTATTGCTGGCCAAATACATTATTTTGATTTTTATTAATTAATAGGCATTGTTAAGTAATATTTATTTTTTAATTTGTTGTTGTTAATATTGTATTCTTCTTCTTATATACAATTTATTGCTTCTTTTTTTTTTCAAACCAAAAAAATTATGATAATTTTGGTTTGCTGTAGCTCGAAACAGCTCGAAACGTAGAATTTAACTTTTAATTATTAAAGTTCGTGTTTTGTGTACCATTAAGCAAGGTTGTGCGTCTTTATTTATAAAAAAAAATTATGTTTATAAAAAATGTGAGTATTAAAACTTTTGCTTCAAATAAGCATGTTGTATTAATATTTTTATGGTTAATTTAGTTTGAAAGGGCATATTTTAAAGAAAAAAGCACTTTATGAATTTCAACAGAGCCTCCGAAACTCTTCATGTAATTGCTATTTCAAACTATCACGTTAAAAAACATGTTCTTTCAAAGAAAAATTCACAATGTTCTCAAATATTAGCTCATTAAAAAATTATCAATATTGTGTGTAGTACGTTGCAAAAAATTAACATGCATGTTTTTACCCCAAAATGTATTATTGTGGAGTGAAGAGGTTACAAAGCAAAACACCAGATTACCCCGTGAAGGGTAATTTAGTGTTTCGTAGATTTTGTTTTTTTAATAACTGTAACTTACGAACATCGAGAATTATTAAAATATATTTATTATAATATTAATACCACTTAAACATATCAAAAAAGAAAGTAATTAAAATAAAGAAGGACATTTTTTTCGCCGTTATGTATTCAGAGGATATGTCTTAAAACTTTTGTTTCAAATAAGCATGTTGTATTAATTTTTGTATGGTTAATTTGGTTTGAAAGGGCATATTTTAAAGAACATAGCCCTTTATGAATGTCATCAGAGCCTCCGAAACTCTTCATGTAATTGCAATTTCAAACTATCACATTAAAAAATATATTATTTCAAAGAAAAATTCCCAGTGTTCTCAAATATTAGCTGATTAAAAAAATTATCAGTGTTCTGAGTAGTACGTTGTAAAAAATAACATGCATGTTTGTACCCTAAAAAATATTATGGTGGAGTGATAGAGGTTAGAAAGCGACACACTAGATTACCCCGTGAAGGGTATTTTAGTGTTTCCTAGATTTTTTTAAATAACCGTAACTTACAAACATCGAGAATTATTAAAATATATTTATTATAATTTTAACACCACTTATACATATGAAAAAATAAAGTAATTAAAATAAAGAAGGAATTTTTTTTCGCCGTTTTATAGTCAGAGGACATGTCCTGCTTGTGATTCACTCCCACCCACATATATATCAAAAACTGATATAAAATTAATCACAAGTTTAACTATTAGAATGTGAATTACAAAAATTAATAACGTCAGAGGACATTGCCTTTTTTTTTATTCTCACTCACACATAAAAATAAAAAAATTGATGTAAAAATAAACTAATGTAATCATGTGTAAAATAACATAATGTTATGCGATAAGTTTAAATGTCAAAAGATCTTGTCTTCCAAAACTCGTATAATGTCATCAGTATTTAATTAAATGACTCTAAAGGGCAAATTAAATGAGTTAGATATTCGTTTGAAAGGGATTAATGTTAATTTTCAATGACAGAAAACTTTTTAAAAGATACAAATGAGGAATGTATCTACGTAGATAACGATATTTTTAATAGTTTTAGTGAAAATATAGATTTTTTAAGTGATTTGCATAATTTACATATTTTAACAAGATATAATAATCGAATTGGAAAAAAAATGTAAAAAAAACTTGTTTTAAAATTATGAGTATCATTATAATAAGAAACTAATAAGACATTTGATATGTAAAGTTAGCAGGATATCGCTTATTTATAAGTTGCAAGGGATTTTAAAACATTTATTTAAAAAACAATGAAATATTTATCTGATATATACTCTCATAAGTATCTGACAACTCCCAAAAGTTAAAGTTCTTGTCATTAAAAACTCATTTAATCTCATTAACAGTTATGTAAACGATATATAAAGAGAAATAGAACGATTTAAATATTCGTCTCAAGATGAAATTCAATTGTTAAAGATTCTGACTTTCATTTAGTCGATATGAAACATCGATGACAGAAATAGTTTCAATAGAAACGAACTGTTTGGCGAAAGTGTAGTGTGTATCTCTTAATATGATTTCTTTGATCTAGATTTCGAATGGAACTTCAAAGCTTACATGTAAAGTTTTCTGTTTGCTTATTTCACAGTCATTCAAAATTATGATTCGAAAGAATAAATTCAAAACCTATAAAGATGATATGAATTTAATTTTGTCAAACCTATAAAATCACCTAAGTTTAAGAACATTTACCAAAATGAAAAGAAAATGTTGCAATGATCTGTTAATTGGAGATGGAGGTTAATTTTTTTTTTCATTTTCATCATAGAAATATAAAATTTTGTGCATATATACAATTCATCATAAGCATATAAAATACATTAAAAGAAATTTCCAATCTTATTATAATTTTAAGATTTTAAAAAAAGTAACATTTTGAAATGAAATTTTAAAATTCTCCGGGTGTCTTAATTTTTCAGATATGCCCTTGCTTTTGCATTTTAATCACAGACTTCTCTATCAGAAACAAATCTAAGCATCGATTTTTTAATATGTTGTATAGATAATTTTATAGAATTTTTTTTTCTTAATTTCATATCGATTTTCATCAAAATTTTGCCTTTCAATACCTTAAAAATCAAATTTAGTTATCTTAATGAAGTCGAATTTCAAAATGCATGCTTAGTTCCTTTGCAAACAATATCAGTTTTCTTCCTTATTAATTTCATGAATTTTGATCGTAAATTACGACACCTGGAGAATTTCAAATATCTAAACACGTTTAAAAATCAGTTTTGAGAAAAGAACATTTAAAGTACAGGGTATCCCAAAAGTCTCCGTACAACTTCAAAAATTGATTACAAAAAAAAAAAAAAAACCCAATAATAATAGGCCTACAGCAAAAATAATTACAACAGTACATAGAGTAACTCAAAAAGTTTTTTTCTACTACCTTAGTATAGTTCTACATGAGATCTATTCGTTGCACGCGACGTTTCCATGTGATAAAACATTTCAACTGCAAATTCGAAGCGTTTCGCATAATCATCAGTTTCTAACCCATGCACAATCAGAATTTTGTAGGCTGAAAGTTATAATCATTTGCGATTTTTGACATAATAAGCTGTTGCGATGCTTTTCGAATTGATTTCACAGGGCTCTTAGAAAAAGTTTCACGTACTCCTTCCGCACTTTCTTCCCTAGTGCTATGGCGACCACTTCTTTTTTTATCATTCACACTTCCCGTTGTCATAAATTTCTCATACCAGTCACGAATGCTTTGCAGGCGTTACAAACTGATGATTATGCGAAACGCTTCGAATTTGCAGTTGAAATGCTTCATCGCATGGAAACGTCAGGTGCAACGAAAAGATCTCATGTAGAAGTATACTAAGGTAGTAGAAAAAAACTTTTTGAGTTAATCTATGTACTGTTGTAATAATTTTCTTGCAGGGCTATTATTTTTTGTAATACTAGGGGGCTCGGCCCCCTACGAGCTACGCTCGCCAACCCCCGTCCAGACACCGCAGGCTCTAAATGCACGCTAATTTGATCGGCTTTAAAAAGATTTCGAAAGATTGAATTATAATTTAAAAAACAGTGGCGATCTCCCTATAAACGAATTTCTATTCATTTCTCTTTGATTGGGAATTTTAACGCCAAATCCGCTGCGGTACTACTTGATTATCCCGTCGACCAATTTCGCCAAATTATATAAATCGCCAAACCACTCGCCAAATTATACAAATTGACATAATTTCAATTCCTACTATTAGCTCACACTCTCTCTATATTTATTTATATATTTATATATTTATCTTGTTCAAATTTTCAATCGTTAATAAAATACTCATTATTCATCCTATCAAGTTGAAATAAATTTTTTTAAACTTGTACTGGATGACAATTGATGTTCATACAGTTTTTTCAAATATTAATTAATTAATTAAATTTTAATTAATTAATTTTAGTTTTGCATGGGAAACAAAATGGCGGCCATTGGTTATTGAAGTTCACGAAAGTATTTTCAATAAGATGTTACCATAGGGGGACCCTGTTCTGTCGCCAAATACCGCCAAGTTTGTCGCCAACTTGGCGATATATCGCCAAATTTGGCGGCCAAAATGAGTCGCCAAAAGTGACGCCAACTTGGCGATATCTGTAATATTTCGCCAAATTCCCATAGAGTTCCATTGTAAACTTACTTGCTTATAGAAAATCAACAAATTTAGATATTTTAATGCAACAAAAACTAATATTAGCTTGATTATATAAAATTTTTCTTTGATAGCCTAAGTAGGAATTGACTTTAAAAACAAAATTTTTATATTACTTGTTTTTATTTTAAATAACGAAAGAACAAATAAATTCGTACAACATTAATAAAAATACAAATAAAACGTCGAAATAAAAATAACTTGATGACGTAGAGACGTGTAACAATATTTCAAAATAAGCTAATATAAAAGGAATTAAGTAAACAGAGTCTTTGTCTCCTGGTATTTTTTAACAAAGCGAAAAGAAAGTTCTTTTAAATGCGACATTTTAAATTAATCGTTTTTAATCTGACGTAATTTTTACCAAGCTATTCTTTCTCTTTTAAATAATCGCGTGAAAGTACTTTTGTTAGCAATGAAATATTATTTGCGCTTTCCTAACAAAAATAGTTGAAAATATCCTCTCAAAATATTAAATAAATGTCTAGCACAATTTCTAAATTTAAACTTTTTTGCAATATTATTTTGTGTTCATTTTATGTAATAACTATGATGTGACGTAAATATGACGTAATTTCTCCTAAGACTTCTAACGCATGTTAATGAATTTATTATTTTAATATATCCTTTCTCTCTTAAAATTCACGTGTATACTTTTTATGACGTAATTTTTAATAAGTTCCTGCTTTTTATACGTAATTATTTAATTCTAATTTGAAAGTTTTTTTCCTGTTTATAATAGTCACGTGTAAATAAATTTTTAATTTGAAGCAAACATTATTGCTTGCGCTTTTTATACAGTTGGCAACAGTTTAAATTAGTACAATTTTCTGAAATCTGTAAAAAATATCTCTAGAAATGCTGAAAATTTGAATTTAAAATAGAAATAAAACCTGAAAAAATGAGTCAAAATAAAAAAATTAATGCAATCTGCACTCCGGCAAATTCTAACGCATAAAATGATCTAAAAATGATTACACTGCCATGTATAGTTTTTGCTGCTATAAAACTTTTTTAATGGAACTATTTTGTCCAACTTTAGCATTAAATATCTCTTAAAATAATTCTTCGATTTGAAAACTGTCTGCATCAGCGTGTTTATCAAACATTTCTGTATAAAACCACTGATTTTCATATTTTTGTATGCATTATTTTTCTCAATATTAACGAAGAAAGACCTCCGGTCACAAAAAAATCAAAACCGGCGGCGGCGGCGGTGACAGCGGTAGTTACTTTTTTTTAGAATAGAGAGAAATTTTTGAATTTGTATGGAGACTTTTGGGACACCCTGTATATTAAGAGGCCATAAAATAGCTATTTTACAAAATTAAAACGCTTGAAACTTTGCAAAAAATAATCGCATCTACATGCGTTTTTTGGAAAATGGCTCAGAACAAACTGGGCAACAATTATATGCACAAAACTAATTTTCTATTTTATCAAGGGAGTAGGATACCTTTATACCATCAATATTTTCGAATTTTTTTAATACATATTTTGATTCCGTAATCATTTCTGAACAATACGCAAAAAACCGCATTAAAAAATTATCATAAGTTTACTAATTATGGCAGTTTTATTATGACTACATATTAAGACTACATAGGATAATTAAACTTTACATTGTGTTTATTCGAAATGGTGAATTTTGATACTGCGCGCAGCGTTACTAAAAAACTATGCATGGCAATAAAAAGAAATTTTTACCACATATTCATTTCTGTATTATCTACAACTTAAAACCAGAAAAATGTAAAATTTTATTTTTTTTACTGTTTTCGTACTTTGAAAATATTTTTCAAAAAGTGAAAATTTCTAATTTTATATTAATTTTTTAATTTAGTCAATATTTTTTACAAATATTCTGGTTTTAGTATAATGGTAACTTTATTATGTATTCATTTTCATCATAATTTCCGATTTATATGCATATTTTCAGATTTTATCATGCGCGCAAGATTTTTTTAATGTTATCTACCATATATATAAAATCCTAATGAATCGAATTGAAACGAATTTATGTAACGATTTTATGAAAGGATTGATTAAACAACTGATTACGTTTCACGGCGATTTCTCTTAAAATATGGAATACTTTGCGATGAAATTAACATCAAAAATCCGTATTGATCTACAGATCTCAAAACTGGTATTAGAATTTTAAAATTAGAATTAGTTTTCGAAATATTAATTTTTTTCTCATTTTAAAAACTTTTTTTCTAATGATGGCAACTCAAATTTTAATCATAACAGATATTTTTTTTATATTTCAGAAAAGGTTATTTTTAATTATTTTGGCGACGAGTTTGGCCTCCCTTAAATGTATGCTAAGAAATGCATCATGTTTCCTTTATTCAGAATTCAATTTGTATTTCATTATCATTTTATTTAATACAAAACTTTCATTTAAAATTGAAACCTTTAAAATAAATGGCTTTTACTTCATTCTTTTTTTTTAAAACGAAACGAAAAGAAAAATATTAGACACAGATGTCATATACCCAACGAGGTACCTAATTGGCGCCAAAATAGCGTTATTTTGCCTGACATGGTAACCCGGCTATTGTTGCTTATTTATTAATAAATGTTTATTTGAATTTATTTTTTTTATTTACAAAAAATGTTATAAATTGTTTTGTTCTATAGTTATTAATTAATTTTTTTTTATTTATTGATATTTCATTTTAAAAATAACAGAAAATAATTTAAAAATACGTAACAAGTATTTAAAATAATTATATGTAACAGGTACTTAAAAACGAGGTTTTCTCGAAATTGTCGTAAAAAAAAAAAATCACGCCAAACCCGGTGTGTATGTGACAATGCAGCAAATCATGAGATTTAATTTCCACTTCAAAGCAACGTTTTAATGTTATTACTTCTCCCGTCGACCAATTTCGCCAAATTATACAAATTGACATATTTTTTTTATTTTAAATAACAAAAGAACAAATAAATTAGTATAACATTAATAAAAATACAAATAAAACGTCGAAATAAAAATCACTTGATGGCATGAACATGTGTAACTTCCTTAAAGTCAAGTGAATGTGACATTTACGATCGAACATTTTTGGTATTTAATCTTATAGTTTGGCGACAGATTTTTGGTCGATGGGATAAACAAGTAGTACCGTTTTAATTGACCACTCGAAAAATAAAAAAAATGCTAACTGTCGAGTTAAAAAAAAGCTATTGGCGAGATTTGCACCCGGCTAACATAAAAGTACCAGGAATTATTTGTGATCATGGAAACTTTTATGTAGTTTTATTCGAAAAAATAATTTTGATTCTTTAATCAAAATGGAAACCTTTCTTATGAAAAGCGAAGGAATCAGCCCGTTGTTTATGGCAGTTACATGACTTGGACTATTATAATATAAACGAAATAATGGGGATAGAATAATATTCGGCGACTTATCACACCTGTGGCTGGCTAACATTAAAGTACCAAAATGGCCGCCTGGAATATAAAAAGCGAAGGGATCTACGTGGAGCTGTTGATGATAGTCACATGACTTAGGCTATTATTATAGAGATTGTTTTCAATTTTAAAAACAGCGCAAAGAATAATATTTCCTAACGATTAAAATTTTTTTTTTACGTGAATATTAAAAACAGAAAAAAACTTTAAAATTACTATTAAATGAGTACGTGTTAAAGGTAGGTAAATATTGAAAATTATGTCCTTAAAATTGTATTTACACGTGGATATTAAAAGGGAAAGGAAACTTTAAAATAATAAATACATTAATATGCGTTTAACCTTTTCACGGACAAGGCACTTCTATTCGTAAAATCTTGAAATCAGTGAATGGCACCAGAATTTACAAACAGATTTCGAAATACAAAAATGCTTTTGTTCACTTACTTAATAAAAGGGAAATTTTCATCCCAATATTCTGATGCTAATGTGGCATTTAAGAATTAAAATTAAGTGGTCCAAAAATGAACCACCGCCCTTGAAGGGGTTAAAGCAGCAAATTTTAGTAATTGTATTATGTCAATCGTTTTATAACGCTGTTAAAAATACCGAGAGACAAAGACTCTGCTTACTTAATTCATTTTATTTTAGCTTCTTTTCAAATGTTTAACTGATCTTCTTATCCAAACACGAAAACAACCATTGGATGTCTTAATAGCAACTGATTCTACCTTAAAATTTTGCAATCAAAGAGAACTGAATGGAAACCCATTTACAGGGAGATCGCTACAGGTTTTTTTCAGTATAATTCAATCTTCTCTAATCTTTTTTAAAACCGACCAGATTAGCGTGCTTTTAGATTCTACAGTGTCTGAACGGGGGTTGGCGAGCGTAGCTTGCAGGGGGCAGAGCTCCCTAGTTATCATATGTTTTTAAACTTATCATATGAATATTTATTTTTGAATTTAGAAGTATATGTATATATATAGATTTATTTAAATATAAACTTAAATATGACCTTTATATTTAAATGACGTTTGATTTTTATTTTCGACTTATTTCACAAGTTTTGAAGCTTGGAGCATAAGGATATTTTGTAACTTTTCGACGTGTTCAAAGGTATCCTACCCCTTAATATTAATACGGAAAAATTTGCAGTAAACTGTCCACTATCCTGCTACAGTTTTTATAGGAAACTGTTACATAACCGCAATATAACGCTATACGGACTACATTATTGAATTAAATTACAGTTATGGTCACGTGCTGCAAAATTTAAACAGTGTAATATAAACTAACCAAAGTGGCAAATGTCATGATAAATACACACAAAAAAGGTAAAAAACCAATGGAAAACCTAAACAAACCAAATTACATGTTTAGTCTTTTCACGGTCAATTAATTTTGCTTTTGCAATCTTCCATCGCACCAGAAAAAAAAAATTCGAAAATAAAGGAATGCAATTTGGAATAACTGGACAATGTAGGTTTCCTAATGAACTTCCCCGTTAAAATTCATAAAGGTACAAATAAATGTAAATACGTTGCTTAAAGAAGCATCAAACATAATAAAAACATTTAAAAACACATTAAAGTCTTAAAAAAACTTCTTTAATGTGTTTTTAATTATTTTTATTACGTTTGACGCAACTTGAAGCAATGTATTTACATTTATTTGTATCTTTTTGAATTTTCATTATTAATCAAAGTGAATTTTGGCTGAAATTTTAATGAATAATAGCTTTTTTTACCCGACTGAAAAGAAGGATTATGTGTTTCACGCGTATCTGTGTATGTGGATTTCTTTATACCCTTGAAACATCACAACGGCTGGATGGATTTTAATGAATGAGGTCTCTACCAATTCGTCTTAACGGCCCAATGGTTATACGCTAGGTTTTGTTTTTATAAATTAAAAATGGTGGCCGTAAAATACAAAATGGCGGTAGAGATGAAAAAAAAATTACGCACTCTATTGAGGGGCATATCATTGGATAGGTCTTTCAAAATGAAGACAATGTTTCATTGACTATTTTACAGTCAGAAGCTCCGTTAAAATATTATACAACCTGGAAGTTGTGTAGGTAGGATCTATAGCTTTACTACAACTCTAACCATCATAGACATCTATAGACCTCATCAAAACAATGTTTATAGATAGGAACTAACAATTAAACGCAACTTAAAAGTCATCAATACAAGTGAATAAAAAAAGTAGGTAAGTAATATAAACAAGTAACGCAAAAAAAAAAAAAAAAAAAAAAATAAGCCAGTTCCTACTCAGGTCAATAAGAGAATTTTTTTTTTCTCCAATTCTTCTTTCCTCTTGAGTGGCGCTTAAAATGCCTTGATCAAGAAGAGGTCTCTCTCGGTCTTAAAATACCTTGATCAAGAAGAGGGATCTAGTGATTATTGAAACTTAATTAATCTAATTTAATGAATGAATTAATATTTGAAAAAATCTGAATTAACATAAAGTGTCATCCACTAAAAGCTAAAAAAATTTATTTGAGCTTGGATGAATAATAAGTATTTTATTAACGACTGAAAATTTGAGCGAGAGTGTGAGCTCATAGTAGGATAATGAATAATAAGTATTTTATTAACGACTGAAAATTTGAGCGAGAGTGTGAGCTCATAGTAGGAATTGGAAAAAAAAATAGTTTCACATTGATGAGAAATAATTAATTATTTCGCTTTTTACGCAGTCGGCTTTTTTTGATTTTTTAAATTTAATTGTTTATTTTATGTAGTAAAGAACTAAAAGATTTATCCTATTTTCAAGAACGAAAAATATAACATCAAAATTTCAGTTAACAACAGTTTTCATTGAAAGGTGAGACATAATTGTTTTTAGAAAAGACGTAAATGCAATGAAACCAGATATATACCCCCAGTAAGAAAGCATATGTCTGACTTATTTGTCGGGTGCTTTATTAGGTACTTTTCTTAAGGGGTCTTGTACCTTTTAAACGCGTCGAAAATTAACGAAAAACTTCAAAGTTTGAATTAGTCTGTCTTCAAAGCTTTCTTATGTATAAAAGTGAAATTTTGGTTATTTATTAAACATATTGTGCTTTGTAATATGCTACCATTAGAAATTTATTAACCCTTTACAGAATTTGTATATTGTTGAAATCAAAATAGCTCTTTTTTTACCCCATAAGTCATTGCGCGCATGATATCTTGAGTAAGTGTGTATGAATTCTCATGAAATTCGGTAAAGATACTAAACATATATGTGTGTTTAAAATGATCTACTCTTAGGCTAAAATTATTTCATTAACTATATAAAAAAAAAAATATTTTCGTAAAAAAAAATAAAAATTTTGTATTTTTAATGAATAAAAAGTGTCATAACTAAAAATATTACCATTATAAATACTTAAAAGTAAATCAATTTAAACACGCATATTTGTTTAGTATATTTACCAAATTTCATTACAATCCATACATACTTTCTCAAGATATCATGCGCGCAATGACTTATGGGGTAAAAAAAAGAGCTATTTTGATTTCAACAATACACAAATTCTGTAAAGGGTTAATAAATTTCTGTTGGTAGTATATTACAAAGCACAATCTGTTTAATCAATATCCAAAATTTCATGTGTATACATAAAAAGGTTTTGAAGATACACTAATTCAAACTTTGAAGTTTTTCGTTAATTTTCGACGCTTTTAAAAGGTACAAGACCCCTTAGCAATTTTCACCTGTCCGTACTTCTCTTTTTTAATTCGTGAAGATAGCTAGTATGTAATGTATTTGCTGAATTAAAGGTCAATTTAGATTCAGGGATCTTTTGACTGAAGAAAATAATGATTTATACTATTTTAACTACACTGTTAAAAATCTGCAGCATTTGTTGCATAGTCACACTACCGCTTTTATAGGGAACTGTTACTTGATTATATTATGGAGCATTCTCATTGGTCAGAATAGAGACATACTATAAAAGCGGTGGAGTGACTATGCACTATTTTTTTAACAGTGTTTTACATAACACATTCGACAAGACGTATTAATTAAATATATATTATGAAAAATACAGTCGATAAATTGCGGTGAATTCCATTGTTGTTTTATTTATTTATTTGGAATTTATATCGAAATATTAGGAAATTGCTTTGACTTTTATAAAAACACATTCAAATGTGTTTTAGAGAACATAAATAAGTAGAAATGAGTAAGAATACATTAAAAAACATAATTTTGAAGAACAGTGTATGACATGCGCTTTTTTCGCGAAATTAACAATAAAAGTTTTACAAACTGCATTTTTTTTTTGTTTTAATTTCAGATAAGTTAACTCTCATATATTTCTGAAAAAGCTGATATCGTAAATTTCTGATTATATGTCAGTTTATTTTTATGGGTAACCAAAATTTTCTTTTAGAATAAAAAAACAGTCTATTTAATTCAAATTCCTTTTATTATTTACTTAATAATAATAAAATTTCCCTTTTAAAATTACCTCTTATTTAAATATTTTTAAATTTTGTTGAAATAACAATATTTTAAAATTTTGTTGAAATAATAGTATTTTTAAGGAATGTTGAAGATTTAAATAGGTATCATTTATGAACGCCTGATATTTTGCAGGAAGCTAAAGGGTTTAGAATCTTCAGCTTACATTGTAAAATCTACTGAACTATCACCGATAACATTTTTACTTTATTTTAATATTAAATATTATTCAATTTTGTAGACATAATACACTGGTGTGCCAAACTTAAGCAACATTCATAAAATACTAATTTTCGAGCACGCGAGTACGCAAATAAAAATATATATAATTCTAATAGATAGTATCTCTACATCGCAGCTAGTCAATGTGACATCTCCATCAAGCCATACATGGTCATAATTGTCAATGTCACTAAGATGAAATAAAATATGGGATCTTTCATTCGTTTCTTTATTAATCTCAGATGATCGCCACATGGTGACTCCATTGAAAAGTCACTGCGACTGTTGCTTTGTGATGAGTCACGAGGTGAGATTACAATGAAGTCAGCTTGTAATTCTCTTGTGACAGTCATTTCAAGACTCGATTCTGAAGTCATCGTGAGCATTGCATTATGATGTGTCAACAAATAGTGTTACAATGAAGTCATATGGTGACTTTCAAATGACCGAGACCCTACTGTGAAGTCACTATTGCGTTCCTTTGTGAAATTCACCAGATAATTTCATTTTCTGTCACTTGGGAATTTGTCAAAAAACAGCTATGATGATGACTTTACAATGGAGTCTCCAAAAGACAGTTACACGAGAGTCACTAGGTAACTTCATTGTAAAAGTCATCTGGTGATCCGCAAAAAGCAGCCGTCATAGTGTCCTCTCAATGCAGTGAACAAATCAGAGTAAGAATGAGACGAATAAAATATATCACATTTCAGCTCATTGTAGTGACCGCGACACTTGTGACCATCTGTGACTTCAAGGACAGTTCACATCGACTGGCTGTGTTCTTATGGTAGTACATATTTCCTACACTTTCTGTTCGTAGAATTTTCTTCTGGGTACTCACGTATTCAGAAATGATTGTTGCATTTTGTGATTGTTGCTTAAGTTTTGCACACTAGTGTACAATAGTAGTTTTCTATGCGTCGCTTTTTTAGAGTTATATAGGTAAGGCTGCCGCAAGCGATAATTTTTTAATTCTATTTCGGACCACTTTCTCAAAACAATGATCTTTCATATACGATTTGATAACATTAGCAAGAGAAATAAAAGCATTTTGGAATAATGGAACAATGCAGGTTTCCTGATGAACTTCCTAGTTATGGTGCAGCTAACATCCGAGCGATATGTAGGGGAGAGTTCTACAAAACCGGGTAGGCGGGTAACACCGGGTAGCGCTGGTTCCTCCTTAATTTGAACTTTTATCTGTCGGTCAACACCAGGAATTCCTTGTCGAAAGTCATTACGGAATTTGTAGCTGAACGAAGCACTATTGTGTGCGGTTATTTTTGTGTGAAGGAATGCGTTTGAATTTCTCTTAAAAAAATATTTTGTTTGTTTCTAGGTTTTACGCATATATTAATTGCTTGCCAGAATATTAAATATTGGTAAGTACTATATTTAATTATTTGCTTTCTTGCAAGTAATTTAACAGTTTTACTGATCTTTTACTATAGGACTGAGAGTAGTGACGTCATGTTTAAGAATCTGTGTCACGTTGGGGTAAAACCGGGTACTTAAGAGTGGGTCAAAACCGGGTTTACCCATTTTTGTCCTACACTCATGGAATGATTTTTTAGGATAGTTAATACTTTAGCATGGAGTTTTAAATTGTAATTTAATGCTGATAAGTACTACTAACACTTTGATGTGTTGTTCATAGCACCTCTAAACTTATACTACAAACAAGAGGTGAGGTAGTGGTTACTTCCAATACTGGGCGATCTGTAACAATTTAGTAAGTTAGAAAATCATTCAAAGATGAATGTTTTAGAGCAGTAGCTATAAATACTCCAATCAGACGGTTTGAAAAAACAGGGATTTTCCTTACAACAACGATGTTTTTCCTGGATCTATTTCCTCCTTCGGAAATGACATAGAAACCCATAAATGTCAATGATAAAACACCTAAGTCTACACAGCCATAGGTTGGCATAACTCCAGCAATAAATATTTCTGAAACATCTCAGGATAATGAAGCAAGTGGAAATTGTTATTTTAACTACTTCACCCTATAAATTAGAGCTCGAAACAGATATTAAAGAGAAAAAAGTCAAACAGTCTGCAAAAAGAAAAAGGAAGATTCTTAAAAAGAAAATAAGAATCAACAGGAAAAGAAACCAAAAAAGGTTGATGAGATATCCTCAGAAGACGAAGAAGATAATGGAACCTGAATGATTTTCAATGAGCTTACTCCAATAAAGCCAATCGGTAGGCCCCCCGACCGGTCAACTCTGTCTCTGTGAAATATAACAAAAATGTATTTTTTTACTACATTCAACAAGATTTAAAGGAAAAAAAAAAAAAGAAAATTAGTTTTTCAAGAGTTTTAAAGGGGTACTCGGTTTTACCCAATCAGTGGTGTAAAACCGGATTTTTGCATATGTCTAGAAAAAGTTATTTTTTTATATATATAATCAATTACTTTTTTTACTGAAAAGAGTATGTTTTAATATAGCCAAAGATTCATTTAAAAAGAAAAACGGTGTTCAGAGTCTGTTTTCCCATTTGATTGCATTTAAGAACAACAAACATTTATGGTACCAGATTTTGCCCCACCTTCCCTTAAGTGAGTTTCAGAGACTAACGCAGACATGAAAATCTTAATTTTGTATAAAACAACATCATAATGAATAACATTTCAAAATTTCAATGTTAAAGGAAAATAAAGAAGAAAAACTTCCAAAAAAAGTTAAATAATTAAAGTTATGTTTACAGTACAAATTGGACTAAAAAAAATATTTCCTAAGTTAGAAAATACAATCTGCATCCGAAAATCAGCTTTATCAAATTAAAACTCAATAGTAACTCAGTGATATTAAATTTCCCAAATATAAATTGCATCTTTTAAAAGAATTTCCTAAATATTGTTTAGGTATATGATTATTGTTCAGATATTTAGACAATTGACAATCGTATATGAACAGCAAACTGTTTCAAACTGTTTGTCCATCTTCTTTATTTTTCTAATTTTGTCGTTTCAAGTTATCGTTATTCCAGTTTTTACTGATACTAGATAATTATGTCTGAAGTTCCTGTTTTACATTTTGACGTGAGGCGTGAGAGTCACTTGTATAGACAAAACTATCGGTGAAGAAACTATGTCGGTGGTGAACTATGTTCGAATCGAATTCAAAGTTAATTAATAAAAAGTCATTATTATCTTCTAGTGAAACTAATATTTTAAGAAATATTTAGCGACGAAAAGTATAAATATTTTTACATTATTAATTTATAAAAGAGATAGATCTTAGACAAATTTTATATACATTCATTTAATTGATGGTAAATAATGACTCATAACTTCTTTTTTCATTACATAACAGTGGCGTCATTGTGACTTCACTGTCGTCACGTCACATCTGTGAACAAAATGCCACTACTCGGTGATGTAACATTGTGACTGATTATTATTGTGACTGTTCATTAATACAGTTTAATGTTTCAAAAGTAACAATCTAATCGATTTTTTAGCAAAAAAATATTTGACAATAGACAGAGAAAAAAAAAGAAAGAAAAGAAAAAATAAAATTGATAGAAATAACTAGGGATTCATCCTCAACAGTCAAAGCAAATGTAGTATTTACGTTTGCCGCTGTCGGAAACTTGGTAGTTTGGTAACTCGGCAGTAATTTCATTTCGGATATTATATGCACTTTTGTAAATTCTCTAGTAAGTTTCCAAATTCTTTTTCTTTAAAGACGGTAGGAGAGATCTCGACAAATAGTAGAATTAAATTTTTGTTATAGATTCTATAAAGATACTTCATAATGATATGAAGACCCTAGATTCTATAAAGACCCTAGATATTTAGAATTGTTAGACCTATTACAGCTTCTTTTCTTCAAAGTTAGAAAAAGTGAAAGATCCCCAGATATTTAATATTGTTAGTACTATTACAACGTATATCCCTCAAAGTTAAAAAATGGTTTTTTAAAAATTCTTGCACAAATGCTGACTAAAATTCATAGATATCAAACCCTTACTGCATGATTCTTTTCCATTTTTATGAAAAAAAAAATTATTTGAAATCTATATATTGGTCTAATAATGGAAAAAATAGTAAAAAAAAAAATTAATATCAGATTTTCAGATAAAATCTGATACTTTATAGTGTGTGCCAAATGTACACAATTAGGGTTTTAAAATATTGTATTGCTATATTTTGCAGCTAAATGAGCTTAAATTAATTAATTTTAACTGCTTAACACTCTGCACTTTTTTTATATTAATATTTTTTAAGTATTCAGTAAAAATAATGAAGGTAAACTTTACCTTAATAGCTTTATCGATTTGTTTTGTTTCTGGAGAACAGATTCTAATTTTTTGTCAAATGCAGCCATCTAAGATAAACAAAATAAGTGTTATTCCATCTATGGACTACTCTTGATCAGGGACAGAGATAACATTGGCCAAATTCATGGCACATGATGCGAAATATAACATTATTAGGTATATGCCAGATATGGCACGTGATGCAGTGAAGGGTTAAAAATATACAATCGTCCTTTAAGGAGTTAAAAAGAAGATGTTATTAAACAAGTCTTAAGCCTAACCGACATTTTTTTTTCAAATGCATTTATTCAGCTTTCTTTCCTAAAGTATAATTATAAGTGGTTATGATGGATTTCTTCATTATCCATACACTTTGCATATCTAAATTAAAATGTAAATTCCAACAAGAAAAGTTGTGGCAGAAAATTTAATGATATAATTATTCATTAATAAACGAAACTTCAGAGTGTTTGGTAAATACACACTACGAATGAACTCGAAAACCAGAAACTGGAAACTTGAATGTGTATTATCATGAGCAATTAAGTAAAGATCAAGAAAGGTTTAAGTAAATTTCTTAAATATTAGTTAAAAATGAAAAAATGTATTTGTAAACAATTATAAACGCATTTGATTGGAATCTCAGATATGAATTAATATTTCGAACCTCTTTTAATAGCAGCGAATGTTTCAATCAATGTATGCATTTAGATAATGATTTTTTAACATGACTGACATTTTCATTAAAGTTTTATGATTTATAAATGATGTTTCTGTATAGTTAGTATACAGTTTTTGCAAATGAAGTTTTGATGTCGTTGTTATATCAAAGCTTTCTAAAGTAATGCCGTAGCATAGGAAATGCTCTGCCAGATTTAATTAATTTAAGATTGTATATATACCAATTGTATACTGTGAATATATTTTTGAATATTTTAATTACTTTAATACAAATGGATGTACTTGTTGAAAATTTTACGTGCTGCTGTTGGATTAGATAGTAAATTTTAAATAGGGCTGCATCACTCCAAAATACTGTTTTGATTCAAAATAATTAAATGACTACTTTGTGTAAAGGTAACCTATGCCTATAGCATTTGTCGCAATATTTTCAGAAAATTATGTACATATATATAAATATATATATATATATATATATATATGCATATGTGGTGACGTTTTATTTAAATATAACTTTTTCACCTTATCTTCAAACAGTATTAGCTTCGGGATGCGATTATTAACGGGTTATTTATTAACGGGTTGTTAACGAGTTATAACGATTATTTTATAACATCATCAAAGGGTAATGAATTTTAGGAATTACTCTATCTAGTATTGACATTAATTTGAAATGTAATCACTAACGATTGCACGTAATTTGATTAAGATAATGAGTAAGCTTAAGAGATCATTTACCAACGGATAATTATAAACAAAGGGATCAGTCGTGGAGTATTCCAAATCTTTCCCATGGGAAAAAAAATTTTGAAATAAACACTGCCAGTAATTGCTTTGCTATCGATCGTTTAATGATGTGAAACTTTGAAAGATGAAGGTTAAATTTATATGACAAATACAGTTAGCTAGGCATTTAGATGATATTCCTATTAACGTGTAATTCATACACAATTCAACACAACTCTTTTTATCACTTTACCGATAAAAAACTAAAGCATGTTTCTATATTTTTGAGACACACTGTATAAAAATAATAAGAAGGAATTTATATATTAAAACTGTTGAAAAGAAAAATTATTAAAAAAAATCCCGAAAATTCAACTATTAACGTGTAATTCATATCGTACATTTGTGTTATTAGAACAGAAGAATGAAAACATTTACATTTAAAGTTAAAAACTTTCTTGATATCACTACAGTTTATGGTGACATGAAAAAGCTTCAAATTTATTTAATTGTTGCCCATTCTGTGCGCTTTTTTACTAAATTTTGAAAATATCAATGTATGAAAATTCTAAATGTTCTTCTAAAAATTTGTAATTACCCAACTGTATGTAATACTTTTTAAAGTTTTTTTCTCCTTTTTCAAATTCTCATACTAATATTAAATTATTTGATATTTATTAATGATCTTTTGGTGTAAAAAAAATAATTAACTCTCTAATTTAAGCTAGGGGGATTTCCTATTAAAAATTTTAAATAAAACTTTAATTGAAAATGCAAATATTAAAAGATTAAAATATGTACTTTTTGAAAATTTAATTAATAACAATTTCATAGCAAAATCTTAATCACAACTATTTTTATCACTTTACCGATAAAAAATTAAAGCATGTTTCAATATTTTTGAGACACACTGTATAAAAATATTAAGAAGGAATTTATATATTAAAACTGTTTAAAAGAAAATTTATTTAAAAAAAAAAATCCCAAAAATTCAACAAAGAAAAATTACAAAACACATAAAGATCAAAATGAAGATAAAAGTTCGATAAAGTTCAAAACTATCTGTAATTCAAAAAGTACAGATTTTTCCACCTTATATTTCCACGATTTTCTAAAAATAAAATACGAGAATAAGGTGTATTTTATTCCATCACCAGTTGATGACATTAAGGAATTACACCAAGTATTTGGTAATAACTTTAATTTTGAATTTAATCACTAACGATTTTAAGTAATTTGATTAAATGCGTGAATGAACTTAAAAGATCTTTTACCATTGCATAATTGTAATTTGAAACAATCAGACGTGCGGTACTTTAGATCTCTCCCTCAGAAAAATCAGTTTGAAATTAATCCTGACCGTTTATGCTTTGATTTCGAGCTGATAATGGTGTAAAAAGGTTTTGAGTGATGGGGGATAAATTAATATGACAAATATTTAGAGAGGAATTAAGAGAATATTTTTCATTGAATTAAAATTCAAACTACATCTCTTTTTAGAAAAAAAAAAAAACCATGAAGAGAATTGTTACCTTGTTCTAAGCAAGATATAAATAAATTTCAAAACATTTTATGCTAGATTAACAATAGCTACTAAACCTCCGATACTTGAACACCACTATTTTCTAACTATAGTTTTTTTTCTTTTTTATTGGAAATTTCCGCCATTTGCAAGGCAAATATTTATTCTCGGAAATAGAGTTATAAAAAATTAGATTTTTTGCCAGCTATGTAATAAACAAATTTAAAAATTTAAAAAGTCGTACACTTTTTAGAATTTCTGATTTTAAACATGAATTCCCTTTAACGGAAAGTTTAAATTTATTTCCATTATAAAAGAGAAAAAGGCTCTCTATATATAAAAAAATAAACCACGTTAATTAAAGTATAAATTGACGTGTCAAAACTGAAGAGATTTTAAAGTATTTTCAATGAAATTAAATTAAAATGGTTAGGGCCAATTTATTTTTTAACATTTGATAACATGTTTTCCCTGTGCAAATTACAAAATTCTCAAAATATGTTTTGCAGTTTATCAATAAGTAATTAGTTTTTAACGATTCCCAAGTTGCACAAAATATTTAGGCTAACTCTGGGAAGTTATTTGTGAACTTTGCGTGGTTCTCACTTTCAACTACGGTAATAGATGCCCGACATGCTATACTATTGGCCTACATAACATTTGCCAACAAATGTCCAAACGTTATCTGCTCAGTATCCGGCTTATATATTTTCCAAATTACAGTTGTCATTGTTTCTGGTATTTCAGAACCAATTGTGAACCCAACCATTTCCAATCCTACCAAATGCAAACAATTTTGACAAACTGCGAACGGTCTGTTCTATTTGTTAAAGATATGAAGGTGTTAACCAGTTGACTTATTAATAAAAATATTTAATTTCATTGTGGCCTGAATATTTTTAATAAAATTTGAAGATGTGCTTGCATTGAAAATATTAAAATTTAAATTTACACTTGGTTTTTATTACAAGAAATATATGCAAGACTAACATTTTTCCTTTTGCATTATCATTCCGTCTAAGATAGTGATTATATATTTTGTATCGACATACCTTAAATGCGAATTACTAATATACTTAATAATATATTATGGTTTGAAAAACAAAACAGCTGAGACAAAAGTGTCTTTACATGCTTCAGAAAATCGAATTTCCCAGGTAAAAAAGTAAGAAAAAACATCAGGAAAACTGGAGCTATTTCGGACAAAAAATCTGTAGGTTTCCTTTAGGTAAAAAACCTGAATTTTCCTCCCCCAAGTTTTTTGTCCGAATTGCCTGCTGTTTTCTTTTAGGTAAACAAGCCTGCGCTTTCTCTTAACATGTTACTTGAAGTTTTTTCTTTAGCAAAAAAAAAAAAAAAAAAATCTGAATTCCACATCACATTTGGTCCCAATTACCTCTAAATTTCCTTTAAGTATAAAACCTGCATATTCTATTTAGATTTTATCTGAAATATTGGAAGTTTTCTTGAAAAAATAGCCGGCGAAGTGGTGGAAGGGACACTGCATGTGCATGACATAAATAAGTGGTCACAGGCCTTTCCAACAATATGTCACAAGGAGGGTCGCCAAAGCATAGGAAAGTGCCTCCGAGAGACGAGGGACATCGAATGCTCATAATAAGAACAATGGTCACAGCCCTTTCTAACAATATGTCACATGGCGGGTGTTGGCAGCATTTAGAAAAAGAAAAGTGCCTGATAAGGGAAAAAGGGAGAAGTGGGAGGCACCAGAGGTACATAACACGAATAAAAGGTCACACACCTTTCCAACAATGTGTCACGCGAGGGGTTTATGCAAAATTTAGAAAAATGCCCTCTCAGGTGGAAGCAAAGTGGGGCAAGGACATCGGATGTGCATAACATGAATAAATGGTCACAAGCCTTTCAACAATATTTCACATGAGGGGTGTCGGCAAAATTTAGGAAAATACTCCTTCAAGATGGGCAAGGGGGGGGGACAAGCTGGTGGAGGGACATCGAAGATGCGTAGCATGAATAAGTGATCACAGGCATTTTCCAACAATATGTCACATGAAGGGTTTCAGCAAAATATAGAAAAGTGTATCCTCTGAGGGGGGGGGGGGGAGCAAAGTGGAGGAGGGACATCGGATGTACATAACATGAATAAGGGGTCACAGACCTTTCCAACAATATGTCACATGAGGAGTGTCGGCAAAATTTAGAAAAGGGCCCCCTTGGGAGAGGGGGGCAAGTGGGTGGACTGACATCAGAGTTGCATAACATGAATAAGTGGTCACAGGCATTTAAAAGAGAACGTTATATGAAGGGTGTCAGTAAGGGATAGAAAAGTGCCCCTCTTTTGGCCTACTATTGTGCCCCCCCCCCCCCCTTCTTTGAAATTATTATATTTTACAAATAATGTTTATCGGAAGGCTCCGTAAATAATCCGATCAAAAAATATGAAAATGCTACGATTTCAAAAAATTTCGAAAAGTAAGAGATAATGAAACTCATCAAAGCAGAATATGCTTATAAATGCGATATACATCGCATAACAACAGACTTCTCAGCAGACCATTTCACATTCTCATTTTCAAAAAAACTCACCATTCAATCGCAGGAAAAATCGCGAAATTTGTCAATCACAATTGGCCAGAAAAAAATCGCCAAATTCTTTAATTATTCATTTAAAAAAATGCGAAATTCCTCAATTGGCCGCGAGAAAAATTCGTGTAATTCGTCAATCAATCATGGAGAACAAATCATGAAATTCCAGCTAATTGTGGAAAAATATACAAAATTTGAAAAAAATTCAAGGATTTCACCAATCGCAGAATCGCTACGATTTTCAATTCACAGGTAAAAAAACGCGAATCTCGTCAGAGCACTGCCGGAAGAAATTGCAAAAACCCCCACGATTTTCTCTAATCAGTCACAAGAAAAAGCCTCATAATCTGCCTATGATACAAGAAAAATATCGAGAAATTTGCAAATAGGCCGCGGTTAAAATAATCGCGAAATTCGTCAGTGTATAGTCGTGAGAAACTGCGAAATTCGTAGTCGAATAAAACTCACTATTTCCCGCCCAGTCTCAAGAAATAGCATCAAATTGCTTCAAGAAAAATATTGCGAAATTTTAATATCGGTCACAGGAAAAAAAATACGAAATTCTTCAATGGATATTCAAGAAAAATCGGAAATTCGTCTATCAGTCGTGCTAGAAAAATAAGATTTCGCCAGTTGGTCACAAAAAAGCGACAAAATTTTCCAATCGGCAGAAAGTAAGTATGGCGAAATTCACTGATTTGTCACGTGTTGAGCACGAAATTCACTGATCTGTTGGTAGAATGCGAAATTAGTCGATCGGTTGCAGAAATATACATGATTTTTACTAATCGTTCGAAGAAAAAGCGAAAAAAAAATACCAATCATTGGAGAGAAAGAATTGTGGAATTCTCCAATTGGTCGTTTGTAAAAATACTCGAAATACATCAGTGTATCTTCGGAAAAGCTGCAAAACTCGTTTATCAGTGGCGGGGAAAATGCACGATTTTCTCCAATCAGGCCAAGAAGCTGCTGCAAAATTTGCTTATCGGTACAAGGAAAATGGTGCAAATTTCCATAATCCGTCATGGGGAAAAAACGCAAAATTCGTCAGTGGAGTGTCGAAAGAATATGGAAATTTGTCGACTAGTCACTGAGAAAAATCAACAATTTTTTCAAATCGGTTGCAAAAATAGCGACAATGTTCGCCAATAAGTACAAAGTAAATATCGCAAAATTCGCCCATCGGTCGCGCCTAAAAATTTACGAAATCCTATAGTTGACCTTGGGAAAGAATCGGAAATTCGTCGATCCAATAAATCGCAAGAAAAAGAGAAAAAAAGAAAATATAAGGAAATTCACTTGCTATCAGTCGCGCGTGGAAAAAAAAAAAAATAATAAAATAAAAAAAAAAAAAAAAAAAAAAAAAAAACTCAAAATCTTCTAAAACGAAATTCCTCGATCAGTCGTGGAAAAAACTAACGATTTTTTTAAATATGTTGCAAGAAAAGTTGGAACATTTGCCCATCGTTCGTCGGTAAAAACATGAAATTCATGAATCAGCCGTATCGATAATTGGAAAAAAAGGGAAATTCTTTAGTCGGTTGCCTTAACCATTTATCTATTGATGGTACTTATAACTACTACTAACTTTAAACTTTCATCCCATAATGAATATTACTAATATTTTAATGGTACTTTGCAAAAACACTCTTTTAATTCCACTTTATCCGGATACATGGCATCAGAAGTTCTAGGTTTGTTATTTTAGCGAGGAAAGAGGCTATCTTTGATACAGACGATGTGTTTTGTGCCGACATTTTGTACAGATTGTCACGCTCGTCTTTTTATTGCTGCAAACACAGTAAAGGATATAAGATAACTGTTGGATTTTTTAATGTGTTTATTATGATCTTAGAATACAATTTGACTCGCTGCTTTAAGTGAACGGTGTATGTATTTGATTTAACATTTCAATTCTTCGGTGGTACTTATAAGTACCGTCAGTACACTGGGTGCTGGAGAAAAGCATATTGTTTACTTTTTGTCTGTGTAGTTATCAATCACTTTCATCTGCTTTATGATGTAATTACTATAATATAGTGTAGTGATATTTTCCTTAGTATTTATTTTCTGTTTCATTACCATTTTTTATAGGAAATCGGAAAAATTGTGCCACCGGCTCTTTTTTCCTACGCTAGAAATGGCATATGTAAATTCATATATTCGATTAGTACAACGATACATTCGATAACAAGATAATCAAAATTTTAATCCAGTAAGCGATTGATTGTTTCTTACAGAAATTTTCCACAAATTTTAAGAATTCAGTTTCTTTTTGCACAGAAAGGATGGATGACGGATCCTAATAAAGCAGAGTTTCACTTATTATTATATATTTTGTATATTTCTGACCTCCTTCCCAATGTGTGATTTGGCTCTAACGTGGTAATTTTTAAAACGATTAATGTTTCTCGAAATTTGAAATAATTCGATTAAATGATTTTTTGTACTATTTGTGACCCACACGTATCTTAAGTACATATATATAGTTGTTTCATTTTTCTAACCAAAATACAAGATGTACCAACCAAAAAAGTTTACTGATGCAGAAAACAATAAAGCAAATTAAACTAAAAGGATATTTAAACATGCATGAAATGCGTAATTTTGCACAGCCATTATTTTCAAATTGCTAAAACTTAACATTTTCTATTTTTTTATGTTCATTTATTTTTTTCTATCTTCGCTGTAGAACATTTATTGCCCCCTATACCAAACAATTCTACAGAGTACACCCTGTTAGTGCCACATGGTTCACAATTGTGCTCCCTGCTTTAGAAGATTTATATACATAATATACCACGTTCACCATATACTTTATTGGTTCTTTATGCGGATGATATTAAGATCATTGTAAGCAATACTGACATGACTGAACTGCACTTTTGCCTTTAGTCATTAATACACTTACTTGAAAACTTTTCCTAAATGTAGGATTCAAGTTAACTGTAATACTTCTGATGCTGTTTTTTTCTCAACATAAATCAATCTACCACCCACTTTCAACTTAAATAAGTTAGTGTACTTTGATAGGGAGGTTAAATATCCGGGTGTGTTTATAGATAGTATTGTAACATGGTGCAATCACATTTAATATAAAGTCCGTAAATGTTATAAAGCTAAGAATGATCATGCGCACCTCATACATAGTGATGATATGAAAAACAAAGTGCTGTTATATAAAACGGTACTTAACAGCATACTTCTCTACTGAACTTCGAGCTGGGTTTCTGCGGAAAATTTCAACATCGAAAAAAAAATACAGGTTTTCAGAATAAAATTATAAGACGAGTTAGGAAAGCCCTTGGTATTACTGGAATCGAGCCATTTATAATTATTTTAAAATTAATCCTATTCGAAACACTATTAAAAATAACACTTTTTGAAAAATTTCATTCTATTCCTACGACTATTTCATTCTAGTTCTATTCTATGTAGGACAATGAAAACTGGGAAAGTTATAAGCGGCCTCGTTCAGTTTTCTACAGCATTCATTTTATTAAACCCTAACTTCATTCTCCATTTTCTTCAATTTTCTTCCTTTCCTTCCTTTTCTTCCATTTTCTTTTTTTTTTCTTATTATTATGTCAAAGTTCCTATTTGAAGCATATTTAAATCTCCCATCACTCACTTTAATGCAAGCATTCTGCGACGTTACAAGAATTTTCTAAAAACTTATAATTCATAGTCAATTTCATCTTGAACTGTAAATAAATAAAAAAAAAGAATTATAAATCATTTCCTATAATAATGCATTTGATTACTATAAACAAATGTTACTAAAATTAAAGATATAATGATAAAATGCAAATAACGTAATTTTTTTCAAGATTTTTCAATTCATTTTTAGTTTAATTTTAGAGAAATTGCTTCACGCTTTCTTGGTTAGCATGTTGTGAGAATCAGTGATTTATTTTATTTTTTATATACTTCCTGGAAATTAAAAATATTAAGTTTTTTATTTTTTTTCTCTGTTACTGGAATAATTTAAGATTATCTTAAAGTCATTTTCTCAAATATGAAAAATATTTAAATATTTAAGCTACAGTAACTCCGTGATTACTTTTTTTATCAACCTATTTCAAAAACGATAGAAGATAAAAACACTGCAATTTACATATATTTTGCAGATCTTCAGGATTACATTCTATCAAAATTGTAGGGTAAGCAATTTTACGCTTGGATTCTGATGGGATTTTAAGAGTTTTAATGAAATGTTTTATTCAGCTAAAAAAATGCTACACGCTGTCTTAGATTTCTGTAATTTTTCGTAATAGTTTAGTTTAAAAAATTAAGTAGTACATTTTCATATTTTTCGTCTCATTTAGCAAATGATTTAAGAAAGTTATTTTTAGATACTGAGAAATTTAAACTATTGTGGTTAATTCACCGTGTGATGAAATTTTTAAACTATCCAAACGTTTGTATGATTCATATCGTAACATCCGTGTGATATTAAATATGCAGAATTATTCAGTGATATGTAAGTTATTATATTATTGTTGAAAAGAACTCTAAAAAATAAAAAGATATTTCATTATACTTCAAAAGGTTTACTAGGGGGAGTATATTTGCACAGTGGGCTAAGAATCATGTAACTCACTTGCAACAGTTTTAATTTTTTTTAAACTTTACCTGCATCTGTCGCATCATGTGAACGATCACTGAGCAAGTTTAAAATAAACAAATAATATATCAGATCAAATATGTCTCAAGAAATACTGTCTAATCTTTAAATAATTTCCATCGAAAATGACCTAGTATCTCCTTTAGATTATACTGATTTAATTATTGACTTTACGGCAGCTAAAACTAAAAAAGTTAATTTTTAACATTTGTAATTTTCAGTATTTATCACTGAATAGTATTATTTTTAGGAAATGTTAATTTTTCCCATTTTATAATTTCCCCTATTTTAATGAATATATATTGTGTATAGTGATATAAACAAATGTATGTTTAATTATTAAATGTCTTTAATGGATATTAAGTATTACACAAAATCGAAAATGTTGGTACTGTGCGCAAATGTAATTATAATTTTATGAAAATTTGAAATTTAATTATCAGTGATGGAACAGTGACGCAGCAGTTGAGTTATTGTCACCAATAAATTTTTATAGAATTCTTCGCCTTCAAAAATCTCAGAAATTGTGTCCTGAAGTTAAATGAAGAATACTAAAAAAAATTTGTGGTGTCAATTTATCATCTGCTGCTACACTATTCCATCACTGATATATGCTGATCAGTAAATAGTATAATATATCTCCAAGTGTTTACAGTAAACTAGAAAATACATCAAAGCTTTAAAAATCAACTAATTAATCCACATGTAGCTTCTTCATCATTTTAAAAGTTAAATATATTTCATATATACTTAAATTTAGTGCGTATGCTTTAGAAAAAACTGATTACACTATACAGGGTGTCCGGTCTCAACGGTGTCCAATGGCTAATTCCTAAACCGTTAGTCATAGACATATAGTTCCAATTACAAAAATGTTTTAAATCAGGTAAAGAAATATTTTAAAAGCGATTTGGGTCAATAAAAACATTTCTTTAAAAAATACGAAATTTAAATTTTTATACAGTCCCCGGTCATATAAGTTATAGTTAGTAAAATTTTCCTTTTACGCTGACAAGTAATACAAAAAAAGTTCCGTTGTTCTACGATTAAAATTGACCGAGTAATACCTGTTTAAAGTTGGAGCATAATTTTTGCTGCAAATTGGGGGTCATTCACAAATTTAGTCGAAATATGATTTCGTCAGATATATTAAAAAATGGTTAATAGTAAAATTAACTTTGCAATATAAATTTGAAATCTTTAGTCATTCTGACATATTAATGCAAAATATACAATTTGTAATAAACATTTAAGAAGAAAGAAAAAACAGAATTTTTGTTAAATAAAATAAAATGATGCTAAATTAACAGCCTCAGTTCTTTGCAAAATGATACGTATTTTAAAATATTATTAGATTACACTAGCCTCCAAAAGTTGGGTTATTTCATGTTTTTTAGCTTTTGATAATTGATACTTGTGTAGTCTGTACCGCTGAATCCGGAATTGACATTCATTTTTAGCCATAACATCAGGATTTTTCGCAAATTGTAAATTTTAAAGTTAAAAAGTTCAAAGTTAAAATTTAATCTCCTCCCCCATCTCATCACACCTCCCAGCTGTAAGAATCCCAAGATAAGGAAAAATATCGAATAAATTATTGAATAAAATAAAATAAAATAAGTTTTACATATGTTTTATAGTATGAGATTTTCGCTATATTTTAACTTACACATTTACGATTTGTAAATAAATTCTAACGTGATGGTTAAAAATGAAGGTCATTTTCAGATTTAGTGCTAAAAAGTACGTAAAAATCAATTATCAAAAGTTAAAAAATACAACCATCTCCTCTACTTTATAGTATCCTATTTTTGTTATTCTTTAAATACGACAATTTAAGATTTGCGAAATATCCTGACATGGTGGTTAAAAATTAAGGCAATTTTCGGATTCAGTGCTAAAAAATACATAAAAGTTAAAAAACCCTACAATCTCGGTCTTGTATTATCTAATCTAAAACTTTTTCTTAAACTTCTTTTCTTAAACTAATCTATCCGAAATTTTTTGTGTTATCCTGTAAAATAAGTATAAATGGTAACCACCGAAAATTATAATAATATTAGATTGTTATCGGATTTGCGACAGTAGGTAAAATGTAATCTCGATCGGATATTTGAAAGTGGGTTAAAGTTCGAATACAAATTTTGAACTCAAAAAACGTTCATTATATAGTTGAAGTAACATAAAAACTTATAAAAATAACATAATTTTATTAAAAGAAATCATAAAAGAAACAGTCTCAAATCCTGACAAAATAAAACATATGTTGTTTCAGCCAATCTGAAACTTAATAAATATCAACTTAATCGTAATACTCGTACGAATTTTTTCAAAGCGCAGATACACATGAAATGAGATCTTCGAATACTTTAAGCACACTGAATGTGACCCCTCAAAGCCAAGCCGAACTCATTTGTTTTCAGAGCAAAAAAGTGGCATAAGTCATGCATTTTTAAAGTTTCATAACTCGCACAATTTTAGTGTTATATGAATGTGCCTTTTTCTGTCTTACTTGTCAGTGTAATAAGAAAATTTTACTAAATATAACTTATAGGACCTGGGGTCCGTATAAAAATTTAAATTTCGTAATTTTTTAAGAAATGTTTTTATTGACCCAAATAGATTTTAAAATATTTCTTTACCTGATTTAAAGCATTTTTCTAATTGGAACTATATGTCTATGACTAACGGTTTAGGAATTAGCCATTGGACACCGTTGAGACCGGACACCCTGTATTTTGATGTACACCTTTTTTAGGTAGCTTCCAATACAAAAAGAAAGAGGCTACCTATCTCAGCCATCCGGAGTAAAGTAATTTCGATATATTTTCACCGATCATAACCCTAAACGCCCCAACATGTTCAAATCTTGATTTGTATATGTTACCGGCCAAACCCGATTTTAGACCAAACTAGATAGGCCTAGGCCAAACTAGTTTATCCTAACGCCCATAGGATAAACTAGTTTTTCCTAGGCCAAACTAGTTTATCCTAACGCCCGTAGGATAAACTAGTTTTTCCTAGGCCAAACTAGTTTATCCTAACGCCCATAGGATAAACTAGTTTTTCCTAGGCCAAACTAGTTTATCCTGACGCACGTAGGACAAACTAGTTTTTCCTAGGCCAAACTAGTTTGGCCTAATGCTCATAGGATAAACTAGTTTAGCCTGCTATTCTTTGATCTGAACTAGTTTATCCTAGGCCGATCTAGTTTGTCCTAGGCCAATTCAATTTGGCGAGCTTTTATTGATCCCAAAGACTTCCTCGACGCCAACCTTCTAGTTTGTCCTAGGCCATTCTAGTTTATCCTAAGCCAATGCAGTTTGACGTCTTTTTATTGATCCCAACTACCACTCCGTCATCAACCTTGTGCAAAGTAGTATTACTGTCACTTCTTTATAATATATTTTATTCGATGAAAAGTGGAATACAGTTCCCCTACCTTTCCCATTTCACTGCCATCGCTAGTTACAAAATATGTTCCATATGACAAATTATGTGCTGGAGGACCAAGAATGGGGTGCGATGGTATCATAAAATTTAGGAGAGGAATAATTTGGAGAATTGATTGATTATGTGCAGTTGTACCTCGAAAATCCGTCATCGTCAGGACCAGGACTTCGCCGGCTTTTTGAAAATTCCAGATTTTTGAAAGAATATCAAATGTACTTCTGATATCTTAATGGTGCATTTATTCAAAATTAATTCAAAACCAAGTGACATTTATGTGGAAAAAATAAATATTAAAAAAAAAAACATTGATTTTTTCTACGGTACACAAATTCTAATAAACAGTGAAATCAATTCTTGTGTCGATCGATAAAATTTTATTTGCCGTTCTTTAACTGCCGTTCTTTAACAAGATTTTCTTGGATTTTATAAATGAACAATATCGATTTCGGAGATGTAGTATTGTTCCTCTAAACCATTTAGTAGTTTTCCAGTGAAACATATACATTTTTCAAGTGACATCTTTTCTTCTGCAAGTTTGTCGTTCTCCTTCCTATGAGCTGCTAATATAGCGTTATCGGCGGTTCTATTTAGCACAGCTTGAGCGATCTCAGTGTCCGCTGATCCATCTCTTTCGATCTCGAAATTTTTAATTCGCAAACAATTGCTATTTTTCTTTGTCCCACAAGTTGGAAGAAAAAAAAATTGGGAGAGCTGGCCTTCGTTCCCGGATTTTTGAAGTTGCCTTATTTCTGAATGCTAGATTTTCGTGTCAAATACAGGTGTTAAAAGTTTACAATATGCATTTTATCTAAAATTGCTAGTACTTTCGATCTCAATCTCACACTCATCGTCAGGGAATATTTTTTTTTAAATTGCCGTTACATTCATTCCCTGACGATGGCTGTGCGATTGCAGGCCAAAAGTACTAGGAAATTTAAATAAAATATATATTTTAATCTTGTAACATCTCACATTTCAAGTAAAACGGAGAAATTTTTAAAGTTCACATTGTATAGTTTGGCATGTAAAATGTATTTTGTAACTACCGATGACGGTGAAATGGAGTAAATAGGGGGGAAGTATACCATTCCCCATCGAATAAAATACTTTATACGAGGGTGACGGCACTACTACTTTATACAAGGTTGGTGCCGGAGTGTTCGTTGGCATCAGTGAGTATGTATGGGCATCAGTTGGCATTCAGATTTTCAGTATGAGCGAACTCATTGTGCGAAATCTCATGAGTTTAATTCACTTTCTGTGACGTTAAGTTAAACTTGACTCACTTTTGATAAAAGAGCGTGAGCTGAACGAAAGCTCAAAAAATCTGTGAGTTTAAACGAAATTTACAACTTAAACTCAATTTTTTCATAATTTATAAAAAAAATTCCCAGCTGTTACAACATGTTTTTTCCCATTCAAATTCCATTTAGAGGCCTACATGGACTTAGGACGGGATGAGTCTGATCATCCGTTTTCTAGGTCGTACCCGGGTCATGCTTTCTCTGCAGACACGGGCCCGTCCGAACCGAACTTATTTCTGGACCTGTGCTGTATTCTTCCTAGAAGTGTCCCGAAATATTCTCGTCCACGTCACAACACTGCATGTATGAAAATTATTGATTCGTGCTTGCCTGACCCGTGCAAAAATCTGTTTAAGGAACAATAATACATATATTTTTAAAATACACATATATTTTTAAGCTACCATTATTCTGTAAATAAAATTCTCTTTACAGAATATTACATATACATTTGTACGGATGGGGATACAGTACTCTAAAACCTGTTAGTAGAAACTGCGTATGACAAAATCCTGTTTTAAACGGATTTTTTTTTTTTTTTTTTTTTTTTTTTACCGGTGCAAATTAGATATAACAATCCGTTTGAAAAAAACACAATGCATTTTCTAAAGACGACGGGCCTTCTAAACAAGTTGGAAATTGCTCGTCAAACGTGGCAAATGAGGTGCGTTCGTACTATAGCTAGTTTTATAATTACTTTTTGCACCCCATATTTTAATGAATGTATATTTTTTTTCACTTCATAAGTGCATAGTCTGTAACATGATTAAAATGCGCTGCAATAATTTTTTTCCCATTCCCCGTAATGAAACTGAAAATTTTTGACCGTCCCTGTAATTAAACTATACATCCGATTTTCATAAAATATGAAATGGCTCGAGAAAATTTTGCAAAAATTATATACTTAAAATTTTAGATCTTTCGGAAGGCTGTAACATCATTAAAATGCACTTGAAATAATTTTTCCCATTGGCCGTAATGTAAAAAAAAAACTTTTGACTGTCCCTGTAATTAAACTATACATCCGATTTTCATAAAATTTGAAATGGCCCGAGACATTTTTGCAACAATGATATACTTGAAATTTTAGACCATTCGGAAGGCTGTAACATCATTAAAATGCACTTGCAATAATTTTCCCCATTGGCCGTAATGTAAAAAAAAACTTTTGACTGTCCCTGTAATTAAACTATACATCCGATTTTCATAAAATTTGAAATGGCTCGACAAAATTTTGCAGCAATCATATATTTAAAATTTCAGACCATTCGGTTGGGTAGTTTTTGTTTTGTTATATGCGGACGGACGGACGGACTGAACGACGACTATAGGTGCTACGTATTTATATAATTACGAACGCACCTAAAAAGGAACTTAACAAAATCGAAGTTTTTTCCTCTCCTTTGTGATCCCGGCTCAGATGGTTTTTCTATATACATTTTTTCAGATTTTCAAGTCTCCGTGTAAAAGTATTAATGGTATTAGTAGTAATTCGGATATTTACATACAAAGAGAGATTCATTAAAAAATGAATATAGTTTACAAAAGAATCATTACTATCGTCAATCTACATTCTATGGCTTGGAGATTTAAAAATTGTTAAAATTCTATACAATAAAATCTTCTAAGACGGAACTGCATAGGGAAGAAGAAAAATCCGTTATAGGCAGATTCCCTTATTAGCAGGTTCATCGTCTGTTGTAAATGCATTATATTCTTTTCACAAGTACTGATATCTTCATTTTACATAGATCAACATTCTTTTATTGAAACACGGGATTCCGTCATAGGCAGGTTATTTTTCTAATGTTTTAACGTACCTCATTTTATTACCGGCTGAAAATTTCTGCTTGTTCAGAACTCAGGAATAATGCAGTCAATTCCGGACTGAAGTCAGAAAAAAAATTGAGTCACGGTCCATCTCGGTCCGAACCTCTCGAAAAAAGTAATTCTCAAAACAAGACCAGACCGAGTGTCAGGAAGGGAAATTGGGTGGGCCCGTACAGACCCGTACATCGAATAACCCAAAGACTAGTTCACAAAATTTTGTAAATTAGGACGCTAAAATTCTCTTATATATAAAAAAAAAAAAAAAAAAAAAAAAAAAGAGAGAGAACGAGTATGAAGTGAACTTTGCTCACTTCCATAGTTGAGTTTGAGTTGAGCGAACTCGCGAGAAAAATTCTGAATTTGAGCCTGAACTCGACTCATTTTTGAAAAATTGAATTTGAGTTTGCATTAGTTCATTTTTTTGTATGTCCAACACTGGTTGGCATTAATAAAAGCACGTCAAATTGAATTGGCCTAGGCTAAACTAGATTGGCCTAGAACAAACTAGAAGGTTGGCGCCGAGGAGGTCTTTGGGATCAATAAAAGCTCGCCAAATTGAATTGGCCTAGGACAAACTAGATCGGCCTAGGATAAACTAGTTCAGACCAATGAATAGCAGGCTAAACTAGTTTATCCTATGAGC
This sequence comes from Maratus speciosus, assembly GCA_963932465.1. NCBI lineage: Eukaryota > Metazoa > Arthropoda > Arachnida > Araneae > Salticidae > Maratus > Maratus speciosus. The sequence continues at coordinate 286,660,315 of OZ010799.1, forward strand.
ATTAGGCCAAACTAGTTTGGCCCAGGAAAAACTAGTTTATCCTATGGACGTTAGGATAAACTAGTTTGGCCTAGGAAAAACTAGTTTATCCTACGGGCGTTAGGATAAACTAGTTTGGCCTAGGAAAAACTAGTTTATCCTATGGGCGTTAGGATAAACTAGTTTGGTCTAGGCCAATCTAGTTTTGCCTAAAATCGGGTTTGGCCGGTAACATATATATGTTGTATCATCTTTTTTCACGCGGTAGTTCTCCTAAATTTAAGCCTACTAAGATGTAACTGATACTACGTTAAGGGTTAAAATAAGATCCCGACTGAGCACTTTGGGCAGCTTGAAGAAAATGGCGGCCTCTTAAGTATTTAAAATTAAAATTATAGGGTAGAGGAGTACACAGTGAGACAGCAGCCATTTTGACATATAATTATAACTTTTTCTCCTAGCTGGAATACACACTGAACCACCTCATCTTATGCAACACGTGGATGTAATTTCGGCACTTCGGTTACTCGTCCAACAAAATAGTACGTAATTATTTATTTTACAGGTGTTAAAGTTACATAAACGTCCATTTTAGACTTTATTTATTTCATTATGGATATATTTACTTAACAAACCTAGCTATATCTAATGATAGACTATGTCGAAAAAACGACACAAGCATTCAAAGCTATGAAACTGATGATGAAACAGATATGGCATCCATTTTGTTACAACGTAACGAAAGTACACAGTGAGACACACAGTTGTGGTACACAGTTAGACGTGTGTCATTGTGTATCTACTTTGCGGTTCTGACGTAAGAATAGTTATTTATTAATAAAAGAAGGTTTTTTTTCTCTCTCTCTATCTCTCTCTGTGTGTGTGGGTGTGTGTGTGTGTGGGGGGGGGGGTGCGATGGTTAGTGAAATCTACTAAACATAAAAGGCTGAAAGTTTGCATGAAGGTAGACCAATGTCTGCCATTGTCCAACTGAGACTCATATTTTTAAAAATTTTTTAATCTAGAAATATTAATTAGAAGTCATAAACTGCAGAAAATTATTGATAGAGTACAAAAATGTATGATTTATGAAAATATATACATTGTCTCACTGTGTACCACTTATGGTACACAGTGAGACAATTTTCGATACTCCTTTATGTTGCTTCTGTGCTTTTATAAATAACTTTTTTAAAACCATTTATACATTAATGTGTAGCGTATTTGTGTAGCTTAAAATTATAGCAAAAAACTTTCAAAAAAATAAAAATCGTTGCCATTTGTTAAGTAATAATAATTTTCGTCTCATTGTGTATTATCCTCCGCTATACAAAAAATAGAAATGAAAACTTTTTCTCTTTATAAAAAGTAGACTTCGAGATAAGGATTCCAGAGCGGATTTCTTTCTCCTCTATCTTAAAAAAATGAATGGACAAATAGCAATTCTATATTCTAGGGTGACCTATATTTATAAACAAGACAGTAGATCTTTTTTCTTATCGGGATTAGTGAGTTTTAACAAGCATGGTTTCGCGTACATTTACTTTGACTTTTGTAATAAGTGTTGCTACACCCAGACACTTAAGATTACATAATCATATCCATTATGTCAAAAACATTGCAAGATTCGCGATATTTGGCTTCGTGAAATTTGCAATAAAAGTAAGTCGCCATAAATGAAGCTAACTTGGCGATAGCTGATTAATTTAAACTACAATCACATTTTAAATGAGAAAAATAATATAAATTCTGCTACAAATAAAATAAATTCTTGCGCTCTTTACAAAACTATAATCAGTATACGTAGTGATTAACTATACTTAAGTAATATGTTTGAATACGAAATCAAAGCAGTAACTGCATTATACACGGTGTTTCAGCACAGCTGTTACAACGTTTCAGGAGATTTAGTTAACAGCTAGACGATGGAAAATGACATAGCAATGCATGGTAGAAAACGCTTTTATAGGGCGGTAGTGACGAAACAAAGCTACAAGTACAAAGCTACAAGTTTTACACACACACAAAAAATAAAATAAAATAAAATAAAATAAAGAGAGACAACGATAATCATCAAAGATGGTTATCGAAATTATGACCCTGGGCCGTGATGCAGGCCACACATCTCCAACGCATGGAAGATTTAATGTTATTGAAATTACCGGGCGTATCCCGGACTTCCCCAGCAGCTGCCACGATGCTTGAAACAAGTTTCCGAATACTTTCCAGCATTTTCCCGTCTGTTTCGCAGTACTAAGACTAATAAATATTTTCAGTTTCACCACTAGTTTTAAAATATCCACACCCAATAAAATTGGTGGCAACTGGGGCAAAATGAAGTACAATTTGACCTCTACGTTTGAAATATTCACACCCAAGAAAATTGGTGGCAACTGAGGCAAAATGGTGTACAAATCCACCACTAGTTTTAAAATATTATATTGTTTAATTAATCACAGTGATTTAAGTAAGACAAAAAAACATTTTTTGAAATCCGTTGTAGAAGTATGCCTGATTGCGTGTTTTGTTGAAGTCAGTGCCATGAATGCAGCAAAAATTTGTTTAATTACAATAAAAATAAAAATAAAAATAAAAATGAGTAATATAGTCACAATTTATGGGTTTTTATTTTTTTTTATAATATAATGTAGTAATTTCATTTTTCTTGTAACAAAAATCGTTATGTATATTTAACTTGTAGGATTATCAATACAATATTTTGTTCAAAACTTACAAAAATCAACTAAAGGCTTACTTGCCAACTTTCTACTAAACTTCCGTAAAATGTGAATTATGTTGACCCAGGTTATATGCGTTATTAACCAGAAAATTTATTCGATGTATCATTATATATTTAAAATCATGTTTCTTTCTGAAATATATTTGAATTATTTTTTTTTAGTAAATTTTTGTTTCGAAATTCGTTTAACACTGGTTAATTTAACTCACATTTTATGGAAGTTTAAGGAAAAGTTGTCAAGTATGTAAAAACATTTTAAATTTTTATTCTCAATGGTACTGCGAACGCATTCTAATTGTTTAGCCAAGAACGATTCTTTTTTTTCATTTCCTGGTGATTGTTTGAAGAAAAAAAAACTTGTCTAGAGATGTTTTTACACACTTCCTCTTCCTCTGACAATTTAAAATTTTACATCAGCACGGTTTTTGTCTTGAATACTTTCATGTTGTATTTAACGCAATTACAAAATAACCACTCTGAATGTTTGGTTTTATCGGTTGCCATTCTAAATCTTCATCATCCACAAAGTGAAAGGGAGCCAACCTAAAGACGAGAAAAAAAGTTGTTAAAAAATAAATAAGTAAGTTAAATTGCAAAATGAAAATATGAAAAAGTAAAATAAAATAATTTTTCGCAGAATATAACATTTGTTCAAACTGATAAAAGAAACAATTAAAAGTATTGATTAATTTTGCAGAAAGTATTTTATAGTTTAATTGCAGTTTAAATAAATATACATAAAAGAGAGTGAATTTACTTGCAAATCTGTACGATACATACAATCATAAGGATTTATTTCAATATATACACCTTATTTTCATTTAAGTGAAATGGATTAAAACCTTTTCTTACAAACATATTAGTATTTAATATTAGAAGTAGGTTAGATTTTCCTTTACTCTAGCGTAAAATACAGAGCAATATAAAAGTTATTTGAAAGCATATTCTGGGCATGCTTTTTGTTTTTTTAACAGTTTACTTAAAAAAAACCCCATGAATCAGCTTGCGTTTTTTCAAACAAAACAAATATATTACGCGAAATGAAGATTAATGAAAATTATTCCACTGATGCCCCGGTTATATTTCTCATTTAACGCCTGTGTACAGCTTGAAAATTTTACATGATTTCCCGTTCGAAATCAGAGCAATTTCTGGCAATCTTCATTTCAAACGGTTTTCCTAAGGGAAAGATCTGAAATATCCCACTGCTGATTATTTTCGATTATAATTGCCCGTTGATAACTGATAATAAATAAGTTCCTTTATCCATTTAATCAAATTACGCTCAATCATCAGTGATTAAATTTATCAGGAAAGTTAATACAAAATAGTTAGAGGAGTTACTGAATGTCATCAAATGGTCAAGAGTTAGTAAAATGTATTCTTGAATTCAATAATAATATACGTATATATAAAGGTAGAAGTATAAAATATGTATATGGGTAGTTTAAATTAAAGAAATTTTAATATTTACGTTCTATTTTATCTTCGTCTGTATTACTATTTCCATTGTTATTTGTAGGTCTTTCGTTTTTTGCTAAATAAATTCTCATATAAATATTATTATTTGAATATATACCTTATTGTTTTCTTTTTAATACAGGATATACCTAACAAATTGAAAAGCCGTTAATTTTTTTTTCTTTTTTTTTTTTTTTTTTTTTTTTTTTTTTTTTACCGGATCGAGTAATGTAAAGTCAAGTAATTTATTGGGTCGTTCGTAAAGTCTTGTCCGTTTGGGAAAATCAATTCGTACCCGAAAATTCTCTCCGGTAATTATTAGATATTAGATATTGGAATCAATGTCTAATAATTAAATGATATAATTTCCGGTACGAATTGATTTTCCAAAACGGACATGACTTTCCAAATGTCGCAAAACATGTAGACAATGTAAGTTTCAAAATTGTTTAGAGTTCGTCACTATTTTAAAGTTTTGATTTACTTTCATTTTGCTCTTGATCGCGATTGAATTGCTATTGATTACGTTTATATTGCCCTTTTGTTTTGAATGTTATAAGCATAAAATATTTCTTCAATGTATTAAAAATTGTTTGTAATGTTTCATTATGAAAATTACAAATCAAAAACCATAAACTGCAATCTTTTAAAATGTGTTATTTGACACCGACAAAAATTGTGTTAAGATACCGTTCTCTAGATTAAAGTATTTGATTAAGAAAGCTTTTTTCTTGAAATATATTATTAAAAAGAAGAAAAAAATCAATATTCCTTATCATGAATTACTAATTTTCAATGATATCGAAAGTTTGTGAGAAGTATAAGTATCTCATAAAATTCGAGGAAATTAATTTTTGGAAGAACATGTTAACCTCTTGCTGTCTAGAGCTATTAGTGGATGTATGTCATTAGAGACGAGACTTCGTAACAATGTGAACTTTAGGATAAAAACCGTGTACGTCATTCCAAATGATTACACAGGCCTGCGAAATTGAACTTTTTGAAAAATACAAGAGACGTTTTCGCTGATTTTTATGTTATTTGATGTGCTCATTTCGAAAATAACCTCTATTTTTTCCCCATCACGTCAGGATTTTTTGTAAAATCGATATTGATATTTTGCTAAAATGCTATTTGAAAAGGCGTTCTCTTGAACGATTTTGCATGTACTATTTAGAAATAGTGATTTTTATCCATTTAAATCTATGTAAATTAATCGATTCTTGGTGAGGAAAATTGGTTTTTCTGTAATCAATTATTTTTATAGGTTTAAATGGATAAAAACTACTGTTGCCAGATCGCACGAGCCGCCTCTGGTCGAGAGAAAAACAAAAAGTTCCGTTGAGTTTAAACTTTTCACATAAAATTATGGTGCAGTTTCTAGAAAAAAAATCACCAACATACTATTTTAATTTATTTTTATTAAGGTAACGTGCATAAAATAGACGACCGATCAAGAGGAGGAAATATTATGTATGTGTACATGAAAGTTTCAAACAAATTTTAAAATGAGCAAAAAAAAAACAAGACAGAACAAAGTTTCTGTTTAAGTACGTACTCTTTTTCCAAGAGCTTGGAACTCCTTTCCTGGCAAGAGCCAGGTTTTTATAGTGTTCTTTTAAATGCACAGTGTGTCCAACTGGTACTGATACATACTGGCTTCCGTGATGAAGAAGAACAGCTTTAAGGCTCCTTGTCGATGAATCTATAAACAACCTCCATTCATCTTTATCGTAGTTGATATTAAAATTGCTCATCAATCTGGGAACATCAGAACAATAGACCAGGTTCTTCTCATCCTCAAAGTACTTAACAAATTCCTTTTCTCGATTCCTGTACTAATAAAAAAGGTTCATTTGGCCAATAAGATTTTTTTTTTCAAGCTGGAGCCCAACAATTAAGCAGCCTCTTTCGAAAAGTCCAGATCCCTAGTCAGATCATTAAGTTCAACCATAGAGAAGGACTGAGTTGAATCGCTTCCAGAGGGCTTATATTCCGTAATCGGCGACTTAAACTTCTGGATGCTCCGAGTCTGAAGTCTATCGTGAGATGGCTTTGCAATTCAATTGGAGGCAAAAGCACTGGGACAGGAGGTCTATGAGGAACGGGGTGTATTGATGATGGGTTGTTCATAAAAATCCAAATAAAAGTGAATTTTTCACGAAACGTGAAGTGATTGATTTGTTTCATTATTACATTTTTTAAATTAGCACCCAAAAATACATTAAGTTCAGCTATATATTCCCTTGTATTTTTTTTATCGCAAGCCTGTGTTATTGAACGATAGCAATATGTCACATGTGTTGATGAGTTTATAAAAAGAAAACAAGTTTAATTAATCAGGTTCAATTAATTAAGTAGATTTAATTAAACTATTGAAATCAACGTTTTTAAATTAACATAACTAATTCTAATACAAAATTATGACATAAAGCAAATGCGAATACTACTTCAAATGCATACAAAACAAAACTTATCATGAAAATATATTTTCATAACTTACTCTCGGTGATAGGCATCAAAATGGCTGTGATTATAAAGCCAAGGAAAATCTACGTAACCGAAACACATAAGCAGAATATCACAACAATGCTTCACACACGTACCGACTAGTTTTAATTTATGTCTTTACTGCACTGTTAAAAATTTGCAGCATTCTGGAAGGTCATTTGACCGTTTTTTTCCGAAAACGGTTACACAACTGTAATTTTAACACTATTCTGACCATATTATTGGCCATTTTATGGTCAGAATATAGTTAAATTATGGTTATGAAACCGTTTGTTCAAAAAACGGTCGAATGACCTGCCAGAATGCTGCAAAATTTTTAACGGTGCATTCTGTCCAGTAATTCGACCGTTTTTTGAAAAAACGGTTTCATAACCGTAATTGAACTATATTCTGACCATAAAATGGCCAATAATATGGTCAGAATAGGGTTAAGTTACGGTTGTGCAACCATTTTCGATAAAAACGGTCAAATGACCGGACAGAATGCTGCAAATTTTTAACAGTGAGGAATATGACAGCACGAGTGTAAGGGAACACATTTTCACACCTGTTGCATAACGTATGGGTTGTACGTCATTGTTGAAAATGATAAGATTACAGTGACGTTCATTGTTGAAAATGACCTGAATATCATCTATAATAGAGCGCAAGAGGTTAAGCTTGCGTAATGTTATATATGGTCAGAAACTCTGTAACTGTTTTACTAAAAAAGATCAAGGATTGGTGATAGGTAAAAGTTTTGTGGATATCACCGTAAAATATAATGATATTTATAAAGTTTTCAACTTTGTTAAATATCTCTGCTGTTTTTCTAGTAAAAACAAATGTGTCATGTTAAATATAGATTAATAGAAAATGATATCTTAATGTTTCACTTCTTATTTGTCATATAAATTGAACGTGTATCTGTAAACATTTTACGAAGATTCTTCATTCGAAATCAAAGCAATTACCGGAAATCTTCATGTCAAACAACATTTCCCAAGTGAGTGATATAAAGTGACGTCTAATTGTTCTTTTCTTATATTATCAATAATTACCAGTTTTAAAATGGCATTTTAAGCTAGTTTATCCATTTAATAAAATTACGTTCGCTTAGTGAGAAATATATTGACTTATTTACTTCTGATAATTTCCTTATCTTTAATATATCCAATCAATAACTGCTTTAAAAATGAAAGTTACTTTTGTGTTTATGAAAATCATCATTGATTTGTAAAATTATGAATGTGAAATATTAAATTATTGACGATCAAATGTTTTACCTACTGGCTAAGAATGTTACAAAATTACATAAATGCCCAACAAAAAAATTACTCAAGAAAATCTGCTTTTATAATATTTTTATGACTTAATAGTACTTCCAAGAAGTGGGAAAGTTTTGTTTACTTTATAAAGTTATATGAAATTTATTCTTTTAAATAATTGTGAGAATATTCATTGTTATACTCTATGAAAGATAACATACTATTTGTATATAACAATCTTTTCGTTTTGTTGACGCTTAACACGCTGTTTATATGATGGATACTGAGATATTTTTGAATGTGAAACACAAATTACAAGCATGTTCGTAAAAACTGGGTCAAACATTCCCTGTCTCCCTAACTATACATATATTAAATATCATCAATGCCATTCTATTCATTATTTATTTCCCATAAAATCTGGAATAGTCTGTATATATATATTAATAATGTACCATATAGAAAGCAAAATTTGTACCCTCGAGCGATATGATTTGTGAAAATATGGAGATCTGCATGCTGCCTTTTATATATATATCCTTTTAGAAAATAAAGTTATCAGATATACTTATCTTTATTTTATATCCATAAATATGTTTTTGCTCATAGAGAGGAAACTATAAACGTTCAGAAATAGAACACGTTCGTATTAAATAAGACCTCTATATAAAGAAAAACCGTATTTATGATAGGAAAATGCTACACATATCACCATAAAAAAGCCTTAAAAAGAACTGTAAATATCACGATATCTGGTTTGTAGGTTTTGTTTACTGAAAAATGACTCTAAAAGTAAATACAAAGATGATATTTTGGTTATGTGCGGCATAAAAATACTACATTTATTTATTTATTAACTATTTTCGAAACTCGATATAAATATTATTATTATATGTCTAAATTTATATAGAGAGTAATTTTGTGAATGTAAATATTATGTGATTATTTTTGGAATTATGTACGTAATCTAAAGCAACAGTAATCATAATTGGTTACTGAAGATAATAAAAAACATTGCATACATGAAATACTTGCAATAATTTTCTATTATATACAAAATAAAATATCATGCTTATTCTTCAGATAAATCATGTTTCATTTATGAGCAAAATTAGTAATGCATTTATAGATATTAAATACAATTGAAGAGCTAAGTGGAAGAACATGTTAAGTAACCAAAATTACATTTGGAGAAATTTGATGTGAAAGTTTTTGTTGTCCATTTTAATGATTTATTTTCTGTTTGATACCATGTGTTTAAAATATTAAGAGGTGTGGTACTAAACTCTATCAAAAAATCTTATTAATATTTAATTTTTAAATATAAAAAAATATTAATATTATTTACATTATTAAATATTAAAATATTAAATATTAATGGATAATGTCTTGAATCTTCAAGGCTAAATGGAACTTTGGTACTTTAGCTTTACTATGCGATAGAATACCTGATAACACCTTCGTCCAAAAGATAAGATAATTTTAAAGAAAATGTAGAATAACATGTTCTTCCACTCAGCTCTTCAATTGGCTTCGTGTTAACACAATCTATTACGTTTATGGCTTCAGTATATTAGATTCTAGAAAATCTCTAGACTCAAAATATTTGAATGTAGGACTTTTATTTCCTCAAATGAAGTGACATTGATTTGATTAAGGCACAGGTGGAAGATCCTCTGGGTGATCTTGAAAACAACCAGATTAATCCGTATGTTAATTGTCCGTTGGCAAATGATCTACCCTGGCGAGGTGACTTAAGTAAGCTTCTGAAAATTCTCATGATAAGAATCAGCACGGATAGAAGATCCTCTTTGGCTTGTTGTAAATATAGTCTAGAAATAACATAACACTGACTATATGCTCTAAACTGAACGCCTCGTAGATTCACAAAGTAGATTCGTAGATTCTTCGTCGTGCATTCTTCATTTGAATCGAAAAGATGGATCTTGTGATATCCATTTCTCCAATACATCAATTATTTCGAAAGCTCTGACAAACAAAAAATTACATTATATAGATCATATACAATGGCAGTTAGAAAATTAGAATATAATAAAGAAAACATTTCAAAAAGATTTCAGTCTATAAATAATACTTTCTGAATCATGAATAAATGACAGAATTAGTGTCACACACTCACAAAAGTAATAACTCCGGAAATCAAGATATCACGTAAAATCACAAATCTCTTTCGACCTGTGGAGTATTCTCGTAAAAGAGTAGATAGGTACTCTCTCCCAACCCTTATCTGAAATCTAAAAAAAAACACATCTTAATTTTAAACATGTCCAAGATATTTCTTTTGATTCCGAACCAAGAACAACCAGACCTCAGGATCGGCACCTACTCTCTCCCCCCTAAAAAAATTCCTTTCTTTGCATTCACCGTCACTGTCTCATTAATTCTATGGTTGCGTAGACATGGAATTTAATACTAGCTTCCTTAGTAAAATTATCTTTTAAATTCATCAACTTTTATCTCGCTTTTCGAAGAAAATATTCGCATCAATTTACATCATCATGTCGTATGTGTGAAAAAATATTAACTCTACGAAACTATCCCTTCTATTCAAACTTACTGAAGTTTTAGCAGACTAAACGATTAAGTTTGAGTATTTTTCTTCATAATCTATATATTTAAAAGATAGGGCTGTTTTTTCAGTCATCTGCCAAGAGCTTTCTACTGAAACAATTTTAATAATTATTTTTAAATTCCTTTCTAGATCTGCCCGCTATAGCTATTCTTAAAAATATTCCCATTTTTGCATTTTAATTTTAATTTTAAATGTTTTTTTTTGTGAAATTTCTTTCACTGCAAATAGAGGCATCTTAAATTAAGACATATATGTGACTGAAAAGGAATTTAAGACACTTAAGTATCTGAATCTGAAAATTCAGTCATGATAGATGTCTAAATTTAAAACATATAAGTGTCTTACTATGATCATGGTGTAAACGAACTGAGAAATGTGTCTAAAAAATCTGCAAGTGTCTAGTTTTAAGACACTTTGTAACTCCGCTCCGCATTCACCAGGGGGCACTCTCAGTTGCGCATGCGTCTTCCTTTCGAACTCGATGTTCGTTTGTAATTCAAACTGAATGTTTGTTTTTATGTACGCGTAAAATTTAACTAATAATTTATTTTGACTTGATTGTTTTTTGCGGAATGTGAAGTTCCGGGATTTAATTTCTATCGACATAGTGGTACTCCGTATTAATATTTATCTATAACACTACTATAGTGTTCTTCATCTCGTCAAATTTGTAAAGAGAACTGTTGTCTGGCGGGCTATGTTTTCAGGATGGAAATTTTCCATTCTTTTAACAGAGCTAGCCGGATGTGGAAGGGGATTTTATTTTTTAAATATCAAAGTCTGCCTATCTAACGGATACTAACGTAGCCTCCAATCTGGACGTCCTCTGGGCGAATGTGCGTTTGGAATAATCAGACCTTTTCCCAGGTAAGTGGGGTCTTAACTATGTATTTAAAACTCTTTGTAAATGTTTTATCTTTAAATTGAGACCCCACACGAGTCTATAGCTTTATTAGTTCCTAAGTTATGCCAAAATATGTTCAAAGCATTTTGCCTATGGTATTTCCATGTTAAAATTTTATTTTGCTAAAATTTAAATATCTACTATTCAAATCATCTGCAATCATGTTTCTGCATTATTTTCCATCCAATGTTATCCTTAAAATAAGTTTTGGCGTGTCTGCATGGTGCATTAGTGGTTACTGAATCTACTGAGATACACCATCCTAAGCCTTCTTTCTCTGTATACTCGCACGCCATTACTTTAAAAATAGCAGTGACAGCACCTGTTGATTGGCTCATAATTTCTTAACTACCATCAAGACTATCTTAACAGTGTTTTTTTAGAGTAATTATTACACCGGAGTACCTTTTATATGGGTTTTATTTATGAATACAATATTTTTATAAGCATTTAATGCGACAGCATTTGTAACGTTCACATCGGTTTTACATTTCCCATAGGTTTAATATGTGATATGTACTGAAATTCCCAACTCTTTATAGTAAACATCCTTATTTAATTTTTATTTATTATGTATGCTTTTATTTATTATGTATGCTTTTAATGTCTGATGACGTTTTCTTGCGTGTCATATTTTATATACCGCGATAAATTTTAAGTTATTTAAAAGAATATAGTTCGAAAATCCTTCCATTTACCCATATCATTAATTCCCGCATACATACAGTGAATTACTTGTGTTCATTTATTTATTTTAAACTGTTTTGACTGATAAAACTCATTAAATCCGGTCATGGAATCGGTTTTTTTCCTTCTGCTATATACTTTTGTTGTTTCCCAGCATTTTAGAACTATTCTATTTGCTATACTGAAAGTAGTCAACTTCAGATGTTTTCATTTTCAAGCCCGGTGATTCACACCACAATTTGAAGACTCATCAGAAATAGTCTGAAATCTGTAGACGTAGTAGAAACGGAGAAAATTTTGTTGGCGTCGCCAATAAATCTTATTTAACGATTTAGAAAATGTTCTCGCCTTATCTCTGTATTAGTCATGATTATTTGTAGATTCTTAAATTCATGTAATTATGTGCTGTTAACATAATTGTCAAAATACGGTAAATATATACAGCTATATTTCATTTGAAATCAATTATAATATTGATTTTTTGATTATTTTTAGTAAAAAAGAAATCTGAAATTTAAAATGAATATCAGTAAAAAGATAGAACTTTATACTATATTTACTTGAGCATAACTACTAGATTTTGCACTTAAAGCTGAATTATTCTATATTTACCGAATCACAATGCAGAGTTGGGATTTTTCTAGAAGGACTTGATTAAAGCACGGGTAAACTTTGGCATGTCCCCCACCCCCGCCCCCACCACCATCACCTACGATTTTTGCTGCCCCAAATTCGATATGCAATTTTTTTAAAGCTTATACGTTAAATATGTTTGGACATTGTATATTGGTTATAATCAGTATTTTGAACTTAAAAAGTAGAATAAGATTAAAAGTTAAGTACAAAAAATTTTAAATACAGTAAAAACTCTTAATCGCGGGCACCTTCAGAACGCTGAATCTGTCTGCTATTCGATTGTGTTAGCTTTTATGAGGTTGTCTACATACAGTGAAACCTCCCTGTGCGACCACCTCCCTGAACGACCATTTTTTTCATGGAACGAAATTTATTCCCATAAGCTCAATACTAATTTTACCTCTATTCAGAGACCACCCCAGTTGAACTCCCTCCATGAGCGACCCATTTCTTTGAAGAAAATGAAACAAATTCCGTTTTTTCCGGGTCGCATGAAAAAGGTTTTATTAGAATAATAATTCCGGAGAGCGCATTATTTATCAAACTTCTAAACTAAGTTTAGAATTTTTATTTATTCCGGTAACTTTTAAGTGTTTAAACCGCTTTGTTCCTTTTTAGGCAATCAATTTAACTCTGATGACAAATTAAGGATGACGGTCAATAAACTCCCCTGCCCTATTCTTTCAGGAAACGCTCAAAGGAACAGATAAAGTAATGAAATAGTCTTAATTTGTTCCAGACCAAAAAAAAAAAAAAAGAATTTATTTACTGAATTTCGAAAGGACTTGGAAATAAAATTTATAGTAGATAAAACCATAAAAGCAAAGCAAACGTCAATGTATTCATTTTTTAAACTCTGCAGTAATTAACTTATGTAATTAACTTTTGTTTTGATACTTAAATTTTCATATGTTTTCTTAATTTCAAAAATATAATTTTAGTAACATTAATTGTTACATTTTTTCAACAATTAAAATCTAGATTTTAATATGACCTCCATTAAGAGACCACCTTTCGGAGCGACCAATTTTTATTGGAACGGAAGTGGTCGCTTTAGGGAGGTTTTACTGTATATTGATAAAGGTGAGTGTTCGCTAAAGACAACTGTTCGTATGAAGGCTTTGCAGTAAAATCTCCATAGCGGACATTCCTAAATAAAGGACGCCACTATTTAGGAAACACATTTTTTTATTGAAAATATGCAAAATTTTTATACACTTATACCTCAGAAAAGTAGACACCTCCGAATGTCGGACAAATTCCACGGTTCCGAGGTACCCGCTATTGACAGGTTTTACTGTATTAAGACAAATATATTTTGTTTTTAACCTTATTCTACTCTAGAAATTCATAATATTGGTTAATAATAAATATTGATTAATAAATATTACAATATAATACTCATATACTGTAAATTTGGGGGAATCCAGTGTTAGATTTTATTTAACACAGAAATAAAAATGCTTAAACTAATTTACTGGGAATATCTTATTTAAATGGGAAAAAAATTGCACAACATAGCAGGGATGGGATTCTTTCTGAAGAAGTGAATCATTTTTTATAAATGGGAGTAATTTGTTACCATAAAGCAGAGCTGATTGCAGCATGGGCAAACTGGGCTGTTTCTATGGGCCTTTAGCTGTACGGGCCCCTAAATTTGGTACGAAATTTCCATAAAGCTGATATTTTAAATTTGGTTTGATCTTACACTTATTTTAATAAATATTTTGCACTTTTAGAACATGATTAGGCTAAAGAAAATGATATATTTATCCAAATATGTATTTGACGGCATAGAATAGGCTTAATTTTTTTTGTAACAGTATATGTAGGCAATGGAGGGAGGGGGTGAATGAATACTAGGTCTTTGGACTAGCAGCAATTTGAAGTTCTTACTAAAAGTAATAAACTTTTTTGATTCCGTAGGGCATATATGATAACACATAAATACATATTTAGGTGAAAAAATATATATATATCATCCTATTCTAAAACTACAAAATACTGATTACAATCCTCATAAGGTCAAAACTGATTTAAAATATCAGCTTTATGAAAATTTCATACCCAGTTTGGGGTACCCTAAAATCAGCGAGCATCCCAGTTTTCCCACGCTGCAATCAGCTCTGCTGTATGGTAACAAATTATTCCCATTTATAAAAAAGGATTCAATGTGGTCAAACATGGCTGCGTATATGGCTTAGAAAGAAAAGCGGTCAAAGATGGCTTCATATTGTCTAGAAAAAAAAAAAGGCTCAAAGATGGCCGCAATTAAGACATTTGAAATGTCTGAAATTCAGACGTAAGAAGTGTCTGAAAAATTTAAGACACTTTAAAACGTCTTAAAATTGAACACTCTTGTTTCAGACACTTAAGTGTCTAAAATTCAGACGCAAGAAGTGTCTGAAAATTTTAAGACATTTTAAAACGTCTGAAAATTGAACACTGCGTTTCAGACACTTAAATGTCTGAATTTCAGACATTTTCATTTGCAGTGTTAAAATGATGACACGGGATTACTTCCATTGTTGCAAAGAAAAGAGAAATAGTGTGATTTATTTATCTTTATTTATGCCATTCATTTATTGATGCCATTTATATATTTATTAGTGCCATTTTCTCATAACAAAAATTAAAAAAAAAATGAACAGAAAATAATGTCACGCTTTAAGGGGTAGGATACCTTTGAACACGTCGAAAAAGGAAAAAAATACCACTTTGTTCCAAGCTTTAAAACTTGTGTAATAAGTCAAAAATAAAAATCAAACTTCATTTAAATATAAAGCTCATATTTATATTTATATTTATATTTAAAAAAAAACATATATACTTGTAAATCCATTAATAAATATTGTAATGACAAGTTTAAAAATATATGATAATGAGGGAAAAAAATCTTGCGCGCATGATAAAATCTGAAAATTTGCATATAAAGAGGAAATTATGTTGAAAATAACTGCAGAATACTGATACCTTTAAAATAAAACCAGAATATCTGTAAACAATTTTGACTAAATTAAAAAATTAACAATAATTAAAAATTTTCACTTTTTAAAAATATTTTCAAAGTAAAAAACAAAAATAAAATAAAATCTTACCTGTTTCTGGTTTTAAGTTGTAGATAATACAGTAATAAATATGTGGTGAAAAGTTTTTTTGATTGCCATGCATATTTTTTTAGTAACACTGCGCGCAGTATCAATATTCATCGTTTTGAATAAACGCAATGCAAAGTTTAATTATTCTATGTTGTCTTAATATTTAGTCTTAATAAAACAGCCATAATTAGTAAACTAATGAGAATTTTTTAATGCGGTTTTTTTCATATTGTTCAGAAATGATTACGGAATCATTTCTGAATGTATGCTTTTTAATACATTTGAAATATGTATTAAAAAAGTTTCGAAAATTTTGCAGGTTTAAAGCTATCCTACCCCCTTAAAAAACACGCATTTTTCCTCAAAAAGCTGTTATAGTTGAATTTTTCATTCCGCTCATACTGAGTCTGAGCCGCTAGGTGAACTGCTTCAGTGAGGCAAAATGACGTCACATTTAAATGAAAGTTATCATTTTCATTGGTAACACTAAATATTTTACTACGAATAACTCTAAAAGATGCGTATTTCTTGGATGATTACTCACCGGCACTGTAATTAGAACTTCAAGTCAAGAGTTAGTTCAAGTTTAGATATACATGTAGTAATAACCTATTCCGCGTTATAATATTTGTTAAATGGTGTGTATAAATAAGAGAATTGCCTGCGTAAATTTCAAGTCGGTGAAAATCCCATTAGGTTTAGATATGCAAAAAATAATTGTTAGATTATGTCAATTTGAAATCATTTTTGCCGATTTTATTTGGTAATTCCAAACATAATGGCCTGAATTGATAGCTTCATCATAATTACTCATCTTGATTTGATGTACTAATAGGGTTTAATTTTTCAATAATGTGAACAATTGAAGTTTGTGGAAATAGTATTTTTATAATTTTGGGTTAAAAATAATATTGTGTTTTAAGACTTAAGCTAACCAATGTATAGTATTGATTTCATTTATCCTTTTAACGATAAATTGATTTACATATTAAATAAGTCATTTTATCTGCATCAAATCAGCCGTATCAGTTTAAGGTACTTTGCGTGGATGCAAAAACTCAGGTACTACGAGAGATTCAGTTAAGAGGTCCAAAATATGCATGTGGCATTTTATTAAAGACAAGCGAGCAATATAATATACTGGCGGAGTGAACCCGGTATACAGGAGACAAAAGTGTTACATCTTTACAGTCGTGCAGCCAGAGATAGAATGCCGCCCAACATATTTAATTGCAAGTGCCTCGAACCGCAAATCTTTGAACTTTGCACAATTATAACCACGAAGAATAGGTCACCTAACGGACTTTTTGAATTCAAAATTAGCCCAACGATTCATTAGCTTAAGTAACAGAAATGTTAATGAACAGTGTGATATGCCAAGGCTGGGCAATGGATAAGTTATATTTAGAAGAAGAAATGCAGATCCAGGCGCCGATTTTAATATTAACAGGATATCTCTCATTCCGAAAAGGTATTGTATTGACTATCAAATGGAAAATTACAATGGGTGTTTAAGTACTGCTGCAACGAGAGCATATGGTCAAATATTATCTTTTTTATATCTATACGTTAACCGAAGGAAAGTATACTCGAACAGTTAATGATTTTAGGATGAGAAAAAGATTTGTTTTTGATTTGCTTTATTAGCGGTTTTGAGTAGGCCTGGGATATAAAGCGCAAGTAATTTATTAAGCGCAAGAAGAAATAGATATACTTTTTGAAAAGGAAAAGAAGTATTGATTAAATTTTGAATTGTAAAAAGGGGAATTTAAATTTAAAAGAGGGATAAATAATGATATGCGATGATATGTTAATAACATCATCACACAATGTAAGATGGAATTTTTATGGTAATTATTTTTGCAGGTTTATTGTAAATTCTATGTAATGTCTCCTTTTTAAACAATTCCTTTCGTTGAAATTCGACGAAATTTCACCTTGAAGCTATTAAAAACTGAATAAAAAAAACAACATCGATTGGCTTCCGTGTAGAATAAAATTTTTATTACAATTCCATTCAATCAACAGCATATTTACTACTCAGGAAAACCTATTCGAAACGTAATTTGAAGTCAATATGTGGTTCGAATTCCAAGAGAGAATTCACAAACATGAAGTTGAGACGCATTCTAAATCCTCCCTGATTCCATCACATTTAGTACTATATGTACCTACCACACAACCACAAATTACTTAATAACATATCATTGCAAATACAACCTTGACAACCAGAATCCAGAGGATAGATTCGTACTTTGCGAAACTGGGATAAATAATAGAATGAGTCTCATTCAAGAAAACAAGTTAGAAATCAGGACTCGACAGTCACAACAAATTTCATAATTCGACCAACCACTAGTGTATCTTCATAAAATAGTATCTAAGTCACTCTGCCACAATGTATCCTCGATTGATGCACAGAAGAAAGTTATTTCATCAGTCCAATACTTCTCGCGCATTGTTCCTGTAAGCAGGCGCCTGTGTCATGAAACAAGCAAACTGTGAGATTTGTTTTATGATAGTTTTGCAGTATTGAAGCGCGTTTGTTATTACTTCGCCATCTTCTTAGTTTTTAATCGTCCGGCTTTTATAAAATCAAATAAACATATATTGAAGCAGATAATTTTATTTAACAAATTGTGCCTTGTTCGTGCGTGGTACAGATTTGATTCCATTTGTCAAATGCCATTTCTGGTTAGAAATAATTTGAAGAATAGTTGAAATATTTCTACCTATGCATCCTCTGGTTTTATGCAAGTGTTAGTAGCATTTATGTTCTTACAGTATCTCTCTACAAAGAATTAATTTCACAAAGAAACTTCTCGGACATTTTGCAGTATGTTTAATTTTCTTTTTCCTGCTCGATGGTTTTTAAATAGACTCCTTGCTTTATCTCTTTTTATGTTGCATCGTTAACATTTTCGCCATTAATACACTATCGAAATTGATCCTGATATTTTTCTAACCATATGACATAACAACGTTTCTCCATCCGATGGGAGTCCAATACGGTCTTAATGAAATAATTACTTTAATAAAAGAGTAATAAAGTAGCTGCTGTTGTTTCCTTTAGTATTAGGTAGTATGGTTTCCTATGTCATTTTATTTCTTCTTTCTAATTTTTGATAGCTAACTGTAACTGTTTTTTTATCGGTGTAGATTAATATCAGACCGATACAAAAACCCAATTATGTCTTCCTCTTTTTTAACCTGATATTCAACACCTAAAAAAAATCATATACCGTACTTAAGGAGGCCGTGACCTTTATTTGAGCTCAAATCAACCCCAAAAACAACATTTCTTTTTGTGTGTATTATTATTCTTTAATTTGTACTATGACATTCGTAGAAAACCGCATGCAGATTCGATTATTTTACGTAAAGTTACAAATGTTTTAATTTGTTTTTCAAACATTTTTTTTGGCCTTTTAATGTACTTTAAATCTCTTTTTCTAAACACTAATGTTTCAGCTTTTTTTAATCCTTGAAATGATCCTTGCTACTTAATTTTTGAACAAAATTCATGAAATTGATAAGGAAGAATCCTGATATTGTTTAAAAAGGAACATTTTAATTTTCGACTTCATTAAGACAATTAAATTTGATTTTTAACTTATTATAATGCAGAATTTTGATGAAAATAGATATGAAATTCAGAAAAATATCTCTAAAAAATTAACTATTTAAGGGATTATAAAATCGATAGACAGATTTGTTTGTAATAGTATTTAACATACACTGTTAAAAATTTGCAGCATTCTGGCAGGTCATTTGATCGTTTTTTCCGAAAACGGTTACACAACCGTAATTTAACACTATTCTGGCCATATTATTGGCCATTTTATGGTCAGAATATAGTTAAATTATGGTTATGAAAATGTTTTTTCAAAAAACGGTCGAATGACCTACCAGAATGCTGCAAAATTTTTAACAGTGTGATTAAAATTCTAAATCGAGGAAATATCTAAAAAATTAAGACGCAAGGAGCATTTTAAAATTTCATTTTAATTTTTTTTTAATTTTTAAAAGATCTTAAATTATAATAAGATTTGAAATTTTCTTTAAAGTGTTTAAATACTTATGGTAAAATGTATATTTGCACAAAATTTCAAACTTCTATTATGAAAATTAAAAGAATCTTTTTCAAATGTCCACTGTCCTCTTAAACTGAATAATATGTGTTTATATTGCTTCCACAAAAATGCATACGAAGTCTGTGTTGACAAAATAATTGGAAATCTTCATTCACGACAAAACAACTGAAGTTATTTAACTTTTTACTTATTTTACTATTAAACAACTTGTTCGCTATAAAATAGTAACGCAATGGTTTAATAAAATGAGAGTTATTTGAAAAGCTTATTTCTAAAAATGTTTCTACAGGGAACAATTTATAAAGTGCCTAAATTTCTTCCCTTTAAAGGATAAATTGCACAATATCATAAAACAATATTAAAACCACACATGGGAAATAAAACAGAATGAAACAGTTGTAAGAGGATTTGAACGCTGTTTGTTTTGTTTTTGTTAGCAAAACTATAAATATATCGCTTTTGCTAATACAGAAGAAAATAAGGATTTTTTTTCTAATTTCATTAATGTCTAAGTTGCGATAAAGTATATTTTTTATCTAAAAAAGAAATTAATAAAATGATGCATTAAACTTTTAATAGGTAAATATAGTATAAATAAATATTTATAAATAAGTTGTTTTATTTTTATTCTAATACACCTTTTATATTTTTTTATACATTTCAACAGTTCCTCTTTCTCGAATTGTTTATAGATTTTAAAAGATAAATTTTGAGTTGCCACATTTTTTAAATAGTTATTTAAAAAAACATAAAAATATGTATCATTAATAATAAATGTCTTATTAACGAATAAATATTCTAAATAGTGGACGTAATACAGTAATATAGTCCTTGTGCTAATCAAGTTCAGGAAAAATAGCAAATTGTCCGGGTTTTCTAATTATTTATACACTGCTGGCCATTACAATTGCAACACCAGGAAGGAATGATCTGACGAACGTCAAAATAACATGAAAGGAAGAAGAGGTTGGGATATGCAAATGATTAGTATTTCAGCGCATTTAGACGAGACAGGCGGGAGAAACGACATCTGAAGTACTACATAAAAGAAAAGTTGCGTAGTGGATTTCTCATTCGGAAAGCGCTTTGTAAGATCGATCTTTGCTCAGAATATTGTGTTATGCCTCGAATAATAAGAAGAAATGCTTACCACTAGGTGCTGTAATTCGATAGAGGGAGTATCGTTTCCTATCGATAGTGTGGTTTATCCTTCCGTGATATCGCCTGTTGTACTGGTCTAAATCCAACCACTGTCATGCAAATATGGAATAAATGGACTGCTGTGGGTCATTCTGAGCGGCATGCAGGATCTCGACGCCCTCCCATGACTAACAGCCGAGAAGACAGCCACATTGTGAGGTCGACCCTGCAAAACCGTACAACCACATCACGGACCATTAGTCAGGAAATGGGCATGTTTTCAGCACGCCTAGTATCCGCTCGTACTGTGCGACGACGGTTGCAGCAGTGTGGACTGTCAGCACGACGACCAGTACTGCGGCTTTCCTTGACAATGCAGCATATAGAGAGTCGGCGACTCTGGTGCACCGAACGACAAAGCTGGATGCAGGACTGGCACAATGTCGTCTTTTTAGACATGTCCCGGTTCTACGTGCACTATACTGATCGCCGTATACGTGTCTGGAGGCTCCGAGGAGGACGTTTGTCGCCTGCTTGCATTCGATATCGGCATTGCGGCCCTTCACCTTGTGTGATGGTTTGGACAGCCATTGGGTACACGACATGCACATCTCTAGTTCGGATCAACGGTAATTTGAACGCAGATCGGTACGTTTTTGACATCATACGTCCAGTCATTGTGCCCTGTCTTCGAGGACTGCCAGATGCCATCTTCTAGAAAGATAACGCAAGATCGCATGTTGCACGTCGTGTTCTGACCATCCTCGATACAGAGGGTATTCGATTGCAGCCCTGTCCTGCATGGTCTCCAGATCTGTCACCGATTGAAAACATGTGGTCATGAATTGCTTAGAGACTAGACCAACACCATTCTCCAGCTGATACGGTCGATGAAATGTGGCATAGACTTGAAGCAGCATGGAATGAGTTGCCCGTTTCTGTCCTCCAAGCCCAGTTCGACTTCATGCGTAACCGAGTAAGGGCCGTTTTAGCTTCCAGGGGGAGCAGCTGTTTCTACCAGTTTCGCATCCTTGTAAACTCCCAAACTGTTTAAAAATTTAATCATTTTGTTTTCATGTCATACTGTTTACGTACAATAAATGTCTTTTTTGTATTTTCAATCTTTCTTGGTGTTGCAATATTAATGGCCAGCAGTGTAGATAAAAATCTAATGCGAAAATGAAATACATTCAAATAATGAAAGTATTATAAGCAGTTGATATTCCAGCCTGTTTTCTCTACAGTTCTTTATGAAGTTTTCGGAAAGTGGAGTTACATTTGGTTGAAAACATTACATGCTATAAACAAAAAAATGCAGACATTTGTAAAGAAATCCTTATATCCCATGCAAACTATAGCCTTTACAAATGAACGCGAATGGTATACACAATCCACATATTAGAGTGGTAATGATACAATTTTTTGGAGAATTTTATTTTAAAATCTGATCGCATATCTTATTTTTTTATTGAATTATTCATGGTTTGATATTTGCTTTTGCGACTAAACATTTTCTGGAGGTCAAACACGTTCCTTATATTTCTGAAGAATTTGACTGTTATTTCTCTTGAAATTCCAAAAAAAATAAAATAAAATAAAATGAAATAAAAAAATAAAAATCGGAAGTATCCGGTGACTTTTTGCCTATAAAAAAATTGCTATCTTAAAAATCATGAAAAGCGCAACATAACAGCGTTCCTTGTGGTATCAACGAAGAAAAAAAAGTGAATAACATAATTTTAAATAAATATCTTACTTATTAAATTTGGTTACACTCCATCCATAGAATATCAGATATTGTTAACATTTAATCGTTAAAAATCAGCACAACAGCGTATAAGTAGCTTTTGTGGAAGTAGCGACCAAACCTAACTAGTACCAACGTATGTCAAGTTGGCACTGAATATAGAATTTAATGATATTCCATCCATAGATAACTAAATAGAGCTTTGACGAAAAGCATGCAAAACAGTACATAGCGTATTATCGTACAGAGCGTACATTCAACAGCGCCATCTGTCAGGCGATACGCACCAGAACCGATTTAGCCTTTATTCATGTCAATGCTTAAAAGAATATGCAGCATGTCAAGGTATGATAAAAATGAAGTTATCTTCTTCAGACCCGAAGGTAAAATAACACTACGAATACATATTCATTGTTTTTACACAAACAAAATGACACCCTAGATGACAATAGGAGCCCTTTTCTGAAATTGATACTTTAGGGGGCTGGTAATTTAGGTTCACAAATATGAATCTAAAATTACTAACACCCTAAAAATATCAATTTCCAATTAAAATTTCAATATCAATCGTCAATAACCTAAATTTACGCAGTACTACATATTGAAGGCTTTAATCAATTGAGTGATCTACAAATCCACAGAATTTTTTATTGTAAAGCATTTAACCCTTAATCGGAAACGTGCAGTCTGTGAGACGGTTGCGTCTACATCTCTACCTTATACACAAAAATGAACGCGTCCCCAATCTTATCACACAATATAATCCTTACGCTACTGGTCCTCTGCGTCCCCCACCCATTTGCAACACCTGCGCATTTTCAATTATTGAAAGAAAAATTATTTTATTTTCAACGCAGTCTGCGGGACGGCATGTTTCCGTTTATGTAATTTTTTTGTTCTGGGGTATTGATAGGGGGGGAGCCAAAGCCGCCTCAAGACTACAAGCCAGACACGCCCTTCATCCCCCCACGTATGACGTCACAGCCCGGGGCTGGCTAATTGCCAACGCGCCAGCCCCGAACATTTGAATTTTGTATCTTGCTATTTTACGTGCACGTGTGTTTTACTCAGCCTGATAACATATTCTTTTCAAGGTAAGTTTTATTTTCAAATTATATTTATATGCTATCAGCACAATTAGGTAGCTTTCTTTACAAAAAGCTACCTATTGCAGCCGTTCGGAGGAAAGCGATTTCAAAAAATTTTAGTATATTTTCATCGATCATGACCCCCAGACCCCGAAACC